>CM061066.1:152615340-153830656 GCA_030762895.1 Sophora flavescens
ATTACCCATATAGCCTCATGTCCCTTCCGAGTTCTTGGTAAGCTGGTCACAAAGTCCATTGAAATACCGTCCCACTTCCATTCTGGGATGTCCAATGATTGTAACATTCCTGCTGGCCTCCGGTGTTCAATCTTAGCCTTTTGACATATCAGACAAGAAGCGACGTATTCCATTACGTCTCTTTTCATTCCATACCACCAATATAACTTCTTGAGATCTTGATACATCTTCGTGACTCCTGGGTGTAAACTCAGCTTACTCCTGTGAGCCTCCTCTAAAATCAACTTCCTAAGCTCGGCGTCATCTGGTATACAGATTCTTTCACCGAATCTCAAAATTTCATCTGTTCCTTCTCTGAATTCTGATAATGCTCCTTGTCGCACTAAGTCCCTTTCTTCCTGCAGATACTGATCACTCCCTTGTTTCTCTTTTATTTTTTCCATCAATCCGTTCGCAACAGTGATCCTATTCAGACACAGCCTTCCCGGAAATGTCTTAACTGATAAACTTAGATCCCGGAATTGTTCCAACAATCCCTGCTCTTTAACCATCATTACTGACGCATGTATTGACTTCCTGCTCAGTGCATCCGCCACCACATTCGCCTTTCCAGGGTGATACTGTAGTTGAAAGTCATAGTCCTTCAAAAAATCCAACCAACGCCTCTGATGCATGTTCAACTCCTTTTGGTCGAAGTGGTACTTCAAACTCTTGTGGTCACTGAAAACATTAAAAGTAGCTCCATACAAATAATGCCTCCAGATTTTCAGGGCAAAGACTACTGCGGCTAACTCCAAGTCATGCGTCGGGTAATTCCTTTCGTGAATCTTCAACTGTCTTGAAGCATATGCTACGACCTTTCGGTTCTTCATAATCACACATCCCAATCCCTGATGTGAAGCGTCACAATAAACCTCAAAAGGTTCCTTAGGATTAGGTAGGATCAACACGGGTGAGGTTGTCAACCTTCTCTTTAGCTCTTGGAAACTTCCTTCACAAGCCTCCGTCCAAACAAACTCTTGGTCTTTCCGAGTTAACTGGGTAAGGGGTCCCACTATCTTGGAAAATCCCTCAATGAATCTCCTATAGTAGCCCGCTAAGTCCATAAAGCTATGGATTTCAGTTGCCGTTGTTGGCCTTTTCCATTCTAAAACAGCCTCGACTTTTGACAGATCCACTGCGATTCCTTCGCATGATATTACGTGACCTAATAATTGCACTTGGTCCTACCAGAATTCGCACTTTTCCGGCTTCGCATAGAGTTGCTTCTCTTTCAAGGTCTGAAGAACAATGCTGAGATGTTCAGCATGCCTTTCCTTGTTTGGAGAATAGATCAGAATATCATCAATGAAGACGACAACAAACTGATCTAAGTAAGGACGAAAAATCCTATTCATGTAATCCATAAATTTGGCAGGGGCATTCATCACTCCAAACGGCATCACTAGGTACTCGTAATGCCCGTAGCGTGTTCGAAATGCTGTCTTTGGGACATCCTCTGCTTTCACACGAATCTGATGGTAGCCTGACCGTAAATCTATCTTCGAGAATACGGTCGCGCCACGCAACTGGTCCATGAGATCATCAATCCTTGGGAGCGGATATCTGTTCTTGATCGTAACCTTGTTCAACTGCCGAAAATCTACAGAGTCGAGAAGTCCCATCCTTCTTCTTTACTAACAGAACCGGAGCTCCCCACGGCGATACACTGGGTCGGATGAATTCCTTCCTCATCAACTCTTCAAGTTGTTCCTTCAGGGTTTCTAACTACGATGGTGACATGCGATACGGTGCCATGGATATTGGTCCAGTGCCTGGAACCGGATCGATCGCAAACTCGATATCTCGAATAGGCGGTAGACCAGGTACATCCTCAGGGAAAACTTCCGGGAACTCATTGACGACATGTACGGACCCCAAGTCTAACTCACTCTGAACATCTGAGGAAAACAACATCATGTAACATTGGGCTCCCTATTTTAAAGAAGCTCTTACCTAACTAGTAGATAGTAATCCAGAAATCTCATCCCTAAAGACTAAGGTTCTTTGAGCACAGTCTATCAGGATATGGTTGGAAGATAACCAATCCATGCCTAGAATTACATCTAGTTGTATTAAAGGTAAACATATTAAATCTACACGAAAGTGCCTATCCTGAACAATGATAGGACAATTTAAGCAAACAAAATTAACAGTTACTGGCTCAGCAGTTGGGGTAGAAACAATCAAGTTATATGGTATGGAAGAAACAGGCAGGTCTAGAAGTTTCACACGATCCATTGAGATAAAAGAATGAGTTGCACCTGAATCGAAAAGTACAGCTAAAAGATTACCGGCTAAATCGCACTTACCCCGCACCAGATCGGCGGAATTCGATGCTTCAGCTCCACTCATCGTATACACTCGCCCTTTAGCAGTCGGCTTGCTTGCTTGGGCATGATTGGTAGCTGGTTCTCTTTTCAGTGCTCTGTAGTCCCTGGCTATGTGCTCCATACGATCGCAGTTAAAGCACATCATCTCTTTCCTCGAGCACGTACCAGCTAGATAACTGGGATCTCCGTACAGGTAACACTTTCTCTGGGCTCCACTTCCCATTCCCGAAGTACTAGAACGACGTTGTTGCTGTTTGTTCTGATTGTTACTGGGTGATTGGTAATATGGCTTCCTCTGGTTCTGCTTCCAATTTTGGTTTTGTCCCTGATATTGACTCTTGGCACGAACGGGTTCTCCAACATTTCCCCTGCTATCTCGCCCCTTGCGCATCAGTTCTACCTTTCGGCATTTCTCTACCAGGGCTTGGAAATTCCGGATTTCCAAGGGCATTACAGATTTCTTGATCTCGAAGCGCAGACCGGCTTCGAACTTCTCGTACTTCCACTCCTCATCGGGGTTGTTCTGGAAAAAGCGTAAATATTTGGTAAGGGACTCAAACCTTGCCGCATATTCTCCCACCGTCATGTCCCGCTGACTCAACCTCGGTAATTCCTGCTCTTTCTCTGTTCGGGCACTTTGGGGAAAATATTTGTCCAAAAATTTGTTGCGAAATACTCCCCAGGTGATTGCCTGATGCTCAGCTACTAGTAGTTGTCTGGTGCCCTTCCACCAGTATTCAGCATCTCCAATCAGTTGGAATGTTGCGTAAGGCACCTTTGCTTCCTCTGGGTTGTGCACCAGCTCAAAGATCTTTTCCAGCTCTTGGATCCAAAGATCGGCTTTAGTCGGGTCTACGTCCCCATCAAACTGCGACGAATTCTGGCATCGGAAAGCATTTAGATTCTTCCCCTCTGCAACCTGTTCAGCTCTTAGCTGCTCCTGTTGATTCTGGGTAGCCGCGTTGGCAGTATGGAAAGCTATTGCAGCAGCAACGTCCGCCAATGCTTGGGTAGCGAAGTCCATCCTGCCATTGCCTCGGCCACGACCGCCACGCCCGCACGCTCGTCCTAGTTCCATACTGACCTGTAAGACACAATCAGTGAGATGGTAACCAGAAAATAAAAGGTAACTTGTCAGATAACATACATTACTTCATAGAAGTAATTCAAACAAGACTCAATCAGAGAATACACAACATCGACACAACAGACCTAAACCCAAACATTCTCGAAAGACTCGACTCGCTCTGATACCACTAATGTGACATCCTAAACTCGGCGTCACATGGTTACCCAATTGCGGAAATATTTGATTTACAAAGCTGGTTACTTTCTGAAAGTATCATTTTATCGATGGATGAGTACACTAAAAACGGTAGTTAATTTTTTTTTCGAGATGAAGGAGGATAAAGGTGATGAACACTCAGAACATGAATTGAAGACAACATACATATATAACATGTCCTAATGAAAGCCAAGTTTCAGTACATAAGATAGGGCCTTATCAATGGCCATTTCAACAGATGTAGGCATCTAGGAGTTACAACTTAAAAAAAGAGAGTAAGTAAGACACAGGGAAAGAGGGTCCGGAACCACATCCAAAAGATAACTCTAAAAGTCAGATGACGGAAGATTATCCACAAAATGCTCCAAACTGGTTGCTGACACTGGCTGCCAGCAGGGTCTCCATAAGGGCTCCCACGAGGCGAGGCCTCAGGTAATGGGTCTATAACGTCGCCGCCCTCATCAACGGAATCGTCGTCGTCGTCATGATCCATAACGTGATCCTCCGGCTCATCTTCCTCCATGACCTCATCGAAGTCCTCCTTGGGGTCCTCCTCAGGATCCTCCTCAGGGTCCTCCTCGGGGTCCTCCTCAATTGGCGCTGCCGGCTCTACGTCATGAGATGGTGGCTCATTTAGCAGTCCGTGAGCTCGCAATGTGTGAAGGTAATACCAGATCGGAGGCAGAGCTACCCTCCTAGTTTCCATAGTGTAGCTTCTACGGATTGGGTCTCCGTCAGCATTTAGATCGGTCGTGGTGATGGCTCCGTGGTATGTGGCAGATGTCGCCCCTGGGTGTATCTGCCATGCCCCAGCATCCCCTGCATCGTCGAAGACCTCAGTCTTTGATGTTGTCGGCACCAGCGGGATATTGGGATCCATCTGGACTCATGTACATACGGCGATACCAAAAGGATGAGAGAATAACAAGTAGAAATGAAAAAGTGAGATACCGACAATGGATATATCGCACAACAACCATATACATGATACATATAACACCTTGTCATATTGACATTTTAAACATTATTCATAGGCAAACAACAAGTATTATTTCAGTGGGTCTCATACCCGAATCAATCAATTTTTATAAAGATAATGCATGACACTTCAATCATCAGGCTCTAATCTTAATCTCATGAGATACCATCACCGTTTTATCATTAGGAAATAAAGAGTTGATCAGGCTCATACACCACATTTGGCAAGTTGACTCCGTCACCTCATGTACCCGGATCAACACCATCATGAATCCCTTATAACGGCCATTCGGATGTATACATCATCAATACCACATCTTAAGCGGGTATTCGATAACTCAAGCACGTCTGCCAAGGGGAAATGCATATGAATAAAAGACTTTTCATTGACGAGACTTTTCTTTGTGTTCACTCTTTTCCGTTTGTCAAAGCCCAAAGCTAACGACTATTCACAATTTCCATCACTTGAAAATTTATAACACATGATGCACAGTTCGAGTGCTCAATCACAACACCTTAGACCGCGGCTGTAGTCCAAGGTTGTGGTCGTAGAAACAATTATAATTTTATCCATGTTTTATTTCAACATGATAAGGACTCCTAGCCCATAACAACGAAATTAGGACATACAGTCCTCAATTCCAAAATCATGACTCCTAGCCCATAATATCACGATTAGGACCCTTGGTCCATAATTCTTGACACAGATCCCAGATCACGTGCATAAACTGAATACTAGAGGCGACGTCTCGCGAACTAATATTCTCTTTCACATGTGCTTACTTTTCGCTCAGTGAAAATCAAAAACCAAAACAAAATCCCGGTCACTTATCCAAGTAACCGGAGCGTTTCTAAATCATTTAGGAGAAAATCTTTTCCTTTACAAATTATTTTATAAAACATTTAGGAAATTCGTTTGCTTTTGAAATCCTTGATGAAATAAAGTCAACTAATTTCAAAGGGGTTTTCCTTCATAAAATACATAGTTCGAAAAAGGTTTTCTCTCGTACCAACTTTGGATCATAAAAAGGTAATTTCTATTGTCTTAAAAACACTTCAACATTTCTTTTAAAAATAAGAATCTCATTTTATTGAAGTAAGAGTTTTAAACAAGGAACTTTTATAAATGAAACAAATACTTTCAAAGTTCTATTCAAGGCTTATTAAGGCTTGTAATCCTTTATAATCATTATGCAGAGACTCAAGTCCGGCTTCTCAAACTTCAATCAACAGTAACATATTCTCAACAACAATATCACAGTTAATGACAGTTCATCACATATATATAATTCATAACACTTTAAAGCAAGTAATGTTCAACTTCAAGTAATAACCACAATAGTTCAAGTAAACAAGTGACACGGACTCGGCAAGTGTACCGGGTCGTTGCAAGTAATAAAACGGTAAGAACCGGAAATCGTCCTCAGGGATCGTTTGTCAATTACCACTTCACAAATTGAACTACTATCTAGGCGAATCTTGTTTGGAATGAAGGTAGCTCTAACATCTAATGAAACAACAAAAATAAAATGTTTTTGTTCTTTTAGGAATTTTATCAAACACTTAATAGGCAAACAGAAATGTGAACAACAAATGGATAGAATTGTTAGGGTTAGACTAGGCTAATCCTCCTTTGGTGCTATGAAATGGTAAATAACACAATTCCTACTTCAATCATGACAATCAAATCTTCTTCAAATACTCAAACCCTAATGTCTTAGGTGGAATGAGCCTAAAATCCCAAATTAAACCCTAATGTCTTAGGTGGATTAATATGAGAAATTGCATTAAGAATCAAGATTCACAAGATTGCAAGCACCCCAAGACCTATGTCTAGGTTCATGAACTACTTGGTATTTGATTCAAGAGCAAGCCCTAACATCAACCTTTCAATTGTCTATTAAAGCAACATATCATTCCTAGGATGATCAAGCCAAGGAAAGCATTAAGCATGGAATCAAACACTCATAAAGAAATAGGAAATTGCATTATAATCACTTCATGTTACAACCAAAATCAGAAAAACCATTGTCTAACCCCAACAAGGGGAGTTTAGCTACACATCATCAAAGTAAAATGGAAAGGAAGAGATACAAAGATGGAGAAAGGGAGGAACTCCATGGAAGATGCCCAGTAGCAGCCACAAGAGCAGAGAGTGCCTTCTTAGGGTTTGCAGCCGCCTCATTTCTTTCCAAAATCCAATCCCCCTCTGCATTCTGCATCAGATGGCTTATAACAGGGGTTCTGAGATTCGCGAGCTCGCGGGGCGAGAAGTGACTTGCGAGGCGAGTCTTAAAAATCTGTCCTTCTGAGATTCGTCCTCTCGCGAGGCGAGAAGGTAACTCGCGAGGCGATCCAGAGAGGGTGAAGTTTCTGGCGCAGTCAGGCCTTCTGGGTCGCGAGGCGAAACGTGATTCGCGAGGCGACACAGAAAGGCTGACTGTTGCTTATCAGCTGGCCTTCAGGTTCGCGTGGCGAGATACAGTCTCGCGGGGCGAGACAGAAATGGTGGCTGTTGCTGCTTTGGCTGGTACTCTGGCTCGCGAGGCGAGATACAGTCTCGCGAGGCGAAGCTTCAAAGTTCTGCTTAGCTCAATTTCTTCTATTTTCAGGCTCTCTCTTCAACCAAGCTTCATTAGGGCCAAATCTTAGGCAATTCACCACAAATTCCTTCAAAACAACACACAAAACCACCTTATCTGTTCCACAGGAAAAACTAACCAAAATCAACTAAAATGACCTAACTATATGCAAATGCATGCAGAAATATACATGGAAAAATGAGGTGAAATCACACTCATCAAATCACCCCAAGCTTAAGACTTTGCTTGTCCTCAAGCAAAAACCAAGGCCAGAAGATGAAAACAAACAGAGCAATGATAGTGAACTAAGAACCCGAGTAAAATGATCCAAGTAACAGGCATTCAAATAATCAGCAAGAGACAATCAATTCAAGTCCAATTAGGGCTTAGGTCTCCTAGACTCATATTCTCACTAATTCGGGCACTCTTGCTCACTTGAAGGTCACCCCAAGCTTGTTCATTTGCTTGGCTCTCTTTCTCGCCTCACTCAAGTGTTCAAGTATATATGACAATTCGCTCCATTTTCCTCAAGGAATGAATCCTACCATAAGCTTGACTATCAACCAAATCTCTACTTTATTAATGAAAACACCTAAGAATCAAGAGGTCTTTACTTTGGGTTGTAATGTGGCCATGGGATTAATTGTTAGGTGGGGATAACAAGAAAAGGACATTTCAAAAGGCTACATAAACATCAAGCATTGCAAACATGACCTTCTAACATACCTTTTGGGTTTCAGTTCACTTTCCACCTTTCTTTTCTTTCATTTTCTTTTTATTTTTCACTTTTCTTTTTGTCATCCCCTTCTCTATTTATTTTTTATTTTTTTATTTTTTTTTGGAGAAGGGGAGATTTTTCAACTCAAGAGAATTGTTTTTTTCTGATTCTTTTCCCAACTTTCAACTACCTTTTCACCCTTTGTAATACTTTAGAAGGTCCCTTATCAAGCATATTTATCAAACCATTTCAGGGTATCAAGAAAAACATTTTTTCTTTTCTTTCAGGCTCAAAATTGGGCAACTAAGGGGTAGCATTTCATCATTCAAAGCTCAGAAGGCCAGAAAAATGCCTACTGCCTCAATCATTTTCAAAAATGTTTTCAAAAATTTTTAAGCTTCAAAATGGTTTTAAGTCAAGTTCTAGAGAAAACAATCCAAGAGGAATAACACTCTAACACAAGAAATGGGGTAGATTTAGTGAGTACCCCTTAATGGCTCAAAAGCTCACATTTATCAGTTCAAAAACCAGTGAGGAACACAAGTCTATAGAAACACATGCTAATCATCAACTATCCAAGACCATCTCAAGAATATTTATTTGAAGCCATATCACAAGAATAGAAAAATCAGGGTTCAAAATTCACTATCACAAATAAATTGGCACTCAGTTCTCACAATCAGATGCTCAATCTAATCAGGGGTAACCGAATCATGCGATCATGCAAAACTATGCCTAGATGAATGCAATATGAACAATGCAAAAATTCAAAAATTTACAAAAATACCCCTACCCCAAGCTTAAAAACTTACATTGTCCCCAATGTAAATAATCAAGTTGGAGAGGGGTGAAAATGGAACAACTCACCACGGTGGTAGCGGGTGCTGAATCACATGCTTTCTGGCTTTGTCTCTCCCTGCCCTTTTGTCCTCCTTCCTCCAAAATCTGAAAGCACTTAACAAAACTATTAACAAATCTCTTGATCTTCTCAAATTATTCAAGAGATGAAAATCAAAAACAAAAGAGAAAAGGAAAAGAAAACTTGGGTTGCCTCCCAAGAAGCGCTTCTTTAACGTCACTAGCTTGACGGGTGATCTCTAAGATGGTGCCTTAAGAGGGACGGAGACTGCTTGACGATCAAAGTCTCCTCCAAGATAGTGCTTGAGTCTTTGTCCATTAACAGTGAAAGTATCTCCAGATGATGGGTCTTCCAATTCAACTGAACCAAATGGGGAAACCGACTTGACATAGAATGGGCCCGACCACCTTGATCTCAGTTTGCCTGGAAAGAGCTTGAGTCGTGAGTTAAAGAGCAAAACTGATTGGCCTTCTTCGAATTGCTTGGGAAGAATGTACTTGTCATGCCAGAATTTTGTTCTTTCCTTGTAAATCCTTGCACTCTCATAAGCCAAGAGTCGGAATTCATCCAACTCATTCAATTGAAGCAGTCTCTTATCCATGGCCAGCTTAGTATCAAAGTTCAGGGCCTTCACTGCCCAGAAAGCACGATGTTGGAGCTCTACCGGAAGGTGACATGATTTTCCAAACACTAATTGGTAAGGTGACATACCAATAGGTGTTTTGTATGCAGTCCGATAGGCCCAGAGTGCATCATCCAGTTTCTTCGCCCAATCCTTCCTAGCATTGTTCACAGTTTTCTCCAAAATTCTTTTCAACTCCCGATTGGACAACTCCACTTGCCCACTGGTTTGAGGGTGGTATGGTGTGGCAACTTTATGATTCATCCCAAACTTGGCAAGCACTGCATTGAACTCTTTGTTGCAAAAATGGGTACCCCCATCACTAATAATGGCTCTAGGGGTTCCAAATCGGGTGAAGATGTTCTTCCTTACAAAACTAATCACAGCTTTTGCATCATCCTTCACAGTTGGAACAGCTTCCACCCACTTGCTCACATAGTCCACCGCAACAAGAATGTAATTGTTGTTGTATGATGATGGGAAAGGACCCATGAAGTCGATCCCCCATACATCAAAGAGCTCCACCTCTAGAATACCTTTCAAGGGCATCTCATTCCGCTTGGATATACTTCCCGTCCTCTGACATTTATCACATTTCATCACCCAAGCTATGGAGTCTTTGAAAACAGTGGGCCAAAATAACCCGCATCGCAAGATCTTCATGGCGGTTCTCTCACCACCAAAGTGTCCCCCATATGGTGAGTTGTGGCAATGAGTCAGTACCCCATTAATCTCTTCCTCCGGAATGCATCTTCTCAGAATTCCATCCGAACCTCTTTTGAAAAGGTAAGGCTCATCCCATACATAGTACTTGGTATCATGGATGAGCTTCTTCCTTTGTTGTGCATTGAAGTCCTTCGGAATTTTGTTAGCAGCCTTGTAGTTTGCAATGTCCGCAAACCAAGGTGCCACTTGCACCATAAACAGCTTTTTATCTGGGAATTCCTCTTGAATTGGCAACTCAGCTTTTGCTTGAACATCTGCTTGTGGAAGCCTAGACAAATGGTCGGCCACCACATTCTCTACTCCTTTCTTGTCTTTAATATCCAAATCAAACTCCTGGAGCAGCAGTATCCACCTAATAAGCCTTGGCTTGGCATCCTGTCTAGTCATAAGATACTTCAAAGCAGAATGATCAGTGTAGACAGTAGTTTTAGAGCCAATCGAGTAGGATCTAAATTTATCAAACTCAAACACCACAACAAGCAATTCTTTTTCAGTCGTGGTATAATTCAATTGGGCATCATTCAGCACACGACTGGCATAGTAAATGACATGCAACACTTTATTTTTTCTTTGGCCCAAAATGGCTCCCACCGCATAGTCACTTGCATCACACATTAACTCAAATGGTAAACTCCAATCTGGAGGTGCAATGACCGGTGCGGTGGTGAGTTTTTCTTTCAAAAGTTGGAAGGCATGCATGCAATCATCATCAAATACAAAAGGAGTATCAACTACCAAGAGCTTGCATAGGGGTTTCACAATCTTTGAAAAATCTTTTATAAATCTCCTATAGAAACCTGCATGCCCTAGGAAGCTTCTAACACCTTTCACATTTATGGGAGGTGGAAGTTTTTCAATCACTTCAATTTTTGCTTTATCAACTTCCACCCCCCGTGATGAAATTTTATGTCCAAGAACTATACCTTCTCTAACCATGAAATGACATTTTTCCCAATTTAACACAAGGTTAGTTTCTTGGCATCTTTTTAGAACACATGCAAGATTATTCAGACAATTATCAAAAGAGTTACCAAACACAGAAAAATCATCCATAAATACCTCTATGAATTTTTCAGTCATGTCAGAGAATATAGAAAGCATGCACCTTTGAAAAGTAGCGGGTGCATTACACAACCCGAATGGCATTCTCCGGTATGCATAGACTCCATAGGGACAAGTGAAAGCGGTCTTCTCTTGGTCCTGTGGGTCAACCACAATCTGGTTGTACCCTGAGTATCCATCAAGGAAGCAATAAAAAGCATGACCCGCCAACCTCTCTAACATTTGATCAATGAAGGGCAATGGAAAGTGATCTTTTCTGGTGGCTTCATTCAGTCTTCTGTAATCAATGCACACCCTCCATCCAGAAACGGTCCTTGAGGGGATGAGCTCATTCTTATCATTTGCTACCACCGTCATCCCCCCTTTCTTGGGAACAACTTGGACCGGACTCACCCATGGACTATCGGAGATTGGATAGATTATTCCCGCATCCAACAGCCTCACAACCTCCTTCCGTACAACTTCTTTCATATTCGGGTTGAGTCTTCTTTGGGGTTGTCTAACCGGCTTGAAATTTTCCTCCAAGAGGATTTTGTGCATACAGAATGAGGGACTTATCCTTTTCAAGTCGGACATAGACCACCCAATTGCAGATTTGTGCTCCCTGAGCACCCTTAAGAGTTTCTCTTCCTCTAGAGAGTTCAATTCACTACTGATGATAACCGGGAATGAAGAATTTATCCCAAGGAAAGCATAACGGAGATGGGATGGAAGTTCTTTCAACACTAGCACAGATGGTTCACCATTGTCTTCAATCCTCACATCTTCCACAACTTTGTCTTCAACATTATTCACCACCAGACAAGCCTCAAGGGATTTAGCCATGAATTCAACTTCCTCCGCACATACATCTTCTTCTACATCCTCCATCATAAGAGCCGCCTCCAAAGAATCTTCAAAAGTCTGTTGCACACTCTTATCAGTCAATGAATCAACAAGGTCCACACTCATACACATATCCTTGTCGCTTGGATGCCTCATTGCTTCAAAAACGTTGAAGGTGACCTTTTCATCTTGGACTCGAAGCACCAATTCCCCTTGATTTACATCAATCAAAGATCTACCCGTGGCTAGGAATGGTCTTCCAAGAATCAACGGAGTCTCACTATCTTCCTCTATATCCAACACCACAAAATCTGCTGGAAAGATGAATTTGTCTACTTTGACCAACAAATCCTCCACTACACCATAAGGATATGTAATGGAGCGATCCGCCAATTGGAGAGAAATCCCAGTTGGCTTGACTTCACCAATTCCCAGCTTCTTGAAAATGGAGAGAGGCATGAGGTTTATACTTGCACCGAGATCACACAAGGCTCTCCCAATATTCAAATGACCAATAGTGCATGGAATAGTGAAGCTTCCCGGATCCTTCATCTTCACCGGCAATTTACTTTGGAGTATAGCACTACACTCTTCTGTGAGCATGACCGTCTCCTCTTTCCACCTTCTCTTGTTGGTAAGAATCTCTTTCATAAACTTTGCATAAGAAGGCATTTGTTGAAGGGCTTCTACAAACGGGATGTTAATTTGAAACTTTTTGAATACATCCAGGAACTTAGAAAATTGTTGATCTTTTGCCTCCTTCTTCAACCTTTGAGGATAGGGTATCTTGAAATATGGTGGCAACTCCTTGGGATTGTCAACTTCTTCAAGAATTTGCCTTCTAGTCTTCTTTCTTGCAAATTCTTCATCCACCAATTTTTCTCTTTGTGGTGTTTCAGCTTCAACAACAATGGGACTAGAGGTAGTGGCTTGGGAAGTCTCGGGTTCTTCATTGGTCACATCTTCAACAATCACCTCATCACTAACCCTCTTTTCTTCCTTCTCTTCGCTCTTTTCTTGTGGCCCTACTACCCTTCCACTTCTTGTAGCAATTGCCTTGCAATCCTCTCTTGGATTTTTCTCGGTGTCTCCCGGCAATTGTCCTTGAGGTCTTTCCGCCATTTGCTTTGCCAGTTGGCCTATTTGGTGCTCAAGATTTTTGATGGATGCATTTTGATTCTTCATAGTCTCTTGAGTTGCTTGAAAATTGGCTTGGGTCGCTTGCATGAACTGGCCTAGAATATTCTCTAAGTTGCTTGATTTCTCTTGAGAGGGCTTTGCTTGAGAACTTGATCCTTGCCCTTGTTTCCAACCAAAATTAGGATGGCTACGCCACCCCAGATTGTAGGTGTTAGAGTAAGGATCATTCTTGGGACCTTGATTCCCCATGTAGTTCACCTCTTCTTGTCCAGAACTTCCAACCACATTAATCTCACAATTTCCATTTGCATGGTTACCTCCACAAAAATCACACACTGAGGTAGGTTGAACTTGGACATCTTGTAGTTGAGAATTCTGCAGTTGAATGGACCCCAATTGCTTGGTAAGAATAGCCATTTGCGCCTTAAGAGCGCCAATCTCATCAAGCTCCAACACACATCTCTTGACCAATGATCGAGAACTAGGCATTTGATAATCATTGTTGGCCATAGTTTCAATCAAATTCTTTGCCTCTTCAGGTGTCTTTTGACTCAATGATCCACCTGCAGCTGCTTCAATCATACTTCTGGAATTCCTGTTGAGCCCATTAACAAAGGTTGCCACTTGCTGCCATGTCTCTAACTCATGATTTGGACAAGCTGTGAGTAACGACTTGAACCTCTCCCAGGCTTCATAAAGTGACTCACCATCTCTCTGTGCAAAGGCATTAATCTCGGACCTCAGCTTGATCATTCTTGAAGGAGGGAAGAAGCGAGATAAGAACTTGCTCACCAAATCATTCCAAGTGATAATACATCCATGAGGATGAGATTGAAGCCATGACTTAGCTCTATCCCTCAAAGAGAAAGGGAAAAGCCTTAAACGAATGGCCTCATCGGAAGCTCCATTTAACTTGATGGTGTCACACAACTCAATGAATGTGCCAATGTGAGCATGAGGGTCTTCACTCTCCAAACCTCCAAACTGATTTTGTTGCACAAGATTTTGAAGTGATGCCTTTATTTCAAAATTGTTGCAAGCCACAGCAGGTCTAACAATGGGAGTCCCACATCTATCTACTCTAGGGGAAGTATAGTCCCCCATTGTCCTTCTTGGTGCATTTTCTTCAGCCATGGTGACAGTTGCAACTTCAACTTGTGGTTCTTGCACACTGGGTAATTCCACTTGTGGCTCTTGTATACTAGAAGATGCTCTTTCTCTGTTTTTCCTTGCTTTGGTTTCCTTTCTATTCTGTCTGCAAAACCTCTCGATCTCAGGATCAAATTGAAGTTCACCTGGGTCGATTGTACCTCGCATACAAGGAACAAACAGAGTAGCACAGAAAAAGGATAGAACAAAACAGAAAATAACAAAGCAGAAAACAGAAAAGAAAAACAGCAATAGGAAAACAATGAAAAATGCCTAAATTAGGAGTCCTTTTTGGTACTCATGATATTGGCACACCGATCCCCGGCAACGGCGCCAAAAACTTGACACGGACTCGGCAAGTGTACCGGGTCGTTGCAAGTAATAAAACAGTAAGAACCGGAAATCGTCCTCAGGGATCGTTTGTCAATTACCACTTCACAAATTGAACTACTATCTAGGCGAATCTTGTTTGGAATGAAGGTAGCTCTAACATCTAATGAAACAACAAAAATAAAATGTTTTTGTTCTTTTAGGAATTTTATCAAACACTTAATAGGCAAACAGAAATGTGAACAACAAATGGATAGAATTGTTAGGGTTAGACTAGGCTAATCCTCCTTTGGTGCTATGAAATGGTAAATAACACAATTCCTACTTCAATCATGACAATCAAATCTTCTTCAAATACTCAAACCCTAATGTCTTAGGTGGAATGAGCCTAAAATCCCAAATTAAACCCTAATGTCTTAGGTGGATTAATATGAGAAATTGCATTAAGAATCAAGATTCACAAGATTGCAAGCACCCCAAGACCTATGTCTAGGTTCATGAACTACTTGGTATTTGATTCAAGAGCAAGCCCTAACATCAACCTTTCAATTTTCTATTAAAGCAACATATCATTCCTAGGATGATCAAGCCAAGGAAAGCATTAAGCATGGAATCAAACACTCATAAAGAAATAGGAAATTGCATTATAATCACTTCATGTTACAACCAAAATCAGAAAAACCATTGTGTAACCCCAACAAGGGGAGTTTAGCTACACATCATCAAAGTAAAAGGGAAAGGAAGAGATACAAAGATGGAGAAAGGGAGGAACTCCATGGAAGATGCCCAGTAGCAGCCACAAGAGTAGAGAGTGCCTTCTTAGGGTTTGCAGCCGCCTCCTTTCTTTCCAAAATCCAATCCCCCTCTGCATTCTGCATCAGATGGCTTATAACAGGGGTTCTGAGATTCGCGAGCTCGCGGGGCGAGAAGTGACTCGCGAGGCGAGTCTTAAAAATCTGTCCTTCTGAGATTCGTCCTCTCGCGAGGCGAGAAGGTAACTCGCGAGGCGATCCAGAGAGGGTGAAGTTTCTGGCGCAGTCAGGCCTTCTGGGTCGCGAGGCGAAACGTGATTCACGAGGCGACACAGAAAGGCTGACTGTTGCTTATCAGCTGGCCTTCAGGTTCGCGTGGCGAGATACAGTCTCGCGGGGCGAGACAGAAATGGTGCCTGTTGCTGCTTTGGCTGGGACTCTGGCTCGCGAGGAAAGATACAGTCTCGCGAGGCGAAGCTTCAAAGTTCTGCTTAGCTCAATTTCTTATCTTTTCAGGCTCTCTCTTCAACCAAGCTTCATTAAGGCCAAATCTTAGGCAATTCACCACAAATTCCTGCAAAACAACACACAAAACCACCTTATCTGTTCCACAGGAAAAACTAACCAAAATCAACTAAAATGTCCTAACTATATGCAAATGCATGCAGAAATATACATGGAAAAATGAGGTGAAATCACACTCATCAACAAGTTATTCAAGTATTGGCTCAATATCACAATAATATTCAAATCACTCAAATAAACACATACACACATGCATATAGTCATTGAATATCCCTAGGCAATCCCCTCTTACTTTCTTTGAAGGCAAGAAGGTTAGATGCTCGACGAGGTAAGTCACGAACGTTCTCATTTCCTCCGCGATGGAAGTCTAAGGTTATATGAACACAAAATCACAAGTTAAAATCAAAACAAGAACACTAAACCACAAGGTATAGGTTCGGCCAAGACTAGTTCTTAGGGTTAGAGATTCCCAAAAATTATACAACTCATGGATTTATGATCCTTAAGTGTTAGGAGTTCATAGACAATGATCTTTTAACAAAGTTGAATTAAAATTCCACTAAGTTAAAAACATAGGGCATTCGGCCAAGGCTAGTAAAATAGGCTAGCATTCACTAAACTTTCCAATCTCTTAGGTTTAGTATCCATATGTGTTAAGGAGCTCAAAACCATGATCATCTTGGAAAAATGAAAATAAAACATACTAGCTTTAATAACATAAAATAAACAAGTTATAAATCCTTAAACTTTTCAATCTCTTAGACTTAGCATCCAAATATCTTATGGATCTCAAGTCCATGATCATCTTGGAAAAATGGAAGTAACACATACTAGCTTTAACAACATAAAATAAACAAGTTATAAATCCTTAAACTTTCCAATTTCTTAGGCTTAGCATCCAAATATCTTATGGAGCTCAAGTCCATGATCATCTTGGAAAAATGAAGGTAACACATACTAGCTTTGACAACATAAAATAAACAAGTTATAAATCCTTAAACTTTCCAATCTCTTAGACTTAGCATCCAAATATCTTATGGAGCTCAAGTCCATGACCATCTTGGAAAAATGAAAGTAACACATACTAACATTAGTAACATGAAATAAATAAGTTATAAATCCTTAAACTTTTCAATCTCTTAGACTTAGCATCCAAATATCTTATGGAGCTCAAGTCCATGATCATCTTGAAAAAATGAAAGTAACACATATTATCTTTAATAACATGAAATAAACAAGTTATAAAGAGTTCTAAATCCATGATCAATACTTGGAAAGTTGAAACATAGTATCCTAGGCCTACTTATTCATATTTTTCAGCCATCATAGGAACAAGCTATCAAAAGTTTTTATGATAGCTTGTTCAGCCTCTTGAAAGCTATTTTTCAGCCTCTTGAAAGTTTTTATGGGAATGAAGTGGAGTGATTAGTAATGGAGTAGAGTGGGAAGACAAAAGTATCACACTCCATTGTTTGGAAGATTCATGAGGGTTTTGGATGGAGTAAAGTGGTTTGAGTTACCATTCTAAACCATCCAACTCCATTAATGAAAAAACATTCAAACGATGGGTTAATGAGTTTACACCACTCCCCTCCACACCATTACTAAATCCTCCCAAACATAGCATTAGTGTTTCATCTTCTTAGTTGGCTTCACAACTTATTTCTTTGTCGTTCCGTATATGATGATATGTCTGAAGTTATACTTAAGTTAGCCTTAAAAACCTAGAAGATTTTTGTATCTATACTATTATGAAGAAATAATTCTTAAGAACAACTTTTATATGTCTCAACCTTTAATTATTTCTTTGTATTCTCCAAATTTCTCCAAAACTAGCAAGGGATATATATCCTCGGCTACACTCCATTTAATTTGTATTGCTGCACCTATTAGTTCATCAAAAGAAATGGTATAATGTAGCAACCGTTAAGTCGAGCGCAACAAACGTAAAAAGGTGAATGCACTAGTGGAAAATATACATTAGACGGTAAATGTTTACGTCAGTTAACCAAAAGCTAGACGTTAAAAAGGAAGCGGTGGCAGTTTTGTAAATATCAGAGTTCATTAATTCAATTTTAACATCAGTTGTTTTAATGACTGACGTTAAAAGTGAAGTGACTCACTTTTAACGCCAGTTCAATAAAAATCGACGGCGTTAACGGTGAACATTTTAACGTCAGTTCTATAAAGAACTGACGTTAAAAGTAAGTCACTTCACATTTAACGTCAGTCCTTACATCAACAGACGTTAAAGGTTATTTTAATAATTTTTTTTATCTAGTATACGATCCCTTCCGCATTGCCTTCCTCAAAGTTTCAGTTTCACATGAATTGCTTTGATGTTTTGTGTTTCTGTTTTTGAAAACTATAAGTTGAATCAATAACCCAAACCGGATCTCATTCATGAAGTAATTTATGTCTGATCGATACGAGAAGATTGAAAGGGTTTAAAATCCTATAAAAAGTTACATTGAAAGGGTTTAAAATCCTAAACATTAAAGCTACATCCCATCGGGAGAGTTTTATGAAATATGCCAAAGGGAAAACTATACTCAAGACCTCGAAAAACTGGGGGCATGAGAGAGCTCAAGAGAGAGGAAAAACAGGTGCACTAGATCTGTTTCAAGCAAAGGCAGTGGTTCCAGAGACTTCCAAGACGGTCACTTGCTGCCAAAGCTGAGGTTTTGGAACTGTGACCCCGAGCACTCGATTAGCCCTCCATCACCGATTCTCCGGAAGGTGATAAGGTGAGCAACTCACATAATGTAATTTACTCGGACTTATCACCCATGTAATGTAATTTACTCAAACTCGAGAAGTTGTTTGACCATTAAGACAAAGACCTTTGAGTCTAGGAATAGGAAGAAAGAGTGATGAAGTTAATCTCCACGACAGAGCCATATTGTGAAGCAAAAAAATTAAAAGGATGGAAGGAAGCTATTTATAGGAGCAGGGGATGAAGTTACTAAGCTATTCTGATTTTCTTGAAAACTTACCTATAAACTTAATGCTCATTAAGAGGATTGAGTTACAAGGTGCATGGGTAAGTAGCACAAGATGCAGTCAAAGGAATGAATGTTTTTGCAGATATCTATACACTTTTAACGCCGGTTTTTTTAAAAACGGACGTTAAAAGTGTTTTTCAAATAAAAATATTAATTGTTAACGTCGGCTTTTTATACAACCGACGTTAAAAGTTTGATTTTTACTTCGATTAAATAAATAGGCGACGTAAATAATCCTATATATTATAAACGTCGAGAATGAATATTGGAAATAATGTAATTAATATACGGGAACTTGGCACTCATCAATTAAGTTGACGTTAAAAATGAGGTGGTGGGTAAACTATTTGCGTCAGTTCTATAAATAATTGACGTAAATAATTATGAAACTCATTTCATTGGTTGTCATGTCCCTGTTGTCCCTCTTAACGCAGATCACTCCATATAGTACTGCAGTTTATTTCTAAACCTTTTTTTTATACAAGTTTATTTTTAATTTTTATTAATTAGCTTGAATTAGTAAACAAATTATTGTGCAAATTAAAATAAATAAACACTTAACATAAAACAAGGTATATGTATAATCAAATCGTATGACATTGAAGCGATTCATAAGTTAAAATTACATGATTAAAAGATAAAAAATTTCTGCAACATAGCCCTAAAATATAAAAAAGTTTCTGCATCAACATCATTTTCTTCTCGATCCTGTCATCGAAACTCCAATGGATGCATCACCTCCCTCACTTGAATTCCAAGATGCAAAGTAAATCCTCGATCACTACTAGCAAATAAAGCAAAGTGAAATGGATCTTTGCATCTTTCTTCTTCAGTGGAGTTCCTTGATGCATCATCTTGAATCCACAATCACTTGCTTCCAAAGCAAAGTGAAAGGGATGACGGGGATGAAATAAAGTGAGAGAATCACATTACGTGATTCACCCAACCTTAATATCCATGTAATGTAATTTACTCAAACTCAGAAGTTGTTTGACCATTAAGACAAAGACCTTTGAGTCTAGGAATAGGAAGAAAGAGTGATGAAGTTAATCTCCACAGCAGAGCCATATTGTGAAGCAGAAAATTAATTAAAAGGATGGAAGGAAGCTATATATTTATAGGAGCAGTGGATGAAGTTACTAAGTTATTCTGATTTTCTTGAAAACTTATCTATAAACTTAATGCTCATTAAGAGGATTAGGTACAAAGGTGAATGGGTAAGTAGCACAGTAGTCAAGAGAATGAATGTTTTTGCAGAAACTAATAAACCTTTAACGTCCGTTGTGTAATACAAGTGACGTAAGAAGTTGTGAGTGTTTTTAACGTCAGTTTCTTAATACAACTTACGTTAAACATATGACCTTTAACGTCAGTTATTACTAACAACTGACGTAATAAGTGTGAGAATTTTTAACGTCCGTTTATTAAGACAACTGACGTTAAATATATGATCTTCAATGTCAGGTTTTACCAAAAACTGACGTAAAATGTTGTTTTATTTTAATTATAACGTTTACCCCCGCGCGCCTTCTCCACTTCTCTGTACGTCTTTTCTCTTTTCATCACGCTCAACCCTCACTCTCGCTCTCACTCTGCCCTAATCGCGAGCTCATCTCCACCGCAACCACCGCGAGGGCTTCTTCGCCACACCGTGAGGTACACTCTTAACCCCTAACTCTGTCTTTCCCGCTCATTCTTTGCAATAACTTGACATCTCTCTTTCCCCTGGCCTTCCCGCGCACTAACTCTCCTTGTCCCTCTGCTCTCAGTAACCACATCGAACGTTGGCCACCACTCGAGCTTCCCTCCCACCACCACGCGAGCGCCTATTTCTGGTGAGTCTTTAATTAGGGCACATTTTTTTATTCACGGTTTTGAGTGCATGCATGTTGCTCTGCTGGTTTGAAACTGTAGTCTCAGTAGTTGAAACTTGAAACTGTGAGTTTGAGTTGTTTGGAATGTCTCTATTTTTGGTTTTGAGTGTATGTTGAAACTGTAGTCTCAGTAGTTTTAACTTTAAACCGTGAGTTTGAGTTGTTTGGAATGTCTCTATTTTTGGTTTTGAGTTCATGTTGCTATGCTGGTTGATCTGTCACGGCCGTGATGCTCATCACGACTAGGCCGTGATCAGTTCTGCCTATGAGGGTCTGGTTCAGTTGGCACGTTACGGCCGTGATGGACATCACGGCCAGGCCGTGACCAGTGCTTGGCAATCTTCAAAAACTATAGTTTTCAATCTCCCGTATTGTCCCTATATTGGATATATAGATGTTTTGTATATCTACAGGACCTATCTAGTTATTTTTATTTATACTTCTGTATTTATTTTGAGTTATAACCTATGTTAATACATATATATTGTTTCTGAACAGGCATACATATGGATCAGTCGGATAGCCCACATGCACGGGAGGACACTGTGGGGGGTTTCGCGAGACCCGATCACGCCTACGCTCGATTCTAGTGTAAGTTTACATGTTATATACTATCTTTAGTCCTTCTTGTTAATGTAAGTTTATAATGTTACAACCCTCTATTTTATCATTTTTTTTGTCCATACGGACATCACAGGCTCATAGGAAACGGGGTAGAGGAGCCACCTCGTTGAAGAAACTAGAGAAGGACAAGCGGAGCGGACGAAGCTTGAGGTGTCCTTCGATGCTAATCTAAATGCCCGGGGACCCTGTGCTAAAGAATTTAATAAGTGGGTGTTTCTACAAGCGAAGCAAAGACGTAAGCATCAACTACAACCATCGGAATGACGTTCCGCACGCGTTAAGGATCAGATTTGGGAGGCTATCACGGTATTTTACCTTTACATTCGTTTGATTTACATTATTAGATAATTATCCGAGTTATAATCCATCCAGTTGTTATATATGTATCTAATGTGTAGGTAGCTTGGACTGTGCCAAATGACGAGGATCATCGTCATAAATGTATGAAAATGGCATCAAAGCATTGGAATGGGTTCAAGCATGATCTTACCAGGTACTATGTATCTGGGAAGAAGCGGTTTGATAAAATGTTCTCGGATTATCCCTGGATTGATCAGGATACTTGGGATATGTTTGCCAGGAGTCGACAGGATGAAGAATTTCAAGTTGGTTGATTAAGTTAATTTTGTATGCTTATTATAGATCATTTAACTGTATTTAATTATGTGTTTTTGTTTGAATAGGCTAAGGCAAATAAGGGTCGGCAGAATCAGGCGAAGAACGTCCACCGCCACACCATGTCTCAGGGTGGGTACCATACTCGGATCCAGCAGATGATGGCGGATAGGCTGAGGGCGAAGCAGGAAGAGCACTCTGCTAGGATTGAAAGAGGAGAGGTGCCTGAGGGCACACCATCAAGTCCTCCGTCGGACATCGACCGCGAGGATGTCTGGTTAGCCGACCGCATGACAAAGGCGGGATCTTTTAAAGTTGATGCCACTCGCGAAGTGGCAGATAAGATTGTAAGTAAATAATTAACTTGATTTCAATTGATATTTGTATAGATATTTGCAACACTTTTCACTTGCACGTTTTTTCATTTTTTTCATTGTAGATGGATCTTAAAGCAAAATCCTCCCGGGCGCATTCGTCCCTTCCCGGACGGCAGGGCGTCTTGATGACCGCTCTAGGCAAGAAAGACCATCCTGGTCGGGTTCTCGGTGTTCCCGGGAACGTGACCATCAAAAAATATTATGGCAAGTCTGCTTCACGAAAGCGGGTGGTCAATGAAGCATCAATTTTGGCTGACATTACTCAAGACCTCATGTCCAACCCGGATATTACAACACATCGATGTAAGGCTTAATAGCCAACCTGAGAATTCA
This sequence comes from Sophora flavescens, assembly GCA_030762895.1. Taxonomy (NCBI): domain Eukaryota; kingdom Viridiplantae; phylum Streptophyta; class Magnoliopsida; order Fabales; family Fabaceae; genus Sophora; species Sophora flavescens. The sequence goes on from CM061066.1 coordinate 152,638,094, forward strand.
AGCGGCGCTGCGGAGAGCTTTCTCCTCCGTCGGTACATCCCAGGACACCGCAAGGCTTGCCAACGCTTCACATGTGAGCACAAAAGAGAGTTTTAGTATGGCACATGTGGAGGACGATGAGTTGGCAGCTAGGGAGCGGGAGTTGGAAGTCCAGCGCCATGAGCATGAGTTGGAAATGAAAAGGCGTGAGCTTGAGTTGGACTCCAAACCACGTGAGCTCGAAATGTTAGCAAAGGTATTTATTCATTATTAATGTCCAGATTAGTCAAATAATTACTTGTGTTTTTTTTAATTATCAAAAACTTACATATTTTATTTTTCCTAAACTGAAGGCCAAGTCGACGTCGGTGTCGCTGTCACCTATCACTCGTTTGTTCTCACTTGGTGAGGATTATGCGTTTGAGATTTTTGAATGTCCATTGGATCACGATGGATGGGTGGCATGCCCAGATCAACAGAGGATATTTTCCTTCGTTGGTGACGATCTCGGGAACACCTGCAGAAATAACATCTGGATGAACAACAATGTCATCAGTCTCTGGTGCACGTAAGTTAATTTTAATTTTATAACTTATTTATTTTTGGTATTTTTCCATTTAATAATTTATTTTAATTTCAATATATATATTATGTAATTAACATCCACACCTTTTCATATCTTAGGTATCTCCATCGTCTTCAGCTTGATAAGGGCGTTGCATCAGTTTACGGTTTCTTAGATCCGTCAATCCTTCTGCCTGAGTTCTTTGCTGGCGATGCATTGAGTAAATACTTTGGGAACTTTTTGGGAGACAATCCGAAAGAATTATATCTGGCTCCCTACTGTATGGAACGCCATTGGCAGTTGTTCGTACTTCACCCGTCTAGGCATACTGTCATATTCTTCCGCTCTCTCCACCAAGATCCGCCACCGAAGGTGGTGGAAGCTGTAAATATGTAAGTAACTAATCTTAAATTTAATTTAAGTTTTAATATCAGTTGTTTTTAGTTTATTACACACATGATATATGAGTTTGTTAATTGATCGACATGATTATTTGTTTATGATAGCGCGCTGAAGGCGAGTAGCATAAGTTGCGCCAACGGGAGAAGTAGGACTTCTAAGGCTAAAGCAAATCCTGTATGGAACATCCTCAAGGTTTGGTAGTTTATTTATCAAATAATTAATATTATAATTACTAATTTATGTGTATATTCAACTGACGTTGAAATTAATTTTGTTGGTAGTCTCGATTTCAAACGACGGGTTGGTCGTGCGGCTATTATGTGATGCTTCATATCTTGAACATAGTCTCCGCATCTATTACGGATGGATGGAAGAAGGTAATATTTAAACAACTTGTTAAATTATATATTATAGTTTTGAAGATGACTTGCATTAATGTTATTGTTATTATTTGAACGTGTCTAGGCATTTATCGACCAATCGCCTATTGAAGAAGATGAGTTAAGAGACTTGAGGATGCGCTTATCAATTCTTCTTCAAGTATGCGGCTGAAAAAGGAATTGACAACATACCTCCGCACTACTTAGATAAATAGTTTTTTTGTGAGACTTTAGAAACTAATTAATAACATGTATATATATATATCCTTAGATAGTTTTGTTTTTTAGACATTGGAACTAAAATTTATTTATATATATACATGGGTTTTGGTTTTAAGTCCCCCCATTGTTCAATTTTCCTTTGCAATTCTGTAATGTGTGTGATATTCTGTGTTACTGGGACTGAATGCAGGGATAACTGAGGGGAGTGATATTTTAAAACTGAATTTAAAAAAAAAACCTATTAACGTCAGTTGTATCAAACAACTGACGTTAATAGTATTTTATAAAATATACAGTACACTGTTAACGTCAGTTGTTTATTAAAACTGACGTTAAAATTAAACCTTTAACTTCAGTTCTTTATAGCAACTGACGTTAGTTTTAACAAAATCAACGTCCGTTGTATTAAAGAACTAACGTTAATAGTTTTAGTTTAACGTCAGTTGTTTAAAAAACCGATGTTAATTTTTACAAAATTAACGTCGGTTTTGTTAAGGAACTGACGTTAATAGTTTTATATTTAACGTCAGTTCTCAACTGACGTTAAAATATTAACTATTAACGTCAGCTGTATTTACGTCAGTCAGTATTCTGACGTAAAAAATCAATTTTAACTGACGTAAAAAGCACTTATTGCACTAGTGATGGATAAAAGTGTTGAAAGTTATAAGGTGTAAGGTTCGAATCCCACCTCCTAGTAATAATATATTAACAACTAACATTTAACTATAAAAAAAAACATAAAAAAGAGATTTATAGAAGTTGTCACCAAAATTTATTTAAACAAGAAAAAAATGGATTTTTTATTTCCATCCTAATCCTTAGAAAATGAGACTGAGTTCAATAGCACAATATATCGTCCATTATACAAATGATATCTTGAATTAATTGTATAAATCCTTTAACTTTTAAATTATGTATTTTACCCAAAAATTGTTTACAAGAATAAAACGTTTTAAAATAGATGTTGTCTTACTCATTAAAAGAATAAAAGATATTGTATCGCCTAACATATATTTGTCGGGGAGTTTTATCTTGATATTATACAAATAATAAAACCTCCCTCCCATGCATCTTGGATGAAAACACGTAACTTAACGCCCACCATACACTTCTCTATATGTACTGCTTGCACCATTGGTAGTCGTTACTTACATAATTTAACAAGTTAAGATTTGTAGTAATATGTATAATATACGTGTTTTAGGTTTAACTCTCAATATTAAAGAATAGAAAATAAAATTTGTTAAAAAAATTAATTTTAAATTTATAACTTACTGAATTTTATAATATTATTAATTTTAAAAATATCTATTTTTTTATCCTTATTAAAACGTGTTGGCCGACAGCTTGCATAGGACTGGACTGACCTAGTAAATTACTAACCCATTATTAAATTGGCCCAACCTAGTTCAACTCAAAAATATACCCGTTGTGAGTTGGCACGAATCACTAGTGCAAAATATACCTTTTACATCGGAGTTTTAACATCGGTTTTAAGTAAACCGATGTGAAAAAGGAGGCGGTGGCATTTTTGAAATTAAATCAAAAATTTTAAACATCGGTTTTCCTCATAACCGATGTTGTAAAGTTTTAAACATCGGTTTATTTGAAACCGATGTTGAAAATTGAACCAAAAATAAAAAATAAAAAAATGCATACTTTAACACATCGGTTTTAGGTTAACCGATGTGTAAATGTGTAAGTTTACATATCGGTTTTTTCTAAAACCGATGTGGAAAAATGAATAAAAAAAATAAGGAAGTAAATAATATAATTTTAAACATCGGTTATAGATAACCAATGTGTGAAAGTTTACAACATCGATTTTTTTTAACCGATGTGTATTGCTATCTACATTTTTAATTCCCTCTTCCTCCCTTTTCATTTTCGTGCTGAGACCTTTTCATCTGAGCTCACTCTCCCTCCCTAGCTTACACCAACAGCGGCAACCTCTAACCCTAGCCTATACACTGCGAGCCAGAGAACGGCCAGAGAACCACTGCGAGCCAGAGAACGACCATCCGTGAGCTACCCTCCTCCTCCCTTAGGTATGCGTCTCTCTCTCTCTCTCTCTCTTCCTTGTGCATTTCCTTTTACTATGTTCTAGCTAGCTTCCGTCATTCATGGTTCACTCCTCCCGACTGCCAACTGCCTCCGTCATTCATGGTTCGCTCCTCCTCATTTTCCATCTCTACATTTGGTTGCAAAAATTTGTTTTCGTATTTATATATATGTTGTCTGCGTTATTTTTTATTTTTTTGGCTGAAGCCAAAACGAAAGGTACAGGGAGGGGCTATGTTACGGGATTTATTTTGGGAATGGATAGTTTGTTTGAAATTGCTAGTTAATGATATAAAGTTGGGGAATGGGATTTTGATAGTGGAATTGAAACTCAAGGGCGTGGGTTTTAATTAAAACAGAGGTATCAATTTTGGTCTTACAGTTTTTTTTTTTGAGGCAAACAAAATCACATCATTTCATTATCAATAATGTTCCAAATACAAAAGTGAATACAAAAGGGAATAGAATGAAAGATAGTGTGATTAACATATGAGATAAATGTCTTAGCTAAAGCATGAGCACTACCATTAACTTGAGTGAAGAAGATAAATGATGCATTTGAGGTATTTGCTAAAACACCTCGCCCACCTGAACAATTTCCACTGTTAAATACTAGCTCTTCCAAGGCTTGACAGAACACCTAGCCCACCTGAACACTTTATCGACAAAAGGCACTCACAGGTTTTTTTTTCCTGCTATGGATGTTGGAATACATTCTGCTTTTGGTATTGGTACATGAAAGCAACTATTTTGGAATTCATGTCAAGCTTCAAAACATTCTGAAATGTAAAGGAAATGTGTTTTTAATGGAAGTATTGTGTTAATTAACATGTTTGAGGGAAACAAAATTAAGAATATGTATCTGGCTCATGTTCAGATTCATGTATACAAAGGCGGTGTTAATTTTGTGATTACATGACAAATTGTTGTTTATATCTCTTACAGCTGCCCTATTATGGCAATTCTTGTCTGTCACTAGTTTTTCTTTGGTTCGTAGACGGTTGCTTACTAGTTAGAGGATCAAAGGAGATGAATTGTTTGCTTTCTGTTTTTTAGCAATAAGCTTGGTATCTTAATATACTGGAATGTGATTAACATGGTCTTGCTAATTGCCTATTTTATTCCGTTGATCAGGTATAGACAAGGAAATCATTTGATTGATTTTACTGAGATATTCAACTTGCTCTCCTGGGAAAAGAAACAACGACCTGTCAAACTCTTCGATCTTGTTTTTACCCTTTTCCTCTCTGTGTTTTGGTAAGTGACTTTAAAAAGACCTTATAGTGTCTGTAAATTTTATGGTTTTCATTAGAATTATTAGATGTTCATTTTGCTGCAGGGTGATCTACACTTCATTGCATAGTGCTACTGCCTCTGCTTTGTTCACTTCTCTGCTGTCTTTGCACAATAACAACTAGGCGTGTCTCTCAGAAGGTACGTTTTGGCTGAAAAGCTTTCATTGGAGTTTTAATGTATTTTCTTGAAAATTTATTTGATTCGAGAATATGCCCACAATAATTAGTAAAGCCTTAGTTTCCCATTTGAGATGCAATACTAATAAGCGTACGTGTATGTGCTTAATGTACCGCTCATTGTGTTGGATCTTGAATTGTCCAAAGTTGGACAGTTTGGGAAAAAAACTTTTTCTTAATTCAGTTAAAATAGTTATTCATTGATTCTAATGTTATATACTTGATGAAAGTTCGGATTGATAAATTTCCTTTCGTTCTCCGGGTGCATACTTTATCGTGGTGGATGTCATCGCGTTCAAGTAGTGTACGTCGGAGATCGCAGGGAAATTCTGCCGAAATTTTGTCGAGTATGAGCATGAGAGTTAAGGACTAACTGTTAACCGAATGTTGAAAAAGTTTCTTCTCGAATGGGATAGGGCCATACCCTGTCATAAGAAGTGGTTGATGAATATGTTGGACTAAGTACGAAGGTATTGGTTTAGTCATGGATCGCGGTTGGATGAATGCTAGACGGACAAGTGATGAGTATGAGAATGGAGTGGAAGATTTTCTACAGTTTGCAAAAACAAATGCTCCTGATAGTGGTAACGGAAGGTTTTATTGTCCTTGTGTTAACTGTTTGAATGAGAGACGACTAGAAGCTGAGGAGATACGTGATCATCTTATTTGTGAGGGGATTTGCAAGAGTTATACAACATGGATATGTCATGGTGAATCGTTAGACAGGCCGAGGGTGTCGGATAGAGAGGAAGTTGATGACGTGGAAATGGACGATGGACTAGAGGACATGATCCGTGATGTTGGGCAAGAGTGTTTTCGGTGTGCACATGTGTGTGATACTTTGTGCAGTGATGCGCAAGTGGCTTTGTATCCGGGGTGCACTAATTTCACTCGGTTGTCAGCGGTGTTAAGATTGTCCAATGTGAAGGCGAGAAATGGGTGGAGCGATAAAAAGCTTTACTGAATTGCTTGAGTTGTTGAAAGAAATGCTTCCAGAAGGCAACACATTGCCATCTCGAAACTATGAGGCGAAGAAGATATTGTGTCCGATGGGTATGGAGTATAAGAAAATACACGCTTTCCCCAATGATTGCATATTGTACAGGAAATAGTTTGAAGAGATGCACGAGTGCCCCAGGTGTGGGGTATCACGCTACAAAGTGAAGGATGGTGATTCTAGTTGTGATGTGGTCACCAAAGGTCCTCCTGCGAAGGTGTTATGGTATCTTCCCGTGATTCCGCGGTTCAAGCGATTGTTTGCTAACGTAAATGACGCAAAGAACATTACATGGAATGCAGATGAGAGGAAGTGTGATGGACAGCTTCGCCATCCGGTCGATTCTTTACAATGGAAGAGAATTGATAGTTTGTTTCCGGATTTCGGCAATGAGCCCAGAAACCTCAGGCTTGGACTTGCTACCGATGGAATGAATCCATATGGAAACTTAAGTAGTATTCATAGTTCATGGCCTGTTCTCCTTGTAATTTACAACCTGTCTCCTTGGTTGTGCATGAAGCGCAAATACATTATGTTAAGTATGATGATTTCGGGTCCTAAACTGCCAGGAAATGATATTGATGTTTATCTGAGTCCCTTGATTGAAGACTTGAGAATGTTGTGGGATGAAGGCGTTGATGTGATTGACGGGTATTGCCGTGAGACATTCAGATTGCATGCCATGTTATTTTGCACCATCAATGACTTTCCAGCATACGGGAACCTGTGTGGGTAGTGTTAAGGGGCATAAAGCATGTCCAATATGTGAAGAAGGCACATGTTACCATCAACTGCAACATGGAAGGAAGACGGTTTACCTTGGGCATCGGAGATTTCTCCGACGTAATCATCCTTATCGTAGATTGAGAAAAGCTTTCAATGGACTTTCGGAGAATGAAATTGCTCCGGTGGCCTTGACTGGAGAGCAAGTTTATGAAAGGGTGAAAAACACTAATGTTATCTATGGGAAGACCCAGAAGAAGGCTACCGAGAAGAAAATATAGAAGAAGAGGTCGATCTTCTTTGATCTTCCATACTGGTGCAACCTTGATGTAAGACATTGTATTGATGTGATGCATGTAGAGAAAAATGTGTGTGACAGTTTAATCGGAACGCTTCTCAACATTCAAGGCAAGACAAAGGATGGTGTGAATGCTCGTCTGGATCTAGTTGCGATGGGTATACGAGAGCAGTTAGCTCCACTTAAAGTGGGGGATAAGAAGACTTATTTACCCCCAGCATGTCATACTTTATCAAAAAAAGAGAAAAGAAGTTTCTATGAATGTCTACGGGGAGTCAAAGTGCCACAGGGTTACTCTTCAAATATCAGAAGACTTGTCTCAACGAAAGATCTCAAATTAGTTGGCTTAAAGTCTCATGATTGTCATGTCTTGATGCAACAACTACTACCGGTGGCCATTCGTGACATATTGCCTAAAAAAGTCAGACATGCCATTACTAGGTTATGCTTATTCTTCAATGCTATATGTAGCAAGGTCATTGACACTAAAAATTTGGATGAGTTGGAAAATGAGGCAGCCATTGTCTTGTGCCAATTGGAGATGTATTTTTCACCTTCATTTTTTGACATCATGGTTCATTTGATTGTTCATCTAGTGAGGGAGATTAGATTGTGCGGTCCCGTTTATTTAAGGTGGATGTACCCGGTTGAGCGATACATGAAGATCCTGAAAGGATATATGAAAAATCCACACCGTCCCGAAGCATCTATTGTTGAAAGGTATGTTGCAGAAGAAGCTATTGAGTTTTGTACAGACTACATGTCAAAAGCGGAACCTGTAGGGCTTCCGAAGTCTCGTCACGAAGGAAGATATGATGGTAAGGGTACACGAGGTATCACTGTTAAGAGCATGGATCGGGAGGAAGTGCTTCAAGCACATTTGTATATATTGAATAACACTGATGAGGTTGAACCATACTTATGTGAGCATAAAAGCATCATCAATGAAACTTACCCTAGAATGAATGAAAAATGGTGTTTGAACAAGCATAACAAGACTTTCTTGAACTGGTTTAAAGAAAAAATTGCAAAGGATGGTACTGATTCTGCTACATTAAAATGGCTAGCATAGGGGCCTAACTTTGATGTCATATGCTGGAGTGGGTACGATATCAATAAGTTTTCCTTCTATACAAAGTCCCAGGATGACAAAAGTACTATACAAAACAGTGGGGTTATGGTCATCGCTGAGTCCATGCATTTCTCTAGTTCGAAAGATAAAAACCCTGTTATGGCATTTGTTTCATACTTTGGAATCATTGAAGAGATATGGGAGGTTGATTACACGAAGTTTAGAGTACCTGTTTTTAAATGTCAGTGGGTCGACAGTAACAATGGTGTGCAAACCGATGAGTTAGGATTCAAATTGGTGGACCTTAGTAAGGTAGGTAATAAAGAGGAACCTTTCATCATGGCATCCCAAGCAAAACAAGTGTTTTATATCTGTGATCCTTCTAACAAAAGGTGGTCAGTGGTTCTCCAGGGAAAAAACATGTATAATGGTAGTGAGGGAAATCACGATTCAACTCTTGATATTTCTGATACTCCTTCTTTCTCAACACGAGTGCCTAATTTCAATGAGGAACATGAAGTGGATGATGTACATGCTACTCGTAATGATCACCAAGAAGGGTTATGGGAGAACTTTACTAATTGACCACAAAGTAAGTTTAGTTTGATATTACCATCAAGTTTGGCATATTATATGTTTACGTTGATATTTATAAGTTATGTTTATGTACGTTGATCGATATTTATAAGTTATGTTTGATATTTATCCTGACATACTAACAAATTTTTTTTTTGTTTTGTGTTTAAACAGGTATACATGGCTGATCATGAGGATATCCCTCCTTCATGCAGCGGGTCAGAGACCCCGTCTACCGATAGAAAGGGTAGACATGCCACACGGATGAGGAATTTGACTGCAAACCGTGGGTCAAATCAAAGGATAAGAGTAGACTTTGATAATAACCTCAATCCTATTGGGCCAATGGAAGATCAGTTTAACAGTTTTGTGGCGACCCTTGCTAGGAACAGGCCCAGTATACTCATTGATAGGTGGAGAGATGTACCGGCGGACGTGAAGGAGCAGATATGGGAGATTATTCTGGTATCTATACTTCTACGTCCTGTGTTTGTCTGTATCTACTTTATTTTTATCTTAATAATATCATACAGTAATTCGTTGATTCTTTTGGTCTTAATGTAGTTGACCTTTGACATACCGGATACATACGTTATGAAGAAGCGTTTGCTAAAGTATGCTGGAGAGCGTTGGAGGGCTTTTAAGGCCGACCTGGGCAGATACTATGTATTCAATCCAAAAAGTAAAAAGAACCCACTTGAGGTGTATCCGTTTCTTGACAAGGCGACGTGGGATCGCTTTGTTCAGAGCCGACACGATCCCAGCTTTCAGGTTAACTTATTTGATTTGTCTCTAAATTTATGTAATTGCATTAATTTCATTTACTTATGTAATTTAATTGTCTTTTATTTATAACAGGAGAAGAGGAAAAAGGGGCAGCAAAACCAGAGCAAGAATGTCTACCCCCATGTCATGTCTCGTGGGGGATATAAAAAGCTTGTTCAGAAAATGGTTGAAGAGGAAAAGAAAGCACGTCAGGAAGCAGCATTTCAGGCGGATCCTAATGCTGAAAATCTTCCAGAGGTTGTTGATCCACCTCCACCCCCACGCCATCGTTCATGGAAGAGGGGCCGACAAAGAAAAACGGGACAATATACATCCGAGGAGGCCCGCCAAGTAGCTGAAAAAATTGTAAGTATAGTTTGTTGTAGTTGTCATTTTAAGATTGTTACCGAATTGTAATGTGACCTGATATTTTATGTGATAGGATGCCTTGGATGATCAGCTAACCCAAGGAACCTTTGTTCCTAGAGGACGCGATGATATCTTATCTACTGCCATCGGTAAACCAGACCACCCGGGCCGTGTCATTGGTGTTGGATGGGGAGTCGGCATTCGCCAATACCATGGTTCATCTTCACACCAATGCCACAGGGATGTTGAAGCAGATAGAGCACGACTAAAACAGGAGATTGCAGCTGAGCTTTGACAGAAGATGGCCGAGCAGTTTGCCCAACAGATGGCAATATTGACTTCTTCTATGTCCCAGCAGATGACAGCCGGTGTCCAACCCTCTGTCCTTGTGAGCACTAAGGGCTCATGTGATCCTCCTCATCATCCTGAAAATGATGATGATGGTGATGATGATGATGATGATGATGATGATGATGATGATGACGACCCTGATGTGTGTGTGCTGTATGTTGATGATCATCATCATCGCCGCTTAGTGGCATTGGGTAGGGCACATAATAACTTAGGTAATACCATACACCATCGGTTATTACCGGATGATCAGCTGAGGGTCGTTGTTGAGATTATTCGAGATGCCGATGCTCGAGTCCCTGTGCCCACTGAGGAGGTTCAAACAGTGGGTCAGGCCCCCGGTAACTTCATCCTCTGGCCAAGAAGACAGGTCAACTTTCTTGTTGCATCTGAGGTATTCGGTTAGTTGTGTTTTTCTATATTCATAGTTGAAATAATTTATTATTGTTTAAAGATAATGCTTTATTTTTATTCGTTATAGGATGTTGGAAATGATATTGTGCCTAAAAGGTCGGATCTAGGAAGACCAGAGATGTATGCTCCTGCCAAGGTAATCATTTGACCATTTAGTTAATAACGAATTAAATAACTTAATTATCCGTGATTACTAATATATATCTATGTTGTTTAGGGGATCGACAAAGGGGCACCTGGCCATGGTGATGTTTTTAAAGTTCTGGCTATACAGGTTGTCACCATGGAGAATGACGCAGCCTTGGTAAGGTTGGAACATGATGCCAGCACTGGTGAACTGTATATACCAAAGAAGGAACTTATGGAGATGGTACTCAATAAAGAAATGGCCAGTTCTGCACACATATTGTTTTGGTGCACGTAGGTACATTTTATTTATAAGTTAAGTACGTAATTAATTTTTAAATACTATGATAATTAACATGTTTTTCCAATATATTAGGTATCTACATCGTATGTTAGTCGATCAGGGTAACCTCGCCCTTTATGGGTTCATTGACCCCATGTTCATTCCGGGTGATGTTCTCCTAGCATCGGAAGACCCGATCACTACCATACGTGATATACTTGCCCGAGACGATCATCAATTCTATCTTGCGCCTTATCTCAATAAGTAAGTACCGGTTATTTAAGTATAACTATATATGACTTAGTCACTAACTGTTCCGCAAATACAGCCTGCATTGGCAACTGTTGCTCTTGTACCCAAGAATGAACGTCGTGGTCTTCTTCTGCTCATTGGGAAATAAGCCGGCGAATCAACTGAAGATGATCATCGAAACGTAAGCATTAAAATACTTTATAATCATTAATGCATTTGTTTTAATTATATGAAATCTATTAGATATACTTTAATTAATGTTTTTGTCATGATAGGTCTATTAATGCAACCCACATGTTGCGTGGTGAAAGGCGTACTCGGGCTATCAGATGGATTATTCCCAGCGTAAGATATTTATTAATTCAAATGCATCAAATGCAGTGGGTACAATAATTGATTTCTATTTTATTTAATTCCTCATATTCTAATTGGGTTTCATTTGTATGTAGTCACGTATACAACGTGGGTCATGGGAATGTGGCTACTATGTGATGCAGTGGATGTTGGAAATTATCTCCTCCGGGATCACTGAAAGATGGCACGAGGTAAATGTTAATTGACACAATTAGAAGTAATAGTATAGATTCGTTATATGTTTTATGTTAGTTTATTACTTAAAAGATATAATCTTTTGTCCAATTAAACTTGCAGATATTCAACAATCCAACTCCATTATCTGATTCTGACATCAACAACATAAAGAGGCGTTGGGTAACTTTCTTTCTTGAAGTGTACCAACCATAGTTTGTATATATGTAGTTAGTTTAAAAACTTATCATGTACTAGCTATTACTTTTGACTGATTATATGTATTTTGATATGAAATCTATAATATATCATGTAGCTTTTCGGTTTCTAATTATTTTTGTTGTCTCTGAATGTAATTGAATATATGTTAGTTGTGTTGAGAATATTTACAGTATGTTATTCTGGTATATATTGATCTGCATTACTGAAACAGGGGGGAAAGAATGATAGAAATGTAAATAATAGGAAAAAAAATGAGACTTTACACATCGGTTTTAAACAAAACCGATGTGAAATTTCACTTTACACATCGGTTTTACTGAAAACCGATGTGTAAAGTGAAATTTCACAATAGGATACAAATTGACAAATTAATTTTCCACATCGGTTAAGAGTTAACCACTGTATAAAATATTATACACATCGGTTATAAAACCGATGTGTAAAGTGCCAATAAACCACATCAGTCGTTTCAACATCAGTTTTAAAACCGATGTAAAGCCAAAAATAACCAATGTGGAATCTCTTTTCTACACTAGTGAATGGGTTGGACTAACCTGAAATGACAGTTCGAGTTTAAGGTAATCCTCAAAATTGAAAGGGTGAACAAAAAAAAATCCTAAAGAAAAAGAAAAAAATCGAATGATGTGAACGAGGGTACGGTGCTCTGATCAATTAATGAACTTTGATTTAGAAATAGGAAGCTCCAATTTTTTGTTGATCAATAGCCCCTTTTTTCCTTTTAATTTTCCGAATCTTTTTTAGTTTTTTTACGAAAATAAAAATTGTTTATTAAAAAAAACTAAATCCAATAGTATAATAATAAAATAAAAATAGCATGGACAAAATGGAATGTTCACATATGACAGCATCTATAAAAGATTATTCACGAGCAATTCATGTATACAATATCTTCATACAGTACTTTTTTAAATCAGTGAACCATTTCATTTTTCTCTCAAGGATCATTCTTTGAAGGAAAAAAATGCAATTATGAATTATCTTCTCTCCATTTCCCCCTCAATTTGCATGTGAGGTTCTTCTTCTTCTTCTTTTTCGGGATAAATAGTGGTGTTGATCATTTTTTTTGGAGAATATATAGTAGCATTGAGTTTGGCGTGGGTGGCCTGCACCGAATGCCGTGAGGAGATATGGATGAACTTAAGTATTGAAATGGTTTCGAGGGTCTAATACAAGGAATATAACACTTGGTGATGCCGAACATGTATACAATGTTTTTGAATAATGGTCTTCAGGAAGTGTACGCGTTTATGGCTTAAATGTTGGGTTACTTGCTTTAACAAAGGAGAATCCGGTAGCTGGAAGATTTTGGTTGCTACCTTTGGAGGAATCGATTTATCTGGACAGAAACTATTATAGGTGTCTTTTACTATCAGAGCAAATATTAGATACTATTAGTTTTCTTCTAGGCGGTTGGGAGAAAAGTTAGCTATTTCCTTTTAGTTTTTTGTTTTTTTCCTCCTATTACCTTTTAGTTAGTCCTTTGAAATTGAATATTTATGTTGCTTTTTTTTTAAAGCAGTTTTATTTTCTCTTTATATACGAGTTTGAGCATCTAGTACTCTTATCAATATACTTTACTTATATAGGAAAAAAAAGATAAATGTTCAATTTCAAAGGACTAACAAAAAGATGAGACTTTGTTTGGAAAGTCCAATAAGTTAGCTTATAGTTTATTTGACTAGCTTATAAACTTGTTTGACTGAAATAGATGTATTTGATAAACAAGCTTATCTCATTTACTTATAGCTTTCTTTATAAGCTAATTTATTTAGCTTATGGCTGGAACTACCTCCGGACTCAATTATAAGCAAAATTAACTAACTTCACACTTATTAAGGAAATTATTTAATTGACTTTAATTGTCTTGATTTATATATTAAAAAAAAGAGATACAATTACTAAAATATTACCTTTTAATTGTCTCGGGAGTGTGCAATGATTTTGGAAAAATAAAAGGTGAATTTGTTGGATTGGTTGATTGTCTTGACTTTTGGAATAATGACATTAAATAGAGTTGACTTGATTGTCTTTTGCTTATATTTAAGTCCACAAAATATAGGTACTTTTTTGTTTATAATTGACTCTAGAGGGAGTAGCTTATAGCTTATTGTCTTTTCTCTCGTTTTTACCCTCGTTCATTTAATGAAATCCAACTTTACCATGTCTATCATAAATTTGTCCTTTTATGTTATTTTATATTTATAAGCTAGTTCAACCGCTAATTTTATCAAACACTTCAAATTCAATCAACTAATTTTTCAACCACCAACTAAAAAATAGTTTATCAATTATAAACTAATTTATCAAGACCGGAATCACAGTCAAAATAAACGTGATGGACCGACAAAACATTTGCTTCGTGCCTTTTTTTCAAATTCGTATTTTTATTTTTATTGTGGTGATTAATCGTGAAACTATGATTTTTCCATGTAGACATAACTATCACCACTTTTCAATTTATTTTTTTACAAAAATCCCACCACCACTTCTCAGTGGCCAATCATAAAAGGATTCGAACAAATTGAACCACCAGATTGCAAGATCTATGAGCACCACGAACTTCGTGTGAGATTGTGAGTATCCTCAAATGTGTAATTCCTTTTTACAAGTGGCGTGTGTATAATTCCTCAAATAAGGCTTTTAAGATACTAATTAATTAATATTTTATCAAAAAAAAAAAATACTACTCCCTCGTTCATTATTATAAACAAAAATTGAATAAAACACGTATATTAAGGTAGTTAGTTTTCATTTAAAAGAGTCATTGAGAATAAAAAAATTAAGTTTGTTACCTAAATTATCAATTCTCTTATTTATTAAGCTTGTGTTGTTGAGAATAAAAAAAGTCATTGAAAAACAAAATTTATATTAAATAAATGATATTTTGAAAATAACTTCATTAAATAAGATGAGAGTAATTAAAATTTGCTTATATTTTAAATAAAAAATTGAAATTTTTTACTTACATTATTGATCGGAGGGATTAATTAATAAGCAAAATTCAAAAAAATGTAAATTATAAAAGTGCCAGCAATCCTGAAAAGCTCAGCTGAAACATGCAACCTCCGGCAGCAACTCAACTGAAGCCAGTCACACAGAAATAATAAAAAATATTATTCTTAATCTCATCCCACTATCATGATGTAAAAGTTAAAGATATTCACCATGTATCGTGTTTCTTTTGGTGCAAATAAAATAGTGCAAAAATTAAAGGTATATTTATCTTTGAATTATTTGAAGGTTGTTTTTTATTAAATTAACAATAAATACATTCTATCCAATTGCCTTTGAGAGAGTTAAGTGTTTACTATTTCTTTTTTCAACTAAACTAATAATTTACATATTGCCCCAAATAATTAGGAAGTCAAACTTCTTTCTCTTTAGAACTTAGGGATATATCACATTTCTTTACCCAAAAAAATGACTTAGATTAACGGCGGTAAGTGACTTTACACAATCATTCATTTCATCACCATTTGATTGATTTTTCTCACACTCTCCACCTTTGATTTACTTTGTCTCAAAAAATCAAAAAACAATACAAGTGGAGAGAGATAGAAATGGATAATTACACCTAATCCAAATCCCAAAAAGATATCACAATCACAAACTTCTAATGACCACAAAATATTTCTCTATGATAGATATATTGTTTTTATCATGGGTTATTGATGATAAGTGACTTTGCCACCTAGATTACCATGTTTCCTGCAATGTCCCCTGTCATCACACATCACAGCTTGGGTTCTATCACTATATATACAACAAGGAGGAACACGCGTTGCAAAGGAACACATTGTATAGAGTAAGTGTGTGTTTGGTTCCACTTTTAGAGACTCCAGAAGTGCTTCTGAACTTGTCAAACGTGATTCTGGTAGAAAAAAAGGTGTTTGGTTACACGTTCGTGGAATCAATTTTGAATCTAGAATTGATTCTATCAAAAGCAGCTTGGAGTAGCTTCTGCTTTTAGAATGAAAAATTACACTAAGTTTTACATCAAACTTGCTTTCAGAATAAAACCATCCAAACATAAATCACTTTACTACAAACTCAATTGTATTGAAATCAATTCTACAAAATCAATTACATCTAAAATCAAGTTTATCAAACGCTCATCCAAAGACACTAAGAGTATGTAATACCATGGCAAGTAATCCATTATGCCTGCCCTGTGGACGCTTGTCTATCACAAAAAGACTATAGCTAGATCAAATGTGCACCACCTTGGAGACAGAACAACTCTTGCCAATGCCAAATTTCTCAATGGATCTTTGCAGGTCATTTGTTCCGCGAGCAATTTTCGGGATACTCAATTAACAGAAAACAGGCGTTCAGCTAATCACCAAGCCAATCAATGGACACACGAGTTTCTTCATACCTTTAAAAACCATCCAGCGGTAAAAATTATATTAATTTTTTTTTATAAGCTATATATTATAAATTTAACTTTCTTTTCTTTGTCACAAAAAACACTTTACTTTTCTTTTTCCTTGTGCCAGTCTAAGGTTTCACCCTCTTAGTATGTTTTGTTAGTTAGGTTAATGTTAGTATGTTAGTTTTTTGCTTTTTTGTTAGAGTTTGAATCCCGAACCTCTAATTTCCTTATAATCTTATTTCAAATCAGTTGAGCTATCACACCCCTAATATCTTTCGTTAGTTAATATTTGCTTTTGTACCAAAAAAAGTTAATATTTGCTTGCTATCAATTTCTCAGTGTGAATCTTATACAAGGCCAATCATCTATACGAAAAAAAAAGGGGGTGAAGAATGATATATCAAGAAAAAGGAAAAGGGTGTAAGAATTAATTGTTTAATTTTCCCATTTATTGTTTTATTGGGTTAAATCTTACCCTTAATCTATTAGTTGAATGTGATTCTTATGGTTTTGCCTTGCACATACACTAATAGCAGGTTGAAACTCAACAAGAGAGAGCGACAAAGCTAGAGGAGAAGGTGCGGTACATTATCAACAGAATAGACATGGAGCCACTGAACTTGCTTGAATTGATTGACCAAATACAGCGGTTGGGGCTGTCTTACAGGTTCGACGAGGACATAAATAGAGCCCTTGTTAGGATTGTCTCATTAGAAAACTTGGAAGATGAAACAGGGGAAGGTCTGCATGCTACTGCTCTCCTCTTCCGAATTGGTAGACAACATGGCTTTCACATCTCCCAAGGTCTAATATTTATCAATAATTAATGAATCTCTTTTAATGTCCACAGTATCTACTATTAAAGGTATGTATCATACTCTTAATCATTTAATAAGTTAAAATTACAATACATTTGTTCAAAAAAATAAAATTACAATACATCACCACAGACAATATCACTTCCCTTTAACCTGAGTCCCTCTTCAGCGGTGGGCACAGGCAACGCCACTTCCCTTCAACCTGAGTCCTTTTTCGGTAGTCGGCACGCAATTAATACACCTGCATCAATCAGTAGTAAGGTCCAATGGTGATGGAGGAAGGAGAAAGGGAAGGACTGGAACGATAACGTTTTAAGCATTTAGGATTTAAACATTAAATGGTTTACAAGTTTTAAAAAAATTTAATTTTTAACAATTTTAATGTTGGAATATCACTAATAGACACATAAGTGAGTTAACCGTATAGCTCAACACGTTAACCGATGTTGGTGGATGAAAATAAAAGGTAGGATTAGAACTGTCAAAATGAGCCCGATTCGATAGACTAGCCTATTTGACCCGATATAAATGATGAGTTGTTAAAATTAGAGCCTGGTCAATATTTAGTCCGGTCCAACTCGACCCGAAATTTTATTTGCCGGACATGGGCTGACCCGTTACGTGTCGGGCCAACCCGTTTGACCCCAAATATTTTCACATTAACCAAAAAAAATGTTTATAAAAAAAAGAGACTTAAAAATAAAAAGCTTGTCATCCAAAGATCAACATGCAAGCGATCTTTATATGGCATTTCTGAGTCCACAACATGTAAGCTTTTGTCTCCCACCGTTCAAAGCTATATACAGGATCATAGTGTGAGCTAGATTTTCATTCGTTAGTATCGAATGGTATTGGTTTAGCAGCATTGATCTTGGCATTTAGCCACCTAGCCAGTCAACAAATATATATAAGTTGTTTAATATATAGCTATATAGTAAGGTGTCACGCATTGAACGGGATTAAGAAATCTCTTTCACAATCTTAAGTTACAATTTTTGGTCAAGTGCTGGAAATGCAGAATTGCGGACTATGAAAAGACATCAATGACAAAATGATCAAAGAGAAACCTATAGAAAGATTATCACTTACGAGTTCCTATACTTTTTGTGTTATGATTAAATCAAATATGTACTTTTTAATGATTACAAAATATAAATGATAAGTCAAATATAATTTATAATCATATGAATGGAATGTTCTAGTTTCAAAAATGGATTTTAAAAAATAAGAACAATGTTTTTTTAATATTGGCCCATGGGCCACCCCGTTTGGCCCGTAACCTACAGAGGGCTGGACTGGACTAACAAATTAGCACCCGGCATGTTTTTTGACCCGACCCGAGAAGTGACTTGACCCGAGTGGACTGACCCGAATGGATCGGGCCGGCCCGAATTGACAGCTCTTGGTAGGACTAATGTGTCCATATTAATTTTGTCATTCTCGAAAATTAAATGATGACTTTTTTTCTTAAAAATTAAAATATTTTTTTAGCGACTAATTTGAATCTTTATTCTTTCCGTTAAATGAAAATTGGTTTTCGTGCCTAGTTATCCTATAACATACATCAGTATTAGTTCAACTGAGTGTCACCTCATAAGTACTCACTTGTATATGGAGAAAACCCGGTTGGAAGAGAAGAAACCATCTTGTGTGCCCAACAGATTCTCGACGGAGATTAATCACTGTTAACGGTGATGGATACTTCGTATTTATGTCATGATTTAAAAAAAAAAAATCCTTTTGGGGTATGTTGTCTATAAGTGCCACCGAAAGCTTGCACTTTTACCCCTTATGATGGACAATCACTCTTCCTCCAAACTTAAATCCTACCTAAAGATAATGTAAAGTACATTTACCTTAAAAAGTCACAAACATTGTGCTTTTAGTTATAACTGAGTAAGTCAATTGATTGATCTGAGATTAACTAATTTCACTTACATTAAGATTGTTCTGTGAGCTGCAGACGTGTTTGAGAGTTTCAAAGATGAGGAGGGAAACTTCAAGACTGAAATTAGCAACGATGTGCAAGGAATGTTAAGTCTATATGAGGCATTGCATCTTACCTTTGAGGGAGAAAGTCCCTGGGAGGCAAAGGCGTTTTCAAGAACACATCTCATGAAACTAATGAAAGAAGGGAAATTAGAGAACAAAATGGCGGAACAAGTTAAGCATGTATTGGAGGGGCTTCCTTATCACCAAAGCCTGTACAGACTAGAAGCACGGCGGTATATTGGCACATACGATAAAGAAGAACCCCACAATCGTTTATTATTGGAGCTTGCGAAGTTGGATTTCAACACGGTTCAGTCATTGCATCAACAAGAAATACGAGAAATGTCAAGGTATATAAGAGGAAATTTATTAAAAATAATAATAAAACTCATTTTTAAACTATTTTTATATCCCTTCCATTTTAGATAATTTAACCAGAGAAAAATATTAACTAATAGTAACACACATTATCTCTTTTTTATTCAAAAGAATAAGTCTAACCAAGATATATAAAAATACAATGTACAAAAACATTTCCAAGCTAGAAATGATGTGCAAATAATCATCACCTGAACCAAAAAGTGGTAATTCCCATAAATTAATTAATCAATGCCCATATAAGGGCTTGTTTACTTTGTTTCCAGTATCCTGTTTTTAGAAATAATTACAAAATTGTCATCTTTTTTTTATTATATTTCTTGTTTTCAGAAATTTGTACAAGAAGCACTGAAAATAAATTTTTTTCTTGTTTTCATTGTTTCCTATACAAATCTTTGAAAATAGGAAACATGATGAAAATAAAGTGACAGTTTTTTAATTATTTTTGAAAATAGGAAATGAAAACAGGATACTGGAAAAAAGCATTTATGCCCTTAATAAGTTAGGATCCTTATTCTTGGAGGCAATGTTTTAAAAATCGGATCGATCATTGAACCGGTGAAGGCACTTGTTCAAGGTTTAGCGGTTCAACCACGATGGAACAAGTGATAGTTAAATATATATTTTTAATATTATATTAAGTAATAAACTTGAGAAAAAAACAAATTTTAAATTAACATAAAATAATTATATTATATATAGCATAAAAAATTAACGAAGATGGATAAATAATAAAAACTATATGTATTTTTATAACTTATAAATAGATCTCTTCAAAAAAAAAACTTATCAATAGACCATCATTCTTGACCGGTTCTTGACCGATTCTCACCGGTTCTGAGGCCAGCCCCGATTTTGGGGGCAACCGACTGCCATAAACTGAAATGAGGGTATTCATCAGAGATGCTCGGGTTCATCCAAATCAGGGGAGCGCTTGTAAGGGAACTTAACCGAGATCGATGAACGAACGGTTGCGAAGGAGTTGAGTTAACAGGGTAAGGATGCTAGGTTGGAGCATTCATAGTATGTTTCTGGCGGTCGGAGGACCACAAGTCACGGATCGAACACCTGATCGGTTTCAGGTCGAAGTGGCCGGTCCGACTTTAAAAACATTGCTCGGAGGTGAGTCATTTTCCATAATTAATTATCACTAATTATTATAATTAATAATGTAATTAAGCTAATTCACCCGGTTTGAGTACTCTAAATAGAAAACAACGATGAATTCAGTTAGATTTACTACATAATCCTCTGAATTATCTATTTCTTTTAATTTATATATAGGTGGTGGAAGAACATGGGCCTGGCAAACAAGGTGAGCTTTGCCCGCGACAGATTAACGGAATGTTTCTTTTGGTCACTAGGAATAGTCCCTGAACCTCAATTCACTAACTGCCGCAAAGTACTCACTAAAGTTGCGGCTCTAGTCACCGTTCTGGATGATGCATATGATGTCTATGGTACTATTGATGAATTGGAACTCTTGACGGATGCTGTTGAGAGGTATTGTTGTCACTATTGATTTATGTTAATTCCTATTTTCCACAATTTAGGGCGTGTTTGTTTTGTTTCCCGTTTTCAGAAATTGTTACCTTATTTTCATTTTGTTTCTTATTTTCAGAAATTTGTACAGCAAACACTGAAAACAAATTTTTCTGTTTTCACTGTTTCCTGTACAAATATGTAAAAATAGGAAACAGGATGAAAACAATGTGATGGTTTTGTAATTATTTTTAAAAACAGGAAATAAAAACAATAATATGAAACAAAGCAAACAGACGTTATGTTTATGTTTTTATTAGAAATTGATATAATAAATTTTGAAACATGTGTATCAGATGGGATGTGAATGCTATAAACACTCTTCCAGACTACATGGCATTGTGCTTCCTTGCACTCTATAACATTGTTAATGAAATTGCTTTTTACATCTTCAAAGAACAGGGCATAAAGAGCCTTCCCTACCTCACAAAAGCTGTAAATATCATACTAGCTACCAATTTAATACGTACATAGTATTTTACATGCAATTTAGTTACTAAATTTAATTATTATGAGTTAGTTTCAAAAATTATAAAATATATATCAGCTTAATTCTTCTATAAACTTAAAAATTAACTCGTACAATGATCATGTTCAAAAGATAAAGCTACAAGTATATAATATTTCACTTGCTAAGTTTTCAGTTATTTTTGCTTCCCAGTGGTCTGATATGTGCAAGGCATTCCTCAAAGAAGCAAAATTGTCTTACAACAAAGTCATGCCAACATTCAACGAGTACCTAGAAAATGCATGGATTTCCTCCTCAGGCGTGGTTTTTCTTGTTCATTCCTACTTCTTACTCAGCCAAGACATCACAGAGGAATCGCTTCATTCTTTAACTAATTACCATGATCCCTTGCACTCTTCATCCACCATTTTCAGGCTTACCAACGATTTAGCTACATCAGCGGTATGCTATATATTATGCTTTAATTCTTAGTTATATAAAATTATTCACACACTTTCAACGGCTTAACCTTGTGGGGTAGTTGATTATTGCATCATAGCCTCTATGCCAATTGAACAAGAGTTTGATCCATGATGTTTTTTCTTATATAGAAAAAAATTTAGGACGTGGGGATGATGCCTAAACCTCCAGGCTTTATTATTAAGAGATAATGATGTTTACTATGAGATAACAGGATAAGTTTAGATAGAATGATAGAGTTGTTAATGCTGTTTTGTAATTAATAGCTTTGGTTTGTTATACTGGTGCAACAGCTTTTGTTTTTGATCCTATTTTGCTGCTGCACCAGCTCGGTCCTATTTTGCTGCTGCACCAGCTCGGTTTGGTCCTATTTTGCTGCTGCACCAGCTCGGTTTGGTCCTACTTTTATGGCCTTGTACAACTATAAGTCAGGCTTTGTAATCTGTTTCCTTTCAATGCAAAACCATATTTCAATATGGCATCAGAGCATGATGATCCTGAGGAGCCAACGTTGAAGAAGAAAAATACCTTCGATGATGGCCAAAGCTCAAGTGCTCTTACCCCAAATTCACCTTATCATCTTGCTCCCTCGGATAATCCAGGAACACCTCTGGTTGCAACTGTCCTCAATGGAGAAAATTATCGAACATGGGCACGTGCGACGAAAACTGCACTTCGTGCGAAAATGAAACTAAGTTTCATCGATGGAACAATCACGAGACCAAAGCAGAACACAACAGACTATCTCAACTGGGAGAAGGCGGACTCGATGGTGATGGCATGGATCATAAATGCCACTGATTCTAGATTGCATGGCAGCATATCTCATGCTACCACTGCAAGAGATGTATGGCTTGACCTTGAAGAACGTTTTGCTCAGACAAATGCACCCATAATCCACCAACTATGGCGTATGCTCTGCTTGATGCGGAAGGAGGATGATTTGAGTGTAACAGAATTCTACACCAAATTCAAAGATCTCCTGGATGAATTGAATGAACTTCAACCACTGCCCGAGTGCACTTGTGGTGCGTCAAAGGAGTTGATGCAGAGGGAGGAGGAGCATAAACTTCATCTTTTCCTTGGGAGTCTTGACAATGAGGCATATAGCCATGTGAAATCAACCATCCTTAATGCTGATCCCTTACCCTCACTCAGACGTGCATTCAATCATGTTCTGAGAGAGGAAGCACGTTTAACAGTAGAAAGGGAGAGAGGTAACACCAGGACTGAGTTGGGAACGGCTTTCCACTCATCTTGGGGAAACAAGCAGAAATATCGAGATGGCCAAAGACCCAAGTGTGATCATTGTGGCAAGGTTGGGCATATTAAAGCAAAATGTTTTGAGATTGTTGGGTATCCTCCTCACTGGGATACAAGGAGGACACAGCGTGGAAACAACAAGCAAGGAAGGCATACCGCTGCACATGTGATCAATACTGATGAGGATCAAAAGAAAGAGGAAGATGGTGAGACAGTGAAGGCGCATGCACTGCATGGAATCCACGTGAAGTATGCTCGGTCACCACATGATGGCATGGCTGGTAATGAAGAGATCCAATGGATTTTGGATAGTGGTGCATCACACCACATGACTCCTTTATTTTCAATTTTGAAGGGAGTATGTAAGCTTGAAAGGCCTTTCTACATCACAGTACCCACTGGGAACACTGTGTTGGTAGAGAAAATGGGAAGCATAATTCTTGATGAAAATCTCAAACTTAACAATGTGTTATTTGTGCCTGAATTTAGCTGCAACTTAATTTCCATACATAAATTAACAAGAGATTTGAATTGCACTGTAACTTACAAAGCTGAATGTTGTGTGATACAGGACCATGCCACGAAGAGGATGATTGGATCGGGTAGCATGTATGATGGGGTTTATGTGTTCAAAGGATTGATGCAAGGAGCTTCTTTTGCCACCACTAAAGGAGACAGCACTACACTTTGGCACTCCAGGATGGGACACCCCTCGAAGCAGGCTCTTCAACATTTATCTAAGTCACTTAAGTGTAGTTTCAATTTCAATAAAATTGATTGTTGTGACATATGTCATAGATCAAAGCAATGTAGACTTTCTTTTCCTCAAAGCATTAATAAAGCTAAAGAGCCTTTTGATTTGATTCATTGTGACTTGTGGGGAAAATATAGTACAGCGTCTCATGATGGATCTCATTATTTCCTCACTATTGTTGATGACTACACTAGAGGAACTTGGGTATACTTAATGAAACACAAGACTCAAACCGCTGAATTTTTAATAAATTTCTGCAACATGGTTAAGACTCAATTCAGTACATATGTGAAGAAGATCAGAAGCGACAATGGCACTGAGTTCACAAACTCCACAGTACAAATGTTCCTTCAGCAATCCGGAATATTGCATGAATCATCTTGTGTAGCCACACCTCAACAGAATGGACGTGTAGAAAGGAAGCACAGGCATATTTTGAATGTTGCTAGAGCTCTAAGATTTCAAGCAAATCTCCCCATTCTTTTCTGGGGAGAGTGTGTTTTGGCTGCCACACACATCATCAACCGAACTCCCACAGTTGCAAATCAAGGTATTACGCCATATGAGATGCTCTTTAAGAAGCCACCATCTTATGATCATCTAAAAATTTTTGGTTGCTTATGCTATGTGGGGACAAGCTCGAAGCAAAGAGGTATATTTGAAGCAAGGGCTGATCGTTGCATCTTCGTTGGTTACCCACATGGACAGAAAGGTTGGAAGGTATATAATCCTAAGACTCATGAATTTTCTGTTTCTCAAGATGTAATATTTTATGGGCACATCCTGCCTTATGCACTTCAAGAGGAAGCAGCAACTAGTGCTCCATCAAACCTGTTTCACGATATCTCTGAGTCGCAAGGGGAGGAGAATCAGGAAATCGAGAGCAAGGAAGCAGAAATCCATGAGCCACACAACACTGAGATGGAGATGGAAGTCCAGATTGAGGGGGAGCATCATGAAAATGCTGAGGTTGAAGAACTACCGCCGCGCACACGTCAACCACCAGGTTACCTTCGTAATTACTACTGCAACACAGTCATGGAAAACCCTATCTGCATCAGCCCGAGCCATTCAGACTCTTCAGGTAAGGTTTATCCTATCACTAACTATGTAAGTTACAATTGTTTTTCAAATAGACATAAAGCTTACATTGCAGCAGTTGCTGCTCATGAGGAGCCTAGAACCTATTCACAGGCCATGCAGAAACGAGAATGGCAAGAAGCTATGGCGCAAGAACTCAAAGCCCTAGAAGAAAATGGGACTTGGGATTTAGCTTTGCCACCCGAAGGTAAGAAAATTGTGGGGTGCAAATGGGTCTACAAAGTAAAGTATAAGGCTACGGGTGAGATTGAAAAACACAAAGCTCGACTCGTGGCAAAGGGGTACACGCAAGTGGAAGGAGAAGATTTTAATGAAACATTCGCTCCTGTGGCCAAGATGACAACGGTTAGATGTCTACTCTCAGTTGCAGTCGCAAAAGGCTGGGATTTATATCAGATGGACGTGAGCAACGCCTTCCTGCATGGAGAACTAGCAGAGGAAGTCTACATGCAAGCACCAGAAGGGTACAAAGTTCCTGAGGCAGGGATGGTATGTCGATTGAAGAAGTCACTATACGGATTAAGGCAAGCTTCTCGCAACTGGTATTCGAAGCTATCTCAAGCACTTATCGAGTATGGGTTCCAAGAATCTCCGGCTGATCATAGTCTTTTCACATATATAAAGGGATGCACATTCATGGCCGTGTTGATTTACGTTGATGACCTTGTGATAGCCGGCAATGACACTTCCGTTTGCAATAGTTTCAAGCAGTATCTGTGCAAATGTTTTCATATGAAAGACCTTGGTGCCCTAAAGTATTTTCTAGGATTGGAGCTTGCACAAGGACCAACCGGATTGTTCATGTGTCAACGAAAATATACACTTGACATTCTCAGTGAGTGCAAAATGCTTGATTGCAAGCCTTCCTCCTTTCCAATGGAACAGAATCAGAAACTTGCCTTAGATTCGGGACCTTCATATCCGGATCCTCCTCGATATCGCAGGCTTATTGGGCGTTTAATATACCTCACAATTACTCGTCCAGAGATAACATATTCAGTGCATATTTTAAGTCAGTTTATGCAAGCTCCACAGCAAGCTCACTGGGATGCTGCAATGCACGTTTTGAGGTTTTTGAAATCATCTCCAGGTCAAGGAATTATTTTAGCAAAAGACAATGATCTGAGTTTAGTTGCTTATTGTGATTCAGATTGGGCATCATGTCCACTTACACGGCGATCCATATCCGGTTACCTAATGAAGCTAGGTTCAACTCCTATTTCTTGGAAAACCAAGAAACAAACTACAGTTTCTAAGTCTTCGAGTGAGGCAGAGTATAGAGCAATTGGTCATGCTGTTAGTGAGATCCTTTGGTTACGCAGCTTATTGTCAAGCTTGCAAGTCCAATTTAATACACCTACTGTGATTCATTGTGACAATCAGGCAGCAATTCATCTGGCAGCTAATCCAGTTTACCATGAAAGAACAAAGCATATAGAAGTGGATTGTCATTTTATTCGTACACACATACAGGCAGGCACAGTTTCAACTGAGTATATTTCAACAAAGAAGCAACAAGCTCACATATTCACAAAGGCTTTGGGTGCAAAACCATTTCGAGAGTTAATGTTCAAGTTGGGTGCTCATAATCCTCACACTCCAACTTGAGGGGGAGTATTAAGAGATAATGATGTTTACTATGAGATAACAGGATAAGTTTAGATAGAATGATAGATTTGTTAATGTTGTTTTGTAATTAATAGCTTTGGTTTGTTATACTGGTGCAACAGCTTTTGTTTTTGATCCTATTTTGCTGCTGTTGGGTCTTCGATTGGGGCCACGAAACCTCCATAGAGGTAATGCACCATGAAAGGAAACAAGCAAGAACGTTAAAGCATGCAACTCAACCATAATAAGAACTAATCGAAAACTAAAGAAAATAAAACGGCAAAAGAAAAGATGAACACCGGGATTTTAGTGGTTCGGTCATTGATGACCTACGTCCACGGGAGAGAGCACAACAACTCTTCTTCTCCCCTTCACTATCTTGATCATAGAGATACAAGTGTTTTACAACAGAAACCTCCCACAATCTTTCTTCCTAGTCTTGCCTTCCATGTCTCTACCATGGTATCTCCAAGAACTACCACAAGATTGATGTTTCCACTCCTATACACTTTTCCCTATCTCTCACCTAATCAATACATGATTATCTCAAGATAGAATTGCCTAACACTCAAATCCCTCTTTTCTTTCTGCACATTATATTGTGTCACTCATGTGAATGTAATTCCTCACCTCTATACATGATGATCTATTTATAGACTAATATAACCAATCATAGTGAAGCTTTAGGATCCAAGTTAGTTATGCCTAACTAACTAACTAACCAACTTCAAATTATTGATTTAGAGGCATTAATCAACAATCCTCCACCTTGACTCTAAATCAGGGAATATGAGTCTAAGCCAATCACCAATGTTGTGCTCTCCCAGTTATGCTCCAGAGAATCCAATCATTCCTTTGAGTCACCGAGCTTCCTAGTGTGCCTTTCTTCCACACTTGCAACATAAGCCAAACTTGCTTCCATGTTGTTCCAGCAGCTCCACCTCAAAAAATGAATCCTTTCTCTAGCCAGCATCATTCTGAGTTCCTTTGCTTTTCTGCCTTCAAGCAGTTCTGAGTTTCTTTGCTTTCAATTACTTCATTGTAGTTTCTAGGATCTGACTCTAGCATCTCATTTGCTACATTTAGTGCATAGCAATTAAGATCTGCATAGCCAAACCTTCTTGGAGGTACTATGTTTCTTCTCACCTTGACTCTGGCAAGATGATAGTCACTGTGATCAGATTGCTGAATTGGTTGAGCCTCTTCAATTCCTAGAATTCCCTCCTTGAGCTTGAATATCCACTTGCAGCTAACTAGCTTCTTGCCTTTTGGTTTGTCAACCAGCACCCAAGTGCCATTCTTCTTTAAAGAATTCATCTCTTCATTCATAGCTGCAATCCAATTCTGGGATTAATGAACAACTCACAGCTTTATCATAGCTTCTAGGCTCATCTCCTTCAACATCCTCTGCTGCAGTAAGAGCAAAAAACAACCATATCAGCACAACAAAATCTGTTTGCTGGCTTAATGGTTCTTCTGACTCTGACTCTGGCCAACATATAGTCTTGTTGATCATGCTGAATGAGCTTTTTATCCTGATTAGCTTCTGTGTTGCTTCCTGTAACCAGTTTTTCAACAGGCTCCACCTCCAAGTGAATACTCTCATCAACAGCCAATTTACTTTGCTACTGATTTGAGTCCTCATTTGAATAATACATCTGTGATTCTCTGAACACAGCATCTCTACTGATCGGTACCCGAGGCTGTCCTTTCTGTAATGCAGTAAGTCTCCCTCAGTGCAGCCTCAGCAGCTTGCTTCAAGTCTCCAAAAGTTGCATGCAATGGAACTATCACAATCTCACCACAACCTGGCTCTCTCAACTCAGATCTGATGTCCACAAAATTTGGTTTCAGCCTGCAGATGAATGTCAATACCTCCTCCATTTCATCCATGAGTCCCCACTCTTTCACAAAGTGCCTGCTGTCACTGTAAACATCATTATCAGGCATCCTAGATGACTCTACTTGGGGATCTACATAAGCCATTGCCTCAAGCTCCACTTCGGGGGCTTTAACCCCATCTCCAAGCTCATGAATGGTATATTCAAGGATCATGCATGGTATGAGTCTTTCCACTACTAGTAACACCATATGCAAAAACAGTACCATTAATCCCTTCCATAGCACCACTGACAACATGCTGGGCAGCCACATCATAAACATGCCGAGTTGTTGTTGCAGGCCCGAATACCTTATTCACCCAGGCAAAATGTAATAACAAGAAATACCGGAGAAAGAAAGCATGAATCCAACCAGTAATGTATCCTTATGCAATTGAGTAATCTTGGTGATACATTTCGAAGCCACAAAAAAGTCAGAACTCTCAGCCAATTTTTTTTTTTTTTATCATTGACCGGTGTCACCAATGTGAAGCCTAGCAGCATCTCTCACATCCTGCCTTGTCATTCCACCAGAACCTTATTTCACACCCTTGTTCTCTTTCAGTGCATCTACAATTACTTGAGCTGCAAACTCTAGTCTTCTTGTAGGCCACCTGCTATCCATGTTAGCCACTGCAGTGCTGAACTTCTTGTACCTCACAGATTTATCCTTCATTGGATTTTATCTGTTTGAGAGTGCATATTTGGTTGAATTTCTTTGTGGCACTTTGTCTTACTCAAAACTCTTACAATCTCATCAAGCTCCAAAGAACCAAGAACTTCAATTGCTTCATAGTAGTTTTTCTCTGTCATCCCAAAGCTTCCACGACAAAATCTATAACCCCACCTACCGAACCAAGAGTGGCCATAAGCAACTCCATGAAGAAGGCGAAGATCCATAGACCTTTGCTTGAAACATCTTCCACTGAAATTTTCCTTGATTTAAGGTTTGTGCAGATCCTGTCCCATATATCCATGATTTCTCTGCCACTGAGGACATTGGAACCCCCTTCAATGCCATTAATGCAAAGCAAATGGCCACACCCATTGCAGTGAATCACCCTTCTCTTTGTCACAAAATGGCCACTCCAACCAGAAGATCGGCAATGATCACAGAAAGGGTGTGAAGACTGATATACATCTTCTTCGAGAGTGTAAAGAGGAGCCATGAGGCTGGTCTTTTCGTGAATGAGAAGGGTGCACCAAAGAGGGTTACTGAGGACATTGAAGTCTTCAAGCTCCCCACATTCTGAATATTTTTGGCCATCCTTTTCGCTTCTTGCATGCTTCGATCAGAGGGAAAGACATGGTTGGTGATGTGGGTTGATGTGTGATTGAGAGAAAGATCAGAGCTTCGATCTTCTCTCCTCTCTCTACATGGTCTTGTCTTCTTTCTAGAAACTGCTTCCTTTACTTCTTCCGCACAGAACAGAACGAATCCAGAATGGACAAACATGGAACTAGCAGTTCCATCCAGATCCATCCAGACACAATCCACTTTCTTCCAAGAGCTTGTTCCCTCTCCGGAGGCTTCAAGAAGAAGCGAGACATCGCGAAAACCTCCGCGTCCCTCATCCTTGCTCCACCTGAATCGCCACCATAGCCACTGTTCTGCACCACGCGCAAATCTGCGAAGCACCGCCATTCGCGACAAGACCACCGTATAGAGCCACCATGTTTCGCTGCACCACGTCACCGCGGTCCTGCCATCGCGAGCCGCTTCCTTGGTTCATGCGATCTCCATTCCATCTCCCTTTCCTTACTTCTGTTTCCTCTGCTTTGCCTTGAGCTTCATCTTTCCTTGCCACCAAATCTTGCACCTGTTACCACAAAGAAAACATACACAGTACCCAAGCCAAGAAAGAACAATAACAAAGAAATAAAGAAGAATAATGAACCAAATCTGAAAACTGAAATTGACAACACCTTCTTCAAGGCTTCAAATTCCTTCTTTCCAGTTTCCCTTTCTTTTCTTCTACAATTCGATTTCTGTTCTTCAAGAATTCCTGAACACTTTAAGTATTTACCAATGCGACATCATGCCATATCTGCTCTACTGGCCTGGTGGTCTCCACCTCTGATGCCAACGTCTTGTGTCCCTGACTGCCACGGTTTTATTCTTGCCTTCTGCACTCTTGAATTTTTTGATTCTTTAATCGAAAACACAATCAAAAAATTAAAATAATCCTCATGCACTTCCTCAGCCTCGAACCCGTGACCTCAGCCCACTCAGTCATCAGCGCCTCACCACTAGGCCACAACAGAATCCGACGCAAATGCAACCATGATAAAACTATTTATCAGATACGAAATTCTTCTTTTTTTTTTTTTCAGAAACAGCAAACCGCGTCGTCTTCTTCTTGATCTTTGTTCTTGATTCACACCTCCATAATCGATTATCTAATCGATTATACAACCTCTGTTCTTGTTCTTTATTCCTCTACTTCTCATAGCCATTGCTTCGTGTTTCCCATGACTTGCGCCACTTGTGATTAGTGTTACTCATCCTATACATGATGATCTATTTATAGACTAATACAACCAATCATTAATAGCTTTGATGAGTCATCAATCCATGTGAGTGTTGATATAGCCAATCATAGTGAAGCTTTAGGATCCAAGTTAGTTATGCCTAACTAATTTAGAGGCATATCTCAACAGCTGCTGCACCAGGTCGGTCCTATTTTGCTGCTGCACCAGCTCGGTTTGGTCCTACTTTTATGGCCTTGTACAACTATAAGTCAGGCTTTGTAATCTGTTTCCTTTCAATGCAAAACCATATTTCAATATTTATTAATATATACGCCTCGAACCTACAACGTGTCAGATATGAGATTTTGTTATGCCCTACCAGACGAAACCCCACCCCTTGGAGTTTTCTTAATGCCTGTTTTGATAAAAGTTAAATTTCAACACAAAATTAGTGGGTTTGTGCCATTGGTGACTCATAGCTAGCTATGTGCTTGTTTTTCGTTGCAATACAGGACGAGATGGAGAGGGGAGAAACCATAAATTCAATCACATGCTATTTACATGAAACCGGTTTTTCCGAAGAAAATGTTCGTCAGTGCTTGAGGACATTGATTGACAAAGCATGGCAAAAGATGAATAAATGCGGAGTTATGGACTCTACATTCCCCAAACCCTTCATTGGGGTAGCTATGAACATGGCTCGGATTGCCCAATGCACATACCAATATGGAGATGGGCATAGACGACCAGACAACAGAGCAAAGAGCAGAATCAAGTCATTGCTAGTAGATCCCATTCCTGTTAATGTGGCAATATGATTCTTTAGTTCCCTTTTCTTTTAGTGCTTGCTGGATATGTAATCCTATGAACCTTAATTCAACATGTATCTCATAATTTGGAATAAAAGGATAAAATAAGCTAGCATCATCATATGGTTAATTACTTAATTAGTATAAGATAGTAAGGGGTATATATATCCCTGGACAAAACTTTCTATCTTGTGCCTCTGTTCTTATAAAACTGACCCTCCAATCAAATTTTGACAAGTGTAATAAATATGACAATTCATCTTAAAATTGCAACACCTTTTACTCTACTCCTATTCTCCTGAAATGTTGATACTGCCCCTGAAAATAGCAAGGATGAAAACTGTAGAATGATGAGATTCTTCAGGAGCTCCAATGTAGGTTAGAAGATGGTGTAAATGGCACCAGTACTGATGACTGTGAGAGCTTAGAGTGCATATCTCCTGACATTTTCCCAAAGCTCTTCCATAAGTGGCATTCAAGACCCAAAGCCAAGCCCTTTTAGTCATCCATCCCACTAAAAAGTAGCCTTAGGAGATTCAGTAGCATTTTCGTTAAACTTATGACCTAAAGTAAATTAGTGAAGACCTTTTACTGTTAACCCATTTTTAGTGGTTTACAACTCGAATTATTTGTCTATTTGCATACAAATGCTATCCATCTAGATAGGGCCATAATTTCCTTTCTTTATGTTGATAACAATTTATTGGGAAACAAATAAAATGGGCAAGACTGAGAATAGTGGATTTTAATTTATTTTAGTGGCCTGGCTTAATCTTCTGTGTTTTTTTCTTTTTTCCATGGGTTACTGATTGCAATCAACATCGTTTTGACGTGGATCATAAAGTATTCTTGCTTGTGATCAGGGATGGCAACCTCGACCCTACCCGTCGGGTACTCGCAAAAAATACCCGTGGATAGGATAAAAATCCGTTTTATAGGTATGAGTACGGGCACGGGTAATTACCCGCAAATCTGAGAGGGTATTGGGGCAGGTATGGGGACCTTGGTATCTACCCCACCCAATACCCGCATATATATATATATTTATATTAATACATTAATACATATAATTATATATCAAAATTAGAAACTGATCTGAAACCCTACTTCTATACTTCTCATCTCAGCACCGTTTCACTTTCAGTTCTGCATCTTCCTTGTTGAGTTGTTCATCTCCAAGTCCAACCACCGTCCCTTCCTCCTTCATCTTTAACCACCGTCCCTTCCTCCCGCCATCATCTTCCTCTGTTCGGCGTTCGAGTTCGAGTTCGAGTTCGACCCTTCCTTCATCTCCAACCATTGTACCTTCCTCCTTCATCGTCGGCCAAAACTACCACCCACCGTCACCTTCCTCCTTCATCTCTGTTCGATTTTCGACCTCTTCTTCCAGCAGCGGCGTTTGACCATTTCTTCTATCAGCGACGTTCGGCCTCCAGCGGTGACGACGTTCTACCTCCATCCATCTCCAGGTGCATGACTTTGCTCTCTGATTTCACTTTGTTCCCCTTTTTCGTTTTGCTCTGTGTTCACTGTATTTTTTGTTTTGCTTTGTTGTGTTCATCTTGTTTTGTTCTCCATTTTAGTTTTACCTTGCGTCTTCAGTTTTAAAATGTTGAACTTCTAGCAAATTGTTTTCATTGGTATGTCTTCACTAATCTTTACCTTGGTCTGTGTTCATATTGCTTTGCTCTGTGTTCACTGAATTTTTTGCTTTGTTTATCTTTGCTGTTATGCCAGTTTTAATTGGTTCTGCTTGCCTTTTTATTAGATGGAAAATGCAGTTGGATTGATTCAATCAAAGGAATCTGAGAGTAGCTCATCTCCCGCACAACCTCAAAGTGTTCCCAGTGGTAATGTGGGAAGTTCTGAAAAAGATCAATCCCAAACTCCAACAGATCATGTTCCTGTTTCTGTTGATGATACTAACACTACAAGAAAAATTGATTTTAGCGAGGGTCAAAAGTCGTCGCAAATCAAAAAAATCCGTCACAAAACAAGTTTTTCTGACGGATTTGCGACGGCCACAAATCCGTCGCATATAGGGTCGTCACAAAATGTTTGTGATGACTTTTTATAAATGGTCGCCGCAAATTAGAGACGACCTAGCCGTCACAAATAATAAAAAATTAGAGACGACCTGGCCGTTGCAAATCAACAGAAATTAGTGACGGCCTGACCGTCTCAAATCACCAGAAATTAGCGACGACCTAGCCGTCGCAAATTGCAATACATATTTATTTAAAATAAAATAAATAATTTGTTGCTTTGCTTCTTTGGAATCATAGAAACATAAATCTTCCACCAATCACAATCTGGATTATCTTCATAATTTTTCTTCTTAGCTTGCTCAGGTAACTAAGGTAATTGTAACAAAAAAAACTATAAAATCTTTTAAGTGGCCTTGTTCTTCTATACTGGAATTCGGTTCAGCTCTCCAGCTCTGGCCGCAACCATGGAGGATCTTATTCCAGAATATACCTTCATACTTGGAATTATTTCCAGATTCATCAACCTGCAATATGAAGCCATGTAAAACTTATGAAACAAAACAAAACAAATGCAATTCATACATGGATTGAAGTTGAAACAAACACAAAAATTATGAAATAAATAGAATACCAGTGACCGGAAGAGGCTTGGATGGTGGCCGGAGATGCAGCGGGCGGTGGCGGCAGCGGTCTTCGAGAAATGGCAGTGGGGAAAGGAGAGGAGAGGGAAAGGAGAGGAGATGGGAAACGATTGCGTGGCCGTCCTTGCGGTGGTTGTGGTGGCCGTCCGTGGTGGAGATGCGAAGAGGTGGAGACGCGATCGATTGAGAGGTGTGGAGGTGCGAGAGGAGAGAGATGGACAATAATGAAAAGGGGCTGGGTTCTGAAATATTATATTGAACATTAGCGACGGATTTTCCGAAGGCCTAGCCGTCGCAAATCTGGACAAAATATTAGCGACGGTTTTGGCCATCGCAAACATGGCCACCTCGAAATACCCAAATCTTTTAGCGACGGCAAAGCCGTCGCAAACATAGCCACCTCGAAATTCCCATTTCCCTTAGCGACGGCTTTGGCCGTCGCAAATCTGGAAAAATATTAGCGACGGCCAAAGCCGTCGCCAACATGGCCACCTTGAAATTCCCATTTCCCTTAGCGACGGCTTTGGCCGTCACAAATCTGGACAAAATGTTAGCGACGACTTTGGCCTCCTCGAAATTCCCATTTCCCAAAGCCGTCGCAAATCTGGAAGCCGTCGCAAATTTCAACAGTCCATCGCAAGTTTGGAGCCATTTATTTTGCAGAAAAGCGCACATTTATTAGTGACGGATTTTGACGGCTACTATAAAAGGTCGTTGCAAATTATTAAAAAACAACAATGATGCATACTGACGGTCCATGCCGTCGGAAAATGTCTAAATTTCCATCTGCTTTTTGGCAGTGGCAAAAAGTCCGTCGCAAATAAGCCTGATTCTTGTATAATGCTATTGAGTTGACCGATGATGGCAAAAAAAGAAAGATATATGTTGTTTGGAACCACTTCACAAAAAAAAATAGTTAATGGTGAAGAAAAAGCTATATGCAATTATTGCAACAAGCATATGTGTGGTATAAGATCTGATGGAACACATCATTTGCATAAACATTATGAGACTTGTAAAATAAGACCATATAGGGATATATGACAATCAATCTTGTTGAGAGAACAGAAGAAGGTATATGGGTCATCTACTTATTTGAGTAACTATCACTTTGATCCAGAGAAATCAAGAAGAGACATTGCTTGTATGATAATAATTCACGAGTATCCACTTTCAATGGTGGACCATCTGGGGTAAGATAATCTAATAATTTGTTATCAATTATTGTTTTACAAGTTAATAATGTATAACTAATATAATGTATGTTTTTAATTTAACAGGTTTTGGAGAACATCAGCAACATCGACTCAAGAATTACAACTTGATGAATTTATTGTTTTGGAGGCTTATTGTTATTTACTTGTTTATGATATTTTACATCTTTTTATTTGGTATAATATGCTAGTTTGTAATGTTTGATGAATACATTCGAAACATTGTTGGGTGGTTTTTAAATTAAGTTATGATTATTTTGTTATTTATTTATTTTTTCTTCGTTAAAGTGTGGGTGTGGGTATTTAGGTACCCAAAAGATATAGGTAAGGATACTGATATTGTTACCCACAAAGATACGTGTCCGAATAATTTTTTTAAACGTTGATATAGAGACGGGTACTATAACACCGTATCCAAATTCTACTCATTACCATCCCTACGTGATATTGCAACAATATATAGTGAGTTCATCTGTTAGATATAAAAATCATGCATGTATATCCATGTATGTAAAACATTCAAACTCTTTTGATGTTAATGCCTTGTTAAAAATTTTAAATCGAAGCTTCTATGACTAAGTCTTCAGACTTTTTTCCTCAAAAGCACGCCGCCACAAGTTGATCCTTTTTCTCCTTCTTTTGGGAATTAATTCCCATAATTATTTTCACATCTATAACAGAGTTTGTATGTCATGTATATGTCGACCTTGACAGTCTTAGGGAAAAAGTCCGTGACGCAGCCTCTAGGTTACTTTATTATTATACATGCATGATGAGTTTTTTGTTGACTTAGTTTTTATGTCTTTGTCGAGTATCCCAAATTGTGTGACCAACCCACGTGTCAAAAAAAATGATGGTTAGATATTTTTTTTTATAAAATGATGAATTCAAGATTCAAATAGTGTAGGTACAGTTTGTCAGTCTAATTCATTGCGGCTAACCACTTTTGAGTTTTTTTTTTGATTTAGGTGGCGTTTGGAAGAGCTTATTTAAGCTCCTTTCTCGACTGTCGATGACATGCTCTTATGCGGTGTGTTTGGCAGGAGCTTATAAAAATAACTTATGTCATCCCATAAGGAGTTTTTGATTTATTTTCATAAGTCACCTTGGGAGAGAGCATGGAATTATCATAAGAGAACATGACCGAACACCCTCTCCGTGTTTTTCACTATTCGAATCATCTCATGTCCCTTTCTTTCTTTAAGCGCTTATGGCATAAGCTCTCATGCGGTAAGGTCTTATGTGATAAGCTCTTAATTAAGTTGTTTATCCAAAGGCACACTTAGTTGAATATGGATAACTTGTAACTTGAAATTACAATTTGTTTAATTAGAAAGTTAAAAAAAAAAGGTATTTATAAGATTTAAACTTAATACATGAATTACATATATAAAGTGTGTGTTTGGATCAATTGCGAAAATTTGATTATTTCAATAATCGATTATAATATAATCAATTTTATGTTTGGATGTATTTGTTGAAAAATGATTATAAAATAATTTATTTCGTTTGAATGTTGTAAAAAAAATAATTTACATATATATCTAATAGATTACTAAAAAGAGTATGGAACTATTTGTATATTTTAATAATATTTAATTAATAAATAGTTTTGATGGAGTGAAATAGGAAGAATGTTATTGATTTCAAAATAATTTATCAACTTTTTAAATAAGATTCAAATTTCTAACTTTTCTAAAAACAACTTTTTTTTTATCACAAAAACAGTTGTTTTGTAATTCAATCGATTTATATTCAAACATTCCGGCTTCTATTGAAAATTGCTTTTATTATTAGAAAAAGGATTGTGTGGATAATATTTAATCTTACACAAACACCCTCTAAATTCCATATTCTTATTGAGTTACATTCCCAATTTTTTTAATTTAACTAATACCCAATCAATCCAAATTCTAATTATAATGGTTTTTTTTTTTTTTTTATCTTCTAAGGGAGAGCCTTTACATGGGGGAGAGGATAGGGGAGAAGGAACAGGAAAAGGGAGAGGTTGCATTGTTGGGTTTGAACCTGCATACTGAAAAGTCATACCCCACAGTTTAACCAACTAGGCGTACTCAAGGGAGATGATATATAATTAGATAGTGTCATGGCTATGCATGTTTGGTTATATATATAATACCTTTTTTATATGAAGTATTTTTTATATTGTACTTTTGATATATTATTTTTTGTATAGTGTAATCTTTTCAAACAACATTCTTTTTTAAAAAAATCACTTCTTTATATAAATTTTCTAGTTTGACCATTTGACCTTCGATTAGACTAGAAATAAATTAACTTTCGATCCGAGCTATACAACTATGAAATATACCCTCGATTACGAACTATCAAATGAAGTAGTGGTTATGTTCCATCATCCATATTTTATATCATCTATTATATTATTTATGTGGTAAATTTTGGGTCAACCAAATTATCACATGGGTTTATCAAAATTTCAAACTTTCTAGTTGTATTATATTGTAGTTAAACTATATGAATACAGTATACTGTAGTATAATATATGTGTTTTTTGTATTTGTAAATTTAACTCATATTAAAATAATGTTTTTTGATTAAAAAAATTGATTATATTGTAAAATATTATTGACAACGAACATTATTTTAATTCATATTAAAATATTATTTTGTAATATAATCAGTTTTTTTTAATCAAAAAATATTATTTTAATATGGATTAAATTTGCGAATACAAAGAGTGCTATACTACAATATACTGTATTTATATATTTGACTACAGTAGAAATACAACTAGAAAGTTTGAAATTTTGACCAAACCCATGCGACAATTTGATTGGTCCAAAATTTACCACATATGGGTGGTGTACTGGATGGTGCAAAATATGGGTGGTGCACCTTAACCCAACCCTCAAATCAAATAATATTCTCTGTGAAGTATAAAGCACTAATTAAAATTAAGAAACAAATAAATTAAATGCGGAGTGGAGTACTTGAGCATGAAACCGACCTTAGCTCAGTTGGTAGAGCGGAGGACTGTAGTGGGACACATCCAGCTATCCTTAGGTCGCTGGTTCGAATCCGGCAGGTCGGATCTTTTTTGTCTTCGGGACCATGTTGTGTCAGTTTTATTTTATTTTACTTCCAACACTAAATTTGATTTTCTCGAAGAAACACAAAACAAATTTTGCCCACATCCTACAATTTACGAGTTATCATTATCACCTTCTACTCCCAAATACAGTTTTTTTGGCCTTAGCCTGTACATCTTGATATTGAACATGACTACTCATAAAATTAAAGTTTAGGTGGTCCTTTTATACATATTTTTCGATAGACACCAAGACAATAACTACGTTAAAAGTTCAAATGTGCTTAATTCAGTGGTATTTGAAAACTTCCCATTGAGGAAATAGTCCTCGAATATCAGGTCATATAAACCTATAATAATCTACGATACCAAGGTACATTTACCTAATTCTTACCATACACATGTTTTAATAATCTGAAATGATTGCTAATCTGAAAAGTTTATTGTTAGAATTTAGAACTGGGTAATTATAATTTAGTAGAGAGAGATTCTCGTACAAACTCTTATACCCAAAGCTCTGAGCAGAAACCAATTAAAGCTGCATATATAAAGAGGGAAACATTGCTAAGAGACAACTCTTTGTCTCATATACAAGGACAGTGTACAACAATTCTCCTTTTTTGCCTTTCATGTGATCCAATGTATTGAGAGATTCAATATTACAAGTTGCCACACGAAATAATTCTTAGAATGCAGCCGTTTTTAATTCTTGTCTTTTGCATATCACAGTTTGCAGCCTTTCACAAAGTGATGAAATTCCTCTGTCTCTCCTTGCAGGACCACTAGTGAAGCAAGCTTAACCCATTTTTAGTCTTATGGAATAGGCTTAAACTTGCTTCTTATGATGTGTGTTTAAGACACACCGGCTCCATACCAATCACAAAAAAAAAAAAAGATATTTAACGACCATCAAATTCATTCGCAAAATATGGATATTCAATCACTAAATCATTTAGCGATCGATTTAAAGACTATCAAGTGTGATAGCAAAATGACTGATCGCTAAATTGGTCAATCTCTATATTTAGCGATCGAATTTATATATTTAGCAACCGATTAAACGTGGTTGCTAAAATACCTTTTCCATGCAGTGGATATAGATGGCCCCTGATCATTTCACTGAGGAGTGGGGACCCAAACTGTCGCAAACACACAGCTGTTTCCTTTCCATGTGAGAACTAACATACCTTCTTCCCTTTTCATACCCCATCCACTAGCATGCTCATCAAGCAAACCCTTAACTTCCCTCACAGTTTCATCACAAAATGGTACACTCAAGTACCCAGCATTTTTCATTCTTTGGGACATTTGCAACCCAGACTCCAACCTCTCTATCCTTTGATGCCCTTCAAAGCCTATGATGTTCTCAATTTTCTGGCCTATGTCAGATTCAAATTCTGTCCTCTGGCAACTACCTTTAGGCAAAAAGGTCTCCAATGCATCAAAGGGTATCCATAGATGGTTGAAACACGTGGTGATTCTTGATGTGAGACTTGATGCACTAAGGTCACAGTCTTCATCAACCAAGAGCACAATCCTGGGGTTAAGACCCTTAATTACATTCAGAAAAGCATCCCTAAGAGAAAGGTTTTGGGGGCTTCCCTTTCTATCATCAGACAAGTAACGTAGCCAATTTTGGCAATTTATGACCAAAGCTTCATCTTCCCTAAGGCTCAGCACACTAGGATTCAAGAGACTTAAAAGTGATTCAAGATGAAAGCTAGTTGATTCATTGCTTAACTCATGAGATGTTAATGAAAGTGTATCAATTCCTAAAACATTGAATTCAAAAGGGACATCCCTGAACTTAGCAAAGTTCCCTAAACGTAGACCAACTTCTTGTGTTGATATATTGACCAAGGGAGGGACATGTGGCCTACAAGAAGGCACAGTGATCCTAAGTGAAGGAGGTCCTTCAGGCCTTTTAGCTAATGCATCGATAAAAGTAGGCCACTGCATACAATGAGTGATGCTAAAATCTAGGACATGTACCCTTTGGAACCCTTCAACTGCTTTGAAAATCTCATTATTTGATGCACAAAAACCAAACCTATGCCAAGGAATTAGGTCAACATACCCAGCTAGCTCGGTCAAGGTCATCAACCTCCTTTGAATGTTGTTGTTGCTTCCCTTGAAATTCATGGTAGTGGGGCAAATCCTTGAAGCCCTAGAGATTAATGCCCTTAAGAACCACGAAGTGAGCCTTTGGTTAGTGTCACCAAGGGGTGAAGCAACGTTGTTGAGCACCCACATAACTTGTTGAGCCAAGGTGACATCGTTGCTCTCTAGAGCACTTGCACAATGGAGTAAGAGCTTCTCAATACATGCTCCATCAAGGCTTCCAAGACAC
Organism: Sophora flavescens; assembly: GCA_030762895.1. Lineage (NCBI taxonomy): Eukaryota > Viridiplantae > Streptophyta > Magnoliopsida > Fabales > Fabaceae > Sophora > Sophora flavescens. The sequence continues at coordinate 152,679,358 of CM061066.1, forward strand.
CCTTTGAGTGCTCCTGAAAGAGGACCGTGGGGTGTGTTAAAGAGAGTAGTAGGGTTTTGAAAGGAAATAGAAGTACCCTTTAACTCAGCTTTCATGCTATGTGTTACGTGCATGGGGTGAGTTATGAAGTAGAGGGAAAAGAGAAGATGGTGGTGGAGAAGAATTAGAGGTTGGTGAAGGGGATTGGAAAACTAGGGTTTGGTGTTAACTAAATAATGGGTTAGGAATGTTATATGGTTAGGGTAGAGAGGCAGAGTGGAGGGGAGGTTTTGATAGCTACTTACTTTGTGTGAAACTTGAAACCATATTTATAGAAGAGAGAGAGCATGGGCTGCTAGAAGGACTGCATCCAGGTATAGCATACATGGAGCCAAAACTTTATTCAGTTTCAAGCTACAAACCTTGAGTTTTTAGCATACCCTGGATAGAGTAAAATGCTTGGCGTTAACAGAAACCATATGACTTTAAGATTTGATGGCTAAATTAGTGGCATACTTGGTGAATTTTTGGGATGTGAGTGGAAAAAGCATTGGAAAATAACTTCATAGCCACTAAAATTGATGTTTAACTTGGGTAAAGATATTGCAGGAGAATAAAACTTGTGTGAGATGATGTCTAGTAGGCATAACCAATCAAATAATAGTGATTAAAATAACAATTTCACAAAACAAAAAAGCCTTTAATAAAATTATTTTAAAGTTAATTTGAAGATTTTGATTGATTGTATCCAATAAACACATGCTAATGCAAGTATCAGACATTATAGGACATAATAAATAAATAAATAAACATTTTTTTTTGGGTATTTGATCAAGTATCCTCACAAATAAAATTGAGACTAATCTAGAATCGGAGATGATGGTCATGTAAAAACTCAGGCGCACGACTCCAAGATTAGAACTACGTACTAACCCTACATGTTTTTTTTGGTTAAATATTAACCCTACAAGTTAACATTTAGTGAGTGCATGGAATCCCTATATACTTGAATTTAAACACTTGTTTGTACATACCTTTTGTGGAGAAAAAGAAAAAGAAAAATAGAAAAGGTGAGTTCCTTTCTTTCTTTTCCCATAAATAAGAAGAAAGTGAAGAAAACCATTTATATAACATTTTTATTTTTTTTTCTTTGATTAGATTAGTATTACTAAAAGACTAATCTCAAGTATTTTTAATATATATTTGTTCTCATCTTTTGTTTCCTATGGAATCAATATTAATTGATGCCCCATTGATAAGGTTTTGGACTAATCAAAAGATCATATAAGGCTAATTTGGTAGCTTTGCTGATTGCATTTTAATTAATTTGCTTTTATTTGTTTTGTAGTAATGATTATTTTGAGTATTAACTAAATTAAAATACAGGGTAGCGAATAGGTTAAAACAGGTGTGCTAGCCGGCCCACTATTGTCGAATTCGTTTTCATGGAATAGCTATTTAAAACAAGATCCAAAATAAGTTTACTGCAACAAATCTGATTTTCCTGTTGCCTCCGTTCCCATATTTTTAAATGATTAAATAATGCACATATTTAATATACTTTTTGTATTATATATAACCAAGTGTATTGTGCCATGTGATGCCAAAACTAAAGACAAACCTGAACTCTTCCTAAAAGAACATATTATTTGGGTCACTTTTGTGTACCGTTCTTTCTGTTGTTTTATCCTTTCTTTTTCCCCTCCTTCTGCCTCTCTCTTCTTGTTTGAAGATATCCACTTGTGATATTTACATTAAGAACACTTAATTATACATGCGCATGTATGTATTCCGAATTTTGCTCTCTTGTAAAAATTGATTAATCTATTGTTTTCTCACACATATATCTATGGTCGTTTTTACTGTCAATAAGTTTCAGTTTGTGATCTCCATAAGTTTGAGATCAGTGATATATGTGATTGAAGTGAAATTTTCTAGTTTACACATGATTAATTAAGGACTCTGTATTTGTTTATTTTAGATTTTACGATGGCAAAATGCCCAAATCTTATTACAAATCAAGTTGACCAAAAGCTAATATTACAAAAAAATTTGAAAAAAAGTGTCTCAAAAGTACTCATTTCTCTCACGTTGCTGGCGCATGATCTTGGATGAGATTTATTTGTGAGTTTTGTTTTGGAGGGGAAATAAGAGAAATGAAAGATTTGTGAGAATCTCTCCCTTATTTGTTTGTGAGTTTAAAAATTTGGAGAGAAATATTTTGATGAATTTAGAAAAACTCCCAAACCCGTATTTTGGTTTACCCAATATGGAAATTTTTTGGGAGTAAATAATTAAATTATTATTTTTCCCTCTCACTGTTTACATGTTACTTTCTCATTGTCGTTACCCTCAGGCGCTCTTACACGTTAACTTACCATAGTATATATATATATAGCGCAGTCAATAAATCTTCTATAGCTTTCCCATAATTTCAGACGACAAACACTATAGAATATCATTGAATAAACAGGCCCAGAAAAACACACATTTTTCTCATTTCCCATAACAACAATAACAACAACTTCAGCTTCAATCAAATAGCATAACAAAAGGGTCAAGGAGTGTTCAATTCCTTGTTCTCTCATAATAATAAAAATAAATAAATTGTGTGGCAGTAGTTTATTTTGCATTTCATGCATAAAAAGAAAATCATTCTTCGGTCAATCATGTAAAAGATAAAAAAATTATTTTGAGTTTATTCTTGATTTAATAATAAAATATATAATAAATAAGTAATATATATTTAATTTTTAGAGAGAAATATAATATTTTTAGATAGAAAGAAAACAATTTAAAAAAAAGGAGTGATTTAGAAAGAAAAGGAGTGATTTTTTTTTTGCATTAATATTTTTATGAAAGGTGCATTAATATTATTTTAAAAATATTACTTATGTTATTTTTCTAAAATAAGGGTAAGATTGTAAAAGCATGTTATAAACCCTCCACTTTCATCCCTCATACAATATGTACTAACAAATAAGGGAGGGATAATACTCTCCTTCCTCTCCCCTCCCTCCCATTTCCTTCCCCTTTGATCCCCTCTCTTTCTTTCCCCTCCAAACTTAAACAAAACCTACTATGTTTGTGAGTTGTTTTTTGGAGGGGAAGGAAAGGAAACGAGATGTTAATTTTCTCTCACTCTTGTTTGTGAGTTCTATTGTTTGGAGGGAAATGTTTTGGGGTATTTTAATTAATTCTCCATTCTCTTCTTCAACCCACTTTTTTCATTTCACTCATAAACAATAAGAGGGATATACTCCCCTTCTCTCCCCCCCCCCCCCCCTTCTTTCCCCTTTGTTGCAACCGTCCCGTCCGAGTGTCGCTAAAAGAAAGGTAAAAAAAGAGGAGTCGCCACCAATATTTTATTTGTGAAAAACATCGGGAAAAAAATCCATTTATTTTAGGTAAACTGGTCTTAAAAAAAATAGATTTGATTTCGGGAGTCGGTTACGAGTAGGGAAGGTATTAGCACCCTACATCACACCGGTTTAAAAAAGGGTACCTCAAGTTAATTGTGCAAAATAATTTTAATGACCTTTGAAAATATTTATTTTACCCTATTTTTTAAATAATAAAAAAAAGATAAACACGACAAAAGGGAAAATTAAATTTTGGACTGACAGAATGATTGATTCTGTTCCTACGTATTCCCGGGTGCGATGGGAAACTCAAAAACACGTAGTTCTTATAGAAAATGTTTGATTGGTTGGTTGATTTTAATTTTTGATAAAGATTTGATTTTTTAATAATTTTGAAAAATAGATTTCATTTTAAAATTAATCCACTTATGCACAGGATTCAAGATAGCGGTGCTATACAATAAACCCTTATGATTCATACGCCACTTAAGGATGAAAATTCATACATCAACGTTGTAGATTGTTGCGTGAATTCAAATACATTTTTATTTTAATAAAATTTTATTAAAAGGGTAAATTTAAAGAAAAAGTGTTTATTATTATTTAAAAAAAAGGGGGAATTCACTCTTGCACAAGGGTTAAAGATAGCAAGGCTATACGATGAACCCTTACAATACATACGACACTCGAGGATGAAGAATCATACATCAACGTCGTAGATTGTTGCGTGAACTCAAAAGAGATTTTTATTTTAATTTTGTAAAAAAAAGTTTAACAAGGATTTTTCTTTTAATTGAATTTTTTTTTAGACTAAACATCTTTCTTCTCTAAAAAGGCCCGACCCAAATAAAAAGGGGACCAATGTGCTAGGACAAAACAAGCAACCAACTTTGGACCACATGCTGCCATTACAAGTCCAATACCATCAGACCCTATAATTGAAAACAAACAATAAAAAAAAATAAAAGGAAAAAAGAGAAAGACAACATAGCATAGCCTCCATTGTTACGTTACCAGAGAGGAGTGCTAAGGAGAAAATAGGAACCGGTGGCGTTTACGGCGGAGGCAAGCAGCTCTGACGCCGGTGAGGCAGAAGACGCGAACGACGGTGGTGGCAGCTCGTGCTTGACTCGCGGCGGAGGATTTGTGGTTCGTGAGTGGCGGATCTGGTTCTGTGTTGTAGAGATGGCGGCGGACAAAGGTACGACGCGCAGCGAAGGATGTTGCCTGGGTGGATTCGTGGCGGAGGACAAGCGGATCTGGTTCGGGTAAGGAGGAACTGGTGTAGTTTGTGCTTCGATCTGAGGCGGCTCTCGACGACGATGCAGGGTGGAGCCGCGACGGCGAAGCTGAGGAGCCGAGAGCAACGGCAATGCTGAGGAGCCGAGACTGGACGGTATGGAGAAGCTCTGAGGCAGTGGTTAGCGGAGTGAATCATGGTGGTTTGAGTTGTGCGTACCTCCGAGGACAGGCAGCGGAAGTCACGCGGTTATGGTCTGTTGGGTGTTTGAGATGGATGGTGATGTAGGTCCAAAGTTGGTTGCTTGTTTTGTTGGAGATGGTGGGTACTGTTAACTTTTGTTGTGGTTGTTTATGTATTTTTTTTTCTATTTTGGGTTTTTCTGGAATGTAGAAGAAAAGGAATGGTGAGAATGAAGAATGAAGGGTTGATTTTGAAGTAAATGGATGATGATGAAGATGAGAGGGTGAAGGTTTGATCCCCCACCCCCCACCCCCCCCTTCTTCTTTAAGATGCTTTTGTTTATATAGTAACAACCAACAGAGGACGGTAATGCCAAAATTTGTTATTAATATGCTGTGAGGTGTAGACAAAAAAATGCAGAGGGTGGTACATTTTGTGGGGAGTACATCAGCCTTTACTCCACCACCTTGCTTGGTTGCAATGGTACAGGGGTAGTACACCATCATTTTTGAAACGGGTAAAGACATGAACTCCAATTTTGGCCGGGGTTCACTGACAAGCGAAATGATGCCAAAATGATGCATAATTAAAAAGAGCTTACGGGTGGATTGCCCATCAGGAGCTCGAACAAAAGATAGAAAGCTTGCGGAGTCGGTTGTCTTCTGAAGCTTGAAAATAAAGGTTAAAAGCTTACGGAGTCGGTTATCCGTTGAAGCTTGAAAGGAAAGGTAAAAAGCTTGCGGGGTCGGGTATCCGCTGAAGGTTGAAAACAAAAATATTAAAAGCTTGCGGAGTTGGTTATCCACTGATGCTTGAAAGGAAAGGTAAAACGCTTGTGGAATCGGGTATCCGCCGAAGCTTGAAAACGAAAAGATCTTACGGGGTATTGTACTTGCCGAATATATAAAGCTTGCGGAGTCGGTTATCCGCTAAAGCCTGAAAAGAAAGGTTAAAAGCTTACGAAGTCGGTTGTCCGCCAAAGCTTGAATGCAAAAGGATTAAAAGCTTGCGGAGTCGGTTATCCGCTGAACAAAAGGTTAAAAGCTTGAAGAGTCGGTTATCCGCTGAGGCTTGAAAGGAAAGTTAAAAAAGCTTGTGGAGTCGGTTATACACTGAAGCTTGACAAAAAAGGTAAAAAGCTTGTTGAGTCGGTTATCCACTGAAGCTTGATAGAAAAGGTAAAAAGCATGCGGAGTCGGGTATCCACTGAAGCTTGACAAAAAATAAAAAACATGCGGGGTCGGGTATCTGCTGAAGCTTAACAGACAAGATAAAAATCTATAATGTCTATGCAATTTACAGGGTTTTGTGCTCACAAAAGATAAACAATTGCAATGCATGATGCCAGAAATGTCCTATATGCTTGATGAAAACCTCAAATGATTTCAATGCAACACAAGGAAAGCTCGTAACACATTACTATTTTTATTTTTTCATCGTTTAGATGGTTTTTATTATCACCCTCGACCCCTTAAAGTGTTGATCACAGACAAGCTCTGTGATGAACAAGTCCTGTCTTCGTGGAGAAAAAGGGTCGAGCACTTTTGCAAGGGTATGCTTCCTTTGCGATGATTGTCCCAATGCCTCCTGTCAGTAGACCACAGTGCCCTTTGTTGGGAGACCATCCCGTTCTTTACACCCTTTTGAGACTTTCAAGGAAATTCTAAATTCTTTTGAAGACATCAATACATGTTTCACATTTTAGTATTTACTTATCAAGATGAATGCACACACGCAATTGACAAAAAATAAAAGGAAGTCAATATCATTATATTTGGACTGGAAAGGTGTACAAAGCAGATATTACAATAGAGTATGGAATTGTAAAAGGTTATAGAGTGGAATCATGTATCCTTAAGTGACATCTCTTCCCATGACCAGTGTTAGTATCCCTCATACCATCTCGACTGCTCATTAATCATCATCTGAGCATGCTATCTGCCCCAGTCTTCATCATCTAGCCCACTGATTGCCCCAGTTCATCGGCTTGACGACACTTCCATTGTTATGTTTTTATTTTATTTTTTTGAACCCTAACTTTTGCCTAGACCGCCTTTTCAGGTTTTCAGTCTAGCGGGTTACTCTAACTTTTGCCTAGACTGTGTTTTCAGATTTTCTGCCTAGCGAGCTTTTCTTTTTTTCTTTTTTCACTTTTTCTTTACTTTTCTTCTTCTTCTTGGGAAATACGTTCAAGCATAATACTTTTTACTGCATCTGAGTTTACAGGGAGTGGAAGATCTTCCCCATCCATCCTGATGAGAATTAAAGCTCCTCCCGAGAATGCCTTTTTCACAATGTAAGGTCCTTCGTAGTTCGGAGTCCAATTCCCTCGGTGATCCTTTTGGATTGGTAGAATCTTTTTAAGCACCAGGTTACCCTCCAGAAACTGTTGCGGGCGTACCTTCTTATCATAAGCTCTCATCAACCTTATCTGGTACAATTGACCATGACACAATGCCCATAATCTCTTCTCTTCAATGATGTTCAATTGGTCTAGTCGATCCTGGACCCACCCAGCTTCTTCCAATTCTGCTTCTCTAAATACTCTTAATGAGGGGATCTCTACTTCAATCGGAAGAACTGCCTCCATCCCATAAACTAAAGAATATGGCGTTGCCCCTGTCGAGGTGCAAATAGAGGTACGATAGCCGTGTAAAGCAAAAGGTAACATCTCGTGCCAATCCTTATACGTCACCATCATCTTTTGGACAATCTTCTTGATATTTTTATTAGCGGCCTCAACTGCTCCGTTCATCTTTGGGCGGTACGGGGAGGAATTGTGATGCTTTATCTTGAAGTTTTCGCACATCTCCTTCATCATCTTGTTATTCAGGTTGGTCGCATTATCAGTGATAATCTCACTCGGCAACCCATAACGACAAATTAATTCTTTTTTTACAAATTTGATCACGACATTCCTGGTCACATTGGCATATGATGCAACCTCAACCCACTTTGTGAAATAATCAATGGCCACAAGAATGAAGTGATGCCCATTTGAGGCTTTTGGTTCGATTGGCTCGATCACATCCATTCCCCACAATGAGAACGGTCAGGGTGCCGACATGACATTCAAGGGAGCCGGCGACGCATGAACCTTATCAGCATATATTTGACACTTATGGCACCTCTTCGCATAATTAAAGCAATCTGCCTCCATTGTCAACCAGTATTGGTCAGCCCTCAAGATTTTTCTTGCCATTGCATGACCGCTCGCGTGTGTTCCAAAAGATCCTTCATAGACCTCCTCAATTATCCGTTTAGTTTCTTTTGCGTCAACGCATCTCAACAACACCATGTTATGATTTCTTTTGTAGAGAATACCTTCATCTAAATAGAAACCCATTGCAAGTCTTCTTAGAGTTCTTTTGTCATTTTTTGAAACGCCCGGAGGGTATTCCCTTCTTTGGATGAAGCATTTGATGTCATGGTACCATGGTTTTTTATCAGGCTCTTCCTCTATCACTTGACAATATGCAGGATGATCACAACTTTCCATTTTGATGAGTGGTAGGTTTCTCTCGTGACTTACTTTGAACATCAAGGATAAGGTAGATAGTGCGTCAGCTAATTGGTTATCTTCTTGGAGAATATGGTGAAATGTGACTTCATCAAACTAGTGAATCAAACCTTTGATTCTATCACTGTCAGGATCCCGAGCGCACAAGCTTCATATTTGGATATATTGTTTGTACAATCAAAGCAAAGCCTTGCAGTGTGATGAGCCTCTGTTTGACTGGTTTTATAACTAGTAAAGACCTTGGCTTTGTGCTTATTTTATATCATTTTTACCCAAATTAGACTTGATTGTCCTTAAGTAATATTTTGAGTCTGTAAATTGTTTTTAAGTTAATTTAGTTGATTTAGAGTGAATAAAGTATTTACTTTTATTTTCTGTTTTTCAGGTTAATAAAATAAAATAAAATAAATCTGGAGCCACTCGCCCCGCGAAGGATTTCTCGCCCCGCGAGTCATGCAAGCCTGAAAAGTCGGAGACGATCACGGTTTACCCGTGTTGAAGATCACGGCCGTGGCAGTTTTGAAGTTGAAGCGTTCGCCTCGCGAGAATTCCTTCGCCTCGCGAATACTTGAAAGTCAGAAGCCATCACGGTTTGGGCACGTTGAAGGTCACGGGCGTTACAGTTGAGAATTTGAAGAGTTCGCCTCGCGAAGATATGCTCGCCTCGCGAGAAGACCAAGAGTTGCAGACCTTTCATGTTATTCGCCTCGCGAGCAGTGCTTCGCCTCGCGAGGACCTGGATTCCAGAAACATGTATATAAGTAGTTTTAGGCAGAACTGAATAAAAAAAGTCAGAATTAGCCAGTTTTGGCTAGTTTCTGAACTTGTTAGCCTTTTGCTTTCCTCTTAGTCTTTTGTTTTGCTTCTGTAATGGAGAGCTAGTCTCCTAGATTAATCTACTGTAATTGGTTTCTGTTAACACTTGAGGTTCTGTATTCCATGTTTAGTTGCTTTTCTCTTTTCAATGTCATGCTGTATGTTTCTGTTTGTTATTTCAGTAATATATAGTGTGGTATTGTTTCATTTCGGTGATGTAATGTTCCTATATATAATCGCGTTTGTTATTTCGCGTGTGTTCATTCATGTTCGTTTGTTCATGAGAGCTTAACCCCGTTTGTTATTTCGGGAATAGGAACATACATCTGTAGTAGCGGTTTTCGTTTGTTAATTGTTGCTACAACCGGGAGGGGATTAGTATCTGCTTAGGATTTGCATGAATCAATGATAGTGGGAAACCGAGAACAGTAGGTTAATCGTCTTTTGTTTATTTGTTATTCTCTTTAACTACTTTGTTTTCATTATTTTGTTTTCTTAATTTAGTTTCAAATCTCAAAACCCCAAGTTCCAACTTTTACTAATTTTCTGTTAATAATAACAACACCTAAAGAGTCCTTGAGAGACGATCCGAGTTGTCGCTCTATACTGCATTATTTTTATAATCGCTCGTTCTTTTTGGCGCGTGGCGACAGCGCGGTCAAAAATTGGCGCCGTTGCCGGGGACTCTGGTTTGTTGTTATTAGCAGAAAATAAAATTTAAAAAAAAAAAAAACCTTTTGCATTCCTGAATTAGTTCTGACTGCTTTGTCTGGATATTTGATTGCCATGGATAATTACATGTATGGATATTTGCCGAATGTTTATTATGAACCACCACCTTGCATGTATTATCCTAATTTTAGTGAGCCACCACCATACTATCCTAGCCAAGTGACCACCTCTGCACCTTCCGAACCTTCCCTAGAGGACCTGTGCAAACAGATGACTGCACAGATAAGTGCAAATATGGAAGAACTGAGGCAACAAATGGCCGAGCAAACTAAACGGATGATAGAGGAATTTCAACAGAAGATGGAGGCTGAATACCAGGGGGACCAAGCTGAATCTCGGATGTTGTGGGCTCTAATTGATCAAGTTACCGCCAACTCAGCTGCAATGCTAACTCCACAGCCCCTTGAGGAACATAAGGATTCACAAATGGTTATTCCTGAAAATACTTTTGATGATAATTCTGATGATGATATTTCTGTTGATGATGAATTATGTGTTGAATCCCCTGATCCTAATGCTTGTTATTGTGATGGAACTGCTTTGTGTGTAGAATGTTTTACAGGTTTATACTTTTCAGGAAAAATAGAAAATGCAAATCGTTTTGCAGGTTTATTCTTTTCAGGAAACTTAGATCAGGAGGATCAGGAGAACATTTGCTCCACCGTGCTTGAGGATAAAGAAGAATCTTTGGTCTTAGATGCATGTGTTGAGAGTAATGGGGTGGATGCACTGTGTGAAGAATTCCCAGACATTCTAACTTTTTCTGATTCATTTTCTTGTAATATATGTACTAACTCTAATCTTTGTGTGGTGTGTGCTGAAATTTCTGCATGTATAGCAGGTGAAAAATTTGTAAGTGCAGTAGATGAAGACCTTGCAAAAGTTGCAGCAGCACCGGTAACCGTTTCTAACTGTTTGCCACCTCCCCCTGTGGAACCAAAAGCTCTGGATTTTGAAACCTTGGATCTTGCACCATGGCCAATCCAAGAGGTTGAGCCCCACTTCTATTGGGGAGACTTTATTGAGAAAGAGGTCAGTTGTGACCCGAGAGGGAGTGAGAAGTCCGCCGCACTGGGCGAGGTCACCGTAATTGTCAAGTGCTCACTCCCACATCAAGGCTGCAAGTCATGGAAGCATGGAATGAACTCCCACTCTTTGTCCATCACTTGGGCATTATGCTACAGACAATGGGATCCTGGTGGAACCGCCCTTCAATGAGTTTTCTTAACCCTTTCTTCTTTTTAATTTTCTTTTCCTTGCTTTATTTCTGTTTTGTTTTCAATAAAGCTCCTGAATAATTTGAGAAGCTCAGGAGTTGTGTTTGTGTCTTGGTTATGGCAAGTTTATTGGATTTTATTAATTTTTTGCATAGATTGATTGCATGATAGTGTTGACTGTTTTCCCCCTAGGACTTGAAAATTTTAGAAAAATGATCCCCATGTGATTGAAAACTGAACTTTGAGATTTTGTTATGATGGCATGATTTATGATAAGTTTGGGGTAATAGGAAGCACACACTAGGGATAGAATCTCTTTCAAATAATTTGCAAAAAAATGTCCAGGTGAGGTTTTTGAGCCTCCAACATGTTTTTTTTTAGACTGTGTGAAAATCACTTTTTAAGTTGCACTTTCCTGAATTTGCTTGAATCTCTTTTTGGTTTGCATGATTATGTGTTTGCTTCATATGATTTAGGCATTTTCTTTGTAAATAGCTACTTGGCCTGAATAAACCAATTCCTAATGCATGTTCCCTAGTTAGCCCCTTTGAGCCTGTTAGCCTGTTAATTCTTGATAACCTAATGTTATAAGCCCAAAAATCTGGAAGACCATGTTAACCCGATCTTAGGATTAGGAGAGCATGTAATCTTAGAATGGGTGCAAGAAACCAAAGTTTGGGGTGGCTGCAAGGTGTAATGTGTTGTTTGGGATTGAAAAAAAAAAATTAAAAGTGCAAAAATGCCAAAAAGAAATAAAAAGGCTCTAGCCACCCAGAAGTGTAAAGAAAAAAATTAAGAAAGGAACTTGATTTAAATTCAAAGTGTAAATAATGTTCATGCTCTCTTAGTTCCTAGGGTCTTCAGCCTAGTTTCCTTTGTATATCCTACCCTTAGCCAGGCCCCATTACAACCCATAAAAGTCCTTTTGATGTTGCTTGCATGTTTTCTGTGGGAACCATTAGGAGATGAAAATCAAATTTATGGGAAGTGCTCTTAAAAGTGAAACTGAGTGCAATGTTGTTAGCCTGACACAAACTGAGCGATTGAGTGAAACACAAATTCCCCTTGTGAGGAAGGCAGTTGTTTGATTTTGGTGATCTCCTTCTTGTGTGTGACTTGGATCCCCTGCTTAGAGTAATGATTGTTTGAATGATTAATTTCTCAATTGTTTGGAATAAATGAATTTGGGGATTGCTTTGTTGAAAGGGGGGAACATTGAAAGAAAAATTCTTTTGAAAAATTGCTTGAAATCTATGGAAAGTTGATTGAATTCTTAAGCTTGCCATGTTTTGCCAGGTCTTGAGTCTTTTTAAGTTTTTGAGTGTAGTTTGCTTGGGGACAAGCAAAGTTTAAAGTTTGGGGTATTTTGATGAGCCTCTGTTTGACTGGTTTTATAACTAGTAAAGACCTTGGCTTTGTGCTTATTTTATATCATTTTTACCCAAATTAGACTTGATTGTCCTTAAGTAATATTTTGAGTCTGTAAATTGTTTTTAAGTTAATTTAGTTGATTTAGAGTGAATAAAGTATTTACTTTTATTTTCTGTTTTTCAGGTTAATAAAATAAAATAAAATAAATCTGGAGCCACTCGCCCCGCGAAGGATTTCTCGCCCCGCGAGTCATGCAAGCCTGAAAAGTCAGAGACGATCACGGTTTACCCGTGTTGAAGATCACGGCCGTGGCAGTTTTGAAGTTGAAGCGTTCGCCTCGCGAGAATTCCTTCGCCTCGCGAATACTTGAAAGTCAGAAGCCATCACGGTTTGGGCACGTTGAAGGTCACGGGCGTTACAGTTGAGAATTTGAAGAGTTCGCCTCGCGAAGATATATGCTCGCCTCGCGAGAAGACCAAGAGTTGCAGACCTTTCATGTTATTCGCCTCGCGAGCAAGGTGCCGCCTCGCGAGGACCTGGATTCCAAACATGTATATAAGTAGTTTTAGGCGAATCAATAAAAAAGTCGAGAATTAGCCAGTTTTGGCTAGTTTCTGAACTTGTTAGCCTTTTGCTTTCCTCTTAGTCTTTTGTTTTGCTTCTGTAATGGAGAGCTAGTCTCCTAGATTAATCTACTGTAATTGGTTTCTGTTAACACTTGAGGTTCTGTATTCCATGTTTAGTTGCTTTTCTCTTTTCAATGTCATCTTGTATGTTTCTTTTGTTATTTCAATAATATATAGTGTGGTATTGTTTCATTTCGTGATGTAATGTTCCTATATATAATCGCGTTTGTTATTTCGCGTGTGTTCATTCATGTTCGTTTGTTCATGAGAGCTTAACCCCGTTTGTTATTTCGGGAATAGGAACATACATCCGTAGTAGCGGTTTTCGTTTGTTAATTGTTGCTACAACCGGGAGGGGATTAGTATCTCGCTTAGGATTTGCATGAATCAATGATAGTGGGAAACCGAGAAAAGAGGGTTAATCGTCTTTTGTTTATTTGTTATTCTCTTTAACTACTTTGTTTTCATTATTTTGTTTTCTTAATTTAGTTTCAAATCTCAAAACCCCAAGTTCTAACTTTTACTAATTTTCTCATTAATAATAACAACACCTAAAGAGTCCTTGAGAGACGATCCGAGTTGTCGCTCTATACTGCATTATTTTTATAATCGCTCGTTCTTTTTTGGTGCGTGGCGACGGCGCGGTCACAGTGACAGGGAAATAATCATTTTTCGGTGAGATTAGTATTGCCCCGATTCCCTGCCCCAATGCATTAGAAGCTCCTTCAAATAACAAAGTCCAATTTTATTTTTCTGGTGATTGTACGTGATCAAACAAAGTCATTATATCTTCATCTGGGAAATCGCATTGCATCGATCCATAATCTTCTACTGGATGATTGGCTAGATATTCTGCAAGAGCGATACCTTTTAATGCTTTTTGGGTGACATACAATGTCGTATTCTGATAGCAGGACTTGCCAGCAAGCAATTCTTCTAGTCAGAGCAGGCTTATCAAAGTTATACTTGATTGGATCCATTTTGGACACCAACCAGGTAGTGTAACACAACATGTAATGCCTCAAACGGCGAACCACCCAAGCCAAAGCACAATAAGTGCATTCCCGCAGTGAGTAGTTGGCTTCACAACTGGTGAACTTCTTACTTAGATAATAGATGGCATGTTCTTTTCTTCCCGACTCATCGTGTTGCCCCAGTACACAACCCATTGACTCATCTAGCAAAGTCAAATACATGATGAGAGGTCTTCCCAGAACTGGGGGAACCAAGACCGGAGACTCCAGTAGGTATTGTTTGATCTTCTCAAAGGCGTTTTGACAATCTTCATTCCATGTTACTTCCTGATTTTTGCGTAACAATTTAAAGATTGCTTCACATGTCGCGGTTAGTTGGGAGATGAACCGGGCAATGTAGTTCAATCTTCCTAAAAACCCACGAACTTCTTTCTCCGTTCGAGGTGCTGGCATATCGATGATTGCTTGAACTTTTTCAGGATCAACCTTTATTCCTCTTTGACTAACAATGAACCCCAGAAGCTTGCCTGATTTCACTCCAAAAATGCATTTGGCTGGATTCAGTCGGAGCTTAAACTTTCTTAACCGCTCAAAAAGTTTCTGCAGATTATCAACATGGTCATCTTCGGATCTGGACTTGGTGATCATATCATCTACGTAAACTTCTATCCTTTTATGCATCATGTCATGGAACAAAGCAACCATAGCCGGCTGATATGTTGCCCCATCATTTTTCAAGCCAGATGGCATAACCTTGTAGCAAAAGGTTCCTCATAAAGTGACAAATGTAGTTTTCTCCATATCTTGTGGTGCCATCTTGATCTGATTATATCCCGAGACTCCATCCATGAAAGAGAATAATGCATGTTGGGCAGTATTATCTACAAGAACATCAATATGAGGCAGAGGAAAGTCATCTTTTAGGCTAGCTTTGTTCAGATCTCGATAATCGACACACATTCGAACATTTCCATCTTTCTTGGGAACAGGAACGATGTTACCAACCCATTGAGGGTACTTTACCACTGCCAGGAAACCCACATCCAGTTGCTTCTTGACCTCCTCCTTGATCTTTAAAGACATTTCCGCTTTCATCCTTCGTAGCTTCTACTATACTGGAGGACACTATGGCTTTAACGGCAGTTTGTGTTCTGCTACACTAGGGTCTAACCCTGGCATGTCTTGGTACGACCATGCGAAAACATCTTTATAATCCATCAACAACTTGATCAACCTACTTCGCTCCTTTTCTTTCAGGGAAAGACCGATCTTGACCTCTTTTTTATCATCTTCGGTTCCCAGATTGATTAGTTCACTCGGCTCTTCATGGGGCCGAATTTCCCTAACTTCTTGCTATACTAACCTCAATAGTTCAGGAGGGACTTCCCCGTCATCAACAACCCTCATCAGCATGATCAATAGGATAGTCAAAATTATATGTTGAGTTATTAACACTGTCATTTTCAAGAGAGTCACTTTTAGATCTGCATTTTGGTAGTTATCAGGGAAAGATGAATGAATAAAGGTTAAAGACGGGAAACTGCATTTATTGGTGAGGAACGATGAATAAAAGTAAAAAATAGGAGAGATAAGAACATAAAGATATTGAATGCATGCATTTATTGATAAGTCATACTGAAACGGAAACAAGTAAGCCCATTACAACAAAATTCCTAAAGCCTTGGGCAGAGATAAAGGATAAGCATTACATAATTACTTTGAAAAAAACTCTATGGTCCTGGGGAACTCGATGACCTCCCAATTGTTGAGCTTTGTATCCGGAGGGCATGGATACACCAGATTGACACCATGATCACCGGGATAATCATCTTCAATAGCTGCTTCTTGGTCCAGGAATGCGAACCCTACACTTCGGAAGCTCTGTTGAATGTCACAGATGGGAACCCTTTCAGCCTCGTATTCACGATTTTCCAGCCGAGCCAACCTCTTTCTTTTCTTCTCTTCCATAACCCTCATCTTGTCGGTCTTGGTGGGTTTGTATCCCAACCCAAACCTATCCTTGTTCTCAGTGAGCATGAGGATGTCAGCGACACCTTGGCTATTCTTCCCCAAACCGCTTCCAGGTCGGTATCCTCCTTCGAGCATAACCTTAGCCATCATAATGGACGCTTTAGATGACTGAGGTTTCAAGATTGGAGCACCATCCCTAACATAAGTGGTATTGGCAATTTCAAGTGATTGGAAAATGGTCTTGAGAGCTTCTTCGGCAGCTTCAATGTAAGGGGTTGTTGATGGCTTACTCACTAACATATCCTCCTCTCTAGAAACAATTATCAACTTACTATTGACAATGAACTTCACCTTCTGGTGCAATGTGGAAGGTACAGCTCCAGACGAATGGATCCATGGTCGTCCTAGGAGACAACTGTAAGTTGGTGTGATATCCATTACTTGGAAGAGTATTTCAAAGGTGCAAGGACCAATCTGAATGGGCAATTCAATTTCTCCCATGACTTCCCTTCGGGTGCCATCGAAAGCTCTTACAATCATTGTGCTTGGCTTCATATGAGTTCCATCGAAAGGCAACTTTGCCAGTGTTGATTTTGGCATTACATTCAACGAAGAACCATTATCAATGAGAACCCTTGCCATGACATGATCTCGACACTTCACATAAATGTGCAACGCCTTGTTGTGCCATATTCCTTCAGCTGGAATTTCATCATCAGTGAAAGTGATATAATTATCAGTAACGATGTTTCCCACGATGTTATCGAGCTTGTCAACTGTGATGTCATGAGAGACATGAGCTTGATTTAACACCTTCATCAATACTCTCCTATGTGAATCAGAATTCATCAACAAAGACAAAAGAAATATCCGAGCTGGAGGTCGATTCAATTGATCCATAACCCTATATTCGCTTTGCTTGATGAACTTCAAGAATTCACCGACTTCTTCGTCAGATACCTCCCTTTTACTATCCCCCCCCCCCCCCCCCCCCTTTTTTTATCCTTTTCAACCGGAGTTCCTTCCACCTTATCTTTCCCCTTGCAATCTTTTCCTTCCTTTTTTGTTCCCTCCCTTTGTAATACCTCTGGAGTATAAATGCGGCCACTCCTAGTCATTCCACCAATTCCCGAAATGTTGGTAACCACAATGGTCCCGTTGGAAGGACTTTGTTGAACCTGCCTATCATATTTCCATGGTACCGTTTTGGTGTCCTTGTAAGGGAAGGGACCCGGGACTCGGATGACAATTGGTGTTGGCCCACTCGAAAATGGCATAGGTTCCTTCTCAGTATAGTGTATCACCACTAGCTTCGGAGCGACTTGCTCAGGAACCGGTTGAGGATTAATCACAACAGTAAAAGGAGTTATCTTAACCGGAGTTGGGGAAATTGTAGATTCAGCAACCATGTTAATGCCACACTTATTCGATTGACAACCAATTAGGATAATCTTCATATCTATTAACTGCTGCACAACCTGTCGAAATTCTGCACATTCTTCAATTGAATGCCCTATATTCCCGTCGAAGTCACACCTTATCTCTTCATCGAGGGTCTTCTCTTCAACAATTGAGGTTTGCACCAATCCATGTTTTTGCATATCTCTTAAAATAACTCTCATGGGAGTTTTGACATCAGCCACTTGGCTCTTAAGAGTAGGTTCCCTGAAGCTATCTGTGGCATTGATCCTGAACCCCCATGATTTGGCATAGGACCTTGTGTCCCCTTCGGAGCATCTTTCTGAAAGCTCAACCATTTAGCATTAATAGGATCTTGCACCTTAAACTTGAAAGCCCTGCAGTTCTCAGTGGAATGACCTATTGCCCCTGCATGATACTCACATTTAGCGTTTGGGTCAAACCACTTCGGATAAGGAGGGTCCAATGGTTTCATTAGGATAGGAGTCAACACGGATTTTCTTATAAGCTGATGTAGTAGCTCAGTGTAGGTCATGGGTATCAGGTCGAAATGTACTGGCTTCTTTTCTGAGTTATGAGGCAGTCTCGTTTGGCTTGTGTTTGGGTTTAGGGGTTGAACAACTTGAGGTGTCATGGCAGGATGTGTTTGAGGTTGAGAGGGGTATTATGGTCGGTGGGGCGTCATTGGCTGGGGATTTGGAATTTTTAAGGTGGCGGCGATGTATGGCTGGTTGGCTTGGTGATATGGAGATGGTTGGTAATACGGGGTGTACTGGGCTTGGAAGGCGGATGTTTGGTTCGATCTCCATTGGTTCAGTTTCTTTTGTTCAAAGGTTATTGTATGTGCTTCTCCCTCCTTCCTTTTCTCAAATGGGGCTCTCTTTGGGCCGTTCGCTACCGAAGACTCGGTGATCTTTCCATTCCTCAGTCCACTTTCAATTCTCTCACTAATGATGACCATATCAGAAAAGTTTGATGACAAACTCCCAATCATTCTATCATAGAAGGGCGACTGGAGCATATCAATGAACATTGCCACAATTTCTTTCTCAGCTAATGGAGGCATTACCTGAGCAGCCAATTCCCTTTTTGACATATTTTGGAGTTGCATCCTATCGGGATCCATGTCAATATTGTACTTGTATTGTTTCAGGAATGCATCTGCTAGATCTTTGAAGGATCGGATGTGGGCCCGTTCGAGATGCGTGTACCAATTTGAAGCTGCCCCGGTTAAACTGTCTTGGAAGAAGTGAATCAAGAGCTTATCATCTTGAGCATATGATGCCATCTTCCTTACATACATGGTCAAATGACTTTTGGGACAAGTGGTTCCCCGATATTTGTCGAAATCGGGCACCTTAAATTTCGGCGGAATTACAACATTTGGCACCAGACAAAGTTCCGAGGCATCCCGTAGACCATAAATATTTACCCCTTCAATGGCCCGTAGTCTTTCCTTTAGCACTTCCAACTTTTCTTTAGATTGGGAATTCCCTCCTGACTGATTCACTGGAGTTTCGCCGTACATATTCTAAGGGAAGGAGTATGGCATGTAGGAGGATCCAAAGTTTGGCATCATTTGAGTCCCCTGGGGCCCATAATGTAGGATGTATTGTGGGGTTTTTGGATTGGCAGAAAGTGTCGTCGTTGGGGTGTTATCATCTGTAGGGTTGACAATTTGTGTTTGTGGCATTTCGATCGACAGCATCGGTGTGGGTTTGTTTCTAAGTGATATGTTTGGAGTTTTGAATGCCATCTTGTGGGCTGGGGGCCGTTGGTGGCACAAATCCACGAGGCAAACTGTATGGGTGATTGTTTGGGTCAAATGAAAAATGAATTTGGTTGTTTGGATAAATAGTAAGAGGTATCATGGCCCCTGGTTGGTTGAAGTCTTGAATAGGAATCTGAGCAAAATCGGGCGGGATGAGAGGTATGACTGGATGTCCTTCTTTCGAGGCTGGAGGGTTCTCCTCTGTGTTCTTTCCCTTCCGCATTGCTTGTAGGATCTCCATCATCTTAGTCATCTGATCTTTGATTTGACTGACTTCATCCCTGATCTGTTGACTTCTTCTAGTTCATCCACCATGGCTCTTGTCTGTGACCGAGTGTGTTAAGGATGTCTTGGAGTAATTGTTCAGAAAAGCCACACTGTTTTAATCAAAACAAAGGTGAGAACAAAAATGTTGGAAAATGCAAAAAGCTTTTGTGAAAATCACCTTTGGAGTTTATTATTATTTTTTGAGTTAACACCTTATAACAGACTAGATGGTCCCTCCATCCCACACAGAGAGCATTGTGCTCATAAGATGAAATGGAGTTGACAAAAAATCTAGGGGAGAAAAACTCTCCACAATAGATGCTGTCTCAAACACACTAGCAATTCTGAATTAAGACATCATGTCCTACCTTTTGCGTAGAAGGAAGAATCCTATAAGGCAAAGATGTACTTGACAACATACTAAAGGAAGACCATGCTCCATGATAGGTGTCGTCGTAAGTCAAGTGTAAGAGTTGGAGTTCAAAGGAATCATAGAGGCGAGAACGGATTTCATTAAAAACTCCTCAAAGCAATGCATAGAATCATGGAGGCAAGAACGGACTTCATTAAAAACTCCTCAAAGCAATACATAGATTGGGATTACATCATTGTCAAATCATAATTCTCAACATTGTTACAACATTTTCATCCTAAAGTCAGCAGCTTAGCTCTCTTTCTTTTTAGCTCTCGAGCAAACCCTCCACACATTTGCATAAAATCATCCAACTCAGACGGGAGACGAAGCATAGGGTCCGCACGAATTTGTTTTTCTGCCCTTTCAAAGCTTTGGACAAAATTCGGAATGCAATGGCTTAACTCCAAATTCATGCTCATATATCTTTTTTTTCCATATGCCAATATCTATCCCTCGCTCTCGTGCCTCTTCTCTCCACCACTTCACGGCATTCATTGCTTGAACCACCTGATCATGATAGTGTTTTGCAGAGGTCCAACCTAAATCGCACTGCTTCTTGATTTCGACTAGTAGGATATTCAGCTCCTGGACCTTTTGTACCAATTCATCAGTCATCCTACCTTGTGCACAAATTTGCTTCTGTAAGTTGCCATTGACTCCCCTTTGTCGATTAACTTCCGCTTCTAATGACTTTCCCACACCTCCTTGTTGAATGACTTCTTCTTCTAACTGATTTTCTTTTCTTAGTTGATGCCTCTTTGCTGTCAAGGACAATACTTTACTTTCAATATTCTGGATCCTAGTCATGACGCTCGGCGGGACCTTGTCGGTATTCTTCTGGACTCTTGAGGTTGTGGAGATATCTGCACACAAATATTTTAAGTGTTTATTTTTCTTTGTTAACTTCTCACAACGCTTCTGACCAATTACTATTTTCAACTCGGCATCTTGCTTTTGTTGTTCCATTTCCTTCATTTGTGCTTCCAGAACTTTCAATTGCTCTACCATTTGAGTTACCGAAGGGGAGTAATCCTTCAGCTTTCGTGCTTTCTGCAGGAATGTTGACGGGACCTTTCCTTGATTTTCTCCATGCTTCATATTCTGAGACAATGATTAGGATTGGTCGGCCCAATTGTGATCTCCCTACCATCCTCACATTTTCCATGCATTTCTAACTTCTTTTGCCAACAACTTGGTATTCTCCCCATCCTCGTATCGGAAATAGCATCCACCGAGTTGTTCTTCTCGTGGCATGGTTTGCGTCCAACAAAGTTGGCGTAAGGCTATGGTGGGTGTGTAGGATATAAACCCTCTTGGGCCCATCAAAGGAACATTAGGATAGTCACCACAAATATAAATGATATCTTGCCCCTGCTGACTTCCGTACCATGGGCATACCCACTTAAAAGAGTCTCTTTCCACTTTGTCAAAGCTCTTCCATTCCTCTTCATTAAGCTGTCTTATAGGGATGTTAGGGAAGCCTCTTAGTGGATACGAATGGTGGTTGATATAGCCTTTTGTGTACAAGTGAGTCATGACCCATACATTGAGCAACGGTGCACAACAATGGAGCTTCCCCTTTGGATGCCGCTGGCAAAATTCTAAAGTCAAAAGCGTTTCAGCCAATACTGTAGGCACGGGGTTTTTATTTCTTTCTACTGTGAAGAACACGTCCATTGCTGCTTGATCTATTATGTCTAGCGCTGATGGAAATAGAACCAACCCATATACTGCTAGTGCCAATACCCTCTCAAAGGTTTCCCAGTCTTGTTGATCCATTAGTTTCCTCAAATGATTTTCAAGAATATTTCGGGTCAACCCTCGCGAGTTTGAGTGCCCGGTCAAGTTCACTTCAATTTCAGGAAGCCCTAGTAACCCTGCTATGCTTGCAGTGGTCAAGAATTGCCCCAGGTGAAAGTACACGACGGGATTTTTCTGCATTGGCAACCTTAAGAGGCAAGCATATTCTATAATGGTAGGTGTAATGTCCATGTTTGGCAACTCGAAACATCTGCGATGTGGGTTCCAATACTGACTTGGAGCACTCAAAGTAGTAGCTTCAACCGGTATGAAAATTAGGTCCAAAATCCTTTCATACTTCTTGACGAAGCTTCTTCAATGTTCTTGAGGCAAAGATTGGCTTAACTCTTTCAGATTCTCTAATGAGTTCAAAATCACCCTGGAGCTCTTGGTGGCGGGAGCATTGCTAGTGTGTCTGACGTTTTCCATCTCTTGTTATCAAAGGTGTTATCTCTCACCAAATTATTTGTGCAAGGGAAATCTTATTTTATTAATAACATTTGGAAAACAAATTTACTTATGCATGAGAGTGTAACAAGATGCATGAATGAATGACATATTGACGATGCATGACCTAAAATACTACATTCACGAGCATAAAATATAATAATGAGTGTAACAGGATGCATGAATGAATGACATGTTAAGGTGTACGTGAGATGTATGCAGAAAATCATTATGATGCATGAGATATAAATGTGATTGCTCATATTGCAGAAAAAGGCGGGATGCGCTCCCTTTTGTCCTACATAGGTCATATCCTAAAATTTGAACTTCTAAGGTCAAGACCCTAGTTTGGTAGGCTGCTAATGGCATTTTATGTGCATGACTTTCGGGACAGATCTAGACCTATAAACATATGGTCCCCGAATTACCCTCATCTAAAAAGATAAGGACCCGAATCCATGAACCTCACCACAAGGACAAATAAGTCATAATATGGCAGTCATGTACCGGTAGCAATCTGAGCGGGAGAATCAGTGACTGTCAGGGATGCAAAAACATCACAATAAGTGTGTGAATGTGTGATGGTTATGTGTGTGCTGGGAGCAAACAAACATGCACAAAACCTAAAAACAACTATCCCCAAACCTGCAAAAGAACAGTCAACAACAACGTTCTCTATCCCAGGGTTGAAAGAATATACAAAGCCATTTGTAAAAGCATATAAAGCTATTTACGAAATAAATAAAACAAAGAAGGGTAAAACTAATACTTTCAAAGCTATAAAAAAATGCACAACCAACTATGATAGGCCTGACTCTCAAAAATCCCCAGTGGAGTCGCCAGCTGTCACGATCGTCCCGTCCGAGCGTCGCTAAAAGAAAGGTAAAAACAGAGGAGTTGCCACCAATATTTTATTTGGGAAAAACATTGGAAAAAAATCCATTTATTTTAGGTAAACGGGTCTCTAAAAAAAATGAGAGATTTGAGTTTGGGAGTCGGTTACGAGTAGGAAAGGTCTTAGCACCCTACATCTCCCGTTTAAAAAACGGTACCTCAAGTTAATTGTGCAAAAAAATTTTAATTACCTTTGAAAATATTTATTTTACCCTACTTTTTAAATAATAAAAAAAAGATAAACACGGCAAAAGGAAAAATTAAATTTTGGCTTGACAGAATGACTGATTCTGCTCCTACTTATTCCCGGGTGCGATGTGAGACTCAAAGCCATGTAGTTCTTATAGAAAATGTTTGTTTGGTTGGTTGATTTTAAATTTTGATAAAGATTTGATTTTTTTAATAATTTTGAAAAAGATTTCATTTTAAAATTAATCCACTTATGCACAGGATTCAAGATAGCGATGTTATACGATAAATCCTTACGATTCATGCGCCACTTAAGGATGAAAATTCATACATCAACGTCGTAGATTGTTGCGTGAATTCAAATACATTTTTATTTTAATAAAATTTTATTAATAGGGTAAATTAAAAAAAAGTGTTTATTATTATTTTAAAAAAGGGGGAATTCACTCTTGCACAAGGGTTAAAGATAGCAAGGCTATACGATGAACCCTTACAATACATACACTCGAGGATGAAGAATCATACATCAACGTCGTAGATTGTTTTGTGAACTCAAAAGAGATTTTTATTTTAATTTTGTAACAAAAAAAGTTTAACAAGGATTTTTCTTTTAATTGAATTTTTTTTAGACTAAACATCTTTCTTCTCTAAAAAGGTCTTACCCAAATAAAAAGGGGACCAATGTGCTAGGACAAAACAAGCAACCAACTTTGGGCCACATGCTACCATTATAAGCCCAATACCATCAAACCCTAATAATTTAAAACAAACAATAAAAAAAAATAAATAAAAGGAAAAAAGAGAAAGCCAACATAGCATAGCCTCCATTGTTACGTTACCAGAGAGGAGTGCTGAGGAGAAAATGGGAACCGGTGGCGTTTACGACGGAGGCAAGCAGCTCTGACGCCGACGAGGCAGAAGACACGAACGGCGGTGGTGGCAGCTCATGTTTGACTCGCGGTGGAGGACTTGTGGTTCGTGAGTGGCGGATCTGGTTCTGTGTTGCAGTGATGGCGGCGGTCAAAGGTGCGACGCGCGGCTGAGGATGTGGCCTGGGCGGATTTGTGGCGGAGGACAAGCGGATCTGGTTCGGGTAAGGAGGAACTGGTGCAGTTCGTGCTTCAATCTGAGGCGGCTCTCGACGGCGATCGCGATGGAGCCGCGACGACAAAGTTGAGGAGCCGAGAGCGAGGGCGAAGCTGAGGAGCCGAGACTGGACGGTATGGAGAAGCTCCGAGGTAGTGGTTAGCAGAGTGAATCTGTGGTGGCTGAGTTGTGCGTACCTCGGAGGACAGGTGGCGAAGGTCACGCGGTTCTGGACTGTTGGGTGTTTGAGATGGGTGGTGCTGTTGGTCCAAGGTAGGAGATGGTGGGTACTGTTAACTTTTGTTGTGGTTGTTTCTGTATGTTTTTTTTTTTATTTTGGGTTTTTCTGGAATGTAGAAGAAAAGGAATTGTGAGAATGAAGAAGAAAGGGTTGATTTTGAAGTAAATGGATAATGATGAAGATGAGAGGGTGAAGGTTTGATCAAGTGTTGGGCATGGAGAAGGAAGAGGGTTTTTTTTTGGAGGATGTCTGATTTTTCTTCTAATGTTCCTCTCCTCTTATTTTTTACGCCCCCCCCCCCCCCCTCTCCCGGTTAAGATGCTTCTGTTTATATTGTAACAACCAACAGAGGAAGTCAGTGCCAAAATTTGTTATTAATATGCTATGAGGTATAGACAAAAAAATGCGGAGAGCGATACAGTTTGTGGGGAGCACATCAACTTTTGCTCCACCACCTTGCTTGGTTGCAATGGTGCAGGGGTAGGTAGTATACCACCATTTTTGGAAACAAAGCATAAGAAAACAAAGGGGACCAAAAAAGCCAAATCTAACTCATACTTGAAAGAGCAAAGTGAAAGGTGGTCATTTTTCAATTTTACTTTTTATTATTTCTTTTATTTTATTTTAATAATCAGAAAAACAAATTTTTTTAGTTGGGCTTAGATAATGGGCCCAAAAGACAACTTGGAACAAAACGAAAATGGCTCCATTTGATGATATAATGGGTCAAGAATAAAAATATTTTTAGTTTTTTGCAGTTTTATATTTATTTATTTTTTGTTTATTATTTTTTATTATTATTTATTTATTTATTTATTTATTTATTTTGAAAATATTAATTAAAAACATCCGAACAAAATTAGGTGTTCACACCCTTTGATCCCCTCCCTTTCCTTTCCCTCCAAAATCGCAAACAGGACCTAATTAAGACCTAATTAAGAGAAATGCTGGAAGAAGGTTTGGCCTAGATGGTGCTACTTGCTAGTAAGGATGGCAATGGGTAGGGTACTATAGTACTCGTCCCCATACTCGCGTTTGAAAAAATTATCCGTACCCGCATGGGTAGCAACTTTAGTACCCTTACCCGTATCCTATGGGTATCTAAGTACTCTTACCCACACTTTAAATGTGAAAAAGCAATAAATTACAAAAGAAACATTCTAACAATTAAAAAATATTCAAAAGTCTTTTAAATCTACTAACAAAACATTACAAATCAAAATATTTAAATAAATAAAAACATCTAAAAAAGAATTATAGATGCAATTAGGTTTAGAAAGTTAAGAATCTTTAGATTAATTTTGGTTTTAAAATTTGTATTATAGTTAAAATTATAAATATATATTAGTAATATAAATAAATAATTATATATACATATGCATAGGTGCGAGTGCGGGGCAGGGGGCAGGATGAGTACCCTATACCCGCACCCACACCTATACACGTTCAAATTTGCGTGTATTTACCCGTATCCGAACCCTTATTTATTATACGGATAATTATCCTATTAATTGTGGGTAATTTTTACGGATACCCAATAAACATAGTGCAAATTGCCATCCCCACTTGCTAGCAAATGTGTCTGCAATGGACTCAGGGAGAGGAGGATGTAACAAGATGTCATCGAGAAGAAGGACAAAATAGTTATTTTCTATTTTTTTTTTTTTTGACTAGTAAATCTGAATCATTTATTATTCTAATATTATATCTAATGATATAAACTAGTGCCTCACTCATGAGGCACATAATCAGATTCCTCATCCTAGAATCCAGTAATCATTGTTAACCTGAGCTTCATAGTTTCATTACCAGCACATTTTTTTTTGGCACATGTATACCTTCAGAATCATGGGAAAAAAGTACAAGAAAAAATATGAAGACACTCTTCGTATAAATACACTCTTATTTATCTTTCTGCAAAAGCTGCACATGAAAGACTCCATCATTTCACCATGTCCGATCAAAACGAGGAATGATTTTGATTGCACATTCAATTGAACTTTTCTTTTTAACCTCATGTTTTGAGGTTGTGCTTGAATTATGTGTGATTTTTTAAAAAAATAATTATTTATATATAATAATTTTTTTATAAATGATTATAAAAATTAGCCTTGCATTTAAATATATTAGTTAAAAAGTGATTTAAAATAATTTGTTTCATTTGAGATAAAAAAAATAATTAGAAATTTATTTAATTAAGGATAAAAAATGACTTATGCACATTGAGCGGCTTATTTGTTATTATATTTACGATTTTCATTTTTGCCGTTATAGTTTTGATTTAGGATTATTTTGCTATTAATTTAAGAATTTTATTTTATTTTGGATTATCTTATTTTGGCATATGATATTAGTGGCTTCTTACGATGTTTGACTTTATTGGGCTTATAGTTAAATAGGCGTCCGGTGTAAACATTAAGATAATTTTTGATGTTTCAAAAAAAAAGAAAGATAAATTTTGATGATTATTGCATATTAATTTGTCCAATTCATATGGAGAATCTAAAAAAGTGAGTCGAAGGAGTACTCTCTCATAGAAGAATACTCTATTTTTTTTCCTTCCAAGGGTCTGCCTATTTTGGAGTTGGAGGAGAAGGAAGGAGAGGGAAGATTTATATATATATATATATATATATATATATATATATATATATATATATATTTATTTATTGTATGAGAGTATTATAAAAAGCAAATTAATTTTGTCATTCAAAACCTTTCAAAGTCCTTCCTAAATTCATTTTTTGAGTTCCCCCAACCAAATTAATTGAGGGTTTTAGTTCAATGAAGAAAAATAAACCCTCATATAAGGTGAGTGATTATTTTCCTTTCACTACGTCAGATTCAGGATTTAATAACTCACATTTAATAGTAGTTTTGCCACTAGGCGGTCTGAAAAAATGGTGAAAGTATTTAATAGCACTTACATGAAGATTCATTATTAATATTATAAACCTTTAATATTATTTCCTAAAATAAATGTTATCTTTACTCTATACATTTTTTTTAACATGCAATCCACCTCTTACCGTGCTTTATCGAATACGTGTGCACTATTATACATTATACCTTTAATCAAGGAAATGCTGCTAAAGGAATAACTATAATAAAACTTGCTTCACGATCTCCAATAAGAAAATTGAAACTCATTATCCATCTTCACTGCAAATCTCTACAAATACCCCCACATTAATGTATGTTTACAATCATTTGCAAGTCACTATATATTGTTGTTACAGGGACCTAGTTAAATATTTTAAAGCACAAGGACTTAATTAAAAAAAATTAAAGAAAAAACATTAATTTAAAAATCCAAAATAAAATTGTAGGAATCAATACATTATTTCAACTGTAAAACATTCAATGTATTGAAAAATTAACAAATTTACTACTTTTTCAGTACTCCGTCGGTTCCACTATACTTGTCATTTTCGAAAGTAACTCATCTTGTTCATTTTAAGTGTTATTTCTGTTAAAAAAAAGTATGTTTGGCAGGATCTTACAGTGAATAGTTTATGACGGGTGAATTTTTATTTCTGTTTGATAAACATTTTTCTCACTAGCTTAAAACATCTTTTCTAAATGCTAATTAAAGTAACTTTGAACTTTTGACTTATAATTGATGGTATTTTTTCTCCCATTTATATCATTACCATTTTAATTAAATTCCTCCTTTGTCCTCTATTAAATAAAATAAAATATTAATTCTAATATCTTCTAATCTCTAATCCTACTATATATAATTTTGTCAAAAAAAAAAATCCTACTATATATAACTAACAAAATACATATCTAAAGATTACTTTTTTGTTATCAGATTTAAGGATTAATTTTACTAACCACTAACTAGATATATATTTAGGATAAAAACTAATAACTAACTTATTTTTTCTATAGAAAATTTATATAAAAGATCATATCAACATGCAATTTTATTTTTATTATCTCATTTTTATTTATTAAAACAATTTAAAATTAAAATTTGAAATTTAATTTTTGAGATGATGAATAATTTAAAATAATTTAAAATATTAAAAGTGTTAATTATTCAAAAGAAAAGACACATAAATATAAATAGAATTTATATAAAAAAATATAAACATGTCATTTTATATTTATCAACTAGTTGAACCGTTAATTTTAGCATACACTTGAAATTCAATCTGCTAGCTTATCAACTATCCGTTTACCAGTAAGTTTATCCTCTATCCTCTATAAGCCCATCCACCATCAGCTATATTATCCGTTATCCACTAGTTTTTATCAAATAGAACCTAATTAGAAGAGTTTTTTATGCATACAACAATGCATTGATTGTTGTTTTTTATTTTTCCATCTTTTCCCCTCCTAAAAGTCTTAACTACTAATGAAAATCATAGGGGTTTGGAAAAAAGTAGAGTAATTAATTGTTGGAAATTAAATAAGGGAAATTTGGCAAATAAAAAAAATCCTCAGAATAAAGGCTTAGCTTTATGTTTCATAATTCTTGTGAATCACACACCAGAACAATTCTTAAAAGGGATTAAATTTTCTCATTTAAAAATTTAAAAAGTATTAATTATTTTTTAAAAATTGATCCTTATCTGAGATCATTAATGGAGTTATAGGAAATTCTAATAAAATATAATTACATTTATCTAAAATTAAGAATAGTTAATAGTTATTTTTTACTTTTTTGTGTGAAAACTTTAAATCACTTTTTTTTATACAATAATGTTTAGGTGAGTTGGGTTCCAGGGTCAGGGCAGGCCTCACGGCTCAAAGAGTGCTTACAGATGTACTTATAGATTACCCACCAACAAGGTCCTCTGTCAGGACCCAACTTAGACGTTCCTGACCGGCCAGAATGAGACCTTGATGTCTCATTCTCAAGGCCTATCAAGCACGTATAAGTCCATCGCAACATAGGTAATTATATAATACCAACGTAAATATCAGAGTAAATGATTATTCCAAATAACAAGCCATGGTGGCCCTGAGTCTACGTCCGGAGTTTAAATGAAATGAAACAGTTTACAACCAAAAAGGAAGTAGTTCCAAAATTCAAACAATTGAAGACGTATGTCATATGACTAAGAAATAACCAAGCGGCATCAACTACCCACACTACTCCTATGCATGGGCTCCCTGAGATGGATCCCCCCTGGAGTACCTGAAGCTGAACAAAAAGGGCGAGCTAGTCCCAGAACTCAATGAGGGTATACAAACGCCATCAGATATAGATATATATATATATATATATATATATATATATATATATATATACACACACACGCACACACATACATACATATGTCATGTCATAGTTTACAACGTACTTAAACCATATCATCATTGCAACTCTAAAGTTGTATTACAATCGTTTAACCATTGAGTAAGATGTTTGCTTCCCATTTGGAGTTGTTCACTAAAGTCTCCCACTCCGACGCCCATATTTGTACCCCGATCGGATCCGCTGACCGGCAAGTGACCTTTGTCACTACGTAACTACCCTCCAAACTTCGGGTTTCTTTCACTAGAGTCCCCCATCTCCGACTCGCACATTTATATACCGATCGAGTTCGCTGACCGGTCGGATACACCAAGTCTTACTCAATGTAACAATTGTATTCTCTGAATCCATTCTAATCAAAAAGATTGTTAGCCATAGAATCAACATGTATTTCCCATACATTTATTAATCACATGATCATTCATTTACACCTTAGTTCCTCATTACCAATACTACAACCAAAATATATATGTATCTCGTAAATAAAAAGTCCTTCATAAAACAAACAAAAGGAGAAGAAAATAAATAAATAAATAAACTTTAATATAATATTATATATATATAACCATACACATAACAGGTGCCTTGAACAAACATAATAATAACCTTATATATCTACATGTACGCTCCACCTTTGTTTTGAGGGCACGGCATGTTTTTTTTTTTTTTAATTTCATTATGTTTATAGTTTCCTAATACTAAAAAAAATATATACATATTTGCTGCACAAAGTTTCTATCTATATAGCTTGTACATATTACCTATAACTATGTCCTTGTGCTGTGTGTTCCCACGACAGCAATTTAATGTTTGCCCATTGATGTTGATGCAAACGTGACACATGATAGAGGGTAAATCAAATTAAATGGTCAAGAAACAATTAACTTAACATAAAGATGCAATTCCTTCACGCACGTTTTCAAACAAAAATTGTGGTTCCAAAATTAGAAACGACGCTTCCAGAGCCAGCATCCATGCACGCAAAAGAGCTCAAAAGGCATATCATACAATAACGGTGATAAATCAAACAGAAGCATCACAAAATTTAAAATCTCAAAATAAAGATTCATCAACAATCATCAATATTTTTCAGCAAATCTTGCTTTATCACATACTATCATTAACTCCCAATTAAACCCATTAAAATTTATCCATAGAACCTACATTCCCTCACCTGAATCGATGAAAAAAGAAAGGAAAGAGAGATCGAATTTGACTCTTTGTGCTAAGAGCATGTCTCTATGATCTTGAGCCACCGCGCTTTCTTCCCCTTTTCTCCAGAGAAAACTGATTTTAGAAGTTAGGATTCTAAAAACACTCTAGTTCTTTTCCTCTTATTTTATTTCTTAACCATTACAATTACAGAAGGGTCCCACCACACTAGGGGTAAAAAAACAAAACCTAAAATAATCTCTCATAACTCTATTTTACTGTGCTAATCTCTTATACCTTATTGCAAATATTTATTATTGTTATTTTTATTTAATAAATAACTTTTAACTTTGATCATCAGTAAGTCAAATCCTTATCAACTGGATCAACCTTCGTTGACTTTTAAATAACTTATCTTAGACTGACTTATCTAATATAATTTTGATTGTGCATTGTATTTTGGACTTTGCCATTTTTTTTTACCAAAACAAACTTTAAATGTGGTATATTCTGAAATAAAGAGTTTATTGGAAAACTTTAAAATTTTCTAATGAACCAAACCAACAATTATCCTAAAAAATCGCAGAACAAAGAAAATATTAAATTATTCTTTTGATATTTTTTTTTGATATATTCTTTTGAACTTTTAATATACTAATTTATCTAATTTTATTTATTTATCTAGTTAAAGAAGGATCTGTTTTTTTTTTCTTCCCGAAAGGGCTAAAGAAGGATATGTTAGGAGATTAACTGCTTTTGCTTTTGCTTTTTTATCCTTATTTTAATTTTAACCAATTAAACAAAATCCGTTAAGAATTAAATGGTTGTTAAATGCAAAGCAAGTACGAAGCAATGCATATCCTGAACATTAGTTAGAGTCCCTATTTTTAAGCGATAAGAACAAATCGTCGACCCTCCTTTCCACCGTATAGATATTAAGTTTATTACTATTACAAGGCAATCCCTCATCCTATAAATTAAGTTCCATTCCCATGAGACTACTACTCAAAAAATCTATTCAATAAAGTTTTCTTTTTCAAAAGCCACACAAGATGAAGTACGTATTTTCCCAAATATTTTCCTGTTGCCGTCCCCGCCCCACAACTCGGGCATCCAAGGCTCCGTCATCTAAGAATGACAACCACCATGTTCTACTTCCTGTCACCACCAATAATCGGCCACTTAAGCGTGGCAGATGTTATTGGTGGCTGGTGCTTTCTAACATCACTAAGGATCGCATGGTTGTGGATGAGGATTATGACAACAATGTTGAAAGGATGAAATCATTCGATCCATGGGTTTATCATGAAGATGGCTACTTCATGTGAGTTATTTTGCAACTAATGTTAGTTTTATATTTTCATAATTATATTATTATTCATTTATTTGTGCTAATCATTCAGTCTCTAATCTATTTTCAGGGGTAATAGAAGAAAGTTCATACTGATCACAACATTGCCACCAATCACTATGTTTTGAGCTTTGCTTCTTCTATATGTAGTTGCTTCAATGTTGATATTTAAAAATTCATACTTCATATCGTGGATCTTGCAATTGTATATAATGGATCAACTCATTGTACATAAATGTCTTTTTCTTTGGTAAAGAACTCATTGTACATGTTCAATTTTTTGTTACAATGATTTAGATAATGTTGGCCAGCTTTTTTTGCATGGTTCGTGATTATGATGAGCGTGATGAAGTTGAAGGTCGATGGTCGACAATTTTGTGTATTTTAGGGGTTGTGGAATCAATTGCACGAGTCCATATAGAAATGAATCGGCTTGATAGCTTGGTTAAATTGTGATCATTTAAATTCAATCTGTGTAAATTTAATCTTAGTTTGATTTAAGGATGTAAAGTTTGATTTTGATGAAGTTTTTGATCTTATATTGATAAGGGTTTGAAGTTGGTGTACCTATTCAAATTAGGTCTTATTTCTCTTATGTGCTGTATAATTCCTTTATGTTGCTTGGAATCATGTAATAGGAGGTGGTTCGGTTTTGTATATGTTTGGTATTATTGTAATTTGGCTCGATGTAATGGGTTAGAATAGTCATTGTACTCTCCTTATTATAATTATTTGCTTATAAAAAAAGTCTTAATTTAGTTCAAAATTATGATAATCTAGTTTCAATATACTACATTTAAGAATCAGTTTAATCACAGATTAAATTTAGATACAAACTATTTTATAAAATAGATTAATAGATTAAGTGATAACAAATCACAATTTTGAATGTAACAAAAAAGAAATCACAATTTTGAATTTTACATGACTGTTTTTTTAACACCAAAGTTCAAAAGACTGATAAGAGTTAGTAAACATACTAACTTCTTTGCAATTCATATGATCACATCTTTGGGAAGGGGTAAAGAAGGACCTTATCTTTGACCAAGCACCCGAACGGAGATTAGTCCCATAACAGATCTAAAGGATCTAAGCTTGTTGAGAAACACTGTGTACCCATTGGGGAGCCAAAGACCCTAATTACGATGGGTTCGAATCCCACATAACACATCTTTGGGGAGGGACGAAGAACCTTAATTGTGACTAAGCACCCGAACGGATATTAGTCTCATAGCAGATCCAAAGGATCTAAGCTTGTGCGGAAACTCCGTTGACACATAGGAGAGCCAAAGACCCTAATTACGATGGATTCCTAAAAAAAAACCATATGATCACATTTTAAAGTAGTACTAGAAACATTCAAAACTTTAACCTCATCAACTCCCATCAAACCCAGCAGTTAGAATTCTGGGCTATGGGAAGATGATTCGACCTATCCGACAATACATCCATCACGACCGTATTTTAAAACGAGAATCACAAAAAATAATTTTTTAAAAAAAAATCACTCATTATCAATTTTATTTAAATTAGGAAATTCTGAAAAACTACTCAAAAGATGATATTTGAAACCATGGTGGATTGTGCATATGAAATAATAGATATTTAACCCCACTGCACTCTTGATACGATATTTCTATTTAAAAAAAAACCCAAATACTTAAACAAAATCATACCCAAATTAATTGCACGGATAATTAATGAATTTTAAAATATTTATTTTGTCCCTTAAAAGCAAATGCAGAGTATCTGCACATAATTTATGGCAAATAATAATTAAAAAAAAGATTTTTTTTTTTGGTAAGGAAACAAAAAGAATTAAATTACCTTATTAGTAGGAAAGGTAAAAAAGAAACAAATAGAAAATAATATTTTAATTTTTGAAATGATGAATAATTTAAAATAAATTAAAATATTAAAAGTGATAATTATTTTAAAATAAATAACACATATATATGAGGCTGACACAAGTGGTGGTGAACTTGTGCCCCTTAACCAGGTGGCTGGGGTTCGAATCCCAACTCTTGCGTATGGTGTTAATTTCCACTGGGAGAGGGTTTCCCACTTTCAAGTGTCATTCATTCCCCCTCAGGAGATTAGTCCCCACTTTCGGCGGGGTATACTCCTGGTCAAGGACAAAATAAATAAATAAATATAACTTATATAAAAAAACATATAAATATGTCCTTTTATGTGATTTTATATTTATCAGTTAGTTCAATCATTAATTTTAGCAAACACTTCAAATGCAATCCGCTAGCTTATTAGTATTAATTTTTGTTTTTCCATCTTTACCCTTTCCAAAATGCTTAACTACTCATGGAAATTGGATGGACTATTGGGCTTGGAAAAGTAGAGTAATTAATTGTTGGAAATTAAATAAGGGAAATTAGTAAATTAAAAAATCTTACGATTAAGGTTTAGTTTTATGTTTCTTAATTCTTGTGCATCACACCAGAACAATACTCAAAAGGGATTAAATTTTCTCATTTTAAAAACCAAAAGATATTAATTATTTTTTTGCAATTTATCCTTATCTCTTGGATAGTGTCTCCCCTGGGTAAATGGAAAGAGATCATTAATGGAGTGATAGGAAATTTTAGTCATATATAATTACATTAATCTAAAATTAATAATATTTAATAGTTTTTTTACTTTTTGTGTGAAAACTTTAAATAAGAGTTTAATTGTTGTACACTGTCAGTGTAAAATTTTTTATACTATCAACCAATCACAAATCATGATATAGATTACTTTTAATGTGGTTAGGATAAAAGTCAAAGATTTTCAATGATATGACAACGTATGATTGATTGACAATGTAAAAAACATTTACAATGTTTTTACCTATTATGATATAAGAACTTATGATTGATTGATAGTGTAATATCAATTAAATTCCTTTAAATATTTTATCATGGAGGATCACATAGTAGTGGCTGACGACTATGACAAGAATAAAATATTAATAGAATATTGAGAGAACATATTGAGAGAATCTCATAAAATCATATAATTATATAGTTGGAGATTTTTTGGAATGAAAGAATCTCATAAAATCATATAATTATGTAATTACAAATTTTTAAACAAATCAAATCAAATATTTGATTATATTAGACATGGACAAATAGGAGGATTTATTGCAGTAATTAGATAAATCTGTTGGCTCTATATATATATATATTGTATGCATGGCTTTAGCAATATCTTAAACAGCAATCCTGCAGTCAACTGTTTACTCCAAAGAATCGCCTCGGTTTGAGCCGCCTCCTCCTGACCAGCTGCCTTCTATGGAAGAAGATATGACATTTGTGATACCCCTCCACATGTCTCTGTTGTGACTTCATCATGTTATCACAAATGTCCATATCTTCTTCCGTGTAAGGCAGCTCTGACACAATGAAGATGGTGTAGAACATGGGCCTGCTTTTGGAGGACTTGAAATGCCAGCCCCTTCACACAGTGTAGTAGCACCTGAACTTTTGGAGGACTTCCACATTGACGAAAGGGTTGCAAAGCTCTTGGAGGGTTATGATGTCATTCCAGGGGAGGAGCTTGAGGTATTAGAAGGTATTCAAAATAATTTTCAATTACGAGGATTGTTAGTAATTTTTTTCGTTCGATTTAAGAAATTTTGTGGTTTGATTTAAAATTTGTATATTTTTTTTTTAACTGTTTTTGGTTTTAAATGTCAAGGTGGTAGTGATTCCGAGGAGGAGGAAAGTGACTATGATGAGGAGAATGAGAATGAAGCAGTTGGTGAAGCTAATGATCAAACTGCTGCTGGTAATTAAATACTACTTGCAGGGTAATGCAAGTGACAGTGATGACTCTGATGGCCAAAAGCGTGTTGTTAGGTCCGCGAAAGATAAGCGTTTGGAGGAGATGGCTTCCACAGTTGACCAGATGAAGAATGCTATGAAGATTAATGACTGGGTCAGTTTGCAAGAGAGCTTTGACAAGATCAGCAAACAACTTGAGAAGGTCCCCAATCTTTATATTAAGGCACTTGTGATGTTGGAAGATTTCTTGGCTCAGGCTTTGGCAAATAAGGATGCCAAAAAGAAGATGAGTAGTAGCAATGCTAAGGCCTTGAACTCAATGAAGCAGAAATTGAAGAAAAACAATAAGCAATATGAGGACTTGATTAATAAATGCAGGGAGAATCCTGAGAGCGAAGAGGAAAAGAATGAAGAGGAGACAGAGGAAGAGTATGAGAGTGATGATGAGGTTATTGAGCCGGACCAGCTTAATAATGCTGGAACAAAATCAGATTCTGAAGCGGACTATGAAGATTAAAAGGCAGATGGCAGTGAAGCACCATGGGACCAAAAGCTTAGCAAGAAAGACAGGCTTTTGGATAAGCAATTTATGAAAGACCCCAGCGACTTCCATCTCTTTTTCTTTAGTTATTTATTTATTTTATTTTGGTTGCATCATTCAGCTCTGATTTATCAACCCATAGGAACCTAGTTCTGCATTTTGAGATTATTAATTTCTTGTACAAAGATGTTAGGGACTGGTATCATTATACTTTTTTGGGTCCCTTTTTCTTAGACTTAAATAACCAAGGTTGGATTGGTGAACATAGTAGTCAATGCGGCTCATATTATAATAAAAAGTCTAATAAAAAAAGGTTATCGAGTTTATCTGATTAATTATCTGCTCTCAGTCATGTATTAACAATTTTAAGAAAAGAACTCACATGTCAATATGCAATCAGGAAAACATCATAAACAAGAAGCTACTCTTAGCAAACCAAACCAAACCAAATCAGGGAAGCTCTTGGAGGTATTAAAAGGTATTTTCTCCGGTTAATGATATTCTTGTGAATTTCTTAAAACGTAAAAATAAAATTCTGAGAATTTATTGCCAATATTAGGATTTTCAGAAATAATTACAAAACTATTATCTTGTCTTGTTTTCAAATATTTGTACAATGAAACTGTAAAAATAGAAAATAGTTGTTTATGTACAATTTTTTGAAAACAAGAAAACATAATGAAACTACGGTTACAATTTTGTAATTATTTCTAAAAATAGGGATAATTAATGAATTTTAAAATATTTATTTTGCCCCTTAAAAGTAAATGCTGAATATCTGGACATAATTTATGGCAAATAATAAAAAAAAAAGAATTTTTTTTGGTAAGGAAACAAAAAGAATTAAATTACCTTATTAGTAGGAAAGGTAAAAAAGAAACAAATAGAAAATAATATTTTAATTTTTGAAATGATCAATAATTTAAAATAAATTAAAATATTAAAAGTGATAATTATTTTAAAATAAATAACACATATATATGAGGCTGGCATAAGTGGTGGTGGACTTGTGCCACTTAACCAGATGGCTCGGGTTCGAATCCCAACTCTTGCGTATGGTGCGAATTTCTACTGGGAGAGGGTTTCCCACTTTCAAGTGTCATTTATTCCCCATCAGGAGATTAGTCCACGCTTCCGACGGGGTATACTCCTGGTCAAGGACAAAATAAATAAATAAATAAATATAACTTATATAAAAAAACATATAAACATGTCCTTTATATCATTTTATATTTATCAGTTAGTTCAATCGCTAATTTTAGCAAACACTTCAAATGCAATCCGCTAGCTTATTAGCGTTAATTTTAGTTTTTCCATCTTTACCCTTCCCAAAATTCTTAACTACTCATGGAAATTGGATGGACGATTGGGCTTGGAAAAGTAGAATAATTAATTGTTAGAAATTAAATAAGGGAAAATTAGTAAATTAAAAAAATCTTACAATTAAGGTTTAATTTTATGTTTCTTAATTTTTGTGCATCACACCAGAACAATACGCAAAAGGGATTAAATTTTCTCATTTTAAAAACCAAAAGATATTAATTATTTTTTTGCAATTTATCCTTATCTCTTATACAGGGTCTCCCCTGGGTAAATCGAGAGAGATCATTAATGGAGTGATAGGAAATTTTA
The DNA here is from genome assembly GCA_030762895.1 of Sophora flavescens. Taxonomy (NCBI): domain Eukaryota; kingdom Viridiplantae; phylum Streptophyta; class Magnoliopsida; order Fabales; family Fabaceae; genus Sophora; species Sophora flavescens. Next base: position 152,717,611 of record CM061066.1, read on the forward strand.
GTCATATATGATTACATTAATCTAAAATTAAGAATATTTAATTAATAGTTTCTTTACTTTTCTGTGAAAACTTTAAACAAGAGTTTAATTGTTGTACACTCTCATTATAAAATTTTTTACACTGTCAATCAATCACAAATCATAATATAGATTATTTTTAATGTGGTTAGGATAAAAGTCGATTTTCAATGATATAACAACTTGTGATTGATCGACAATATAAAAAACATTTACATTGATTGTGTATATCAATTAAACCCCTTTAAATATTTTATCTGAAGTTGACTTATCTCATATAATTTTGATTGTGCAATTTTTTCCAGACTTTGCGGCCTTTGTTTTTACCAAAACAACTTTAAATGACGTATATTCTGAAACAGAGAGTTTAGGAAAACTTTAAAATAAAATTTATTGGGTCAAACTAACAATTATCCTAAATCTCCAATGAAGGAAAACATTAAATTATTCTTTTTGAACTTTTAATGTATTCCTTTATCAGTTTATCTAATTTTATCTAATAAAAGAAGGATTCTGTTAGGAGATTAATTGTTTGTTGATTTTATTTTAAGCAATTGAACAAAATTTGTTAACAATTAAATGGTTGTTAAATGCAAAGCGAGTGAAGCAGTGCATTCTGAAAGTAGGAGTCCCTACTTTTAAGCGATAAGAACAAATCTTCGACCCTCCTTGCTATCATTTAGATATTTTATTAATTATAAAATTACAAGGCTACCCTCATCCTATAAATTAAGTTCCATTCCCATGATACTACTACTCAAATCATCTAATCAATACAATTTTCTTCCAAAGTCACACAAGATGAAGTTATTTTCCCAAATATTTTCCTGCTACCGTCCCTGCCCCACCACTCAGGCATCTAAGGCTCCGTCATCCAACAATGACAACCACCACGTTCTACATCATGCCGCCACCAATAATCAGCCTCTTAAGCGTGGCAGATGTCATTGGCGGCCGATGCTTTCTAGCATCATGGAGGATCACATAATAGTGGCTGAGGACCATGACAAGAATGTTGATAGGAAACAACATTTGAAATCATCTGACACATGGGTCTATCAAGAAGATGGCTGCTTCGTGTGAGTTATTTTTCAACTAATGTTTGTTTTTATATTTTCATTAATTATATTATTATTCATTTGTTTGTGTCAATTGTTCTGTCTCTAATTTATTTTCAGGGGCAAGAAAAGAAAGTTCGTGTTGATCACAATGTTGCCACCATTCTCTATGTTTTGAGCTTTGCTTCTTCTTTTTCACTGTTGATATTTCATAGTTCATACTTCATACCGTGGATCTTGAAATTGTATATAATGGATCAACTCATTGTACATAAATGTCTCTTTGTTTGGTAGTGAACTCATTGTACATGTTCAATGTTTCGTTACAATGATTTAGATGATGTTGGCCAGCGTTTTTGCTTGGTTCGTGGTTATGAGGAGTGTGATGAAGTTACGTTGAGACTTGAGAATTTTGTGTATTTTATGGGTTGTGGAATCAATTGCACGATATCATATAAAAATGAATCAGCTTGATAGCTTGGTTAAAAATGTGATTATATATCTAGATTCACTCTTTATAAATTTAATCTTAGTTTGATTTAAAGATTTAAAGATGTAATTATCTTTAAAGATGCAAGGTTTGATTTTGATAAAATTTTTGATCTTATAAGGATAAGGGCTCGAAGTTGGTGTACCTTATTTGAATCAAGGTCTTATTTCTGGTGCATAAATCCTTTATGTTGCTTGAAATCATGTTTGTTTTTCTTATGAGCAAATGTTAGGTGTATTCTGTTTGTAGATGCTTGGTGTAGTAAATATACTAACTTCTTTTAAATTCATATAATCACATTTAAAATTAAAGTGGTAGTAAGGGTTCAAATCTTTTGTATATAGAGAAAACCTGGTTGGGAAGGAAAAATCTCTCCCCATCTTATGTGCCCAACGGGTTTCTCGATGGAGGTGGTGGATACTTCATACATGTAATGGTTATAAAAAAAAAGTGGTAGTAAACCTACAAAACTTGAACCTCATCAACTGCCATCAAACCGACTCCGTCTAAGTTCCTCCGGTGAGAACTTGGAGGAACGGTCTACACTGAATATTAACCGTAGATATAATAATACTCCATGAATTTGACAGGTAACAGCCGGTCTCAATATTCAAATTGACCGGTAATTAAGGAACTATTTAATAAGTAATTAAAATCAATCATAATTAATAAAATTTTTTTGAGCAAAATATAATTAATTAATTATTACTATCATAAATTCATAATTAATGATTTTATCTTCATCCTCTCTATCGTTTTTTCAATCTGAAATTGGTTTTCTGCAGACTTAGAGAACAGCTCCACCACCTTCCCCACTTCCATAACCACCACCGGCAGCACCACCACCTCCTCCTCCATTGCCACCTCCACCACCGCCGGCATAACCACCCCCATCTGCTCCACCTTCACCATAGCCTTCACCACCTCCTTTACCGGTGTCTCATCCATATCCACCACCTTCAGCACCAGCTACACCGCTGCTATAGCCGCCGCCGCCACCAGCATCTCCGTATCCTCCTTATAGTGCTTGTTCCGCCATAGAAAACTTGGTATCCGAAAGAAGAGCAAGAATGAGCCATGAACAAGATCAAGATCAAAGAATAAAAATAAAAAATGGAATTGGTAATCAAATCCCACACCTTTAACAATTTCAATGAACATCCCAAAACAAACAAACAAAAAAGCAAGAACAGAGGATAAAGTGGAATGTGTATTTTGATTAAAAAAACAAAAAAAACTATTATCAGAACCAAATTCAATTGAAAATCAAGATCTATAGCCTTTACACTATTTTCTACTCTTCTTCCTCCTCATACCATTTATCTTCTTCGTCGTTGTCTTCTTCTTCTTCGTCGTCCCTGTTTTCCTGTGTTTCGCTGGGCAAGCTGTCTTCGTTTTCTCCGACGACGAGGGGGTGGAAGAGACAAGATGCGGTGACCTCACCTCCGCCATGGACAACCTGATCTGAAAAAGGGCTTGCGGTGAGAGAGAGAAAGTACGTTAATACGTTAATTAATTAGTGTTAATACGTTTTGGGGAAGAGGAGAGCAACTGGTATGAAGATTACTGATTTGTCTGGTTGCAGGTCATTAATCTCATCCGTCCATTTATTATATTATTAAATCTATGGTTCCTAATGAGTGTGGATGGATCCTCCGACTTCTTCAAGGAGGATTTTAGACATAGCCCACCAAACCCAGTAGTTAGAATCGTGGGCTACGTGAAGATGATTCGACCTATCTGTCGATACATCCATCGCGACCGAGTTTTAAAATGAGAATAAAAAAAAATCAGTCATAATCAATTTTATTTAAATTAGAAAAATTTGGAAACCGTTCCAAAAGATGATATTTGAAACCATGATGAATTTGGGAGTCAATTGTGCATTTGTGCATATGAAACGATAGATATTTAACCCCACTTAAGCTAACAGATTGGATTTTAAGTGTTTGATAAAACTAGAGGTTGGACTAACTGATTAATGTAAAATGACATAAAAGTACATGTTTGCACTTTTTTTGATATAAAATATATATATTATTTATATTAAAATAATTATCATTTTTAACACTTTAATTTATATTAAATTATTTATCATTTAAAAAATTTAATTTTTAATTTTTAATTTTAATAGTAATTTAGTTTTAATTAATTTTAGTAAATAAAATGGAATAATAAATATAAAATTGGGAAAGTGGTTATGAATTAAAAAATAGAATGATTAATATTTTATTTTATCAGCCAAGGATAAGTGAGGAGTTTAATTAAGATAGTAAGGATAAAAATGAAAGAAAAATATAATAAGTTATGAGCCCAAACACTATTCCAAGTAGCGTCTGAAAAAAATTATATAAGCTAATAAAAAAAATGTTATAAACTAATTTTAGAAATTGTTATCAAACGAGATTATTTTTCCATCTGTTATATGCTAGTGAATTTCGCATAGAGATCCAAAATAAAATCATCCCCAAATTAATTACACGAACAAGTAATGAATTTTAAAATATTTATTTTACCCCTTAAAAGCAAATGATGAATATCGGTACATGATTTATGGCAAATGATAATTAAACAAAAAAATTAAATTACCTTATTAATAGGAAAGGTAAAAAGAAATATCGAAACAAATAGGAAAAGAATCTCAGAAATTAAGGAAAAAGTATACAAATAAAATAACTAAATAGGAAGAGCATGTAACATGAATCGTTCATGGGTTTTCAAAGCATTTGACCACAAATTCCTTTAAGCCCAAAATTTGATCATACGATGGGCCAATGAAGGGATCTCATGTTCGCCAAAAGTGCTATATGGATTCAAGCGGACTTCTTTTCGTTGAATCAACATAACTTTCCTTTGTTATAGATCTCAAACAACATGCACAATGCCAAGTTATGGAACATGGGTGCCCGAAAAATTATCTATGATTTTATGTCATCAACTGTTTATTAAGTATTATATTTTAATCTTTTTTTTTTTATCATACTAGTAGGGTACCCGTGCAATCGCACGGGTCACTTTCGATTTTACGCATGCTCGAAACGGTCTGTTCGTAAACAATTTATTATATACTAATAAGTTTATTTATATTGAATCCATGAATGATAACAGCTATTATAAAGAAAACAAAGACTGTATTAATAATATAACAACTTTTCGGTTCAGGAGAAATTAAATGTGTTTTGTATATTCATGACAACATAATATTGATATGTTCTCAAATACAATGAAACTACACTCAATCCAAGCCAAATCGTGTTATCCGGGTGTATAAATCTTCATGACAATGCTTCCCAAATGCATATATCCAAGCCAAAACATGTTTCTCGTGCACAATTGAAAACACATGAAATATTCCAGTGTATAACCTACAATAGCATTAGATATAAATGATATGGAAACTAAATTAAAATACTTGTTAATTTATAATTCATATAAGCAATCTCTGATGACAAATGCTTATTGTGAAAGGGCCAAAACTTTTAGCTACAACCATAATCTTTTATAGTTTGTTTTTCAACTCGTTTTTCTTCATCTAAGAAGAGAATGAAGACTATATTATATTTAAAACAATGCATTTTGTTACAGTGAAGGAGTGTGTGCATATTAAAAGGAGCTGATAAAGAGGAACAATGCAAAAGAGAATCAAAATTGTTGTAATATGTAAAAATGGGACAACCCGGCTAGATTAAAAAAGCACAAATCCAAATGTCATAAAAACACAAAAACAAACTTAAGTGAGAACAAAACTTACCAACAAAAAATATCAAACTCTCCATCAGCCTCATTAATATGTTCTAGTGCCCTCTATACATCAGAGGATGTTTTTCGCAAGTTAAAAAATGATAAAATAGATGTGTACGTGTTTAAAAAAAATATTTGCTAACATGGTTTCAAATAAAATATATAATGCTTATGAAACACCCTATTAACAACGAATTTCCTTTTTGATTTCTGCAATCACAAACGTGAAAACCTCCCGGTCAGTCTCAAGACACCCATTAAACAAATCCAAACCCACCGAATGCATGTGAGTTTCCAAATCCAAACTCTTTTGCTAATAGCTGACACAAACAATTCACTTAAGGATTGATAAATTCATGGAGATGTATACAATTTTAAAACAAAAGAAAAGATATTGTAAATAATAGAAACTCAAGAGACCAAAAAGATGTGAAGAAAAGATATTGTAAATAATAAAAACTCAAAAGACAAATCTTCAATATTGTAAATAAATTACCTTGTTGAAGCATACTCCCATCATCAACTGAAATGCAAACATGATTTTCTTTGCCAAACCCTTAGTTATCCAAAGGCAAGAGACCACACAGTCCTCCTCATAACTCAAGCTACCTTACAGAAAAGAATGGAGCAAAGGAAGCATATGAATCTTTTATCAGAACAATATCAATATCATCTGCAACTTATCATATCAGACCCACCATAAAAATAACATCAAACAATAGACTGGGGACAAAAATCAAAATTTAGACATGAAATTTGAAAGCAAGAAAGCTACTCCAAAGTAGATACTATCACCAGCCCTATGTTTTATTGCCATTATGTTTTACAACTTTACAAAGGAGAAGCATTCTTGGCCAACATCCACCATAACACGTTTCTGAGGAGTGAAGCACATATAGAATATTAGCAAGAAATCTAGAATTATAGAAAGAGTTAAGCAAGAAATGTAATTTAAAATGCTAAGAATGAGTGAATGACACATAAACGTCAAAAGAAAATTTGGCATATTTGAATTTCCAGCTAGCAACCCTAATAAGAAATATTATGAGTAATAAAAAAAATATAGGATGATCAAATCACCAAAGTCATGGCTAATATGTCTTTCTCAATCTAGAGATCAACAAAAAAAAAAGGAGTACTCAATTTGCTAATAAGATGACCACATGCTTAAACCTAATTAAAAAAATCTAGTATATGTTGGATATATATACAAACATGAATGTCAACATATCATATACAAAGTCGAAAAGTTTCTAAAGTGTCCAAGTGAAAGGTTTATTCACATCGTACAATTTTTTGCAGCAAACCGGATTTGCTTCCAACTCCAAGCATGAGTTACATATTCAACGTGAAGAATGATTTAATGAAGACATGGTTGGGTTATGTATTCCTTTATAGAAGTTCTGCTTATGCTTCAAGGAACAGAGTATTTGATTTAGTATTTAATATCATATTAACTCAACCAAATACTAACTCAAATCCTAAATGCAATCAGCTGAAGATAGAAACGACATTCGAAGTCTAAGAAAGAGGAACAGGTTTTACATAATAAGCATCAGTAAAACTTTTACACAATAGGCATTAAAAAAGCTTTTGTGCAGGAGCAAAAGCATTTACCAATAGCCATTACAAAATCTTTTACACTCTTTGCCTAAGAAGCCCTTTTAAAAAATAACAATATCTCTTCTAAAATTATGCAAATATGCTTGTTTCATTTTGTCATTAAATTATTTATTAATTTTTCTTACTAATCTCTTTCTTCCATTTGACAAAAAGCATGTCCAATAAATTGTTGCTAGTTGCAATGAAGTCACGGGTGCAAGGGTATGAAAATGACCTTTATGCCATGCTCCTTTTCAAAGTGTTTATTGGGTCACTAAAGAAAGTTTTCATGCTTTTGGAAGTATGCTATATTGTTGCACTTAAAACTACAAACAAGAGCATACATAGCCCACATTTCCCTCATAAGTAAATATCAAAATTACCTTTAACAAAAATGTATCAGATAATTTAGAGAACAATTTCTTGCAAAGATGCCACAAGATAATAGTACAAGTTGATTATAACAAAACTCGGTAAATTAATCTATTGGTATATAAAAGCAACATAGAAACAAAACTTTATATTTTTAATAAAATGGTATGCCCCTAATCAGCCATCATGTAAAGAAAGAAAAAGAGAGGATTTGACTATGACAAACTCTGTAATTTATGACATATTTGAAGCAGGGTTGTATTTCAATCCAAGAAGAAGTGGAAGGCCGACCTTGATCATCACTCCAGATATGCAATGAGCAAGTGTAGGTGCAAGATATGCGAGAATTGATTATCCTAGATATGCAAGATTGGAGGTGCAGGTGCTGCACCAAAACACCAAACAAATTAGTTTAATAGTAATAACACAAGGATACTAATATCCTTTAGTCCTAATATCAAAGCACCAAAATCAACTTTAGTCCTAATATCTAGTTTAGTTATTACTCTTTTTTAAAACATAACACTCAGGTAACAATATCTTTAAAACTAACTCTCAAAATCACTAATACCAAAATAATACAATATCTAGAATTGGGCAACTTTGTGTTTACATATCAAGCAGTGAAATCCTCCCCTCTCGGAGTCTAGCCATCTTGTCACCAATTGAACCCTCATAAAAATTCACAATGATGCATATATGTGAGCATAAACAAATATATTAGCTACATAGCAAAGCCTCGCATATAGGAAGCTAAAGATCTCCGATGTAGTGAACAAAATGCATAGTCCAAGTCTAACCCTTCCATTTATAACTGAAATTCCATGTAGCCAGAAAGTCGTAGCCACTCCTTGCAAATAAAGACTTCTATAAGCAATCAAAAATTCTTTGAATAATTTCCCTTTGCTGAGTCTCATCTCAAAGTATCAATCTTGCATGCATCCAGTGCCATATACTCACTCATGCACTTATATATTATCATAAATTAGTATATAGTAAAGCCAAAACAATGAAGGAATAAGTAGGAATTGGAGCTTGAAAAGAAAAGAAAGCATATTACTAAAGGATACAGTTCTCATGAATGTTAAAGATTGCACATTAGCAAGCCCTTTGACCCACTTAAGCAAAAGTGAAGATGATTTAAGGAACCGTGCAAGGTATCTGCATCAAGAGTGATCTATTGAAGAGAAGAGAAAATGTCTGTAGAGATATAAAAAAGGAAATTGTATAAAAATGAGCAAATCAAGTGTCAGTTAAAATATAACTAACTTGCAATGTACATTGAGACATGTATTTATTTTATTGGCCCTTTTCCATTATTTTGTTCCTTCTCGCATCCAAGAATTTCTTTTAATCCATTGAATCACATTAACACTGCACAGGAAACCCCCAAAATTTCTTATTATTTTGGCCAATTATGCATTTTGCTTGTCAAGAGGTGAGGATTTTTGCCCTGTCCATCCGTAGTGGCTAAAATTTGGGTAGAGCAAAATTTGTTGACATAAAAAATCAGAATACCAAAAAAATTAAAAAATAAAGCCCCAAAGAATCATTGCTATATCTATCATACAATAACCTATAGAAATATGTATGAAGGAGAAAAGGAATAATAAAGCAACTGCATAGAGCAAACTATACTACTTCCCTTATCCAGTTTCCTAGATTGAGCTCACTTTACATGTTATCCTTACATGAACTTAAAGTATATAATAAAAACATTCTTTAATGTTGTAGAGCATAGATAAGGCAAGAAATATGTACAAAATTATAACAATTATAATAGTAAACCAAAGAAGAAAAAGGAGACAAATTCTATGGTTTTTATTCATTTCTATCACCTCTATCTACTGGTCACTAACTTGGGGTAGCAAACTGAATAATAAATTGTCAAAGAGAAGAGACATTTATAGTCTTACAATGCAAAAGAAAAAATGGTTGGCCTTTAGCATGTACCAAGTGCAGGAGCAAACCGAAGCATGAATGAGATAAACTTAAGAAATTACCCACAAAGAGGAAATTTCTCAAACACCTCATGTGCATTTTTTAGAATCAACCCCATTCACATAAACAACTTCGAACCAAGGTTGTGTGTTTGTGCAATCAGTGTGAAGCGGCAAGTGAGGGGGAGGGGGCGTTGTGAACTGCAGAGGAAAAAGAAGATGGAAAGAGGGAGAGGAAAAGAGAGAACTGAGAGGGAGGAACCACATAACCTTCGCACCTGACCCGACGAAACTGCAACGGGAACCTCCTCAAATCCCATGTTGATGGTGGCGGAACCACACGACGGCTCCAGCACCTTGAGAGACGTATAGGATGGGGGTAAAAAAAGGGAAGATGAAAAGAGGGAGATGAAGGAGAGGAACATAGATCTGAGAGGGAGGAAGAAATAGATGAGGAGAGTGTTGAATATGATGAAGGAGCGGTGATTTCGATATTATGTGAAGAAGCAGGAGGAGGAGGAGGAGGAGGAAGAAGACGAAGAAGAAGAAAGAAGACGAAGAAGGAGGAGGAGGAAGTGGAAGAGGAAGGGGAAAGTACAATAAAAGCTTTTGTTTTTGTATCTGATTTTATTTTATTTTTTTATCAAGATCTGATTTGAATTTGAATAGCAAAAGAATAAAAAAAATAAAAATAGAACAAAAGAAGTAATGGAATGAGCGGGAAAAAATTTCACATCAAGTTGACACGTGTCCTTAGAGGACTTAATTTTATTATATAGTAAATTGATTTCATTTCTGACCCCACCCTTCTTTCTTCATCCATCTCTTCATCTGCATTTTTTTGCCAGGGATGTGCATCTTCATCCATAAACAACGATTTTAGATCTCAGACATCCTTCGATCCCTGGGTTTGGTGTGAGTCATTAAGGTGGATCCATGGCTATGATGTTGATGATAATATCTGGCGCGATGACGATGACTCTTCACGTCATTAGCCTTAAGGCTTGTTTGTGAGTTTTGGAGAGGAAGGGAGGGAAGGGCTTTGGGTGGAAAATTGGAGAAAGGGACGGGGGAAGGGACAGATACCCCCCACCTTGCATGAGATTTATTTTTTAACAAAAGAATCAAATCCTCCAAAATCCTTCAATTTGGGGGAACTAAAAAAATGAACTAGAAGAGAATTTTGGAGGGTTTTGGAGTGCTATCTTCCTTTCCCTAATCCCATTCCCCCTTCTTTTTCCCAAAGCCTTTCCCTCCCTTCCCCTCCCAAACTCACAAACAAGCCCTTAGCGTAATAGCTGCAAATCTTTCCTTTACCCAACCATCGTCGTGCTTCGTTTATTTTCCTATCCCCGACTGCTATGGTATGTTTCTATTCCATCGATTTTTTGGGACATCCACATTTGGGATGTGGTAGGAGGAAGATGATAATAAATGCATAGGAGGGAGAACAACTAGAAATGTGGTAGAAGGAAGACGATTATCTCATATATGTAATATACTTTCTTCCATATGAACCAAATGTAAGAACCTCATCTTCACCCACCTTTGACCATCATAAAAGGGAACAAATCAAAAAATCCATCACTTACTCCAGCTTCCATAAAAAACAGCGCTCATCATTATTTTCTCATTCCAGAAAACTTCTTCAAACAAAATCTCTCAACCTTATAGTCATTCACCCCTTCACCAAACCAAGACCCACAACATAAAATTTAAACCAAGGAAACCCCTAATATATGACAAGGACCAAACCATAGGAACTGTTAACACCAACCACCCCTTCGATCCAATGTCCCATTCATAGAGCATGATATCCGGTAGTGTTGAAAGGTTGAATCAATAATTGATTCTTGATGAGTTCTATACTATATATTAGAGTGTTGTACTTAGTTACAGGAGTACGGTTGGTAGACTCACCTATATGAATATGGAAGCGAGACCGCTTCCTATGGATTTTTTGGGCAAAAATTCTCTAGATCATTCACTATATTGGGATATACATGTATGACCGTAATGCACAAGCTTATTAGACTACACCCTGAAATGTTGAGTGTGTAATATTGTTAGAGATAGAGTTCAAGACTACATGTCATTCTAGTATATTCTGAAGCATCATCATTATGTAATGGTTCAAGTCTACAGTCACCATTTCTTATGCTCAATCTTATATTCTTACTAGATCTTGTACTCGTGCAATGCACAGGCATATTCGAGTTGTTCATATTATTTTATTTGGATAGTTTTTTTTGTAAATGTAAAGAATAATAAATAAAATTTGTGTAGTATTTGGAAGGAAAATCACGAGTGTTCTGTGTTTGAGACTTCTAAATTTGAAAACATTGAAATAATTAAAAGAGTAAAGTACACTCCATTACATTTAAGTTTTTTAAAATAACAACAAACCTCAAAACTGGTCATAAATTACACTTTAACCCATTTTTCATTTTTCATTCTATGAAAATGCCTTTGAAAAGATTGTTTATTTGTAGCATATAGGTGAATGGTGTCATAGTAATATTCAACATGAAGCTCTTTTGTTCATAATAATGACATGAGTTGCAAGAACCAAGAGGAGTCTTGAAATGTCCTAAAAAGTTTAGCCTCTCCAATTAGAACTTGAGACAATTAAGAAAGAGAAAATGAGGCTTTGTACAACGAAAAGCTTCCAGCTTTATGCATGCAGACCCTATTTGAAGAGATAAACAAAATTATCAATGGTTAAAAATGGATTAAATATTGATTGTAACTTACCGCAAGAAATAGATCTTTAATAGAGAATTGAAAGTATTATTACTGACTTCACCTCCAAATACCAACCGTCCCACACAAGTAAATGGAATTATGCATAATATGCTTTCATAACAACTATTTTAGGTAACTCCATCTTCGTTCATATAGTTTCCATCCTTGTGTAAATTTGAAACAGGGAGTAAATTTGGAGGAAAATAAGTTTATACCCCTGATAGGTTTCATTGGTTGTTTCTTTTAATAGCTTGGAGTTGTTAGTGTGAATCAATGTCAGAAATAGCATTTGTAGAACATGTTCAACAAATTATTCATTCATCCATGCCATGTATTAAGGGATGTCAGGAACCAATGGAGTAATGCTGAGGAGTGTACCCATCAGAGGGGTAGCTCAATTGAACTAATTATCAATATGGCATGAATGCTATGTTGGAAATACGACTAAATTTCTTGTATCAGTTCTTTAGAACGATAATGAGTTCTTATGACTTTGACTTCTCAATCAATAAACTTCTACATCAAATATTCTAGTTATTCAGTTCACACCACATCTAATGTATTTTATCAAGTAGTTCAAACTTATTTACATTGGTGTCAACAAAAGTTTAGATCAAATGATATAGTATAAAGGTCAAAATTAACATGAAGAGAGTTGTAAAAGATAGCATGAAGCATCGTGTTGCCCCTGGATAGCAACAATGATGCATAAAGAACTAAATGTTTAAAATTCACATTAAATAACTAAAAGTATTTTCATCATAATCAAATTAAATCTAAAGCCTTCAAGCAAGAAGATATAAGTTAAACACATGAAAATACATCAATAATCACTACATATAGTCGTTTATATAAGCATACCTACCATTTTCAAGAGAGTTTGTAAGACCGAAGCAATTTGAATTGGACTAACTTGGCTTCACCTCTAAACATTACCAAGGTCTTCTATAAGTGGTTGCAAATAGCAGTGACATATATTTTTTTAATTTGATAATGTTTAAAATTCACATTAAATAACTAAAAGTATTTTCATCATAATCAAATTAAATCTAAAACCTTCAAGCAAGAAGATATAAGTTAAACACATGAAAAGACATCAATAATCACAACATATAGTCGTTTATTTAAGCATACCTACCATTTTCAAGAGAGTTTGCAAGACCGAAGCAATTTGAATTGGACTAACTCGGCTTCACCTCTAAACATTACCAAGGTCTTCTATAAGTGGTTGCAAACAGCAGTGGCATTTTTTTTTTAATTTGATAAAAGAAGTTTATTGATATGAAGAGAAAGAGTGACTAAGTAATTAACCTGAACAAAAGGAAGAATCTGCGGCAAGTATTGTTTCCCATAGTTCTGTCAGTCATAAGTAATCAACCTAATCAACCTCTGTTTCATAGTTTGTCTCTCCTCATCAGTAAGCACATCCTCCCCAAGCTTTTTTACTGCAACCTCTGTTCCATACCAGAGAATGTACTACAGAAAGTCCCCTACCATTTAACATGAGTTTATAAGGTGCAAGAATTATTTAGATGCAATGGGATTAAAGATGATTGATGATTCACACACTCGAGGTACATCTAAAACTTCTTTTGCGGTGAGTCTGCCCGTCTGTTCTAGATATTTAATAGCAAAATTCATTAAGAAAGAGGAATTACCGGATTTCCCAACAATCATATTCGCAAAACACGGTCACAAACAAAGTTATCATAAAATTCATTATTATATAGTGCAGCTTATAGCTATTAAAAAAATTCATAAATCATTAACTACATCTTATTATAATCAATAACTATATCTTATTATGGATATGGACTATGAAGGGGAATGGCGCAGAAAGTTGAAGATAATGACCTCGTCAATTCTAGTAGTAGACTTTTGGTTGCAATATTTCAGTTACGAAATAATCACTAAACAAACAATGGAGCCTGTATTTAGTATTTCAAACTTACCATAACACCCAAAAGATACTCTATTGTGGGATATAACAACAAAAAATACTTTAGAAATAAGTATTTTGTTAACTTAACTGTATTAGTTGTCAAAAACCAAAAGAAGAATAGCATGGTAGCATCTGAAGTAAAATTCTATAGCATGCCACTAAATTGCCTTTCTTAACACAAAAGCTATCTGGCCACACATCATCTGAAAAACGAATCTTAGCATCATTTCACAGAAGCATCACAGCAAGTTGTTACACAAATGAAATTCAATACTTATTACAGAAACTTTTCCTCAATTTGGAAAATTTTCTTACCAAACTTTTGAAATAAATGAACATATAGAAGAAAGCAAACAACTCAATAGAAATATGATAGAGAAAAGAAAAACCAAACCTGAAAGAACTATGAAGTTAAATATCCAGTGACAATGTAGCAACACACCTCTGGTGCCTATTAGGAAAGCAAGCTGAAGATGAAAAGCAAGAGCAAAAGCAACCAGAATAATCCCACCAAGTAATGGACCAAGGGCCCTCAGTATCACCAAAAATCATCATGAACTTACATATTTGTTGAATCTAATTATACCTCTCTGGGATGTATGATGGTCTTGTACTTGTTAACAAATGGGGGCCATGCCTCTTCATTAAACTGAAAGCAAAAGCTAGCAGGTACAGACATCAGAGGTACACATCTACCTATTCGAAGAGGGAAAAGAGATAATAATATAGATATATAAATAAAAAGATAGCAGGTCCGGGAAGCTTACCCTGGAGTATGATACCCAAAAAGTTCCCAAGACTCGAGTGGAATGAAGGCTTGCAGCCATATCAGGACCCTGATTTGAATGGTTAAAATCAGCTATCTTAGCCTTGTAATCTTCAAAGATAAGCACATTACTTGATCTGATGATATCTCTGTTAGTAACAGGTAGTTGTACTTTCTCATGTAAATATTCTAATATTGTAATCCCTTTGCTGCATCAAATGCAATTCTAACTTATTGTATCCAATCAAGAGTTGACCCTGGTTATGCCCCTTGAACTCAACGAAATTATCATTTTTCAAAATCAAAAACTCATTATTAGTTTCGGTTTCAGATGGAATACCAAGCATTTTAACAACCATTTCAAAAAGCCAAATCATATTTTGAAATCCATGACAATTTAAACCTATTCAATCTCACAAGCTTTAAACTCAGTCATTTCACTCATGATTCAAAGGTAGTCGAGAATATTATTCCTAAAAAAGATCCTAACCCCCACCTAACCGGGGTTAACTATATCAGTCATTTCAACTGTAGTTCATATGCAGGTATTATTGTGACAAATTAGCAATAAAACAAAAATTAGATAAGATCTCAATCGAGTAAGAAAAAATATAGCTATTTCAATATGTAAAACCAAGAAAATGGCATAAGACTTACGTCTCCTCCGGAAGCTTTCTGTGTCTCGGGTGTTCATTGTCAGAAATTTACAATAAAAATATAATAATAAAATGGGAAAACGGTGTCGGAGAAAAAAGATGGGGAAAACCGACCTTCATGTGCCCGACCGTTGCAGTGACCACAAAGCCGCTTCCTCTCCCCGCGGCCGCCATGCTCGGCCTTTTCCCGCTGCTTATAAAGAAACCATCCCTCAAATCAAATAAATAACCACAACCACCAAAGTAGGAAATAAGCAAGTGTAAACTGAAGTTTTAACAATAATGCTAAATGGACACATTTTGGTGGACATCATACACTGCATCGTAAATAGTGTCGTACAGTGTTGCACTGTAGCTGTACAGTGTCGCATTGTCCCATTTTCTGTATCGTAACTGAAGTTTTAAACTTCCTTTTCTCTTTTGCTCGTGCTTCTGTAGTCAAAGACTCATACAATAATGCTTAAAATTCCAAGTTGGAATAATGGGGTGAAATGAGATCAAAAGATTACCCAGCTTTTGCTACGTTTCAGAAGTCTATAGGGAAGGCTCCATAACTCCATTACAAAATTAATGAGCATTAAAACAACTAATAAATTTTAACAAATATTTACTGACATAAATATAAACTGCAACCAGACCATAATATCTTTATATATGAAGATATCAAATATACCCCAACCATTATAAATTGATTTTACAAATATATCCCCGTCACAACCTTCCTTTTATATATAAAGATAATTTATTGCTCGATGAAATGTTTTTTAAATAAAACAATTGGGAGATTATTGTAAGTTTTATGAAAAACCAAAGATACATTGATGTACATTTTTTTTGTACACAGATGTATTTTATTTGTTTTTGAAAATACATTGATGTATTTGCGTATACATCAATGTAAAACATTTCTTCACTCAAAAGTATTTAAGTACACAGATGTATATGTAAATACACAAATATATTTGTTGTAGAACATGTTTTTTGAAGAAAAATTTAGTACATCGATGTACATGTGAAAACTTTTGGTTTTATATCCGTTTTTTTGGGGTACAATGGATTTTGCTTACCAGAATTTTGCTACAATCTCAGGCATGTGAAAATGAAATGGGCTTGATGTAAGCCGCTTAAGAACAAAATTGCCCCAGAGTAGTTCCCTCAAGGATGGAGTGCCCCAGTGTAGATTCCCAGAATGAATTTGTCCTCGTGTAGAGCACTGGATAAGGAAAAAGTTGAGAATGAAGATGCCCCAGGGTAGGGCATCCCAGAATGAATCTGTCCAGTGTAGGGCACTTAACAAGGAAAACTTGACAATGGAGCTGCCCCAGTGTAGGGCGTCCAATAATGGAAATGTTCTAGAATAAGGCCCTTGAAAGTAAAGTTTTGCCCCAAGTAGAACTTGTCCTAAATTTTGCTTAGACTACCTTTGAGGGTTTTCAGCCTAACGAGCTTTCTTTTTCTTTCTTTTTTTTTTATTTTCATTATTTGCTTTCTTTTATTTTATTTTTTTTAAGAGGAGCAATCAATTAAAAACTAGAAAAGCATAAACTTTTTTGTCTCGAAATTAAAGTTGAAGAAAAAGTAACAATCATTTATTGATCAGAATGGACTTTTCAGGCTTGCAATGTGGCCAATGGTTGGGGGTCATGAAAGGAAGGATATAAGGCTCAAACAAAGTGCTTTTAGGGTTGAAAAGGACCAAGGATCCATGCTTTTTTATATATTTTTTAGAGCGTTTGCTTTCCGCTAACTTCCTTTTTATTCTTTTTTTTTTTTGTTGCATGAGGCTTTTCATCCTCTTTCTTTCTCCATCTTTATTTTTGTTCCTTTTTCTGCTTCTTCTTTTTTCATTTTATACTTCATGATCACCATTTCCTTCTTGTCTGCCCCTTGTTTAGGGGTGATCCTTGTCCAAGGTTCTTTGAAGAAAAGTTTCAAGCTCAAAAGGGGTAACAAGAGATAATGATGATATTTTGCTAAGGGTAGAGAAAAACGGTCAATCTTCATTTCAAATCATGATTGCTTATTTTATTTTTTTTAAACTTTATTTTAGAGACAAAGATGGTACTCACCAAGTTTTTTATTTATCTGCTCCTCTTTTATTTTCTTTTTCTTTTCAATTTTTTTTTTGATTTGTTTTTTTTTTTGAAAAGGTGTGGGCACAGGTGTGCTGATCAATGCCCCACAAAGAACTTCTAATAACGCGAGCTTAATGAACAAAACCAAGGATGATACTTGGGGAAGAAAAAGTGAAGTTGAGATATGAGAATGATGAGATAAATATTATTATGTGGAAGACGATGTAAAGAATGGATGAGACAAGGTATGGATGCAAATCCATTACATTAATGCTTAAAGAAAGTGAACACGGTTCAAGTATTACATGATGAAATACAATGTAATCACTATTTCATGGTAAACCGCTAATGAACCAATCTAGTATGGGCTGCTTAGAAATTCCCAAGACGGGGATTGCAAAGTATTGGCACTTCTCACAATCATAGAATGTGAATCTCTGGTGACGTCGTTGTAGCTTGCTTCTTGAAGTCTCAGTAGTCCACTAAAAAATAACATTTTCAGAGAGGTCTCAAAATTGACATGCCCTACTTGACTTTTGAGAAATGACTGTGAAAGTGTGCCCCTTAACTTCATTGGCATCCGAACTTGCATGATCGGGTACAAGGTTGTGATCCGCATTATCAGGCCACCTAAGCAACTCTTATTTCCAGCTTCACCTCATGATCCATGGTTTAATTAGCATTCTTTGAAAGCGCGATAGTTCTATTTTCTCCAAGGGGCACAATGCATGGAATGAATTTTTATTTTTATTTTTTAAAAAAACTTTCAACTTAAACAGAAATACGTATATAACATGCATGAAAAAGGGGTTTTTTTATTTTTTTACCCAGAAGGTATTAATGCATGAGTTGTATGAAAAAGAATTATTTATATTGACTCAAAAAATTAATTAATGTATGAGATGCAAAAAAAATAATGTTCTTTTTTATTCTTTTACAGGAAATGTGAATGAGTTAAAAAAAATGATTAACATAAGTCCTTTTTTATTATTCTTAGAAATGTAAGAGTTACAAAATATGAAGAATTATTTTTGATTTTATAAAAAAACAAAAGGACTTGTGTAAATCAATTTTTTATTTTAGATAAAAAAAATAAAAAAGTGGACTTTTTTTGACAAAAATAAAATAAAAGACATGAAGATGGGTAAAGAAAAAAAATGCTCCATTTGTGTCCTAAGATTTAGGGTTGACACACCTAAAGTCCTGACTTTAATAGGCTAGCCTCTAAGTTTGTTTTATCAGTGAAAATTGGGTAGGGTCTAGACTTCTAAAATCCATGGTCTTCAGATTGCCCCTATCCCGAATGATAAGGATCTGACTCATGAGTCTAGCCACAAGTAGGGATAAACCCTCTCAATATGACCATCCCATGATATCGGGTACAACCTGAGTGGTGAATCGACAAATATCAGGGGGTACAAGACCTCTTCAATGACAATGTCGACACACCGCCTAATCCTTAAGCTTTCATGGGTATAGAGCTAAAAGTGTGTGAAATAAGCGTAGGTGATGTGTGTGCTGGGAGCATACAAACCTGCTCCAAACCTATTAAAAGGAAAACTACATCACACACGCAAAAAAGAACAGCCAACAACATAATAATTCTCTACCCTAGGGTTGCAAGAATATACAAAGGCATTTATTAAAGCATATAACAATTTACAAAACAAATAAAACAAAGAGGGGTAAAACTAATATTTTCAAGTTATTAAAAGAAGTTGCACAACCAACTATGATAGGCCTGACTCTCTAAAATCCCCAGTGGAGTCGCCAGCTGTCGCGACCGTCCCGTCCGGGAGCTGTGAAAATAAGGTGAAAACAGATGAGTCGCCACCAATATTTTATTTGGGAAAAACATTGGAAAAACCATTTATTTTAAGAAAATCGGTCTTAAAAAAAGAGAGAGAGTTTTGAGTTCAGGAGTCGGTTACGAGTAGGGAGGGTGTTAGCACCCTACATCGCCCGTTTAAAAAAAGGTACCTCCAGTTAATTGTGCAAAATGATTTTAATAACCCTTTTAAATATTTATTTTACCCCAAAAATTATTTACAACAAAACTATTTTTATTTTTGATATTTTGTAATTTGTATTTTATGATTTTTCAATTTTAAATTTATTATTGATAAAACCTAAATGAAGTTGAACATGGTACATAAGTTCACAAAGCAACCTCAAATCTAAGGGGTTAAACATGGCACCGTGTCCATAGAGCATCCCCAAATATCACAAGTTTAATTATTTTGATTAACAAATTGAAAATAAAAAGAGACACTAAAGTAAGGAAATTTTAAATTTTGGCTTGACAGAATGATTGATTCTGCTCCTACGTATTCCTGGGTGCGATGGGAAACTCAAAGCCACGTAGTTCTTTTGAAAAGCTTGATTGGTCGGTTGATTTTAGTTTTTGAAAAGGATTTTCATTTTTTTTGATTCTTTTGAAAAGAGATTTTTAAATTTAGAAAAGTTTTTTTATTTAAAACTTTAAAGGTAATTTTTTTTATCTTTTGGGTTTTTTGAAAAAAAAATGTTTTTTGAATTTGAAATTTAAAGGCTTCAAAAGATTTTCTATTTTGTTTTTTAAAAAAGACCTCATAGACCCAACATTCACCAACCAAGCAAATCGGGTCCCTATCATCAAAAAATTAAAACTAACTTAACAAAGAAATAGAAATAAAAAGTGGTCAAAAAGGAAAATCTTCTGCTTATCCACATTACGTTACCAACAAGAGACACAAAAGGGGGGAGCCAGTACGATGGTGGAGTCTTGGGCCAGATGATGGTGACTGAGAACCAGATGGCGGCGGGTCGTACACGGCGCGGCAGCAGTAGGCAGCGAGCATAGAAGAATGTGGAGATGTGCAAGTTCTGATGTGGATCTTGGATCCGTGGCTCACGGCGGCAGATAATGGCGGTTGATGCTGGCAACGACGGGCTTAGTACCATGGTGGTGATGGTGGCCTGTGGTGGCACCTGGTAACGACAGCGGCGATGGACGACCTGCGCTGGACGGAGCTGTGAGGCGACGTCTGACGTGGTGACTGGCTCCGACGGTGGGGACGTGACTGTGACCGGAGTGGAGGGCGGCGTGATGGAGCCGGTGGCGGAACCCATAGCGGAGCACAGAACCACTGTTCTTATATGTTTTTTTTCCGATGCTTTGATCCTCTTTTGCTTTCTCTTTTGTTGTTATACTCTTCTCTTTTGTCTTTGGTTTTTGGAAGTGGTAAATAGGTTGAAGAGAATGAGATGGTATTTGAGATAGAAGATGAAGATGATGGTTATGGATGAGTGGAATGTGTTGCCACTGTTATTGATGGTGGTGAGGGTGAGATTTATGTAAATCTTATTCTAATGCTCCTCCCCTTTTCTTATGCCTCCTCCCTTACTTGTGAATTTCTCAATGGTATTTGTAGGAAGAAAAAGATTAACTTTGCTTTCCTAAGGACTAGATGAGTTGGAGTGTTGGAGAGACTCAACTTTCTCTAGTCCCATTTCAATTTCCATTCATGTTTCCTTTTCTCTGATCTAGGCATGAACTACTTCCCAAGCTCTAAAAATGGAGATTGATTACTTGAGCTTTGTGGGGAAGTGTTTCAACAATTGCATCATATCCTTGAGCAGCCCCCCATCTGACTATCTTTCTTGTTACTTTCAAAAATGGCTTGAATGTATGTTGGTTAAACATGAAAACTGAAAAAGAAAAGAATGACCCAAATTGCAGCAGTAGAAGCACAATGTACGTTGGGGAGAGAAACTACAAGGCAAAACTCTTTTTTCCTTTTTCCTTTTTTTCCCTTTTTCCATTTTTTATTATTAATTTAATATTTTTTACTTGGGCTTGGACTCAAAACAACTTGTAACAAAAACAAATTGGGCCAATAACATAAACACGTTTTTTATTTTATTTTTTTGAATTTTTTATTTTAAATTTTTAATTAAAAAGAGAAAATACCCGGACAAAATTAGGTGTCACAATCCTTTAATTAAGTTATCTAACTCTTCTTCATTCGATTGATGTATTATTACATTATTGGGGACAACTGGGGTGAAACACCCCTTTATTCCAATTTAGTCTCGGATTCTGACCAGCAAGGGGAGCACGGGCGTGCTCACCCCAGTCCCCAGCACGGTCGTGCTGTCACTTAAGTGGAGCACGGTCGTGCTCACTGTCCTACACGGCCGTGCTTAATGCGCCGTCTGCCTTCCATAATGCAACTGGGAGCACGGGCCTGTTCAACACGGCCGTGCTCCTGGGCTAGCCGTACTGTTCTAGGCAGATTCATACGTATTCTTAGAGTCAAAACTCCCTAACACTCTCAAATCAGATCCTAGGATCCTTTGACTAATCCAATTGGCATAAAACCTCACCTCTTACTAATAGTTCATGTTTTATGAAGCATTGGGGAATTAACCCCTTAAATCCTATGTTAACTAAGAGTCGTATTTAAAACTGATTAGGGTCTTATTAACATGTTCATCATAACAACAACACGGCCTCATCCAATCAACATTCAGCCAGTCAATGCATAGCAACAACAACATAACGATCATAATCAGATCATGAATAGATTCAACTATTATACATCATTGACGAACAACATGATAATCATAAACATTGAGCATACCATCAACCAATTATCAATTATAACAATTAACTCATACAACCAGACAGTTCATGGCATCAACAACAATTTAGGCATAGTCATGCTAAACGTAGCAATATCAATAACAATTAATAACAACATATAACGAATAGACATTCCTAGCAATTAACAACAATAACAGGGTTATGGGGACCCCTCATCTTACGCTAACCCCTTGCCTAATGTATACACTATCCTTCTCCCCATACATGGAATGAAGATTCCCAAAACGATAACGTTGGCAAACTAGATACGTTCACTCGAGCGGCTCGACGAGTTCCTCCAGCCTTGGTCAAACAAGAAGGGAGGAGAATAACCAATCACTCCCCAATTCAAAAGAAAGGGAAAAGGATATCAAGGAGGGATAACTATGTTACCTTAAACGATGCTAACACGCGTAACTTCTCTCCCAAACAGACTCACAAACTCCAAGAACTTCAAGGGGTTCAAGGGAAAACTAAGAAAGATGAAGAGAGGCAGCTATTTCGAGTTTAACAATATGAGAAATAGGTTTTTGGTCGAGTTTTATGGTATAAATACAATTTTGGGCATAACGAGCTCTTATTTTAGTCCAAACTGTATACAGATCGGTATTTTGATCATAACTTGAGTTACAGGTTTCCAATTGAGGTGTTCTTAGTGTCGTTAGAAATCTCAGAGAAATATCTACAAATTAATGTCTAATGACTAAATCCTAAATCGTACTCTAAGATGGTCAAAAGTTCAATGGAAGTTTAGCGACAGATTTGGTAGTTATTCCTAGATATGATCCTTAGGAGATTATGATAAAATCTTAAGAGGTAACCAAAAAGAGGATTATCCTTTATTAATAAGGACTCAAATATGATTGGTTGATGGGCTAAAATCTAAGAATTACACTATCTCTATTTAAATACTAAATCACACGATATCTCAAAATATCATTCTTAATCACTTATTATTAATAAAATCACATATCATATATTAACATATAAAATCACAAACAAAATCATATATTCATATAAGATCACACATTAAGAGATGGAATCTCATATTAATGCAAATAATCATATATTAATATACATATTATCATATGTAATAATATATACATACATATATATATATATATAAGCATAAAAATACTACAACACTAGTCACAATTACATTTTCAATTATATAAATAACAATACTAACTTCATTAACAACAACAACAACAACAACAACAACAACTAGGCATCTATAGTAACATAATCCCTTATACGAAATTCGGGGTGTTACAATTCCACCCCCTTATAAAAATTTTGTCCTCGAAATTTCTACTCACCTCGATTGAAAAGATGCGGGTACAAATCCATCATCTTGCTTTCCAACTCCCATGTAGCACTTTCCTCAGTAGCCCCACTCCAAACGACTTTGACCAAAGGGATCTCTTTACCTCTTAGCTGCTTCACACTCCTATCCTCAACTCGAAGGGGTAACACCTCAAAAGTCAAGTTCTCTTTTAACTGTATGGCATCGGGGACTATCACATGACTAGGGTCGTGAATGTACTTTCTGAGTTGAGACACATGAAAAACATTATGAAGATTGGACAAAAACAGTGGCAAGACTATTTGGTAGGCGACTTCGCCGACTCTTTTCAAAATTTGGGAAGGACCAATGAATCTCGGAGTAAGTTTCCTCGCCTTCATTACTCTACCAACTCCAGTTATCGAAGTAACTCTCAAGAACACATAGTCACCTTCCTGGAATTCGAGCGCCTTCCTCCTTTTGTCATGGTAGCTCTTTTGCCTACTCTGTGCCACATTCATCTTTTCCTGAATCATCCTCACTTTATCTGTGGTTTGTTGCACTATCTTACGTCCTAACACAATACTATCACCAGGTTCACTCCAACACAAGGGTGTCCTACATCTCCTCCCATAAAGAGCTTCATAAGGCGCCATCCCAATGCTGGAATGGAAACTATTGTTATAGGTAAACTCTATCAAGGGCAAAAACTTGTCCCAACTACCCGACTACTCTAGTACACAAGTTCTAAGCAAGTCCTCTAAGGACTGAATGGTTCTCTCAGACTGACCATCATTCTGTGGGTGATAAACTGAACTAAGCCTAAGCTTCATTCCTAAAGCCTCTTGCAAGCTATTCCAAAACCTAGAGGGAAACCTCGGGTCTCTATCTAAAACTATTCTAGAAGGTACACCATGTAGTCTAACTATTTCCTTGATGTACAACTGTGTCAACTTTTCCAAAGAGTATTCCATGTTCATCGGGATGAAATGGGCGGACTTAGTCAGTCTATCCACAACAACCCATATAGCCTCAAAACTAGCTGAAGTCCTAGGGAGTCCAGACACAAAATCCATGGAAATACTATCCCTTTTCCATTCTGGGATACTCAAAGGTTGCATATTTCCTGATGGATTCTGGTGTTCTATCTTAGCCTTTCGGCACACTAAACAGGCATACACAAACTCAGTCACATATTTCTTCATCCTAGGCCACCAAAACATGCGTTTTAAGTCCTACTACATCTTAGTGGCACCTGGGTGCACACTCAGTCCACTCCTATGTCCTTCTTCAAGGATCAACTTTCTAAGCTCCGGGACATCTGGTATACAGACTCTATCCTTGAACCTCAAGACTCCGTCGCTTCCTTCCTTAAAACTAAGGTCTTTACCCCGCGCAAGAAACTCAGACTGGTATAAGAGATACTGGTCTAACTTCTGACCCTCTCTAACCTGATCCATCAAACTGTTGGTAACCTTCAAGGTTCCAAGCCTAATGCTCTAAGGGGTAACTTCCCAAGCTAAACTCAGGTCTCTAAACTCCTCAATCAGATCCATCTCCCTAACCATCAAAGCGGGGGCGTGCAAGGTTTTTCTACTTAAGACATCAGCCACTACGTTGGCTTTTCCTGGGTGGTAGGTTAGATCAAACTCATAATCCTTTAAAAACTCCATCTACCTACGCTGCCTCATATTCAGCACCTTTTGATCAAAGAGATACTTCAGACTCTTGTGATCATAAAAACCTCAAACTTCGCTCCATATAGGTAATGCCTCAAGATCTTTAAGGCAAATACCACAACTCCTAACTCTAGGTCATGGGTAGGGTAGTTCTTCTCATGGGTTTTCAACTGCCTAGAAGCATAAGCTACTACCTTACTATCTTGCATCAACACCCCACCTAAACCTTGCTTCGATGCATCATAGTACACTACGAAAGGTTTACTAGGATCTGACAAAACTAACACTGGTGCTGATGTTAGCCTATCCTTAAGGTTTGGAAACTCTCTTCACACTTAGAGTCCCACACAAACAACTGTCCCTTCTTGATGAGACGGGTCAAGGGTAAAGGTAACTTAGAGAAACCTTCTATAAACCTCATATAGTACCCTACTAAACCCAAGAAACTCCTAATCTCGGTTACTGACTTCGGCGCTTCTCACTGGAGCACCGTCTCGACCTTAGCAGGATCCACAGCTATGCCACCTTTAGAGATGACAATCCAGAACTCACATTTAGACAACTTATCATACAACTGCTTTTCCTTAAGGGTCTGCAAGATAACCCTCAAGTGTTCCTCATGTTCCTCCTTGGTCTTGGAGTACACTAAGATGTCATCTATGAAAACCACCACAAACACATCCAAGTAAGGGTGAAAGGTATTGTTCATGTAGTCCATGAACATAGCAAGAGCATTGGTCACACCAAAGGGCATAACCAAGTACTCGTAGTGACCATAACGCGTCCTGAACGCTGTCTTCGGGATGTCCTCAGACTTAACCCGAATCTGATAGTACCCTGACCTCAAATCTATCTTCGAGAAGACGCAAACACCTATCAACTGGTCCATAAGATCATCAATCCTAGGGA
Source organism: Sophora flavescens (assembly GCA_030762895.1). Classification (NCBI taxonomy): domain Eukaryota; kingdom Viridiplantae; phylum Streptophyta; class Magnoliopsida; order Fabales; family Fabaceae; genus Sophora; species Sophora flavescens. The sequence goes on from CM061066.1 coordinate 152,743,516, forward strand.
GGGGATACCGATTCTTAATGGTCACCTTGTTGAGTTGTCGATAGTCGACACACAACCTCATACTGTCATCCTTCTTCTTTACTAGCAACGCTGGTGCTCCCATGGGGATATGCTAGGCCTAATAAGCTGTTTCTGGATCAAATCATCTATTTGTTTCTTCAACTCAGCTAGCTCTAGAGGAGACATTCTATAGGGCGCTATGGATATCGGTCCAGTGCCAGGCACTAAATCTATGGTGAACTCAACATCTCTCTCAGGGGGCAAGTTATAAACATCCCCCGGGAACACTTTAGGAAATTCCCGCACAACAGGCACACTTCCGACATTATGAGGGCTCTCTAATTCCAGGGAAGACAGCATCATGTACACTTGGGCCTCGTCTTTCATCGAAGCCTTAACTTGGTTGGCAGAGAGAAAGGTCGGATTCCTAGATTTTTCAGAAGTTCCAAGAACTTTGGTTTTATCGAAGTATATTAATAGAACATGGTTGGAAGATAACCAGTTCATTCCAAGAATAACATCGAGATGTTTTTAAAAGTTAAGCGCACAAGATCAGTTGTAGAGTTCTTATTATCAAAAGATAATAGAACAACCTTCTTAAACACAAGAAGCACTCGCAGGCTTCTTGAATCGTTCAAGACAAACCACCAAATGCAGTAGGTCAAACCAAAACGAAGCTATAAGTACTTACTACCACATAACATTGTTTATATAAATATAGACAGTTCAAACAAGAGCACAAAACAGACTCACAACAGACTCATACCACGGCTTGATATGACAGACCTGCTCTGATACAACTAAATGTGACACCCTTCTACCCCGCACGTTAATATAAAACATTTACTTAAAAGAGGTAATATAAAAACATGCATTTGTTTGATAAAAATAAAACTTGATAGAAAGATACCACATTGTAACACTTAATGCGAAAATAACATAGTTTTAAAACAATAAAGCATAAACAACGTATAGCATAAACATAACCCAACCCCGATGTCACATACAGAGCTGGTGTAACCATTCCGAGATAAAATCCTCAAAATACAACTGATACAACTAAACAAAAATAACAACTATAACTAAGCATCCTAACTAGAGTTGCGGCTCCTCAGAGTCACTCCTCCACTGGCTGCTCACCGTCCTTTGCATAAGAGATACATGCAACAACAGAAACAGGAAAAACAGGGAGTAAGAAATCATGTAAATACATCGGCATGGAAGTAGTTAAGTAAGATGAACATACATCATAGCATGGCATAATAATACAACATAACATCAATATTAAATAACATAACAACATATCATCTTAATCAACATACGCTATGCGGTGCAACACTACTCCGCTACTCCGTTATGCATGTGGATCCAACTATCACAGGAAGTGTAATGCCATTCGTTACATTAGTAACCCAAATTAATTTCAATAAAAATCCTTCAAAACATTTAATAAAAAAACACAAGTCATAAATTTGTTCTCCAATAACTAAGTATGAAAATACCTCGTATTAAATAAAATAATAGTATTTACAAGGTATTGAAAAATATTATTAAATCCAATCATTTGAATAAAAACTAAAAGCCTCAAAACCGGGCGTCTAATTACAATCTGAGAAAAATAGTATGTAAACCAAAGAATGTCGTCCGCATAATACTCTAAACCATACTACATTACTAACCAACTAGCTAATCAAAGATAACTCTTCAGATCTCTGGATCCTCAACAACGATGTCCTCTGTCTCTGAAAACAACACTTATAATGATATATAAAATCCCAGTGATCAACAATACAGTTTATAAAATGTTTCTAAAATAGTGTTGTTCTCAGTCGGTGCGGTAACCGGAAAAACTGTCCATGGTATCCGCTAATTTCCCGAAATAATATATAAAAAAATACTTTTAATAACAACAAAAATTTCATCAAGCCAAATGCATAAAGCATAAGATCAACTCATCTCAATGCATCACATTCCACATACCAAGTAAATTCTAAATTAATCCAAGTGGCTCGAAGACCTCATAACTAAACTGGTCTCTTGCCGGCATGCCATAAATCTCACACATCACATGACAATGGCGTCCCATTGCCCACTCCTACTCATGAGGAATGTTTTGATGTCACCCTCTTATCGGGGACATTTCTATTTCGATACCTCCCATGTGCACATGGCGGTGTTTCTCCCTTTTCGACACCCCAACGTGTGGCGGTGTTACTTTCGATACCCCTTTCTAGGCGGTATTGCTCTTTTTCGACATCCCAATTATATGGGGATGTTACTTTCGATACCCCATTACGGTGGTATTACTTTTCGATACCCCTGTCATAGGTGGTATTACGGCAAATATCATACAACATATTATAACTCAAATATGTCATGTCTCATGCATGTAACAAACTATTTCCCTCAATTTTAAACATATAAACTTCCACCAATAACAAACAATCATGAATATCACAACATATCATACATGAATAAGCACGTTACAACATCAATTAATCAATTAATTCCCCTATTAAACAAAACCCCAATTTTATAATTTAGGTTACTAACGATATGCATCAAGTCAATTAAAGACTCCCAAAACCACATGGTAATCCCTTATCAACAAAAGCAATCATATATACCATGGAAAGGGTTCATGAAAAGTATTGTTACTCACCTCTTGAAGACCTCCAAGTAGCTCTAAGCGTTTCCTACTGCGAATCCTAACGTTTGTCAAGAGTTATCATCATCTTCCTCTTCCTAGACTCCCTCTTCCACAACTATCTCTTCTTAATCCTTGAATTTCTTCTCTTATTAGCCATTTCTAAGTTTCTAGGTATAATTAGGGTTAAAAAACACACCCTAAGAGTGTTAAGATTCTATTCATAGAGCCCCTAATAGCCCAAAACGGGTAAAAACGTGCTAAGCCTGCTTACTCTGCATATGGTGCTGTATTTCACACATATCTTGAGTTATAGACATTCAAAAATTATAAATTTTATATCGTTGAAAATATAAAAGAATTGTCTACAACTGTTATGAAGACCACAAAATCTAAAACTGACGTTTAGATAGTCAAAACGTGGATAGAATTTAAAAAAACGGCTCTGGCACTGGAACATGAATAGTGTGTACGAATTTGGTCACAACTTGTGCTACAAGATTCCAAGTTGGACGAATTTGGTGTCTATGGAAAGATAAGAGACGGGGCTATATTTCTTATGCAGATCTCGAGTTCAAACAAGTTCTCTTTGGTTACGAAACATCCGTTTGAATTAGGTATCTAGTCATATTATGCGAAATTGGGCTTAAAACACTCAAACTATCTATTTATAGTGGGTAACACAGCATGAGCCTTGATATGCTTATGCTTCCTATCATTATTGACGCAATAATTTAGTCCAGGGTAGGTTCTTATCCTTTTTTTTTTAAAAATCAATTTTACATTATTGTGGAACCCACTGGATTTTTATTACAAAGAAAACAATTATAATAAACTCTTATACTACCCTTTTTTTTAATTAAAATAATTATATTTGAATTTTTAGGATGTTACAGGAAGTCAACTTCGGAGTTACATATCCACATTGGCCATTAAAGCACCAACGCCGGCAGTTTAGCAAACCATGGGTGAACCCCTTGGATAGCCGACGTATCATAACTGGATATGCCACCTCGGGGGCGCACTGTTCACCAAACCTTGGGTGAACCACACAAGACTTAGGCCAGATCATCAAAACTTGGACGACCTCCCCTATGTTGAACATCCCCCACTAATCAACTTCAACGTATGAATGCATGAGCAAACGACATACAAAGCAACCACCTCCTTTGCTTGGGCCGATAAGCACCCAAGACTTATCACCATCATCAACAACATCAACATCAACGCCTTGGCCAAAAAGCACCAAGGTTAAACTCATCAACGACTCGACCAAAAAGCATCGAGGGTACTTTGACCAAAAAGAACTAAAGTGTATCAACGTGCGATAACCCAATGGTACCGACTTCACCAACTTATTATTCCTTTAGTCTCAGATTCTGACTAGTAAGGGGAGCACGACCGTGCTCACCCCAGCACGACCGTGCTCACTGTCCTACACGACCATGCTCAATGCGGGGTCTGCCTTCCAGAATGCAACTGGGAGCACGGGCGTGCTCCCTGTTCAGCACGTGCGTGCTCCTGGGCCGGTCGTACTGTTCTAGGCAGATTCATACGTATTCTTAGAGTCAAAACTCCCTAACACTCTCAAATAAGATCCAAGGGTCCTTTGACTAATCCGGTTGGCATAAAACCTCACCTCTCACTAACAGTTCATGTCTTATAAAGCATTGGGGAATTAACCCCTTAAATCATATGGTAACTAAGAGTCCTATTTAAAACTGATTAAGGTCTTATTAACGTGTTCATCATAACAACAACACATCCTCATCCAATCAACTTTCAGTCAGTCAATGCAAAGCAACAACAACATAACAATCATAATCAGATCATGAACATATTCAACTATTATACATCATTGACGAACAACATGATAATCATAAACATTGAGCATACCATCAACCAGTTAGCAATTATAACAAATAACTTATACAACCAGGCAGATCATAGCATCAACAACAGTTCAGGCATAGTCATACTAAACATAGCAATATCAATAACAATTAATAACGGCATATAACGAATAGGAATTCATAACAATTAACAACAATAACGGGGTTATGGGGACCCCTCATCTTACGCTAACCCCTTGCCTAATGTATACACTATCCTTCTCCCTATACCTGGAATGAAGATTCCCAAAATGATAACGTTGACAAACTAGATACGTTCCCTCGAGCGGCTAGACGAGTTCCTCATGCCTTGGTCAAACAAGAAGGGAGTAGAATAACCAGTTACTTCCCAATTCAAAATAAAGGGGAAAGGAGATTAAGGAGGGATAACTACGTTACCTTAAACGATGCTAACACGCGTAACTTCTCTCCCAAACGGACTCACAAATTCCAAGAACTTCAAGGGGTTCAAGGGAAAACTAGGATATATGAAGAGAGACAGATATTCTGAGTTTAACAATGTGAGAAATATGGTTTATGTCGAGTTTTATGGTATAAATACAAGTTGGGGTATAACAGGCTCCTATTTCATCCCAAACTATATACAGATCGGTATTTTGATCATAACTTGAGATACAAGTTTCCAATTGAGGTGTTCTTGATGTCGTTAGAAATATCACCGAAATATCTACAAATTAAAATCTAATGACTGAATCCTAAATCGTACTCTAAGATGGTAAAAAGTTCAATGGAGGTTTAGCGATATATTTGGTAGTTATTCTTAGATAGGATCCTTAGGAGATTATGATAAGATCTTAAGAGGTAACCAAAAAGAGGAATAATATCCTTTATTAATAAGGACTTAAATCTGATTGGTTGAGGGGCTAAAATCTAAGAATTACACTATCTCTATTTAAACACTAAATCACACGATATCTCATCATATCATTCTTAATAACTTGTTATTATTATTAATATCACATATCATATATTAGCATATAAAATCACAAACAAAATCATATATTCATATAAGATCACACATTAAGAGACAAATCTCATATTAATACAAATAATCATATATTAATATACATATTATCATATGTATAATATATACATACATATATATGTATAAGCATAAAAATACTACAACACTAACCACAATTACATTTTCAATTATATAAATAACAATACTAACTTCATTAATAATAATAATAATAATAATAATAATAATAATAATAATAATAATAATAATAATAATAATAATAATAATAATAATAATAATAATAATAATAATAATAATAATAATAATAATAATAATAATAATAATAATAATAATAATAATAATAATAATAGTAACAACAACAACAACAATAACAACTAGGCATCCATAGTAACATAATCCTTTATATGAAAATTGGGGTGTTACATTTTTAGCTGTTATTCAGTCATTAACAGGATTGATGACACTTGATTATGTGTTTTAATGACTCTGGAACGTTTCTTCTTCTTTTTGGCTATAAAAATATAGTTATGGAATTGTTTTTACACACATTCAGAATATCAGATAGACATTGTGTTCTTCCAAAACTTTTCTCAATCTCCATTTGAGTTTTCGAGCAATATTAGTGATAGGGTGTTTGTTGGTGGTTCTCTTTTTTGTGCAAGGAGAACCTATTCTTGTGAGAGGCTGTTTTATCATGGGGACGACGGGGTTGTACACTACTGCACATACTAGGCAGAACCGCTAAATGTCTTAAAGAGAGCGACCTAGTCCATGGCTCTGCCTTTTGTTCGTGTTCATCATCTGCAGCAACAGTTATCACCAACCACCCCTTCGATCCAACGTCGTTGTGCCAGCATTAGTTTTCCTCTCCAGATTGCAAGTCAACATTACTGTCGTCCTTTACAAACCAAAAGCCACAACCATTGTGCAATAGTAACAACTCAAGCTCCATCTCCATCTCTATCCTTAAGGCTCCTCAACAAGACCTATTCACTTGTTGTGCTCGTTATAGATTCAAGCTTCGATCAATGTTCGTTAATGATCCAATTTCCACGTTGATCAATAACTTTGTAATGTTTGTTAATATGGGACCTAAGAGTGTTCATATCCAAATCGTTCCAAAAGAAAATTGAAAACTGATAAAAAAAACCGAAAACCGAACAAAACCGATGTCTATTGGTTTTTTTTGAATCTTGTTTTGTGAAAACCGATTAGATAATCAATCCAAACCTAACCGCATATATAAAATTCGATATATATTTATTCTATTTTTTGCATTATTAATTTTTTATTTGTTGATTTTTTCCCTAATAATACTTACTAGTTTGATTCGACGTAATTTTTTATTATTTCTGATGTTCGAAACATAAAAAAGAGGTTTTTGAACTTGATGATGATACCTATTTGTTTTATACATATTTTATGAAATGCTATTATATGAATGTATCAACAAATATAAACAAGTTTAAAGTTGTGTTCAAACAAGTTTTTAATCTTGATTCTTTGATGTAATATAAACATGTAATGATGTGTTGGTAAAAACCAAATCAACCGATCCAATCCAAACTTCACTTAACCTGGTCATATTTTTTAAGGAGGCAATCCATACCGTACCGAATCACATGCTGTTTTAATATTTGGATCGGACGACTTTTTGATTCAAGATCGAACCACAGTGGGACTTGTGAATCAACTCGGATCAACCCACCAAAATAGTGAATCGGGTGGATCAAATATGTGCCTTCAAAAATCCAAGTCATTGTGACTATGCTTACAAACTAGCCTTAAGAATAATCCAGTTTTAACTTAAAAATATACATATTAGAGACCTACCTCTTCTCTTTCACTCTACTATACACTCCATCCCTGGACTAACCCACCGTGGTCAACAAACCAACCATGAACGTCAGCAGCAGCCACCCATGGTGATGATCATCCAATCACCGTTACAAGCCATTGCGAGGACCTTGCAAGCGATACGTTTTCTTCATGGTCAAGGCCACCGGACCACCGTGCCAACCCATAAAACACTGTTGAAGGCCACCGCAGTAGACAATGGAATTAGCCCGTTTTAACCAATCTATACAAGGACATACTCGTAATTTTAACACACCAATAAATACACGAACAAAAAAATAAAATAACACAAGAAGGTTTCGTCTTTGTGGCCAACAAAGAACAACACAAGGCAAAGAAGAGAAAGAAAGAAAAAAAGCATATATAGCAGAGAGAGGAAGCGCCAAAGGCCCAAACGAGCAATATCAACAACAACACAACACTCTCTAATTACCCTATTCAACACACAAATTGTGAAATTCCTCTCTCAAAAGAAAACCCTCTTTGCTTCACGATCTCGCTTCTTCTCACGCTTCGAGATTCACATATTCTCTCCGATCTAATCTTCTCTTGTCTTTTATTCTCTCGGTAATTCTCTCTCTTAATTCCTCTTCTTTCTCTTTTTATTTTCCGTTTTCAATTTTCCTTTTCGATTTCAATTGAGTAGCTTCGCAGGGTTCAAATCACAAAGCTTTTGTTCTCTCTACGTAAGGTTTTTTCTTTTTCTTCGTTCGATTATATTTCGATAAAACCCTACATCTTAATCTCTGTGGTTGTTTCTATGCGATTTAGGGTTTTCAATTGGATCAAGAATTGAGGAGATAAGTTGAAGCATCTGCAGCAGCATGAGCATCGATAGCCCCAGGGGAGGGGGCAGTTAGGGTTTCGAGCTTCTGACCTTGAAGGTGAGAATTTCCATGAGCGATGGAGGTGTCGCGTGCATGCCTTTGCAGCATAATAATAATAATATTGTTATGGAGAGGTCACTTTGCGGAGGCAAGAATGGGAATGGTAATGGCTGCAATTCCAAGTTGCTCGAGTTTACTGACACGGGGAGGAAGGAGATGGTGATGAAGACGAGGAAAGAGTGCTTGGTGGTGTGAAGAGTGAATTGGGATTCGACAGAGGAGTGAGCAAGAGGAGCAGCAACAACAACGATGCTTCTGAGAATGGTGAAAATTGTGAAGTGGAAGAGGGTGAATTAGGAACTTTGAAGTGGCCGAGGAATGACTTGGAGAATGGAGAGATCGAGAATGGAGATATTGTGAGTGGGAGATGGAGAACAAGGGAAGTGGAGAAGGGAGAGATTGTTTCTGGAAAATGGAGGAGAGAAGAGGTGGAAAGAGCTGAGAAAAGCGTATATGGGTCGTGGAGAGGTGTAAAGGATGATATTGAGAAGGGAGAATTCATTCCAGATAGATGGTATAAGGGAGAAATGTGAAAAGATGATTATGGTAATGTAGAAATCGCAGGTACTATTCAGGTAGGGACAACAAAGGGTGGAAAATTAATCGTGAACAACGATGCGAACGCACGCCCCACTCAGGGAGATATGCAAATTCAAGTGATGATTATTTTAGAAAGAAAGAATTGAATAGAAGTGGGAATCAACATGCTAAAAATTCTCCCAGGTGGGAGAGTGGTGGAAAACAGAGGAATATAAGGATCAGTTTGAAAATTGTGGATGATGAGAAAAATGTACACACCAATGGTAAGGACTAAGGACCATACACGAGATTACACTTCTGGAAGTCGCTTGAAGAGGCTTGGAAATGATTCAGACAGCTCTGAAAGAAAGCATTCCGGAGATTACACCGGTTTGAAAAGTCGAAGGCTTTCCGATGATAGTTCTCGCCATGTTTATCCAGAGAACCATTCTCATTGTTCTGTGGAACGACCTTACAGAAATAATATTTCTTCCAAATTATCGGCTGACAAGTATTCTTCTAGAAATCATGAAACTCCATTGTCTGCTAGACCAACTTATGAAAGACATGGACGCAGACCTGGTCATTCTGAGTGGTCCCCACGAGATCAAGCCAGGTATTATGATCATAGAGATCGAACTCCTCTACGTCGATCCCCCTGTGGCTGTGAAAGATCTCCATTTAATCGAGAGAAATCCCCTGATGGTCGGGAGAGAACCCCACATGAGAGGAATTGGGATAGAAGCCGGCAGCATGATCATAAGCTGAAAAGTCCTATACATGGAGTGTGTCGATCCCCTGCTGGTCGTGACAAATCTCCATATACCCGAGAAAAATCCCCCCATGGTAGGGAGAGATCCCCATATGAGAGGAATTGGGATAGAAGTCGCCGGCATGATCATAAATTGAGAAGTCCTACTCACGCTGAGCAGTTGCCACAAAATCGAGGTCGCAATCATGATCCCAGGGACTGTACTCCAAATTTAGGGGAAGGATCCCCCGTTGATCGTACCAGGAAAAACAGTCATGAAGAAACAAGTTGTAAGATTTCACCAAGTGAAAAGCACAACAATCATAAAGATAAGCACATCCAAAGGGAGTCAAATTGTTCAGGTGCAGATGCTCAAGTTGAAAGAAATTTGCTCGATACAAATGGGACTATCGAGAAAGGTATCTGCATTCAACCTGTAAAGGAACATCAGTCCTGCAGCCCAACTGTTTGCTCCAAAGAATCGCCTCGGTTTGAGTCGCCTCCTCCTGACGAGCTGCCTTCTATGGAAGAAGATATGGACATTTGTAATACCCCTCCACATGTCTCTGTTGTGACTGATTCGTCATCAGGGAAATGGTTTTACCTCGATTATGATGGTGTAGAAAAGGGGCTTGCTAAATTGTGTGATATAAAGGTCCTTGTTGATGAAGGGGTACTAATGTCGGATCACTTTATCAAGCACTCAGATAGTGACACGTGGTTAACAGTTGAAAATGCAGCATCATCTTTGGCAGTGCAGAGTTTTCCATCCATGGTCCTAAGATTTATCATGAAATGCCAGCCCCTTCACACAGTGTAGTAGCACCTGAACTTTTGGAGGACTTCCACATTGACGAAAGGGTTGCAAATCTCTTACAGGGTTATGATGTCATTCCAGGGAAGGAGCTTGAGGCATTAAAAGGTATTTTGTCCTGTTAATGATATTCCTGTGAATTTCTTAAAACGTAAAAAAAAATCTGAGAATTTATTGCCAATATTAGGGTTTTCAGAAATAATTACAAAACTACCATCTTGTCCTGTTTTCAAAGATTGTATAATTTTCTTGAAAACAAGAAAACAGAATGAAACTAAGGTGGCAATTTTGTAATTATTTCTAAAAATAGGAAATGAAAACAGCAAACTAAAAACAAAGCAAACAGACCTTTAGTTTCTTCCCCTCTAGTTTCTAAGCTATCTTATATTTGCTACCTTGGTTATTTAATTTTTGTCATGCAGAAGCTCTGCAAATGAATTTTGAATATGCAAAATGGGAGGGGCCTGACTACGAAGGTGTGTAATTGCTTGCTTTCTTGTCCATTATTTTGTTTAAATTTGTTAAATCTAATAACTCATGGGGTGGGTGGTGACAAGAAGAGAGTGACGGGGAAAGTGGGCGAGTCTTGAGTACCAATTGGGGTTTCTAACTAAACCTAGGGGCATTTTAGTTTTTTTCGAATATCTAAGGTATTTTGAAACATAATCATGACTCACCATGGTTCACCACAACCTTGTGACACTTGCCCCTCCCTGACCCGGTGTCCGGTTCAGTCTCCATAGTTCCGATTCCGACTCAGTTATTCTCCCGATTTAGGTTTTCCTCAATCGATTTAATTTGAAACTTCACCCAAATAAAATATATTTTATTTTAGAGAGAAAATTTTGAAAAGGCCCATATGACTTAAAAAGTGATAAGAAGAATTATCGTTTCGTTATCGGTTCAAAATTAGGTTTTCTGACCAGTAAAATCTTACCGTCAGTGGAAACGCAGACCGGGTTTCGTTTGAATTTCTAACCAAAAATTTAACCGTAGGTTTTCACCATGAAGTCGAGTCTAAATATGATTTTGTTTCAAACAAAAATCATTTTCTAGGTTTCGGACAAAAATATAAACAGATGTTTGTTTATCGATAAAGAAAACAGCAGAAATCGCGGTGTTACACCCCCTAACTACACACCTAGCTTAAACAACCCACATACAAAATAGACAACATCTAATACACCAGTATATGGAAATTCAATCATATACAAAATTTGGAAGATGCTAAGAAATTCAAAGACACGCCCAACAACATTTTAGGAACTCCAAGGCAATACTAGCTCGTCCAAAAACTAAGACAGCTCTATGATGCACATCACCAGATCAAGCTGAGAGAATTTATGCCTCTGATCACCCTCCTTTTAAAGTGATTGAACTCAAAGTATATGACCAATAGCATCCAACCAGCCATTAGAGATTCTGTTGTACCTGAGAACAAAAATATAAACACTGCAAAACAACAGAACAAAAGAACCATAAATTCTTTAACAATTTTATGAAAGTAATAAAGCCAAGAAGCTTCTCCTCATTTTATTTTTCAATACAATTCAGGAAGGCTCTAGCCTTCCATTTTAAATTGTGTTAGAACCATCTATACCATCTCCCCTCCATTTGAGAGCCTTCCTTTGCAAGAGTATCTGCTATTCCATTTGCTTCCCTTCTTTATGCTGGAACTACACACTTTTAAACATAGAAATCAGGTTTTCCGGTTTATTACTATAAAATCTTGCATTCCAAGGACAACCATCCTTATTTTTTACCCATGCTAAGGCATTTTTTGAGTCAGATTCAATGATAATGTCTATCTGCTTCAACCATTCTAGTTCTAGAGAAATTTCAAGTGCATAGACAATGGCTAATAGCTCAGCCTTATTTGAATCTCTAATACCTACAGAGGCAACAAATAATCCTCTAATAACTCCCTCCTCATCTTTAAGAACTTCACTAATACCTGCCCTCCCTGGTTTACCTTTTGAAGAGCCATCTACATTCCATTTAAGCATGTTTTGTGGCGGCGGGCTCCAATTAATTTTTAGTCTATTAACAGCTTTGGGTCTCCACTTCCTTACCCAATCCAACTGGTTTGCTACAGTTCCAGGTCCAAAAGGACAATCTTTGCTCCACCCTTTAAGCCAAAAACCCAACCTCAATTTGATTAAATATACTAGATTTTCCCAATCAGTTACTTCCTTCTCAAAAGCTACCCTGTTTCTTTGATTCCATATAGACCACACAACAACAAAAAACAAAGATATCCATAGATTTTTTTTGGAAACCACCATTTATGGAAGCAATCCATGCTTCAAACCACACAATCGAGTTTATGGAAATGGGCATTTGGATATGCCACCAATCTAACATAACTGTCCATATTCTCCAAGTGTAATCACAATGGAGAAAAAGATGATTTAATGTTTCCTTTTCCTTCTCCTTCTCAAAAAAAGGGCATTTCACATCATTCTCATGAATTAAATTTAGTCTTCTTAATATTTTTTTGGTATCCAGCCTTTGTAAAATGACAAACCATACTAATAGCTCTAATAGCTAGTTGAACCGTTAATTTTAGCAAACACTTGAAATTCAATATACTAGCTTATCAACTATCTGTTTATCAGTAAGTTTATCTTCTATCCACTATAAGTTCATCCACCATCAGCTATCGTATCCACTATTCTCTAGTTTTTACCAAATATAATTTTTTTAAAAAACAATTTACCAAATATAACCTAATTATAAGAGTTTTTGCATACAACAATGCATGATTGTTGTTTTTGTTTCCCCATCTTTTCCCCTTCCAAAAGTCTTTACTACTAATGAAAATCAGACGGGCTTGAAAAAAAGTAGAGACTAATTGTTGGATTTTTTTTTTGAGAGAACTATTGGAAATTAAATAAGGGAAATTTGGCAAATAAAAAAACTCTCGAAATGAAGGCTTAGCTTTATGTTTCATAATTCTTGTGAATCACACACCAGAACAATTCTCAAAAGGGATTAAATTTTGTCATTTAAAAAAATTAAAAAGTATGAATTATTTTTCAAAAAATGATCCTTATCTAGTGTCTCCCCTGGGTAGATTGAGAGAGAGATCATTAATGGAGTTATAGGAAATTCTAATCAAATAAATTACATTTATCTAAAATTAAGAATATCTAATAGTTAATTTTTACTTTTTTGTGTGAAAACTTTAAATAAGTTATATGATGCTGACTTATCACTTAGCTCATATAATTTTGAATCTTTTGATTGTGCATTTTATTATGGACTTTGTCTTTTTTTATTTTACCAAAACAAACTTTAAATGACATATATTCTGAAATAAAGAGTTTATTGGAAAACTTTAAAATTTTCTAATGAACAAAACCAACAATTATCCTAAAAATCTCCAAACAAAGAAAGCATTAAATCATTCTTTTGATTTTTTTTAATTTATTCTTTTGAACTTTTAATATACTGATTTATCTAATATTATTTATCTAGTTAAAGAACGATCTACTTAAAGAATGATCTTTTAATTTAATTTTTTATCTTTATTTTATTTTAACCAATTAAACAAAATCCGTTAAGAATTAAATGGTTGTTAAATGCAAAGCAAGTGAATCAATGCATATCCTGAACGTTAGTTAGAGTCCCTATTTTTAAACGATAAGAACAAATCGTCAACCCTCCTTGCCACCATATAAATATTAAGTTTATTAATATTACAAGGCAATCCCTCATCCTATAAATTAAGTTCCGTTCCCATGAGACTACTACTCAAATAATCTAATCAATAAAGTTTTCTTCAAAAGTCACACAAGATGAAGTTATTTTCCCAAATATTTTCCTGTTGTCGTTCCCGCCCCACAACTCAGGCATCTAAGGCTCCGTCATCCAAGAATGACAACCACCATGTTGTACTTCCTATCACCACCAATAATCGTCCACTTAAGCGTGGCAGATGTTATTGGCGGCCGGTGCTTTCTAACATCACTGAGGATCACATGGTTGTGGCTGAGAATTATGACAACAATGTTGAAAGGATGAAATCAATCGATCCATGGGTTTATCATGAAGATGGCTACTTCATGTGAGTTATTTTGCAACTAATGGTAGTTTTATATTTTCATAATTATATTATTATTCATTTATTTGTGCTAATCATTCAGTCTCTAATCTATTTTCAGGGGTAATAGAAGAAAGTTCATACTGATTACAACATTGCCACCATTCACTATGTTTTGAGCTTTGCTACTTCTATATATATTTGCTTCAATGTTGATATTTCATAATTCATACTTCATATCGTGGATCTTGTAATTGTATATAATGGATCAACTCATTGTACATTAATGTCTTTTTGTTTGGTAATGAACTCATTGTACATGTTCAATTTTTCGTTACAATGATTTAGATAATGTTGGCCAGCGTTTTTGCATGGTTCGTGATTATGATGAGTGTGATGAAATTACAGGTCGATGGTTGATAATTTTGTGTATTTTAGGGGTTGTGGAATCAATTGCACGAGTCCATATAGAAATGAAACCGCTTGATAGCTTGGTTAAATTGTGATCATTTAAATTCAATCTGTGTAAATTTAGTCTTAGTCTGATTTAAGGATGTAAAGTTTGATTTTGATGAAGTTTTTGATCTTATAATGATAAGGGTTTGAAGTTGGTGTGCCTATTCAAATTAGGTCTTATTTCTCTTATGTGTTGTATAAATCCTTTATGTTGCTTGGAATCATGTAATAGGAGGTGGTTCGGTTTTGTATATGTTTGGTATTGTTGTAATTTGGCTCCATGTAATGGGTCAGAATACTCATTGTACTCTCCTTATTATAATTGTTTGCTTATAAAAAAAAGTCTTAATTTAGTTCAAAATTATGATAATCTAGTTTCAATATACTACATTTAAGAATCAGTTTAATCACAAATTAAATTTAGATACAAACTATTTTATAAAATAGATTAATAGATTAAGTGATAAAAAATCAAAATTTTGAATGTAACAAAAAAAAATTCAAAATTTTTAATTTTACATGACTGTTTTTTTAACACCAAAGTTCAAAAGACAGATAAGAGTTAGTAAACATAGTAACTTCTTTTCAATTCATATGATCACATCTTTGGGAAGGGGTAAAGAAGGACCTTATCTTTGACTAAGCATTCGAACGGATATTAGTCTCATAACAGGTCTAAAGGATCTAAGCTTGTTGGGAAACATTGTGGACCCATTGGGGAGCCAAAGACCCTAATTACGATGGGTTCGAATCCCACATAACACATCTTTGGGGAGGGGCGAAGAACCTTAATTGTGACTAAGCACCCGAACGGATAACAGTCTTATAGCAGGTCAAAAGGATCTAAGCTTGGGGGGAAACTCCATTGACACATAGGGGAGCCAAAGACCCTAATTACGGTGGATTCCTAAAAAAAAAAAATATATGATCACATTTTAAAGTAGTAGTAGTAGAAACATTCAAAACTTTAACCTCATCAACTCCCATCAAACCCACCAGTTAGATTCCTGGGCTACGAGAAGATGATTCGACCTATCCGACAATACATCCATCACGACTGTATTTTAAAACGAGTATCACAAAAAAAAATTTTAAAAAAAATCACTCATTATCAATTTTATTTAAATTAGGAAATTCTGAAAAACTTCTCAAAAGATGATATTTGAAACCATGGTGGATTGTGCATATGAAATAATAGATATTTAACCCCACTGCACTCTTGATATGATATTTCTATTTAAAAAAAAACCCAAATACTTAAACAAAATCATACTCAAATTAATTGCATGAATAATTAAAGAATTTTAAAATATTTATTTTGCCCCTTAAAAGCAAATGCTGAATATCTGCACATAATTTATGGTAAATAATAAAAAAAAAGATTTTTTTTGGTAAGGAAACAAAAAGAATTAAATTACCTTATTAGTAGGAAGGGTAAAAAAGAAACAAATAGAAAATAATATTTTAATTTTTGAAATGATGAATAATTTAAAATAAATTAAATATTAAAAGTGATAATTATTTTAAAATAAATAACACATATATATGAGGCTGGCACAAGTGGTGGTGGATTTGTGCACCTTAACCAGGTGGCTGGGGTTCGAATCACAACTCTTGCGTATGGTGTGAATTTTCGCTGGGAGAGGGTTTCCCACTTTCAAGTGTCATTCATTCCCCTCAGGAGATTAGTCCTCGCTTCCGGTGGGGTATACTCCTGGTCAAGGACAAAAAAATAAATAAATAAAACTTATATAAAAAAACATATAAACATGTCCTTTTATGTCATTTTATATTCATCAGTTAGTTTAATCGCTAATTTTAGCAAACACTTCAAATGCAATCCGCTAGCTTATTAGCGTTAATTTTCGTTTTTCCTTCTTTACCGTTCCCAAAATTCTTAACTACTCATGGAAATTGGATGGACTATTGGGCTTGGAAAAGTAGAGTAATTAATTGTTGGAAATTAAATAAGGGAAATTAGTAAATTAAAAAATCTTACAATTAAGGTTTAGTTTTATGTTTCTTAATTCTTGTGCATCACACAAGAACAATAGTCAAAAGGGATTAAATTTTCTCATTTTAAAAACCAAAAGATATTAATTATTTTTTTGCAATTTATCCTTATCTCTTAGACAGTGTCTCCCCTAGGTAAACCAAGAGAGATCATTAATGGAGTGATAGGAAATTTTAGTCATATATAATTACATTAATCTAAAATTAAGAATATTTAATAGTTTCTTTACTTTTTGTGTGAAAACTTTAAATAAGAATTTAATTGTTGTATACTGTCAGTGTAAAGTTTTTTATACTTTCAAGCAATCACAAATCATAATATAGATTACTTTTAATGTGGTTAGGATAAAAGTCAAAGATTTTCAATGATATGACAACGTATGATTGATTGACAATGTAAAAAATATTTACACTGTTTTTACCAATTATGATATGAGAACTTATGATTGATTGATAGTGTATATCAATTAAATTCCTTTAAATATTTTCTATAAGAGATTAAACTTTACACTGACAGTGTACAACAATTAAACTCTTATTTAAAGTTTTCACACAAAAAGTAAAGTAACTATTAAATATTCTTAATTTTAGATTAATGTAATTATATATGACTAAATTTCCTATCACTCCATTAATGATGTCTCTCGATTTACCCAGGGGAGACACTGTCTAAGAGATAAGGATAAATTGCAAAAAAATAATTAATATCTTTTGGTTTTTAAAATGAGAAAATTTAATCCCTTTTGAGTATTGTTCTGGTGTGATGCACAAGAATTAAGAAACATAAAACTAAACCTTAATCGTAAGATTTTTTAATTTACTAATTTTCCCTTATTTAATTTCCAACAATTAATTACTCTACTTTTCCAAGCCCAATAGTCCATCCAATTTCCACGAGTAGTTAAGCATTTTGGGAAGGTTAAAGATGGAAAAACAAAAATTAATCCTAATAAGCTAGCAGATTGTATTTGAAATGTTTGCTAAAATTAGCGATTGAACTAACTGATAAATATAAAATCACATAAAAGGACAGGTGTATATGTTTTTTTTATATAAGTTATATTTATTTATTTATTTTATCCTTGATCAGGAGTATACCCTGTCGGAAGCGGGGACTAATCTCCTAGGGGAATTGAATGACACTTGAAAGTGGGAAACCCTCTCCCAGTGGAAATCCGCACCATATGCAAGAGTTGGGATTCGAACCCCAGCCACCTGGTTAAGGGGCATAAATCCACCACCACTTGTGCCAGCCTCATATTTATATGTGTTATTTATTTTAAAATAATTATCACTTTTAATATTTTAATTTATTTTAAATTATTCATCATTTCAAAAATTAAAATATTATTTTCTATTTGTTTCTTTTTTACCTTTTCTACTAATAAGGTAATTTAATTCTTTTTGTTTCCTTACCAAAAAAAAAATCTTTTTTTTTAATTATTATTTGCAATAATTTATGTGCAGATATTCATCATTTACTTTTAAGAGGCAAAATAAATATTTTAAAATTCATTAATTATCCGTGCAATTAATTTGGGTATGATTTTGTTTAAGTATTTGGGTATTTTTTTTAAAAATAGAAATATCATATCAAGAGTGCAATGGGGTTAAATATCTATTATTTCATATGCACAATCCACCATGGTTTCAAATATCATCTTTTGAGAAGTTTTTCAGAATTTCCTAATTTAAATAAAATTGATAATGAGTGATTTTTTTTTAAAATTTTATTTTTTGTGATCCTCGTTTTAAAATATGGTCGTGATGGATGTATTGTCGAATAGGTCGAATCATCTTCTCGTAGCCCAGGATTCTAACTGCTGGGTTTGATGGGAGTTGATGAGGTTAAAGTTTTGAATGTTTCTACTACTGCTTTAAAATGTGATCATATGATTTTTTTTTTAGGAATCCACCGTAATTAGGGTCTTTGGCTCCCCTATGTGTCAACGGAGTTTTCCACAAGCTTAGATCCTTTGAACCTGCTATGAGACTATTATCCGTTCGGGTGCTTAGTCACAATTAAGGTTCTTCGTCCCTCCCCAAAGATGTGTTATGTGGGATTCGAACCCATCATAATTAGGGTCTTTGGCTCCCCAATGGGTTCACAGTGTTTCCCAACAAGCTTAGATCCTTTAGACCTGTTATGGGACTCACTACTAGAAATCCATCTTTTTCGGACAGATTTACAGACGGATTTCAGACGAAAATCGGACAAGTTTCCTACGGATTTCGGACAGATAATTCATTCTGGACGGATTTCGGACGGAATGACACCCGTCTGAAAAAGCCTTGTTGGAAATTATAAAATCCGTCCCAAATTCTGTCCGAAAATATTTACAGACGGATTGCGGACGGAATATGGACAACGTGCAAATCCAGATTTTGGTTATTGTTCGAACGAATTTCAGACAGATTTATTTTTGTTTTCCAATGGATTTGGGACAGATGTTGTGATTTTATTGGTTATTGTTCGGACGAATTTCGGACAGATTTATTTTTGTTTTCCAACGGATTTGGGACGAATGTTGTGATTTTATTGGTTATTGTTCGGACGAATTTCGGACAGATTTATTTTTGTTTTCCAAGAGATTTGGGACGAATGTTGTGATTTTATTTGAGACAGATTTCCCACGGATTAAATAAATAAATTTATCCAATCCTCTTTTCGCACGAATTTAAAATAAAAACGTTTATCCTTTTGAGACGGATTTTGAACAAATTTAATAAAAAATATTTTTTTTATAAAGGAAATTGACTCAAATTTATAAATTGGCTTAATTTACTTTTGAAACAACAATGAGATGAAATATCAAAATCATTATTCAAGGGGGCTAGGCTTTAGGAATCTTAAGATTCTCAATAAAGCTTACATGGCAAAACTAGCCTGGCAAATGTCTAATAACCCGGAAAAGCTCTTGATTTATAAGTTCTTGCTCTTTAACCTTTTCTTGCCACTTTACTAGCTCTTGCTCCGTGTTTGTGTCCTTAGATGCACTTGAGGATGAATTGACAGCATACCTTTGAAGAAATATTTGTTCCTATAGAACCTAGACCATATAATGTCCCTTTTTTGCCTTTAGGAACTACTTCTTTCCAAATAGTCAAGTCATCTGGCATATTTTGGCTTTCACAAGACAACCCGTCACCATCCTCATGTTGACACAATGACAATACTGAAAGCTCTAATTTTCTCTTTTTAAAATTTCCCTACAAAACATTACAGTTTGACTTTTGTTAGTCATTTCACTAACAAACAATTTTGAACCATGCATGCAACAAAAGTTATAGAAAAATAAGTTAACACCACATACCATGGCATTCTCAGATCTATTATCAACCCAAGTGTTGTCCTTTATTCAAATGACATTTAGCAAACACTTCTTCTATGGAAGGTTTGACCTGTGTATAGCTACCTCCTACACTTTGTCATAACTTCAATGAGAAAATTCAAATAGTTCATAAAACAAAATCCTCAGGTACTTAAAACTACACCAATAGGTACTTAATTATACCTAAATACTCAAAATACTAATTACACTCTAACTATTAGATGGAAATTATAACACGATTACATAATCTCTTAAAAGTGGTACAGTGACAAAGCAGATATCAAGTGTACCTCGGAGTCTCTTAATCCAAGCAAACTCCGGTCATTTATATTAGATGATCCAATAAAAGCTACACGGTCATCTATAAAAAGGAAGTGTACATGAAAATTAACGAAGGAAAACAGTTAATTAAAATCATTCTAAAAGCTAAACATTGTTTATTAGAACTAGGAGATCCAAACTATAGTTAGTATAACCATTTCAAGATAACTTAATATCCCTGATGAAATATTTGATTATATTATCCTTGATTTGCTATTTTTAAAACAAAATCAAAAGATTCTTCGATAGAATGATGATATTGATAAGATACCTGACTTGTAGCCACAGGACCATCCTCCTAAAGTCTACCATGAGATCGTAGACCATAGAAAGAGATATAATCATGTGTCTTAGGACCAAGTATAGCTTCAAGATTGTGTAATATTGAGTGCTAGCTTTCCTCTACATATTGTTCTATACTGCCAATGTGTTAAGGCTCTCACGGTTGCAGCACCACTATCATCCAGACCACCCTATTAATGATAATTCACAATGCTAAAAGATTTAAGCCTAGAGAAAAGAGGATTCATTTTATAAAAAGAAGGCGAGTAACATTTCCTGGAAGCCAGGCAAGAGGGGAATCACAATTATAACTCTAAAATCTTTTTGTTCTTTGTGGGCTCGCAAAATACGCCTATATAGTGCTTCCAAGATACGGTTCTGTACTATGTAATCCTCTGCAAGACCTGATATGAAAAATTGGTTCTGAATGGAAAAAGAAAGGGGAAATGAGTTTATTATTAGTCCAAGTATGATATTCAGCAGTATTCTACAACTATGCTACATGTCTAATTTAAGCAGCCACTCAAACCTTAATTCAATTATTATCACAGAACTAATATTGCTATAGTACATTTATCTTTTGTATTAAGGAGTTGGATCCTCAAAGTGCACCGTGCAATTTAGAGGGTAAAGTGCAAGTCGTCATCGCTTATGAAAAAGTTAAGGGAATTCATTTCACCCTGAAGTTTAGGTGTCACATGTAACTTGTATTTAAGTTTAAATGTTTCATGCCTTCCTTTCATGACTGCAAAATACGATATTTTAATCTCCATATATTTTTCTCTCCCCGAACCATCATTAAAATGATTGGAGACACAGACCACCACATGCAACTTTTTAATATGGCTTGGTGATATTACTTATTAGTATGAAGAATGTTTAAGATTTCAAAATAGCTGTGCGACTTAATCATATATGACATTGAAATTTGTTAAGTACAATAGATATAAAGTAATCTCTCATGTTTCCTCAAGTATCAGATAATGCAGAATCAGAAATTGAGTGCAATGTGCAGTGTGAATGCTTCCTTCAGGCTGACTGGTTCCAACAGACCACTGGCTGACACTTCTGATAACCTGTAGGTTTCACATACCCAAAATTGCAGTAAATAATTAATTACGTAAATTTATATCGACAGGAATTAGGACAACTCCGAAACTAGGAGTCTATATGTTGTGTTAGATTATGAACATAAATATGGATAAACAGTAGGTCCTTTGTCGCGGTTAGTGGGGACAAGGAATGCTGTAAATATAATCATTTTTTTTTTTGGGGTACAAGTAAATATAACCATGTTGCTAACCCAATTAGAAACAGTAAAAAGAATTCTTCCCAGAATTTCTCTAGGAACTAATTTTGCAAATTTCTTTTTATACATCTACTCTCTTTTAATAACTATTTTCTGATAAAATTTATAGACTTCCAAGTTTTGATATCAAGTTAATCTTCTTTCCCAACTTGCTTACGATGGCATATCATCAACCAAAAAATAATATTCATACTTTTGTGAACATTTTCACAACTTTTCTAAAAGAATTTACTGCAATTGTCAATCTTACTAAGCTGGGTTTTGAGCAAAATGTAAACTTATTACGAATCATGAGTTATATGGATTGGTGCCAATTTGAAAAACTTGGTAGACTATTACGAAAGAGAAACTAATTCATTGAAGGATTGGTGCCAATTTGAAAAACTTCATTACACATACAAGATCTAGTAAGGCATAACTAACCTGACATTGACAAGTAGTCTGTGGACCAACTTGTCCATATTCCACACTAGTGGCATCATTGGTACCTTCTTCTGGTGTGTCCCACCAATCATCTAGATCATCGAGAACAGATTGTGCCTCCATGTTAAAAGGAACAACTTCATCTTGGAACCCTTTCAACAACAGTGGAGGCTTTTACTATTCAATTCTCCCTCTCAATCATATGAATGCAATGCATACAAGACAGGCTGAATGCATTACAATGGATAATACAGTACGAACTTGGACCTTTTATTATTGTAACTCATATACAATCAATAATTACAAGTTTTTCATGGTGCGACCTGTCAGAAACCATGCCAATATTCACCATATACACATGTTTGACATCCACCAGAATTTTTATTAAGGTGATGTTCAAACTTCATTTATTAATAAATAGTACATTTTTTTTGTAGGCCATTAATAAATAGTCCATACATACCATAAATACACACCAGTGGCGAAATGGTCAGGATCGCAATACCCTCACATTCTCATGAATGCTGAGGAGTCTTCTCATACTGTACATGCTGTTGATTTTCAAAGCTATAGAAACCTCCTTGTAGAGAAGCACATAGATCTGTATAATCATTTAATGACATAAGCAGAATCAACTTCAGTGTTATTCAATCTTATAAAGCAAGCTTCTGAATAGGAGAGATTGTATAAAACAAGTTTCAATTTCAAGATTAAATTCTGAATTTAAAAGGCTAGGGTTAGGGTTTCAAAAATCAATTTGGGGCTTTTACAACTAGGAGAGATTAGGGTAAAACACTCACCCAAAGTGAAGAGGTAAGGATACCACGACCAAACAGAGAGGCGGTGGCGGCGACTCCGGCGAGGACAGCAAGCGCTCGCTGCTGGACGATGACGCATAGCGAGGAGCCAGACGCACGAGGTGGTCCGAACCGGTGGCGGTCGCTGGTGCGTCCTACCCTCCACGACCGGATGCGAGCGGTGGGTGGCGGCGCAACCACGGCGAGGACGAACCAGAAAAGACATAAATATGGGTAAAAATGAGTGATAAATATTAAGTATAAACATAAATTTGTTTTTAGATTTTGAATCTAAAATTAAAGGATAATAAATATATACTTTCAGATTTTGAAATAATTAAAGTAGAGATTGATAGTTGGGTTGATCAACTAAGAAAATATTCGGTCCAAAATGTAATCTTCGATTAATATCAAACCAATTTATTTTCAAGTCTAAAATTAAATAGGATAAAATATGAAAATACTTTTCTTTCAATCATATTATTTAAAATAAATCACCAAAATAAATCTCCAGTTAACACTAAACCAATTTATTTTCAAATCTAAAATTAAGTAGAGTAATATCTGAAAATAACTTCCTTTGAATGATATTATTTAAAATATTTTTCTAAACAAAGAATATTAGTGACAATAGCATAACATTATAGTCCTGCAAGCGTGCATACACTGTAATAATACAGTGCTAATGCACTCAAAATATTTTAAATGAGTAAATAAAATTACTCAAACTAAACCGCATAAAAATAAACAAAAATAAACATCTAGATAATTAATTATTTCAATAAAATAATTAGGGACAGATTTAATTATGTTTTGCTCGTATAGGAACCAAATGGGTAATGTATAGGGACCAAATGGATGTAAGATAAATCAAGGAAAACATAAAAATTAACAAATCCGTGTGAAATCCGTCCGAAATTTTCGGACGGATTTCAGACGGATGTAAGATAAATCAAGGAAAACATAAAAAAAAATAACAAATCCGTGTGAACGGATTTCAGACAGATATAAGATAAATCAAGAAAAATATAAAAAATAACAAATCCGTGTGAAATCTGTCCGAAAATTTCGGACAGATTTCACACAGATGTAAGATAAATCAAGAAAAACATAAAAAATAACAAATCCGTGTGAAATCCGTCCGAAATTTTCCGACAGATTTCACACGAATGTAAGATAAATCAAGAAAAACATAAAAAATAACAAATCCGTGTGAAATCCAAAAATAACAAATCCGTGTGAAATCCGTCCGAAAATTTCGGACGGATTTCACACGGATGTAAGATAAATCAAGAAAAACATAAAAAATAACAAATCTGTGTGAAATCCGTCCGAAATTTTTGGACAGATTTCCGACGGATGTAAGATAAATCAAGAAAAACATAAAAAATAACAAATCCGTGTGAAATCCGTCCGAAATTTTCTGACAGATTTCAGACGGATGTAAGATGAATCTAGAAGAATATAAAAAATAACAAATCCGTGTGAAATCCATCCGTCCGAAATTTTCATAAAATTTCAGACGGAAACATTTCCGTCCGAAAATTCCGTCTGAAAATTCAAGTTTTCTAGTAATGACTAATCTCCGTTCGAATGCTTAGTTAAAGATAAGGTCCTTCTTTACCCCTTCCCAAAGATGTGATCATTTGAATTGAAAAGAAGTTAGTATGTTTACTAACTCTTATCAGTCTTTTGAACTTTGGTGTTAAAAAAACAGTCATGTAAAATTAAAAATTGTGATTTTTTTTTGTTACATTCAAAATTGTGATTTGTTATCACTTAATCTATTAATCTATTTTATAAAATAGTTTGTATCTAAATTTAATCTGTGATTAAACTGATTCTTAAATGTAGTATATTGAAACTAGATTATCATAATTTTGAACTAAATTAAGACTTTTTTTTTATAAGCAAACAATTATAATAAGGAGAGTAGAATGAGTATGCTGACCCATTACATCGAGCCAAATTACAACAATACCAAACATATACAAAACCCAACCATCTCCTATTACATGATTCAAAGCAACATAAAGGATTTATACAACACATAAGAGAAATAAGACCTAATTTGAATAGGTACACCAACTTCAAACCCTTATCATTATAAGATCAAAACTTCATCAAAATCAAACTAAGACTAAATTTACACAGATTGAATTTAAATGATCACAATTTAACCAAGCTATCAAGTCGATTAATTTCTATATGGACTCATGCAATTGATTCCACAACCCCTAAAATACACAAAATTATCAACCATCGACCTGTAACTTCATCACACTCATCATAATCACGAACCATGCAAAAACGCTGGCCAACATTATCTAAATCATTTTAACGAAAAATTGAACATGTACAATGAGTTCATTACCAAACAAAAAGACATTTATGTACAATGAGTTGATCCATTATATACAATTGCAAGATCCACAATATGAAGTATAAATTATGAAATATCAACATTGAAGCAACTACATATAGAAGAAGCAAAGCTCAAAACATAGTGAATGGTGGCAATGTTGTGATCAGTATAAACTTTCTTCTATTACCCCTGAAAATAGATTAGAGACTGAATGATTAGCACAAATAAATGAATAATAATATAATTATGAAAATATAAAACTAACATTAGTTGCAAAATAACTCACATGAAGTAGCCATCTTCATGATAAACCCATGGATCGAATGATTTCATCTTTTCAACAATGTTGTCATAATCCTCAGTCACAACCATGTGATCCTCAGTGATGTTAGAAAGCACCGACCACCAATAACATCTGTCACGCTTCAGTGACCGATTATTGGTGGTGACCAGAAGTAGAACACGGTGGCTGTCATTCTTGGATGACGGAGCCTTAGATGCCTGAGTTGTGGGGCAGGAACGGTAACAGGAAAATATTTGGGAAAATAACTTCATCTTGTGTGACTTTTGAAGAAAAATTTATTGATTAGATTATTTGAGTAGTAGTCTCATGGGAACGGAACTTAATTTATAGGATGAGGGATTGCCTTGTAATAGTAATAAACTTAATATCTATATGGTGGTAAGGAGGGTCGACAATTTGTTCTTATCACTTAAAAGTAGGGACTCTAACTAACGTTCATGATATGCATTGCTTCACTTGCTTTGCATTTAACAACCATTTAATTCTTAACAGATTTTGTTTAATTGGTTAAAATAAAATAAAGATAAAAAATTAAATTAAAAGATCCTTCTTTAACTAGATAAACAAAATTAGATAAATCAGTATATTAGATAATAACTTATTTATTTTGAAAATTAGATGATATACTGATTTATCTAATTTTATTTATCTAGTTAAAGAAGGATATTTTAATTTAATTTTTTATCTTTATTTTATTTTAACCAATTAAACAAAATCCGTTAAGAATTAAATGGTTGTTAAATGCAAAGCAAGTGAAGCAATGCATATCTTGAACGTTAGTTAGAGTCCCTATTTTTAAGCGATAAGAACAAATCATCGACCCTCCTTACCACCATATAGATATTAAGTTTATTACTATTACAAGGCAATCCCTCATCCTATAAATTAATTTCCGTTCCCATGAGACTACTACTCAAATAATCTAATCAATAAAGTTTTCTTCAAAAGTCACACAAGATGAAGTTATTTTCCCAAATATTTTCCTATTGCCGTTCCTGCCCCACAACTCAGGCATCTAAGGCTCCGTCATCCAAGAATGACAGCCACCGTGTTCTACTTCTTGTCACCACCAATAATCGGCCACTGAAGCGTGGCAGATGTTATTGGCGGCCGGTGCTTTCTAACATCACTGAGGATCACATGGTTGTGGCTGAGGATTATGACAACAATGTTGAAAGGATGAAATCATTCGATCCATGGGTTTATCATGAAGATGGCTACTTCATGTGAGTTATTTTGCAACTAATGTTAGTTTTATATTTTCATAATTATATTATTATTCATTTATTTGTGCTAATCATTCAGTCTCTAATCTATTTTCAGGGGTAATAGAAGAAAGTTCATACTGATCACAACATTGCCACCATTCACTATGTTTTGAGCTTTGCTTCTTCTATATGTAGTTGCTTCAATCACTGGTGCAGAAAAGGGATTCCACATCGGTTATTTTTGGCTTTTCACATCGGTTTTCAAACTGATGTTGAAAAGATCGATGTTGTTTATTGTTACTTTTCACATCGGTTTTAAAACCGATGTTTAAAGTACATTTTTAACAGCGGTTTTCATAATAACCGATGTGGAAAACTCATTTGTGAATGGGTAACCTATTGGAAATATCAATTTCCACATCGGTTTTTTTAAAACCGATGTGGAAATTAGACTTTCCACATCGGTTTTTAGGAAAACCGATGTGAAAATTTCAATTTCTACATCGGTTTTCCCCAAAACCGATGTGAAAATTTCAATTTTCACATATGTTTTCCCCAAAACCGATGTGGAAATTTCACTTTCCACATCGCTTCATTAGTAACCGATGTGTAAAGTCTAATTTTTTTTAAACTCTTTTTTACATTTCTATCATTCCTTTCCCCTGTTTCAGTAATGCAGATCAATACTAGAATAACATATTCTAAATATTCTCAACACAATCACTTTTGTACAACAAAAACACACTAAATTAATATATACTGAATTTATTACAAACAATACATATGTACGTTCAATTACATTCAGACAACAAAGATAATTAGAAACCAAAAAGCTACATGATATATTATAGATTTCATATCAAAATACATATGATCAGTCAAAAGTACACTATAGCTAGTACATGATAAGTTTTTAAACTAACTATATATATTCAAACTATGGTTGGTACACTTCAAGAAAGAAAGTTGCCCAACGTCTCCTTATGTTGTTGATGTCGGAATCAGATAATGGAGTTGGATTGTTGAATATCTGCAAGTTTAATTGGACAAAAGATTATATCTTTTAAATAATAAACTAACATAAAACATATAACAAATATATAACTGTTACTTCTAATTGTTACGAATTAACATTTATCTCGTGCCATCTTTCAGTGATCCTGGAGGAGATAATTTCGAACATCCACTTCATCACATAGTATCCACATTCCTATGATCCATGTTGTATACGTGACTACGTACAAATGAAACCCAATTAGAATATGAGGAATTAAATAGAAATCAATAATTATACCCACTGCATTTGAAGCGTTTGAACTAATAAATATCTTACGCTAGGAATAATCCATCTGATAGCCCGACGCCTTTCACCATGCAACATGTGGTTTGCATTAATAGAACTACCATGACAAAATAAACATTAATTAAAGTATATCTAATAGATTTCAGATAATTAAAACAACTGCATTACTGATTATAAAATATTTTAATACTTACATTTCGTTGATCGTCTTCAGTTCATTCGCCGGCTTATTTCCAATTGAGCAGAAGAAGACCACGACGTTCATCCTAGGGTACAAGATCAACAGTTGCCAATGCTTGCTGTATTTGCGGAACAATTAGTGACTAAGTCATATATAGTTATAATTAAATAATCGGTACTTACTTATTGAGATAAGGCGCAAGGTAGAATTGATGATCGTCTTGGGCAAGTATATCACGTATGGTGGTGGTCGGGTCTTCTGATGCTAGGAGAACATCACCCTGAATGAACATGGGGTCAATGAACCCATAAAGGGCGAGGTTACCCTGATCAACTAACATACGATACAGATACCTAATATATTAAAAAAACATGTTAATTATCATAGTATTTAAAAATTAATTACTTAACTTATAAATAAAATGGACTTACGTGCATCATAACGATAGGTGTGCAAAACTAGCCATTTCTTTATCGAGTACAATCTCCATAAGTTCCTTCTTTGGGATATACAGTTCATCACCTGGACTGGCATCATGTTCCAACCTTACCAAAGCTGCGTCATTCTCCATGGTAACAACCTGTATAGCCAGAAGTTTAAAAACATCACCAGGTGCCCCTTTGTCGATCCCCTAAACAACAAAGATATATATTAGTAATCACAGATAAGTTATTTCATTCGTAATTAATTAAATGGTCAAATGAATACCTTGGCAGGAGCAGACATCTTTGGTCTTCCTGGAACCAACCTTTTAGGCAGAATATCATTTCCAACATCCTATAACGAATAAAAATAAAGCATTATCTTTAAACAATAATAAATAATTTCAACTATGAATATAGAAAAACACAACTAACTGAATACCTCATATGTAACAAGAAAGCTGACCAGTCTTCTTGGCCAGAGGATGAAGTTACCGAGGGCCTGACCCACTGTTTGAACCTCCTCAGTGGGCACAGGGACTCGAGCATCAGCATCTCGAATAATCTCAACAATGACCCTCACCTGATCATCCGGTAATAAACGATGGTGTATGGTATTACCTAAGTTATTATGTGCCCTCCCCAATGCCACTAAGCGGCGATCATGATGATCATCAACATACAGCTCACGCCTATCAGGGTCGTCATCATCATCATCGTCATCACCATCATCATCATTTTCTGGCTGATGAGGAGGATCACATGAGCCCTTAGTGCTCACATGGACAGAGGGTTGGACACCGGCTGTCATCTGCTGGGACATAGAAGTCAATATTGCCATCTGCTGGGTAAACAACTCGGCCATCTCCTGTCTAAGCTCAGCTGCAATCTCCTGTTTTAGCCGTGCTCTATCTGCATCAACATCCCTGTGGCATTTGTGTGAAGATGAACCTTGGTATTGGCGAATGCCGACGCCCCATCCAACACCAATGACATGGCCCGGGTGGTCTGGTTTACCGATGGCAACAGCTAAGATATCATCGCGTCCCACTACAAAAAAACAATTGTTTAGCGACCGGCATATTCGGTCACTAAACTTTCTAATTCGGTCGCTATTTAATTTAGCGACCGAATTAGCGACCGATTAATGGTGGTGACTGATAATCTGGTCGCTGAGCTTTTAGAGACCGAAATAATAATTCGGTCGCTAAATGGCGACTGTAAATTCGATCGCTAAATAATAAAAAATGGTCGCTACACGGTTGGTCGCATTGTTTGGGTAACCATTTTTAACGACCGATAATCGGTTGCTAGTTCGGTCGCCAATGTTGGTTACTGTTAACCTATATTAGCGAAATGTTTAGCGACCAAATTTGTATTTCGGTTGCAAATTTGCGACCGATATTTCGGTCACAAAATTATATATTTCGGTCGCCATATAGTTGGCCGCATACTCAGATAACCGAATTTGGTGACTAATATTCGGTCGCTATTTCGGTCGCAAATTTTGAATTTTTTTTTACAAAAATTTTCCAGTAACTTAATCCTACCGACCAAATTTTGTTTTTCAACTATTACCCCATTGATTTTTAATTTCTGATATAAAAAAAATACACCAATACTTTTTTTGAATAAATAGAAAACGTAAATATGATGTACTAACGATCCAAAACACCACAGTCAATATGATCAAGAAAACACATACATTAATTAACGCAAGTTTAATAATTGTTTATAAAAAAAAAAGTTTAATAATATACTAATTAACGATCAAAACATAAAAACACACCACAATCAATAAGTACTAATCAAAATATCAAAACTCATCAATCTTCCAAAGGGATGAACGTGTAGAAGCGAGAACCCCCAAGGTACTTAAACTTTGCCAATACACCAGTGGACAACAAATACAGCTCCCTGATACCATTTGTGTCTGTTGCAAAATATGGGCGATCCTCATGGATTACTATATTCCCATTGAACAGATTTCCACATTTGTCTTCAATAGTCACAACACGCGGTATTCCGTTTCCCCAACGACGGTAGAATGATCGCGGGATTGAAATCAAATCCTGCAAATACACAAGAACAATTTAGTAATGATTAGTTTATGCATTAACCATCATTACGTGAATCCGATCATTATTCTTAAGTTGATGAGATACTGTACCTAGTCTAAATGGATGGTTGTCTCAAAACATTTAGTCGGATCTATTTTCTGATAAAACGATAAGGAAAACAAGTCATATGTCTAAACTTCATCAAGTGATAATAAGAAAAGATGGAAAGATCCATGTAGCATACTAGCATGTTAAAATAGAACAAAGAAATGCAACTTCACATGCAACTTTACAGATTAGCAAACATAGTAGTTTTCAGGAAAGCAGATGCTTTTACGTCGTTTTGAAGGATGGTCATAGAGAGGACTTTTCCTACTGGAAATGCCTAGATAACCTAGTAAGGATGGTCATCAACAACTATTTCTGGAAAGCTCCATTGTCTAGTGAAACAAATGAGTAGAAAACCAGAGTTGCTTTCATAATATTGTGCACAGAGCTGCTTTCTAATGTGAATAATGTTTGAATGATGACGGCACGTCATGTGCCTGGCAAATTGTGCCCCACCCTTCATTTTATCTAACCCTATACTTAATCCTTCATTATCTAAGACCTTGGACTTAAGGCAGAACTAAAGAAAAACCTCAAACTTCAAGAATCCTTCAAGCACATCCAAAATATTGAATGAGCATGCGTGCCCTGAGAAGGTACGCATGCTTATTAATATTGAATCTCAAATAGGAAACTAAGGCTTTCGTAGCTTAATAATTAACTCTAGCAGAAAATAAAACCATTGACTTATAAGGATTGCAGCATACTTCAACAAATATATATTGAAGCATATTTCAATACAAACTTAGATAAAATATAGTAGCAAACATCCTATTGAGCTCCGCTCTCCACTAACAAGTAACACATAATTTTCAAACACATGCATAACTTCTAAATTAGCAACACACAACAAGCATCCCGCCTTTTTGACAGGATCACATCCTATCGAGCTCTGCTCTCCACTAATGGCAATCAAGGCATAGAATTGACACATCCATCCTATTGAGCTCTTCTCTCCACTAACAAACAACATATAAAGTTTACAACCACATGCATCAATTTTAATCTACCAGCACACAACCAGTATCCTATTGAGCTCAGCTCTCCACTAACAAACAACATATTCAATTGCAACCACATACATCATTTCTAATCTACCAGCACACAACCAGAATCCTATTGAGCTCAGCTCTTCACTAACAATCAACAAATCAATTCAGAGTCTTCAAAAATAAGTGATTAAATTCAATTCACATGTGACTTAGACATCTCAACAGATACGGTTTAATAAGACCAAGTCATGGTAGTCATGGACTCTAGCATTAACAAAATGCTTTTATTCTTATAATCACTAGCCAACTTTATATTCCATGATTTATATACATTGTTAGTTACATGGTTTGATTTATACTTAGGATCATTTGTGAGTCTCATCCATAACTCTTTAGGTCTCTTACAAGCCAACAAACAATCTGTTGCC
Source organism: Sophora flavescens (assembly GCA_030762895.1). Taxonomy (NCBI): domain Eukaryota; kingdom Viridiplantae; phylum Streptophyta; class Magnoliopsida; order Fabales; family Fabaceae; genus Sophora; species Sophora flavescens. Next base: position 152,776,235 of record CM061066.1, read on the forward strand.
TTAATATTAATTTTTTCTCAATTGTGTCAATGCCTTGTCAAACATGTACTTATTATGAACCATACCAACAACCCATAACAAAGTTTCCAGCATTAAAGTGTTATATACCTCTTAGTGAAATTATTCAACAGGGGATTACAATAAAACCTACATAAACAACTTACAGCACATAGTCACACAACCATAATTGAATAAAATTGATGCACATTACCACATTGTATCTGATTCAAGTACCATCTATAAGAAACAAAATCAATCAAAACAAAGAATTGGAAGCTATATACATGTGTTTTGCATAAGGGAATGTCCACATCCCCATCATCAACTATGTCCTTGGTGATGCTGTCCCTTTCACTATAAAATCCTTGAAACCTTTATTCCCAACATCAAACAAACCACATCCAAAGCCTATCTATTTCTGTTTTGTATGCTTGTTATCATATAAAATCCAAATCATCAATTGGCATCAACATAAAATAGACAATCACAAAAGCATTGAATGAATGGAAATTTTAACCTACACAAAACAATAGACACTATGACCCATCCCATCACAGTAGCAATACAACAAACCTTAAAGATGAGAAATGAGGGATGATAATTTTACCTCTTTAGTGATGAACAGAGACACAGCAAGGGGATGAGGAAGTGGAGCAGTGGTGGCTCACCGGGGGTTGCGCATTGGTGGCTCACCGGAGGTGCGCTGGACAGAGAAAGAGAGAAATTAGATAGAGAGGAAGAGAGCAAGAGAGAATGAGAAAGAGACACAAAGCAATAGAGAACTTATGGTGGTGATGTTGTGGTTGTGTTGGTGGTGACACGGCCGGAGCTTGGAGGCGGTCGGAGAGAGCGAAGGTCTGTGGGGGAGGAGCTGTTGCGCGTGAGAAAGAAGTGAAGAAAATAGAGAAATGGGGGAAGAGAGGAAGGAAATCGTGATTCTGGGATTTTATTTTTAGCGACCGAATTAATCGGTCCCTAAATCGGTCGCTAACTGGGTTAATTTGAAATTTGAATTCATAAATTTAGCGACCGATTTTAAATCGGTCGCTAACACGCTCTATTTTAATTTTTTACGCGCTATTTAGCAACCGATATTAATTCGATCGCAAATATAAATAAAATTTAATCGTTGCATTTAACTCGGTCGCCATTTCGGTCGCTAAAAAATCAACAAGTTTTGACTTTTACTTTCCTTTATTTAGCGACCGAAATAGAGACCGATAACTCTGCTACGCTCTATTTCAGTCAATTTCGGTCGCAGTATCAACTATAACCAAGTTTCATGTAGATCCTACAATCAGTCGCCATTTCGGTCGCAAACAGCAACCAACAAATTCGGTCACTACTTTCGGTCGCTAAATAACCTTTTTTTTTTGTAGTGTCCTCTAGGAACAAAGGTTCCTTGGGTTACCTGCTCGTCCAAGGCATCCTATAACATATAAAATATCAGGTCACATTATAATTTGGTAACAATATTAAAATGACAATTACAATTCAAACTATACTTACAATCTTCTCAGCTACTTGGCGGGTCTCCTCAGATGTATATTGTCCCATTTTTCTTTGTCGGGCCCTCTTCCATTTATGATGGCATGGGGGTGGAGGTGGATCAACAACTTCTGGATGATTTTCAGCATTAGGATCCGCCTGAGATGCTGCTTCCTGACGTGCTTTCTTTTCCTCTTCCACCATTATCTGACCAAGTTTTTTATATCCCCTACGAGACATGACATGGGGGTAGATATTCTTGCTTTGGTTTTCCTGCCCATTTTTCCTCTTCTCCTGTTATAAATAGAATACAATTAAATTACATAAGTAAATAAAATTAATGAAATTACATAAATTTAGAGACAAATCAAATAAGTTAACCTGAAAGCTGGGATCATGTCGGCTCTGAACAAAGCGATCCCACGTCGCCTGGTCAAGAAACGGGTACACCTCAAGTGGGTTCTTTTCACATGTTGGATTGAATACATAATATCTGCCCAGGTCGACCTTAAAATCCCTCCAACGCTCACTAGCATACTTTATCAAACGCTTCTTCATATTCGTCGTATCCGGTATGTCAAAGGTGAGCTACATCAACACCAAAAGAATCAACGAATTACTGTATGATATTAATAAGATTAAAATAAAGTAGATACAGACAAACACAGGACGTAAAAGTGTAGATACCAGAATACTCTCCCATATCTGATCCTTCACGTCCGCCGGTACATCTTTCCAACTATCAATAAGTATACTAGGCCTGCTTCTAGCAAGGGTCGCCACAAAACTGTTAAACTGCTCTGCCATTGGCCCAATAGGATTGAGGTTATTATCAAAGTCTATTTTTATCCTTTGATTTGAACCACGGTTGGCAGTCAAATTCCTCATTCGTGTGGCACGTCTACCCTTTCTACCCGTAGACGGCGTCTCTGACCCACTGCATGAATGAGGGATATCCTCACGATCAGCATACCTGTTTAAACAAAAAAAAAACTTGTTAGTATGTCAGGATAAATATCAAACATAACTTATAAATATCAATCAACGTAATATTATATGTCAGGATAAATATCAAACATAACTTATCAATGTCCATCACGGCCGTGACATGCCAACTGAACCAGACCCTCACAGGCAGAACTGATCACGGCCTAGCCGTGATGGTGGTCACGGCTGTGACAGACCAACCAGTGAAGCAACCTCCAAGGCAGAATCCGTCACGGGCTATCCGTGACAGGCATCACGGTCGTGACGCGTGATACCGCGACTGGTGTTACTTTCTGTGTATCCTTTGTCCACCAATTGGAAAAATCCAGTCTTGGAGCCATTTCCACTATGGTGGATTAGACACAGATTCACACTTTATAACACTTCACAAACAGAACAACACAAGTATATTATATTTATGTGTGTGTATATATATATATATATATATATATATATATATACACACAGAACAAGGACTCAAGACACAAACTTCATCAAAGGGGTCACAACAAGGCACTAACACACTCATGACAGAGCCTAGACATGCAGTTGTACATGGATTCAGTTCACCATTAGCCTCACAACAACCAGGTTTTCACAGACACAAAATCAAAAATCTAAAAAATCTCAAGAATCTGAAAAAAATCACAGATGTTAGGTTTTCGTTCAAACCTTGTTGAGGCGTAACTCAGTATTGAAGAACAAAATCACAGAGGAAGAAACAAAATCTCAGTCAGATCTGCAGATGAAGAAATGAAATAGAAGAGGAAGCTAAGTCAAAAGAGAAGAAGAAGACGAATACCTGACGCAAATGGAAGAGGAAAACGCGAGTGGAAGAAGAAGAAGAATACCTGGAGCAAATGGAAATCGCGAGTGGAGGGAATGAAAAACAAAGGAATGCTCTGTTCTTAATAGCAAGCACAGAAGGTTGTTGGCGGTGAAGCAACCAAACATGATTTCTGTTTAGTGTGCTCATGAGTGTGAAGGCTTTGATGATACCGAGTTCTTGCTCGTATATGGAAGAGCAGAGCCAAAACAAAGGTTCCAGTTCTTGCTCGTATATGGAAGAGCAGAGCCAAAACAAAGGATAAGGGCTCGTGACAGATGGAGGGAATGAAAATAGAAACAAAAAGTAGGGGTTTGTCAAATATTACACATCGGTTATTTAAAAATCGATGTGCTTAGTCATATTTCACATCAGTTCTATAATAACCGATGTAGAAACTTACGATTTAATTTAAAATTTCATTTTTTTAATTTATTACATCGTTTATTTTTGAAACCGATGTGGTTAATTTATATTACACATCGGTTCACTGGAACCGATGTGGAAAGATAAAATTTTAAATTCTAATTTTTTTTAATTTTATACATCGGTTATAGTAAAACCGATGTGGTAAATCTATATATTACACATCGGTTCCAAAAGAACCGATGTCAAAAGATAAAAGTTTACAATTTAATTTTTTTTGTTTTAATTTTAAACATCGTTTAAAAAATAACCGATGTGAAAAATATTTACACATCGGTTAATTTTTAAACCGATGTGGAATCCTTTGCTTTTAATTTCAAAAATGTCACCGCCTCGTTTTACACATCGGTTATTGAGAAACCGATGTGGAATCTCCGATGTTAAAAACATATTTTGCACTAGTGAATGTTGATATTTCATAATTCATACTTCATATCTTGCAATTGTATATAATGGATCAACTCATTGTACATAAATGTCTTTTTGTTTGGTAATGAATTCATTGTACATGTTCAATTTTTCGTTACAATGATTTAGATAATATTGGCCAGCGTTTTTGCATGGTTCGTGATTATGATGAGTGTGATGAAGTTACAGGTCGATGGTTGATAATTTTGTGTATTTTAGGGGTTGTGGAATCAATTGCACGAGTCCATATAGAAATGAATCAACTTGATAGCTTGGTTAAATTGTGATCATTTAAATTCAATCTGTGTAAATTTAGTCTTAGTTTAATTTTGATGAAGTTTTGATCTTATAATGATAAGGGTTTGAAGTTGGTGTACCTATTCAAATTAGGTCTTATTTCTCTTATGTGTTGTATAAATCCTTTATGTTGCTTGGAATCAGGTAATAGGAGGTGGTTCGGTTTTGTTTATGTTTGGTATTGTTGTAATTTGGCTCGATGTAATGGGTCGGCATACTCATTCTACTCTCCTTATTATAATTGTTTGCTTATAAAAAAAAAGTCTTAATTTAGTTCAAAATTATGATAATCTAGTTTCAATATACTACATTTAAGAATCAATTTAATCACAGATTAAATTTAGATACAAACTATTTTATAAAATAGATTAATAGATTAAGTGATAACAAATCACAATTTTGAATGTAACAAAAAAATTCACAATTTTTAATTTTACATGACTATTTTTTTAACACCAAAGTTCAAAAGACTGATAAGAGTTAGTAAACATACTAACTTCTTTTCAATTCTTATGATCACATCTTTGGGAAGGGGTAAAGAAGGACCTTATCTTTGACTAAGCACCCGAACGGAGATTAGTCCCATAACAGGTCTAAAGGATCTAAGCTTGTTGGGAAACACTATGGACCCATTGGGGAGCCAAAGACCCTAATTATGATGGGTTCGAATCCCACATAACACATATTTGGGGAGGGACGAAGAACGTTAATTGTGGCTAAGCACCCGAACGGATAATAGTCTCATAGCAGGTCCAAAGGATCTAAGCTTGTGGGGAAACTCCGTTGACACATAGGGGAGCCAAAGACCCTAATTACGGTGGATTCCTAAAAAAAAAAATCATATGATAACATTTTAAAGTAGTAGTAGAAACATTCAAAACTTTAACCTCATCAACTCCCATCAAACCCAGCAGTTAGAATCCTGGGCTACGAGAAGATGATTCGACCTATCCGACAATACATCCATCACAACCGTATTTTAAAACGAGAATCACAAAAAATAATTTAAAAAAAATCACTCATTATCAATTTTATTTAAATTAGGAAATTCTGAAAAACTTCTCAAAAGATGATATTTGAAACCATGGTGGATTGTGCATATGAAATAATAGATATTTAACCCCACGGCACTCTTGATATGATATTTCTATTTTTTTAAAAAAACCCAAATACTTAAACAAAATCATACCCAAATTAATTGCATGGATAATTAATGATTTTTAAAATATTTATTTTGCCCCTTAAAAGCAAATGCTGAATATCTGCACATAAATTATGGCAAATAATAATTAAAAAAAAGATTTTTTTTTTGGTAAGGAAACAAAAAGAATTAAATTAAATCATTAGTAGGAAAGGTAAAAAAGAAACAAATAGAAAATAATATTTTAATTTTTGAAATGATGAATAATTTAAAATAAATTAAAATATTAAAAGTGATAATTATTTTAAAATAAATAACACATATATATGAGGCTAGCACAAGTGGTGGTGGACTTGTGCCCCTAAACCAGGTGGCTGGGGTTCGAATCCCAACTCTTGCGTATGGTGCGAATTTCCACTGGAGAGGGTTTCTCACTTTCAAGTGTCATTCATTCCCCCCTCGGGAGATTAGTCCCCGCTTCCGGCGGGGTATACTCCTGATCAAGGACTAATAAATAAATAAATATAACTTATATAAAAAACATATAAACATGTCCTTTTATGTGATTTTATATTTATCAGTTAGTTCAATCGCTAATTTTAGCAAACATTTCAAATGCAATCCGCTACTTATTAGGGTTAATTTTTGTTTTTCCATCTTTACCCTTCCCAAATGCTTAACTACCCATGGAAATTGGATGGACTATTGGGCTTGGAAAAGTAGAGTAATTAATTGTTGGAAATTAAATAAGGGAAAATTAGCAAATTAAAAAATCTTACGATTAAGGTTTAGTTTTATGTTTCTTAATTCTTGTGCATCACACCATAACAATACTCAAAAGGGATTAAATTTTCTCATTTTAAAAACCAAAAGATATTAATTATTTTTTTTGCAATTTATCCTTATCTCTTAGACAGTGTCTCCCCTGGGTAAATCGAGAGAGATCATTAATGGAGTGATAGGAAATTTTAGTCATATATAATTATATTAATCTAAAATTAAGAATATTTAATAGTTTCTTTACTTTTTGTGTGAAAACTTTAAACGTCGACTGATAATCGCAAGGGGTGTTGCGCTGGTAGTGGTGGCGGCATCTGCAGCAGGAAGAGGACAGATTTGAGTATCTGGTTGGTGAAGACAAGGTTTCAACAGGGAGACATGAAAGACAGGATGGATGCTAGCTGTGACTGGTAGCTCAAGTTCATATGCAACGGCACCGATGCGGCGGAGGATGCGAAAAGGGCCATAAAACCGTTTAGCCAATTTTTACGAAGAACGACGGTGCACTGAGATTTGCCGATAGGGCTGGAGTTTGAGGTAAACCCATTGTCCTGCTGAAAATTCTTTTTCCTGTCTCTTGGAGTTTGCTTGCTGAATCATTCGTTGCCTTGCTCTTGCGAGATTATGTTTCAACAGCTTCAAAGTGGCATTTCTTTTAGTCAAATTCTCATCAAGAGATGCAATCTTTGAGGAACCCGCAGCGCATGATAGAAGAGAGGGTGGTGCACGACCATAAAGGGCTTCAAATGGAGTCATTGCAATGGCTAAGTGATGAGAAGTATTGTACCAAAATTCGGCAAGTGGAAGAAAACGTGGCCAGTGTTGTGGTTCTTCACTGACAAAGCAACGTAGATATGTTTCCAAGCATCGATTAAGTACTTCAGTTTGACCATCAGTTTCGGGATGATATGAACTGCTAAATGCCAAGTTAGTACCAAGAAACTTAAATAATTCTTGCCAAAATTTACTGATAAATATTTTATCTCTGTCACTAACAATTGTTTTAGGTGTGCCATGGAGACGGTGAATTTCATAAAGGAAGATGATAAGCCTCTGGCTTATCTAGTTTTATAACTAGTAAGACGGTGGTTTACGTGCTAATTAGTCGAGTTCAATCTCGTTTTCGCCCAAATTTGCCTTGTTTTGTTCCTAAGTTGGACTTTGACTCGTTTTGCGTCTTTTGTGTAGTTTTTAGCTTCTTTTGGATAGAATTACGCTTGTGGTTGCTTGTGTTGTTTTCAGGTCAATAAGTGAAGCTTTGAGAATTAAGGAAAGTCAAGAAATAGTGGAGATTGCCATTCTGGAGATTCTCGCCTCGCGAGAGGAAGCTCGCCCCGCGAGAGTTTGAAGACCCGGGAAGACAGAGACCATCACGGCCTAGCCGTGATGTATATCACGGCCGTGACCTAAAATCCACACAAGTCAGAGACCATCACGGCCTAGCCGTGATTCACATCACGGGCCGTGAAAAGAAGGTTCGCGTCGCGAGACATCCTTCGCGTCGCGAGTGTTTGAACTCCAGAAAAGCGCCAGAAACAGAGACCATCACGGCCCAGCCGTGATGTATATCACGGCCGTGACCTAAAATCCACACAAGTCAGAGACCATCACGGCCTAGCCGTGATTCACATCACGGGCCGTGAAAAGAAGGTTCGCGTCGCGAGACACCCTTCGCGTCGCGAGGGTTTGAATCCCACAGAAGCGCCAGAAATAGAAGCAGTCACGGCCTGGCCGTGATGACCATCACGGCCTGGCCGTGATGACCATCACGGCCTGGCCGTGATGACCATCACGGCCGTGACGCGTGGCCTCCCTATAAATAAGGCACTGCAGAACAGAATTGGAGGACTTTTTGGATCAGAACTGATTGTAGATCTTTTAGAATCCTTATTCTGGGGCTGCGTCTCCTCTTCTCTTCTCTTAATTCTCAGTCTTAGGATGATTTCCGATTGTACGTGTGTCGTTGTTACGGACATGAGGAACTAATCCCCTTGTCTAAGGGATCGATGAACCACCTATGGCGGCATAGTATTCATGTGATGTAACTCTCTCTCTCTTAATTCAATTATTGTTTTCCAATTCTGATTTCATTGTGTTGGTTATATGCTTGCGTGATCAACTAGTTAAACGTGTATGAGGCCGAGAGGCGATTCGCGTTTTAGAACTTGAATTGGGAACATCGATCGAGTGTTGCACGAGAGTGAATAGGAGATCGATGCAACTCTTAGGGAACAAGAATTAATAGAATTCGAGATTAGGGTTAAGAGACCTAGTAAGTAATTAACTCAAATCATCGAATATGTCCTATTGAGCACGACAATGGATATAGGAGAATTTAGGGGTCCCGTCGACATTAAAATTGAACCTAGGGAGGAGATCAATATCACTTGGGTACTTTGCATGATTGGGTAGGTGGATTCGAAACCTTAGATGCCTTTAATTCCAGATTTCATCACCATATCTTAATTGATTTGATTTGATTTGTTAATTTGAATTGTGATCCTAGTTTCCCTCCAGCCACTTTCTCTACTTAACCAACTTATCAGATTTCTCGCGCAATTAGTCGAATTGGTAGCCCAATCCTTGTGTTCGACCTCGGTAGACTATTACCGTGTTTTATTACTTGCGACGACCCGGTACACTTGCCGGCGTAACAACAAGTTTTTGGCGCCGTTGCCGGGGATTGGCACGACCAATTTTCCTAATTTTTAGGAAATTCGGCTGTTTGGTTAAGCTGACTTTTAGTTTTATTTTCTTTTATTTAATTGCCATTATTTTTCTCTGCTTCTTTGATTCCACTTGGTCTTTGCCTGTTTTTGTATGCGAGGTACCCTTCTACAAGAGGACTTGCTATTTGATTCCGAGATCACCAGGACCGAGAGGCAATTAAGGAAAGAAGCCAGGGAACGGAAAAGAATTGAAGGAATTAAAATAGAGGGCATGGCTGAAGAAAACCCTCCTCCTCCTCCTCGTTACAAGCCTCTCTTCGAGTACGATCTACCAAGCTTGGGAGATTGTGACTCTTCTATTGTGAGGGGCAACCTGAATACAGACTCCTTCAGAGTGGAAGCATGTGTCACATTCCAGATCCGTGAGAATCAGTTTGATGGGAGTGGCAAACAGGACCCTCATAGACACATCACTCGCTTCCTTGAAGCTTGTGACTTACAGAAGACCAGGGGAGTCTCTCAGGATGAGTTTCGCTTGCGGCTTTTCCCTCTTTCTCTTAGGGATGTCGCTCGCGATTGGGTAGACAGCTTGGATAGGAACAGCATAAGAACTTGGGAGCAAATGGCACAGAAGTTCCTAACCAAATATTTTCCTCCTCAGAAAGCGGCACAAGCAAGAATAGCCGTCACATCATTCAGGTAAACGGAGGATGAAACTTACAATGAAGCATGGGAGAGGAACAATGGGTTATTGAGAAGATGCCCTTCAGCGTTCTTCGACCCGGTTTCCAAAGTTCAGCACTTCTTTAATGGGTTGAGGGGACGCTATCAGATGAACTGTGATGCCGCAGCTGGCGGTTCTTTTTCATATCTATCGGCTGAGGATGGATGGGCATTGCTAGAAAAGATGTCATATAATGATTACAACCGTGGTCGGGAAACCTCGAGTGGAGTCAGTTCTGTGACAATGGAAGCCATTTTGGAGCAAAATAGATTGTTGAAGATGCAGAATGCGGCACTATCGGGGAACAAAAAAGTTAATGTGATACACGAGGGGATGCCTCCGGGTTGTGACAACTGCAATGGGGATCATGACACTCAGATTTGCCCGCTGAATTTCTCTCAGGAACATGTGGATTCATGCCACAACTTCTATGACACTGTGCCCCAGAACAATTATCAGAGAAACAATCAGAATCAGAACAGGGGGTATATGAGGAGAGACCATCCGGGTTTCGCTTGGAGTAATGCTAGTGGTGGTCTGGCCGGGCAACAGCAACCTCAACAGGGTTTGAGGCCACACATTGGGATCCAGCAGTGCAATACTCAGCAGGGTCCTCCTGGGACTAATCAGGTGCAAATAACAGATAGTGGAAGACAACCGTGGGAGCTGGCTTTTGAGAAGATGAGTACAGCAGTGGAGAAGCTGTCAATTAACACGAACACTGCCATTGACAAGTTGGCGACTCATACAGGTTCAGCAATTCAGAATCTCGAGACACAAATAGCACAGCTCGCGAAGCAACTGAATGAGCGTCTTCCAGGCACTCTCCCAGGTGACACTGAGAACAACCCTAAGAGCCAGTGCAATGCCGTGACCACTAGAAGCGGTAGAGTGCTGGAATATAACAGGGGTGCACCTAGTTCTCCGGAAGTTGAGGTCTCGAACCCACCACATGTTGAGGAAGAACAACCTGAGAAAGAAGAGGAGTTAGCAAGAGGTAAGGCACCGGAGCAAAGAGGGAGGTTAAAGCTTGTAGATGAAGAGTTCCGTAGAAAGAAGTGGGTAGAGCCCAAGGACCCCCCGTCCTACATGAAGGTACCATATCCGGAAAGATTGAAGAAGCCTCAACAAGATAAACAGTTCAACAGATTCCTTGATGTCTTCCGCAAGCTTCAAATTAACATCCCATTTGCGGAAGCCCTGGAACAAATGCCATCGTATGCCCAGTTTATGAAGGAGCTTCTCACCAAGAAGCGGAGAATTGTGGATGAGGAGACGATTGCTTTGACCGAGGAGTGTAGTGCCATTCTTCAGAGAAAACTCCCTCCAAAGTTGAAGGATCCCGGTTCCTTTTCGATACCATGTACTATTGGGGAGATGAATATAGGGAAGGCATTATGTGATCTAGGGGAAAGCATCAACTTGATGCCCCTCTCCATGATGAAGAAGTTGGGAATTAAGGAAGCCAAGGATACACGGATGTCACTCCAACTGACCGATCGCTCCATCAAATACCCTTATGGGGTTGTCAAAGACTTGCTAGTGAAGGTGGACAAATTCATATTTCCGGCAGATTTTGTGGTGCTTGATATGGATGAAGACGCCGAGATCCCTCTCATATTGGGGAGGCCTTTCTTGGCCACAGGGCGTGCTTTGATTGATGTGCAACAAGGGAAGCTCACCCTCCGCGTGCAAGATGAGAATGTAGTCTTCAATGTCTTTGAAGCAGTGAAGCACCCTGTGGAGAGGTCGGAAGTGTACCGGGTGGATGTTGTGGATGGTATTGTCAAGGAAAAGACCACTAGAGGAGCCCATGGTTCTGCACTTGCACAAGTGTTGGTAAAATCCCATGGTGATGATAGTGAGGAAGAAGACCCCTTGGGGGATGAGGACTATCGTGAATGCTTGAAACAGATGGAAGCCTTACCGAGTCTCCCAAGGGATGAATATGCAAAGGAGAAGCTCAACAAGGAAGGCAATGAGGAAGATGGAAAGACACCGGAGTTGAAGCAACTCCCAAATCACTTGAGGTATGCATTCTTGGGGGAGGAGGGACAACATCCGGTGATCATTAGCAATGCCTTGAAAAAGGATGAAGAGGAGAAGCTGTTGAGAGTTCTTAGGGAACACAAATCCGCCATTGGGTGGAAGATTTCGGACCTAAAAGGTATAAGCCCTTCCCTATGCATGCATAAAATCTTGATGGAGGATGGTTATAAGCCGGTGGTTCAACCACAGAGACGGCTAAACCCCATCATGAAAGAAGTTGTGCGTAAGGAAGTGATTAAGCTGTTAGATGCCAGAATCATCTACCCAATCTCGGATAGTAACTGGGTTAGTCCGATTCATGTGGTCCCAAAGAAGGGTGGAACAACCGTGGTGGTCAATGAAAACAATGAATTGATCCCAACAAGAACCATCACGGGGTGGAGAGTGTGCATCGACTACAGAAGATTAAATGAAGCAACAAGAAAGGATCACTTCCCTCTCCCCTTCATTGATCAAATGCTTGAGAGGTTACCCGGATATGAGTACTACTGTTTCTTAGATGGATACTCCGGCTATAATCAGATTGTGGTGGATCCTCAAGACCAAGAGAAGACAGCCTTCACTTGTCCCTATGGAGTCTTTGCTTACAGGAGGATGCCCTTTGGATTGTGCAACGCCCCCGCTACTTTCCAAAGGTGCATGTTTTCTATTTTCTCGGACATGGTGGAAAGGTGCATTGAGGTGTTCATGGATGACTTCTCGGTCTTTGGAACTTCTTATGACAACTGCTTGAAGAACTTGACCTTGGTGCTTAAAAGGTTCCAAGAGACTAACCTTGTGCTCAATTGGGAGAAATGCCACTTCATGGTCAAGGAAGGTATAGTCTTGGGGCACAAAATCTCCCACAGGGGGATTGAGGTTGATAAGGCGAAGATCGAGTTGATTGAGAAGCTGCCCCCACCAACCACTGTAAAGGGGGTGAGGAGTTTTTTGGGGCATGCCGGGTTCTACCGGAGATTCATCAAAGACTTCTCCAAAATGGCAAGGCCGCTTTGCGACCTTCTTGTGAAGGATGTATCCTTTGATTTTAATGATTCTTGTTTAAATGCCTTCACTTTGTTTTGAAAAAATATGCTTGTCACCGCACCCATAATCACTGTACCTAATTGGAATTTGCCATTTGAAATCATGTGTGATGCTAGTGATTATGCGGTGGGGGGCTGTTTTGAGGCGGAGGGTGGAAAAATTAGCTCATGTCATTTATTATGCAAGTAAAGTTTTGAATGAGGCACAAGCTAATTATTCCACCACTGAAAAAGAACTACTTGCTGTGGTGTTTGCTTTGGATAAGTTTAGATCCTACATCGTGGGGTCTAAGATTGTGGTTTTCACTGATCATGCGGCCATAAAACACTTGATGACAAAACAAGAGGCCAAACCTAGATTAATTCGGTGGACTCTTCTTTTGCAGGAATCTGATCTCGAGATTAAGGACAGGAAGGGATCCGACAATGGGGTGGCGGACCACTTATCTAGGTTGGTCAATCCCGACACCGAGGAGGAATTGTTAGACATCAAGGAAGAGTTTCCTGATGAAAAGCTGTTTGCACTTATTGAAAATTCCCCTCCTTGGTTCGCGGATATGGCCAACTTCAAGTCTTTAAATGTGGTTCCGCAAGGTTGGACTAATCAACAGAGAAAGAAATTCTTCTCGGATGCAAAATATTATGTGTGGGAGGACCCTTATCTCTTCAAGCAGTGCTCGGATGGGATCCTCAGGAGGTGCATTCCCCATGACCAAATCGGAAACGTGTTGTGGCATTGTCATAGCTCGGATTACGGTGGGCACTATGGGGGAAAGAAGACTGTAGAAAAGATCCTCCAAAGTGGTTTCTTTTGGCCGACGCTCTTCAAGGATGCCTACACCTTTGTTGAAAACTGTGATCGTTGCCAAAGGGTTGGCAATATTTCTAAGCGGCATGAACTCCCCTTGAATTGCATGCTCAAAGTAGAGCTCTTTGATGTATGGGGGATAGATTTCATGGGACCATTCCCACCCTCTTTCTCTTACCAATACATTTTGGTGGCTGTGGACTACGTGTCGAAGTGGGTGGAGGCAATCCCAACAACCACAGATGATGCGCGGGTAGTCATGGATTTCTTGAGGCGCAATATCTTCTCGAGGTTTGGGGTCCCAAGAGTGTTGATCAGTGATGGGGATCCCACTTCTGTAACAATCAAATGCACAAGCTTCTTGAGAAGTATGGGGTCAAGCACGAGTCTCTACTCCCTATCATCCCCAAACAAATGGGCAAGCGGAGGTATCCAACCGTGAGTTGAAGCGCATTCTCGAGAAAACCGTCAACTCCTCACGGAAGGATTGGTCAAGGAAATTGGATGATGCTCTATGGGCTTATAGGACCGCCTTCAAGACTCCAATTGGAAGGTCTCCCTACAATTTGGTGTTCGGAAAGGCATGCCACCTACCGGTGGTGTTGGAGGAGAAATCTTATTGGGCAATTAGGGAGCTCAACTTTGACTTGACAAAGGCCGGTGAGAAGAGGTTGTTGGACTTGAATGAGCTGTCGGAAATCCGCATGCAAGCTTATGAGAACGCAAGAATCTACAAGGAGCGGACGAAGGCATGGCATGACAAGCACATCTTGCCTAGGAAGTTTGAGCCCGGACAATTGGTGCTTCTGTATAATTCAAGGTTGAGGCTCTTTCCTGGGAAGCTGAAATCAAGGTGGTCGGGACCATACAAGATCCTACAAGTCTTCCCCCATGGGGCAGTGGAATTAGAAGGGACCTCTGGCAACTTCAAGGTGAACGGGCACAGGTTAAAGCATTATCATGGGGAATCAATCCCAACTGGAAAGCAAGTGTTTCTTCTGGATTAACCCTTAGGGGTGACTTGAGTCAGGCTCAGGACGTTAAACAAGTGCTACTTGGGAGGCAACCCAAGCTAGGTATCCCTCTCTTCTCCTAACTTTTGTTCTGTTTTTGATTTTTGTTTATGTTTTTGTTTGTCACTCTTGAATAATTTGAGAAGATCAAGAGTTGTTGTATGAATGATGTGTCGGCAAGCTTTTTGGATTTTGATTAAATGGAGCATAGATGGATTGCATGAATTATATTGACCATTGATGATTTCCCCCTAGGTTCTAATAATAGAAAAGTTGATCCCCACTTAAAAATTGAAAATTGAACTTTGCGAACTTTATTGTGACTACTTGACTTATGATAAGTTTGGGGTGAGGGGGTACACACACTAGGAATCGTATCTCGGTCAAACAATTTGCGAAATGTCCAGGTGAGGATTTGAGCCTCCAACTCTGTTTTTGAATGTGTGAATCACTGTTAAGTTGCACTTTCCCGAATTTGCTTGAATCTCTATATGGTTTGCATGTTTATGTGTTGCATCAAATGATTCAGGCAATTTTCTTTGAATAACTACATGGCCTAAAAATGAACCATCCCTAATGCATGTTCCCTAGTTAGCCACATTGAGCCTAATTAGCCTATTGTTTCTTTATGACCCTACATTATGAGCCGAAATCTGAAAAAACCATGTTAACCCAGTCTTAGGATTAGGAGAGCATGGAAGTTTAATGAGAAAAGAGTTGTGAGAAACTAAGTTTGGGGTGGCTACGAGGTGATATGTCATATTGGGATGAGAAAAAGAAAATAAAGGTTGATCCAAGGCAAAAAGAAAAGAAAAGAAAAGAAGAAAACAAAAAAATTGCCAAAAGAAAAGGGGCAAAACAAAAAGATTAGCAAGGAAAAGGATGTAGTCACCCGAGCCCAAATGAAAATGGAAAAAGGAATTTGAGTGGAAAAAGTGTCAAAATGCTCATGCTCTCTTAGTTCCTAGGGACTTAAGCCTGAATATCCTTCATTATCCTACCCTTAGCCAGGCCCCATTACAACCTTTGAAAGACCTATTGATGTTGCATGCATGTTTTCGTGGGAACCATTTTTGAGATGAAAATCAAATTCATGGGAAGTGCTCTTAGAATGTGAAAGTGAGTGAAAAGTTGATAGCCTAGACAAACTTGAGCGAATGAGTGAAATACTAAATGCCCTTGTGAGGAAGGCAATTGTTTGAAATAGGTGATCTTCCTTTGTGTGTATCTTTGAGCCTCAACTTAGAGTAATGATGGCATGAATGATAAATTCTCAATTGTTTAAAGTAGATGAATGTGGGGATTACATTGATGAAAAAGGGGGGGAATCAAAGAAGAAAAACTGTTTTGTAAAGTCGTATGAAATTTGTGCGAAATCGATTGAATCCCTTAAGCTTGCCAAGTCTTGAGTCGTTTTTGAGTTTTAGCTTGCTTGGGGACAAGCAAGGTTTAAGTTTGGGGTGTTTGATAAGCCTCTGGCTTATCTAGTTTTATAACTAGTAAGACGGTGGTTTACGTGCTAATTAGTCGAGTTCAATCTCATTTTTGCCCAAATTTGCCTTGTTTTGTTCCTAAGTTGGACTTTGACTCGTTTTGCGTCTTTTGTGTAGTTTTTAGCTTCTTTTGGATAGAATTACGCTTGTGGTTGCTTGTGTTGTTTTCAGGTCAATAAGTGAAGCTCTGAGAATTAAGGAAAGTCAAGAAATAGTGGAGACTGTCATTCTGGAGATTCTCGCCTCGCGAGAGGAAGCTCGCCCCGCGAGAGTTTGAAGACCCGGGAAGACAGAGACCATCACGGCCTAGCCGTGATGTATATCACGGCCGTGACCTAAAATCCACACAAGTCAGAGACCATCACGGCCTAGCCGTGATTCACATCACGGGCCGTGAAAAGAAGGTTCGCGTCGCGAGACATCCTTTGCGTCGCGAGTGTTTGAACTCCAGAAAAGCGCCAGAAACAGAGACCATCACGGCCCAGCCGTGATGTATATCACGGCCGTGACCAAAAATCCACACAAGTCAGAGACCATCACGGCCTAGCCGTGATTCACATCACGGGCCGTGAAAAGAAGGTTCGCGTCGCGAGACACCCTTCGCGTCGCGAGGGTTTGAATCCCACAAAAGCGCCAGAAACAGAAGCCGTCACGGCCTGGCCGTGATGACCATCACGGCCGTGACGCGTGGCCTCCCTATAAATAAGGCACTGCAGAACAGAATTGGAGGACTTTTTGGATCAGAACTGATTGTAGATCTTTTAGAATCCTTATTCTGGGGCTGCGTCTCCTCTTCTCTTCTCTTAATTCTTAGTCTTAGGATGATTTCCGATTGTACGTGTGTCGTTGTTACGGACATGAGGAACTAATTCCCCTGTCTAAGGGATCGATGAAGCCACCTATGGCGGCATAGTATTCATGTGATGTAACTCCCTCTCTCTTAATTCAATTATTGTTTTCCAATTCTGATTTCATTGTTTTGGTTATATGCTTGCGTGATCAACTAGTTAAACGTGTATGAGGCCGAGAGGCGATTCGCGTTTTAGAACTTGAATTGGGAACATCGATCGAGTGTTGCACGAGAGTGAATAGGAGATCGATGCAACTCTTAGGGAACAAGAATTAATAGAATTCGAGATTAGGGTTAAGAGACCTAGTAAGTAATTAACTCAAATCATCGAATATGTCCTATTGAGCACGACAGTGGATATAGGAGAATTTAGGGGTCCCGTCGACATTAAAATTGAACCTAGGGAGGAGATCAATATCACTTGGGTACTTTGCATGATTGGGTAGGTGGATTCGAAACCTTAGATGCCTTTAATTCCAGATTTCATCACCATATCTTAATTGATTTGATTTGTTAATTTGAATTGTGATCCTAGTTTCCCTCCAACCACTTTCTCTACTTAACCAACTTATCAGATTTCTCGCGAAATTAGTCGAATTGGTAGCCCAATCCTTGTGTTCGACCTCGGTAGACTCTTACCGTGTTTTATTACTTGCGACGACCCGGTACACTTGCCGGCGTAACAACAGAAGACAGTGGCAAGATATGTTGCAGAGAAATGTGTTGGTAAAGCAATAAAATGAGCATACTTGGTTAGACGGTCAACAACAACCCAAATGACGGTTTTGTTTGAAGAAGGTGGCAAGTTAGTGATGAAATCCATGGAGATATCCTCCCAAACTTGGTGGGGAATTGGGAGAGGTTGCAGAAGACCATAAGGAGCCTGAGTAGGATATTTGTTGTATTGGCAAGTGGAGCAACCATTGATGAAAGATTTCACATCAGCATACATTCCAGGCCAAAATAAAACAACAGATAAGCGGGACAAGGTGGCTTTAATTCCAGAATGACCCCCTAGAGGTGAAGAATGGTATTCCTCTAACAAAGAAGGAATTAGGTCTGCATCATGAGGTATGAAAATGCGTTCTTGGAAATAAAGAATTCCAGACCTGTAAGTAAATTTCTGCTGCATCGCTGAATTCTCATGAAGTTTGGATATCAATTGTTTTCCCACAGGAAGATCAACATAAAAGTGTTGAAGTTTAGTGAACAATGGAAAAATGGGGAACTTACAGTGGCACAAATGGCAGCAGCTGTATCTGTAGGCGTGCGAGATAAGGCATCAACCACGATGTTTTCCTTGCCAGGTTTGTAATGAATCTCGAAACTGTATCCAATGAGTTTCGTTAACCACTTCTGCTGCTCTGGTGTTTGAATAGTTTGTGTCATTAAATTTTTGAGGCTTTTGTGATCAGTATAAATGCAAAAAATATTTCCCAATAAATACTGACGCCACTTTTTTATGGCCTCTGTAACAGTGAATAACTCCCGCACATAGGCAGAGGAAGAATACAGTCGAGGTCACATCTTGCGACTAAAGAATGCAATTGGGTGACCTTGTTGGGACAAAACAGCCCCTACTGCCACACCGGAAGCATCTGTGGTTACTTCAAAGGGAAGACCAAAATCAGGTAATGTTAGTACTGGAAGATTTGTCATTGCATTTTTCAGTTGTGTGAATGTTTCCTCTGTTGTAGAAGACCATACAAGTGTAGGAGCTTTAAGCAAATCAGTTAGTGGACTTGCAATAGTGGCATAATGTTGCACAAATCGTTGATAGAACCTGGTGAGGCCAAGGAAAGCACGTAGGTCCGTGAGAGATTTAGGTGTGGGCCACGCTAGAATAGCTTGCACTTTTGTAGGATCAGCCTTTACTCCATTCCCTGAAATAATATGTCCAAGATAATCCACGGATCTAACACCAAAATTACACTTAGAGAGTTTAGCAAAAAATTGGTGTGCATATAAAGATTGCAAAACTTGTTCTAAGTGAATTAAATGGCTAGACCAAGAAGGACTATATATAAGGATATCATCAAAGAATACAAGGGCAAATTTGAGAAGAAAGGGACGGAGTAAGTCATTCATTGCCGGTTGGAAGGTTGATGGTGCATTAGTGAGGCCAAAAGGCATGACCAAGAATTCATAATGGCCATTAAAGGTCCGAAATCCAGTCTTAGGAATATCCTCTTGAGCCAATCGAATTTGATGATAACAGGAGCGTAAATCAATCTTAGAGAAAACTTGGGCACCCTTCAATTCATCCAATAACTCATCAATTGTAGGAATAGGAAAACGATCCCTAATAGTGATAGCATTGAGTGCCCGATAGTCTACACAAAAACGCCATGACCCATCTTTTTTTTTTAACCAAAAGAACTGGAGAAGAATAAGGGCTGTTACTTGGGCGAATAATGCCATCTTCGAGCATGTCCGCAATCATGGTAGTCATTGCTTCTTTCTGAAAATGAGGGTAACGGTAAGGTTTAATGTCCACAGGGACAGAATCTGGTTGTAAATGAATGTGATGGTCTTGAGGCCTAGTGGGTGGTAAACCATGGGGAATAGAAAAAATGTGGGAATAACGGTGGAGAAGAATTTTAAGATCTGGGTGTAATGAATCCAATGTGTTAGCATCAGTAGGGGATAAGAATGTATCATGGAAGTAGGTGGGATAAGAGATTGGTGATCAATAGGTAGCATAGTAATTGTATGAAGAGTGGCAATGGAATTGGTATGGATCATACGGTTTAATTGAGGAAAAGTGGCAAGAGATAATGAAGGAAAAGACATGCCGGTAAGAGTGATAAGATCCCCATTATGGTAAAATTGCATAGAAGGGATGGTGTAATCCGAAACAAATGGTCCTAAAGTTTGCAACCATTGTACACCAAGAACTATGTCTGCCCCCTGGATGGGTAAAAGATAGAGTGAGACTAAGAAAGTATGTTCTGCAACTGTGAGAGGAACATTTGAACATATGCCAGCACATTTCAAATGATCACCATTGCCGACCATAACGGAAAAAGATGGCAGTGTTTGAATGGATAAATGCAAGAAGTCAACCACTCTAGGTTGAATGATGTTATGTGAACTCCCCGTGTCAACCAAGACGGAAACAAGGTGCCCCTGAATGCGAGCATAAAATCTGAGTGTCCGTGGGGATGGCTGTCCAGAAACTGCTTGTAGGGAGAGATGGAATTGTTCAGGTTTTGGGTCGGTTTGTGTAGGATCAGGGTTGGTGAGGAAAGGAGATGGTAGAGGGGGGGCCGTATCCGTAAAACAGAAAAGATCATCAGGAGGAGATTCAGTAAGAGGTTCCGGCGGTTCATCAGGAGCAAGCAACAACAAAAACTGCCTATTCTTGCAATGATGGCCACGATGGTATTTCTCATCACAATTGAAACATAAACCTTTGGCTCTACGGGCATCCATCTCAGTTCAGTTTAGTAAACAAATTGGTGTAGTTTTGGTATTGGAAGGTGGTTCGGGTAAGGCCAATGGTGCTTGTGTGGCATTGGGTAATGTGAAGCGGGGTTGTGGTAGTGGTGTGGGTAGGATAGGTGGTAGGGGGCGAGGCTGAGTTGTGTGAGGAACATAGGCTAAGGTATTGCGTGAGGCAGATAATTCGGTTTCTACCAATTTGGCCAAACCAATGGCACCAGAAATAGAAACAGGGTGCAGAATAGCTAGTTCATTTTGTATGTCCTGGCGCAAACCAGAAATGAAACAGTCCAATATTGAATGAGGAGGTAAACCAATGACACGGTTGCACAAATGCTCAAATTCGCGTTGATAATCAGAAACTGTGGTGGTTTGTTGCAACTTGAATAAAGCTTGTTGATGATTTTCATATGCAGATGGACCAAATCGAAGTTCCAAAGAACGCACAAAATCCTCCCAAGTTGTAAGCAAATGATTGTTATGCATCCACTGGTACCAACCGAGAGCATCTTCTGTCATATAACAAGAAATTCTGGAGAGCCGATTGGAAGGTGTGATGTAATAATGATCAAAATATTGGTTGGCTTGGAACAACCATTCCATAGGATTAGAGCCATCAAATGGGTGAAGTATGAGTTTTGGAGGTTTGATAGGGTTGTCTGGGTGTGGTGTATGAAGCGGAGAAGAAGGATCAGACGTATTTTGGAAAGTCTGGAAGGTTTGTAAATAAGATTCATGGCGGAGATCTTGGTGAGTTTTGAACTCCTGGAATGCAATAGTAAGGGCGGCAATGGAGTCTTTTAGTTGTTGCATATCTTGGGAACGTGTATTCATGGAGTCAGTGATGAAAGCACCAATGATAGATTAAGCTGTGAGTCAATTGTGTTTATTCCAATTAGAGAAGGAATAGGTCTCCTAAGAAAAGGGAAGGAAGACTGGAATTGTTTATGAATAATTCCTTAACTGATTCCTTACACTCAATAGTATCCAATAACCATACAAATAACTACCTCCCTAAAATTTAGGATCATTGAGGGCAGTTTCTTTTTCCTGAACCTGCTGATTTAAACTGTTGATTTAAAACTGAAAATTAATAACTAACTATTACATTTACTTATAATTTATTTAACATAATCTGAATGATGTGCAGGAGGCTTTGTCACACGTTTGGGCCTATTTGCAGCAGTTGAAGACCCAACCTTAACAATAGTTCCTTGTTCAGCAGGCCCATCCATATCAGAATGACAACCACCGTGTTCTACTTCTTGTCACCACCAATAATCGGCCACTGAAGCGTGGTAGATGTTATTGGCGGTCGGTGCTTTCTAACATCACTGAGGATCACATGGTTGTGGCTGAGGATTATGACAACAATGTTGAAAGGATGAAATCATTCGATCCATGGGTTTATCATGAAGATGGCTACTTCATGTGAGTTATTTTGCAACTAATGTTAGTTTTATATTTTCATAATTATATTATTATTCATTTATTTGTGCTAATCACTCAGTCTCTAATCTATTTTCAGGGGTAATAGAAGAAAGTTCATACTGATCACAACATTGCCACCATTCACTATGTTTTGAGCTTTGCTTCTTCTATATGTAGTTGCTTCAATGTTGATATTTCATAATTCATACTTCATATCGTGGATCTTGCAA
This sequence comes from Sophora flavescens, assembly GCA_030762895.1. Lineage (NCBI taxonomy): Eukaryota > Viridiplantae > Streptophyta > Magnoliopsida > Fabales > Fabaceae > Sophora > Sophora flavescens. The sequence goes on from CM061066.1 coordinate 152,798,324, forward strand.
TTGTATATAATGGATCAACTCATTGTACATAAATGTCTTTTTGTTTGGTAATGAACTCATTGTACATGTTCAATTTTTCGTTACAATGATTTAGATAATGTTGGCCAGCGTTTTTGCATGGTTTGTGATTATGATGAGTGTGATGAAGTTACAGGTCGATGGTTGATAATTTTGTGTATTTTAGGGGTTGTGGAATCAATTGCACGAGTCCATATAGAAATGAATCGACTTGATAGCTTGGTTAAATTGTGATTATTTAAATTCAATCTGTGTAAATTTAGTCTTAGTTTGATTTTGATGAAGTTTTGATCTTATAATGATAAGGGTTTGAAGTTGGTGTACCTATTCAAATTAGGTCTTATTTCTCTTATGTGTTGTATAAATCTTTTATGTTACTTGGAATCATGTAATAGGAGATGGTTGGGTTTTGTATATGTTTGGTATTGTTGTAGTTTGGCTCGATGTAATGGGTCAGCATACTCATTCTACTCTTCTTATTATAATTGTTTGCTTATAAAAAAATGTCTTAATTTAGTTCAAAATTATGATAATCTAGTTTCAATATACTACATTTAAGAATCAGTTTAATCACAGATTAAATTTAGATACAAACTATTTTATAAAATAGATTAATAGATTAAGTGATAACAAATCACAATTTTGAATGTAACAAAAAAAAGTTTCACAATTTTAAATTTTATATGACTGTTTTTTTAACACCAAAGTTCAAAAGACTGATAAGAGTTAGTAAACATACTAACTTCTTTTCAATTCATATGATCACATCTTTGGGAAGGGGTAAATAAGGACCTTATCTTTGACTAAGCACCCGAACGAAGATTAGTCCCATAACAGGTCTAAAGGATCTAAGCTTGTTGGGAAACATTGTGGACCCATTGGGGAGCCAAAGACCCTAATTATGATGGGTTCGAATCCCACATAACACATCTTTGGGGAGGGACGAAGAACCTTAATGGTGACTAAGCACCCGAACGGATAATAGTCTTATAGCAGGTCCAAAGGATCTAAGCTTGTGGGGAAACTCCGTTGACACATAGGGGAGCCAAAGACCATAATTACGGTGGATTCCTAAAAACAAAATCATATGATCACATTTTAAAGTAGTAGTAGAAACATTCAAAACTTTAACCTCATCAACTCCCATCAAACCCAACAGTTAGAATCCTGGGCTACGAGAAGATGATTCGACCTATCCGACAATACATTCATCACGACCGTATTTTAAAACGAGAATCACAAAAAATAAAATTTAAAAAGAAAATCACTCATTATCAATTTTATTTAAATTAGGAAATTCTGAAAAACTTCTCAAAAGATGATATTTGAAACCATGGTGGATTGTGCATATGAAATAATAGATATTTAACCCCACTGCACTCTTGATATGATATTTCTATTTTAAAAAAAATATCCAAATACTTAAACAAAATCATACCCAAATTAATTGCACGGATAATTAATGAATTTTAAAATATTTATTTTGCCCCTTAAAAGCAAATGTTGAATATCTGCACATAAATTATGGCAAATAATAATTAAAAGAAAGATTTTTTTTTTTTTGTAAGGAAACAAAAAGAATTAAATTACCTTATAAGTAGGAAAGGTAAAAAAGAAACAAATAGAAAAGAATATTTTAATTTTTGAAATGATGAATAATTTAAAATAAATTAAAATATTAAAAGTGATAGTTATTTTAAAATAAATAACACACACACACACATATATATATATATAAGGCTGACACAAGTGGTGGTGGACTTGTGCCCCTTAACCAGGTGGCTGGGGTTCGAATCTCAACTCTTGCATATGGTGCGAATTTCCACTGGGAGAGGGTTTCCCACTTTCAAGTGTCATTCATTCCCCCCTCAGGAGATTAGTCCCCGCTTCCGGCGGGGTATACTCTTGGTCAAGGACAAAATAAATAAATAAATATAACTTATATAAAAAAAACCTATAAACATGTCCTTTTATGTGATTTTATATTTATCGGTTAGTTCAATCGCTAATTTTAGCAAACACTTCAAATGCAATCTGCTAGCTTATTAGGGTTAATTTTTGTTTTTCCATCTTTACCCTTCCCAAAATGCTTAACTACTCATGGAAATTGGATGGACTATTGGGCTTGGAAAAGTAGAGTAATTAATTGTTGGAAATTAAAATAGGGAAAATTAGTAAATTAAAAAATCTTACGATTAAGGTTTAGTTTTATGTTTCTTAATTCTTGTGCATCACACCAGAACGATACTCAAAAGGGATTAAATTTTCTCATTTTAAAAATCAAAAGATATTAATTATTTTTTTGCAATTTATCCTTATCTCTTAGACAGTGTCTCCCCTGAGTAAATCGAGAGAGATCATTAATGGAGTGATAGGAAATTTTAGTCATATATAATTACATTAATCTAAAATTAAGAATATTTAATAGTTTCTTTACTTTTTGTGTGAAAACTTTAAATAAGAGTTTAATTGTTGTACATTGTCAGTGTAAAGTTTTTTATACTGTCAGCCAATCACAAATCTTGATATAGACTACTCTTAATATGGTTAGGATAAAAGTCAAAGATTTTCAATGATATGACAACGTATGATTGATTGACAATGTAAAAAATATTTACACTGTTTTTACCAATTATGATATGACAACTTATGATTGATTAATAGTGTATATCAATTAAATTCTTTTAAATATTTTAGCATGGAGGATCACATAGTAGTGCTGAGGACCTTGACAAGAATAAAATATTAATAGAATATTGAGAGAACATATCGAGAGAATCTCATAAAATCATATAATTATGTAGTTGCAGATTTTTAGGAAATCATGTACATATTTTAGGAAATCAAATATTTAACTATATTAGGCATAGACAAATAGGAGGATTTGTTGCAGTAATTATAGAGATTTGTTGGCCTTATATCGGTATATATTGTATGCATGCCTTTGCTGTTGAATAAACAAAAAACACCGCAGCAGCAATATCTTAATGGAACAGCAGTCCTGCAGCCCAACTGTTTGCTCCAAAGAATCGCCTCGGTTTGAGCCGCCTCCTCCTGACGAGTTGCCTTCTATGGAAGAAGATATGGACATTTGTAATACCCCTCCACATGTCTCTATTGTGACTAATTCGTCATCAGGGAAATGGTTTTACCTCGATTATGATGGTGTAGAAAAGGGGCCTGCTAAATTGTGTGATATAAAGGTCCTTGTTGATGAAGGGGTACTAATGTCGGATCACTTTATCAAGCACTCAGATACTAGAGATATTCTTCAATCCGGTCCTGAGATTTATCATGAAATGCCAGCCCCTTCACACAGTGTAGTAGCACCTGAACTTTTGGACACTAGTGGAAATAATGTAATATACGGGAACATTTTACGTCAGTTGACCATATGTTTGACGTTAAAAATGAGGCGGTGGAAGTTTTGTAAATATTAAATCACTATTTGCGTCAGTTGTGTAATGAACTGACGTTAAAAGTGATTTGCAAGAATTATTAACACTTTTAACGTCAGTTGTTTATACAACTGACCTTAAAAGTGTGATTTTTTACTTCAATTAAATAAATAACTGACGTAAATAATCCTATATTCCTATCTGAAACTCATTCCTATCTTTCTTTCGTTGTCATCTCCCTGTTGTCATCTTAACGCAGATCACTCCATATAGTGCAGTTTATTTCTAAACTTTTTTTTAAACAGGTTTATTTTTAATCTTAATTAATTAGCTTGAATTAGTAAACAAATTCTTGTGCAAATTAAAATAAATAAACACTTAACATAAAACAAGTTATATGTATAATCAGATCGTATCTCATTGAAGCGATTCATAAGTTAAAATTACATGATTAAAAGATAAAAAATTTCTGCAACATAGCCCTAAAATATAAAAATTTTTTTGCTTCAACGTCATTTTCTTCTCAGTCCTGTCCTCAGAAACTCCAATGGATGCATCTCCTCCCTCACTTGAATTCCTTGATGCTCCATCTGAATCCACAGTCACTTGCTGCGAAAGAGGAGTGAAAGGGATGAGGGGATGAAATAAAGTGAGGGAAACACATTACGTGATTCACTCAACCTTACCATCCATGTTACGTGATTTACTCAACCTCAGAAGTTTTTTGACCATTAATACAGAGACCTTTAAGTCTAGGTATATGAAGAAATAACAAAAGTCTCAAATATGGTAGAGCCATATTGTGAAGGAATAGAAAACGCACGAAATATAGAGGAAAAGAAGAGGGTGTATTACAGACTGATACAAAAGAATGGTACTTTATATAGAGAAGAGAGACTACCTGATTTTCTTGAAAACTGATCTATAAACTTAATGCTCCTTAAGAGGATTAAGTTACAAGGTGCATGGGTAAGTAGCACAGTAGTCATAGGAATGAATGTTTTTGCAGAAAGTTATACACTTTTAACATCAGTTGTCTTCAACAACTGACGTTAAAATGTTTTTTTAAAGATGGTTTTTGATTATAACATTTACACCCGCTCACCTTCTTCACTTTGCTCTGTACGTCTCTGTTCTTCTCTTTTCATCACGCTCACTCTCACTCTCACTCTCGCTCTGCCCTAATCGCGAGCTCCTCTCCACCGCAACCACCGCGATGGCTTCTTCGCCACCACCGTGAGGTACACTCTTAACCCTAACTCTGTCTTTCCCACTCATTCTTTGTAATAACTTGACATCTCTCTTTCCCCTTCCCGCGCACTAACTCTCCTTGTCCCTCTGCTCTCAGTAACCACATCGAACGTTGGCCACCACTCGAGCTCCCCTCCCCACCACCACGCGAGCACCTATTTTTGGTGAGTCTTAGGGCACATTTTTTTATTTTTGGTTTTGAGTGTATGTTGAAACTGTAGTCTCTGTAGTTGAAACTTGAAACTGTGAGTTTGAGTTGTTTGGAATGTCTCTATTTCTGGTCGTGGGTTTTGTGTTTTCTCTTGTTTTTCTTCTGCTATCATGACCTATTTCAAAATGGGAAGAAATTTAGAGTTTCTTGTAGCAATAGTCCTAATATGTGTTGTTGCCTGCTTGATGAGAAGAATGATGTGAGATTACCGTGGAAATTTTGTTTTAAGCAGTTAGTCAAATAAGATATACATGGTTGACGGGATTTCAAAAACTAGTTTTCAATTAGGATTTCAAAAACTAGTTTTCAATCTCCCTTATTGTACTTATATTGGATATATGTTTTGTATATCTACAGAACCTATCTAGTTATGGATCGTAGTTGGATGGTTTGTAAGCGCACTAGTGCTGAGTATTTGAAGGGGGTGGGAGAATTTATAGAATTTACTCAAAGGAATGTTCCTAATAGTAATGGAATGTTCTGTTGTCCTTGTGTCAAGTGTTTGAATACGAGGAAATGTACGGTGAAGGATATACGTACTCATTTGATTTGTGAAGGGATTTGCTTGAGTTATACAAGATGGATATGGCATGGTGATGTGTTGTTGAGTAGTACGACAAGTGTCTCCCAAAGTGAGGACGTTGACATAGATATGGAGGATGATCGAGTAGAGGACATGATCCGTGATATTGGACAAGAATCTTTTCATCGATCTCATGTGTATGATAGGTTGTGCGGTGATGCGGGTAAGCCTTTATATCCAGGGTGTACTACTTATACACGGTTGTCGACGGTGCTAAAATTGGTTTGTGTGAAGGCGAGAAATGGTTGGACCGATAAAAGCTTCACAGAATTGCTTGAAGTGTTGAAAGACTTGCTTCCGGAGGACAACACATTGCCTGACCGTAACTATGAGGCCAAGAAGGTATTGTGTCCGATGGGTATGGAGTATAAGAAGATACACGCATGCCCCAATGATTGCATATTGTACACCGGTGTTCATGAAGACAATCACGATTGCCCTAAATGTGGGTTATCACGATACAAAGTGAAGGGTGGTGATGATGATGATGATCTTGATGATGTGAGAAAAAAGGGTCCTCCTACGAAGGTGTTGTGGTATCTTCCAATAATTCCAAGGTTCAAGCGATTGTTTGCCAATGCGAAAGATACGAAGAATCTTAGATGGCATAATGATGAAAGGAAACGTGATGGAAAGGTTCGTCATCCTGCTGATTCTATGCAATGGAAGAATATTGATACTATGTTTCCGGATTTCTCCGATGAGCCAAGAAACCTAAGGCTTGGACTTGCTACGGATGGAATGAATCCTTATGGTAACATGAGTAGTATTCATAGTTCATGGCCTGTTCTGTTGATAATTTATAACCTTCCCCCTTGGTTGTGCATGAAGCGCAAATACATGATGTTGTCTATGATGATTTCGGGCCCAAAGCAACCGAGAAATGACTTAGATGTTTATCTAAGTCCCTTGATTGAAGACTTGAAAACGCTGTGGGTGGAAGGTGTTGATGTAGTTGATAGCTATTCTCATGAGACTTTCAAGCTTCGTGCCATGTTATTTTGCACCATCAACGACTTTCCAGCATACGGTAACTTGTCTGGGTACAGTGTCGAGGGGCATAAAGCATGCCCTATATGTGAAGAAGGCACATGCTACACTCAGTTGCATCATGGAAAGAAGACGGTTTACCTAGGGCATCGGAGATTTCTTAGACGTGATCACCCATATCGTAAGATGAAAAAAGCTTTTAATGGATGCCAAGAGACAAAAGAAGCTCCGGCGGCCTTAATTGGAGAGCAGGTTTATCAGAGGGTAAAGGGCATCGATGTTATATTCGACAAGTCCAAAAAGAAAGGTAAAGCTGCTGAGAAAAACATATGGAAGAAGAGGTCAATATTCTTTGATCTTCCATACTGGCGCAAGCTTGATGCCAGACACTGCATTGATGTGATGCATGTGGAGAAAAATGTGTGTGATAGTGTGATCGGGACGCTTCTCAACATTCAGGGCAAGACAAAGGATGGTGTGAATGCTCGTCTCGACCTCGTTGCTATGGGTATACGAGAGCAGTTAGCTCCAGTTGTTGAGGATGGTAAGGGACTTATTTGCCGCCAGCATGTCATACTTTGTCAAAAAAAGAGAGACAAAGTTTTTGCGGGTGTCTTCAGGGCATCAAAGTTCCACATGGTTACTCTTCAAATATGAAGAGGCTTGTCTCTAGTGATCTTAAATTGGTTGGCTTAAAGTCTCATGATTGTCACATCTTGATGCAACAACTTATGCCCGTTGCTATTCGTGGTATTGCTCCAAAAAATTTGAGACATGCCATTACTCGGTTGTGCTCATTCTTCAGTTCTATATGTAGCAAAGTCGTTGACCCCCGTATGTTGGATAACTTGGAAGTTAAGGCTGCTACAATCTTGTGCCAATTGGAGATGTATTTTCCTCCTTCCTTTTTCGACATAATGGTTCACTTAACTGTTCATTTGGTGAGGGAGATTAGATTATGTGGGCCGGTTTTTCTGAGATGTATGTACCCAGTTGAGCGCTACATGAAGATCTTGAAAGGGTACGTGAAGAATCCTCATCGTCCGGAAGCATCTATTGTTCAAAGGTATGTTGCATAAGAAGCTATTGAGTTTTGTTCGGACTACCTTCATAACACGGATCCTATAGGGGTTCCTAAGCCTCGGCATGATGATATAAGATGTCAAGGTAAGGGTACATATGGCTTAAGAATTAATAGCAAGGGTCGGGAGGAAGTGCTTCAAGCACATTTGTATGTATTGAACAACATCGATTCTGTTCAACATTTCTTATTTGAACATAAAAGAAAAGTCAATCAAGAAAACCCTCGAATGAGCGAAAGGTGGTTGTTGAACAAGCATAACAAGACTTTCTTACCATGGTTCAAGGAAGAAATGCTTAAGGATGGTAGTACAGCTTCTGATGACGTAAGATGGCTAGCACGTGGGCCTAGCTTCAACATCTTATGTTGGAGCGGATACGACATCAATAACTTTTCCTTTTATACAAAGGAACAAGATAACAATAGTACCATGCAAAATAGTGGGGTTATGATCGTGACCGAAGCAATGCACTTCTCTAGTGCAAAGGACACAAAACCCGTTAAAGCACTGACACCTTACTTTGGATATATTGAAGATATTTGGGTGCTCGATTACACTAAGCTTATGGTTCCGGTTTTTAAATGTAAGTGGGTTGATAGTAACGGTGGTGTACAAACCGACGAATTGGGGTTCACATTGGTAGACCTCAACAAGTTAGGTCATATAAATGAGCCTTTCATGATGGCTTCCCAAGCAAAACAAGTGTTCTACATCACTGATCCTTCTAACAAAAGGTTGTCCGTGGTTCTCCAAGGAAAAAGTATGTATAATGGTAGTGATGAAAATCAAGATTCAAATCTTGATATTCCTGAGACTCCTTCTTTTTCAACAAGCATGCCTACTATAATCGAGGAGACACAGGTGGACGATGTACATGCCACTCGTGATGATCATCACGAAGGGATATTGATATAGGTAGTTTAACTTAGTATACATTTATTTTTATTTATACTTCTGTTGAGTCACCGGCAAGTGTATCGGGTCGTCGCAAGTAATAAAATAAACACGGTAAGTAATTACCGAGGTCGAACACAAGGATTGGGTTGTTAGTGTAAGCCCTAGAGGCTAGTGTATTTCGTAGACTTACATTTGTATCTTGCTATTATATATATATGATATGAGGCATTCCAGTTTATTGTGTTACTTGTTTAAACATAATAAAGTCCTTAGAATAGAAATTTCAGTTTAATAGAATATCAAGTATATGACTTGATCGTGAGACACTATTGAACAATGAAATCCTATTCTTAAATATCTGTAGTCAAGTATTTTGTTAATAAGGACAATAATAATACATTGAGACTATTATGTGTGCAGACTGATGACCATATCTCACGGGTCATGGATATGAGATATCGAGTCGCCACATAGGTACACATTAGAGTAATGATGTACTAGATTGACCCACCACAAGAACACTACATAGAGCATTGTGTGAGTGTCATAAGTAGTTCTCATAGTGACAATGGTGTATGCAATCCTTCGACCTGAAATCGCTACGATCCCTACATGAGGAGTCGTGGGCTTTAATATCGTCAAATGTCATCTGTAATAGGATGATTATAAAGACGGACATTGGGCATACCACGAGCCATGCAGAGGGATGTGAGTGACCTAGATGGAATTTGTCCCTCCTACATAACAAGAGTAATATCTGTGGGCCCCCTGATGGAGTGAGATTGTAAAATGCATGGTCGTGCTGAAATGAGTCAATATGAGATATTGACCTCATTTGTTGTTAAGTCTACTCGGGTATCAGGGAACATGATATTGAACCATACAAGGGTGACACATTCCATGTCTCGTGTTCAATGTAGATATATGGACAAAGGGATAATAATGCACATGAATATTTGTCACAGAAAGGTTTCGTCAGATCACTGACTTTCTCACTACTTAGGTAGCAGTGATGTATTGCTAGATACCGCTCACTGTTTGTAATATTAAATGGGATTTAATATTACTACTAATGTTTTGGGAACCTATAAGGTCACACACATAAGAGCGGATTAAAAGAAGCATTAAAAGGAGAGTTGGACTTTTCTATTGGGCCTAGCACATGGGGCTTAGGTCAAACGCTGCTCACTAACTCACTTAAGGAGGTGCTGCTATAAGTAGACCACTGAAGCTATTGTGCACATACGGTTTTGTTTTACCCTAGCCGCACATAGAGAGTGATAGTGAGCAGTAGTTCTCGGTTTTCGAAGCTAGCACTGTGAGACAGAGACGCTTCGGGTTCGTGACGTTGGACGTTCACGGAATCTTCTCGTGTGGATACCTTAGAGACATAGTTCGTGCGGTGTTCGTGATAGACGATTTTAATTCACTGTCATCGCTTCAAGAGGTAAATCTTCTAACCATGAATCATGACCATTCACAAGGATCCTTCGATGGGAATTTTTCCGCTACGTTATTTTTTTTTATACGCAAATTCCCAACATGGGCTACAATTCTACCAATTCGCAGGAAATTCGATACGTTTGGTCAAGCAAAGAAAGTGGTTGAGAGGGAGAATAGGATCGCAAATTAAATTAACAAATCTAATAGAACTAAGGTATTAAAATCTGGAAATTAAAATATCTAAGGTCTCAAATCCACATACCCAATCATGCATAGTACCCAAGTGATGATGATTCTTCCCTAAGTTCAATTACATTGTCAACCAGGACCCCCAAATTCTCCTATATCCACTGTCGTGCTCAATAGGACGTATTCGACGATTGAGTTAATTACTTACTAGGTCTCATAACCCTAATCATCAAACTCTATTAAATCTGGTTCCTATAAGGTTGCACCGATCTCATACTCACTCTCGTGCAATATTCGATCGATGATCCCAATTCAAGTTCTAAAACGCGAATTGCCTCCTAAGCCTCAACACGTTTAACTAGTCAATCATGCATGCATATGATCAACGCAATCTAATCAGAATTGGAAAACACTAATTGAGAAAAGGGAGAGAAACATACATCACATCGAATTCTACACCGCCATGAGTGGTTTCATTGATCCCTCAGACGAGGGGATTAGTTCCCCATGCCCATGAAGACACACAAGCAATCGGCCATAATCACCATTGTAAAATAAGAAAAAGAAAAGAGGAGACGCAGCTCCAGAAACACAAGGATCCGTCTCTAAACGCTACAAAACAGTGGTAACCAAAAAGCTCCCGTTTTTGCCCTAAAACAGCAATATATAGAGTTCAGATTCTGCGCGTGCTCGTGAGGCGAGTAGCCTATCGCAAGGCGAATATTAAAAATGGTGCGCTTTAAAATTGGACTCTCGCGAGGCGAGAGCATGTTTCGCGAGGCGAGGATTCAAATCCTAGTCTGTCACAACCGTTACCTTCATCACGTCTAGGCCGTGATGGTCTCTGTCCTCCAGGGTCTTCAGTATTCGCGAGGTGAGATAGAAATGATGACTGTTACTGCTCAGCTAGTCTTCAGGCTCGCGAGGCGAGCTCCCTCTCGCGGGGCGAGTATCTCCAGAATGGCAATTTCCACCGTTTTCTTCATTTTCCTTGACTCTAGAAGCTTCACTTCTAACCTGAAATATAAAAAGAAACAAAAAGCGTAATTCTACTCTAAATAGATTAAAAACTACTAAAAATACATAAACCGAGTCAAAGTCTAACTTAGGAACAAAACATGGCCAAATTTGGGCGAAAACGAGATTGAACTCGAATAATTAGCACATAAACCACAGTCTTACTAGTTATAAAACTAGATAAGCCAGAGGCTTATCAACTTCTGTATTTATTTTTAGTTATAACCTATGTTAATAAATATATATTGTTTCTGAACAGGCGTACATATGGATCAGTCGGATGGCCCCCATGCACGGGAGACTGTGGGGCCTACGCAGGACCCGATCGCGCCTATGCCTGATTCTAGTGTAAGTTTACATGTTATATACTATCTTTAGTCCTTCTTTTTAATGTAAGTTTATAATGTTACAACCCTCTATTTTATCATTTTTTTGTCCATACAGACATCACAGGCTCATACGAAATGCGGTAGAGGAGCCACGACTTTGAAGAAACTAGAGAAGGCCAGGCAAAGCGGACAGAAGCTTGAGGTGTCTTTCGATGCTAATCTAAATCCCCAGGGACCCCGTGCTAAAGAATTTAAAAAGTGGGTGTTTCTACAAGCGAAGCAGCACGTTAGCATCAACTACAACCACTGGAATGACGTTCCACAGAACGTTAAGGATCGGATTTGGGAGGCTATCACGGTATTTTACCTTTACATTCTTTTGATTTACATTATTAGATAATTATCCGAGTTATAATCCATCCAGTTGTTATGTATTTAATGTGTAGGTAGCTTGGACTGTGCTGAATCACGAGGATCATCGTACGAAATGTCTGAAAATGGTATCAAAGCATTGGAATGGGTTCAAGCATGATCTTACCAGGTACTATGTATCTGGGAAGAAGCGGCTTGATAAGATGTTCTCAGATTATCCCTGGATTGATCAGGATACATGGGATATGTTTGCTAGGAGTCGACAGGATGAAGAATTTCAGGTTGGTTGATTAAGTTAATTTTGTATGCTTCTTATAGATCATTTAACTATATTTAATTATGTATTTTTGTTTGATAGGCTAAGGCAGAGAAGGGTCGGCAGAATCATGTGAAGAACGTCCACCGCCACACCATGTCTCAGGGTGGGTGCGAGACTCGGATCGAGGAGATGATGGCAGATAGGCTGAGGGCGAAGCAGGAAGAGCACTCTGCTAGGATAGAAAGAGGAGAGGTGCCTGAGGTCACACCATTAAGTCCTCCGTCGAACATCGACCGCGAGGATGTCTGGTTAGCTGGTCGCATGACAAAGACTGGATCTTTTAAAGTTGATGCCACTCGCGAAGTGGCAGATAAGATTGTAAGTAAATAATTAACTTCATTTCAATTGATATTTGTATAGATATTTTTAACACTTTTCACTTACACGCTTTTTCATTTTTTCATTGTATATGGATCTTAAAGCACAATCCTCCCAGGGCTCATTCGTCCCTTCTGGACGGTGGGATGTCTTGATGACTGCTCTAGGCAAGAAAGACCATCCTGGTCGGGTTATCGGTGTTCTAGGGAACGTGACCATCAAAGAATACTATGGCAAGTCTGCTTCACGAAATCGGGTGGTCGATGAAGCATCAATTTTGGATGACATGACTCAGCAGCTCATCTCTAACCCTAATATTACAACGCATCTGATGCAAAGCTTACTATCCAACCTAGAATTCAAGCAGGCGCTTGCTAGAGAGCTTTCCTCCGTCGGTTCATCCCAGGACACCGCAGGGCATGCCAACCCTTCACATGTGAGCACAAAAGAGAGTTATAGTAGGGCACATGTGGAGGACGATGAGTTGGCAGCTAGGGAGCGGGAGTTGGAGGTCCAACGCCATGAGCTTGAGTTGGAAACGAAAAGGCGTGAGCTTGAGTTGGACTTCAAACGACGTGAGCTCGAAATGTTAACAAAGGTATGTATTCATTATTAATGTCCAAATTAGTCAAATGATTACTTGTGTTTTTTTTAATTATCAACAACTTATCTATTTTATTTTTCCTAAATTGAAGGCCAAGTCGATGTCGGTGTCGCTGTCACCTGTCACTCGTTTGTTCTCGCTTGGTGAGGATTATGCGTTTGATATTTTTGAATGTCCATTGGAGCACGATGGATGGGTGGCACGCCCAAATCAATAGAGGATATTTTCCTTCTGTGGTGAAGATCTCGGGCACGCCTGCAGAGATAACGTCTGGATGGCCAGCACGATTTTGACTCTCTGGTGCACGTAAGTTAATTTTAATTTTATAACTTATTTATTTTTGATATTTTTCCATTTAATAATTTATTTTAATTTCAATATATATTATGTAATTAACATCCACACCTTTTCATATCTTAGGTATCTCCATCGTCTTCAGCTTGATAAGGGCGTTGCATCAGTTTACGGCTTCTTAGATCCGTCAATCCTTATGCCTCAATTCTTTGCTGGCGATGCATTTAGTAATTACATAGGGAACTTGATGCGAGACAATTATCGAAAAGAATTATATCTGGCTCCCTATTGTATGAATAACCATTGGCAGTTGTTCGTACTTCACCCATCTAGGCATACTGTCATATTCTTATGCTCTCTCCACCAAAACCCACCACGGGAGGTGGTGGAAGCTGTAAATACGTAAGTAACTAATCTTAAATTTAATTTAAGTTTTAATATCAACTTTTTTTAGTTTATTACACACATGATATATGAATTTATTAATTGACATGATTATTTGTTTATGATAGCATGCTGAAGGCGAGTAGCATAAGTTGCACCAACGGGAGAAGTAGGACTTCTAAGGCTAAAGGAAATCCTGAATGGATCATCCTCAAGGTTTGGTAGTTTATTTATCAAATAATTAATATTATAATTACTAATTTATATGTATATTTAACTGACATTGAAATTAATTTTGTTTCTAGTCTCGATTTCAACCTGACGGGTGGTCGTGCGGCTATTATGTGATGCTTCATATGCTGAACATAGTCTCCGCATCTATTACGGATGGATGGAAGAAGGTAATATTTAAACAACTTGTTAAATTATATATTATAGTTTTGGTGATGACTTGCGTTAATGTTATTGTTATTATTTGAACGTGTGTAGGCATTTAACGACCAACCACCTCTTCAAAAAGATGAGTTTAGAGACTTGAGGATGCGCTTAGCAGAATTCTTCTTCAAGTATGCGGCTGAAAAAGGAATGGACAAGATACCTCCGCAATACTTAGATGAATAGTTTTTTTGTTAGACTTTAAAAACTAATTAATAACATGTATATATATATACTTAGAATATTGGTAGTTTTGTTTTTAGACATTAGAGACTAAAATTTATATATATATATACTTGTAGATAGTTATGTTTTTCCTATACATGGGTTTTGGTTTTAAGTCCCCCCATTGCTCCTTTGTATATTTCTTTTCTTTTTGTTAATATTGAAATTTAAGGGTAGTGTTTGCAATTCTGTAATGTGTGTGATATTCTGTGTGACTGGGATATTTACTGAATGCAGGGATAACTGAGGGGAGTGATATTTTAAAACTGAATTTCAAAAAAAAAAATCTATTAACGTCAGTTGTATCAAATAACTCACGTTAATAGTATTTTATAAATTATACAATAGACTATTAATGTCAGTTGTATTAGTAAACTGACGTTAAAAATAAAACCTTTAATGTCAGTTCTTTAACACAACTGACGTTAGTTTGGACAACATTAACGTCGGTTGTGTTAAAAAACTGACGTTAATAGTTTTATATTTAACGTCAGTAGTTTAAACAACTGACGTTAAAATATTAACTATTAACGTCAGCTGTATTTACGTCAGACAATATTCTGACGTATAAAATCAATTTTAACTGACGTAAAAAGCACTTATTGCACTAGTGGGAGGACTTCCACATTGACGAAAGGGTTGCAAATCTCTTGGAGGGTTATGATGTCATTCCAGGGAAGGAGCTTGAGGTATTAAAAGGTATTTTGTCCTGTTAATGATATTCTTGTGAATTTCTTAAAACGTAAAAAGAAAATTCTGAGAATTTATTGCCAATATTAGGGTTTTCAGAAATAATTACAAAACTATCATCTTGTCCTGTTTTCAAAGATTTGTACAAGGAAACTGTGAAAACAGAAAATAGTTGTTTTCAGTGTTTATGTACAATTTTTTGAAAACAAGAAAACAGAATGAAACTAGGTTACAATTTTGTAATATGGAATGAAAACGACAAACTGAAAACAAAGCAAACAGACCTTTAGTTTCTTCTCCCTCTAGAGTCTAAGCTATCTTATATTTGCTACCTTGGTTATTTAATTTTTGTCATGTAGAAGCTTTACAAATGAATTTTGAATATGCAAAATGGGAGGGGCCTGACTACGAAGGTATGTAATTGCTTGTTTTCTTGTCCATTATTTTGTTTAAATTTGCTAAATTTAATAACCCATGGTTTGTTTGGTGTTTCATATTTCTTCCTAGGGTACCGTTTCTGAGAAATTCGACCTTTTTCTTTGGATTTGAAGTGTTATATTTCATGCTATATTCAATTTGTTGGTATTTTAGTGAATTTGTTTTGGTTTTTGGTACCTGACATTATTGAGGTTTTTTATTATTGGAGTTCTCTGCCACTAGTGTTTTGGTTTGGTTTGGTTTGCAAAGAGTAGCTTCTTGTTTCTGATGTTTTCCTGATTGCATATTGACATGTGAGTTCTTTTCTTAAAGTTGTTAACACATGACTGAGAGCAGATAATTAATCAGATAAACCCGATGACCTTTTTTATTAGACTTTTTATTATAATATTAGCCGCATTGACTACTATGTTCATCAATCCAACCTTGGTTATTAAAGTCTAAGAAAAAGGGACCCAAAAAAAGTATAATGATACCAGTCCCTAACATCTTTATACAAGAAATTAATAATCTCAAAATGCAGAACTAGGTTCCTATGGGTTGATAAATCAGAGCTGAATCCTGCAACCAAAATAAAATAAATAAATAACTAAAGAAAAAGAGATGTAAGTTTCAAGTGCTCTATTATTACCTCAAATGGTGATTATTTTATAAAAAATATTTCTTTATCTTAACCCAGAACTTCTCAGGTTTTGCGTAATGCAGTAGTAGAGCAAAAGTTTAGAATTTAAAATTTAAAAAATGTTGAAACATGAGAAAGGCATGATGTGAAACAAACTCTCAAGATAGCCCATACGATGCAGAGGGAGGGTGCGAGTGGATGTTGGGATTGAAAGGGCATTGTGAGTGAGAGCAGATACAGACCTTGCATATATGCATCATGCAGGTGTGCACGGTAATTTGGAAGTATTGATTTAAGTGTATACATTTGGAGGATGCTTGAAATCTAAATAGTTTTTGAATAATCTACACAACGCTTTGATGATTATTTATAAAATAAGGTAACTTAAATATTATTTTTGGTCTGGTTCCATGACCCTTTTGTCATGCTTGCTTTAATTATCTATCTTTCAGCCAAACAAAAATTTTGCATATTATACCCACTCTGTCATGTATCGTGGTTTAGTATGTTATTGCATATTAATAATTGAAATAGTGAGTTGGTTTAGTATGTTACAGGTTAATGGTTGAGACTTGAGAATTTTGTGTATTTTATGGGTTGTGGAATCAATTGCACGATATCATATAAAAATGAATCAGCTTGATAGCTTGGTTAAAAATGTGATTATATAGATTCAATCTGTATAAATTTAATCTTAGTTTTATTTAAATATGTAATTATCTTTAAAGATATAAAGTTTGATTTTGATAATTTTTTGATCTCATAAGGATAAGGGCTTAAGGCTTTGAAGTTGGTGTACCCTATTCGAATCAAGGTCTTGTTTCTCTTATTGGTGTATAAATCCTTTATGTTGCTCGGAATCATGTTTGTTTTCTTACAAGCAAACTAGAGTTCTTGCCCGTGTACTGTACGGGGATTAGGCAATTGCAAAAGATAAAATAAACGTCAAAAATTAAATTGGAGTATGAGAATTTTGTGCATCATTTGATAAGAGATGTGAATAATTTTGAAAAACACATAAATTTTGTCAATGAGCTTAATAACCATAGAGTAAAATTTTCTTCATATTTTTTAAAACATTTGGTCCCCGACCCCTTTTATCTATATCATATTTTATTCATTACCCCCATCTTCTTATAGTTCACATAAATTTTAAGAATTCTTTGTCATTTGAGAATATAAAAATACGAGGTTGAAATTAATTCTCTGTTTGTTCCAAGTAAGAAAGAACCAATAAAATTAAAAGAAAGATAAGCATTGAATAATAATATCAAACGGTTGACAAATATGAGAGAGAATGAAATTTATTGTAGCAAATTTACTGTCCTTGCACTGCAATGAGGTTACATCATTGTATAAGATATATACAATTTATAATTTTAAAAAGATAAATATAAAATATGGAATATAAAATGTGTATAAGATAAATAAATTTGAGTATAAAAAACTCCTGCATCGTGTCATAGCCAATATGAATAATTTTGTAAAACTAAATATTGTCATTAATTAGAAATTCCTCAAAATACATATACTATAAAATAACATAACTTTGCACAAAAATAACACTAACTACAATAAACAGATAATACAAAAACAATTTATTTTATTTCTATAATTACTACCAATCTTTTTTTGTTCATCTAAAATATCTAAATTTTAAAGCTGCACAGAACAGAAACCCCTGTATTTAAATGTCTAAAATATCTTTTTTTGATTTAAATGTTCAAATTCAAATTGTTTTATTGTTCAAATTCAAATTGTGACTATTTTCAATACATTGATTTCCTTAATTTATTTCTTTTAATATGTTTTGATTCATTTATTCCAACTTCCAAAAAAGCATAAATCTAATTTAATTCCAACCTACCATGACATCCAATCAAATAATTTATATTTTAATTAAATTTAAAATAAAAGAATGAGCTGTTATTAGCCAGAATGAGTTGTAGATATATATAGTTAAAAATTCGAATTTCGAAATATATATATATATATATATATATATATATATATATATATGAATAAGAAATATTGGAATTTTACTTGTCATTAATTACACCCTTGGGGAGTAACCTGAAAAGAAAGAGAAATGACACACTTACACATTCCAAGACATAAATTAATAAATACTTATTTTAATTATAATAAATATGTCTTGGAAACAACTAAAATTTAAAATTTGAAATAAATTTAGAATTAAAATTAAAAATTAAAAATAAAAGAATGAAAAGGAAGAGTGTGCGGTGAAAGATAATTAACCATGTTTTAAAAGAATTCAAAACTAAAATAAAAAAGTTATTGGAAAAAGAAATATTGACTTGCCATTAATTATACTCTTGGGAAGTAACCTAGAAAGAAAGAGAAATGACACACTTATACATTCCAAGACATAAATTAATTAATACACATTTTAATTATAATAAATATGCCTTGGAAACAACTAAGAAGAAAAGGCAAGAAGTATAGAATCACATTGACTAAGTTGAATTGGGCGGTGATGTCAATAATTTTTTTGAAAACTGAAAATATTGGAAAATAAAGCAAATTATTACTATTATCTAATTTAATTTGTTTATATTTTATCATTATTATTTAAAATTGATTCATTGAATATTTCCAAATCGAAACAGGAAATTCATTGATTGAAAATAAATACTTATCAATTCTTATCAATATTAATTTTGAATTTATCATTCATCAATTATTTCTCTAAAAAAAGGCATAATCATTCCCAAAGCAAAAGTTAAATTTGATAAGTAGTCACCTCCGAATCACACAATGATAGTAATATAGTAAATTGGAAAAAAAATGATTGATAATGAGGCAAGACATTTTCTAAAAAAAATACAAGTTAGAAAAAGGTCATGCATCATATGCAAGACATTGTCAATGTAACACCCTCCCTGGGTCATTACATGGTTAACTTGTTGCGGAAAATAAAACTTTAATTCGCTGGTTGCTTTCGGACAACTTATTTATTTTAAGCGAGAAAACTCGGGTGTAAAAATTTTCTTCTGAGGAAAACTCTGGAACGCCAAGATACATACACTAAAACAGTAAAATCATATTCTTAACGAGGTCACTACGGCATACAATTTTGCTCACAAAGTTTCAATTTTCAAAAAGATAAAATTAAACCAAAGACTAATTACAACCCCACAGTTACCGACCTTTTCAAACTTACAACCCAACCAAGACTCCTAAGCTGGTCGTAACTAACAGACGCTACAACCGATAGAAGCAACAACAACATGCCCCGAACTAGACAACCTTCTTCTTCTTGTAGAGATCATACCCCTTGTGCGGCTTTCATATGTTTGTAAGGGTGAGACGCCAGTATATGGATTTAACACAATAACTACATGCGAGACATAAAAGAAAACATACACATATACATTTTCATAAAAACATAAGCATTCATAATAAGGCAAATAATTTATCACTGGGTTTCATACCCCAAACATCATCATTTGAAAACTATGCATGAACACTTTATATTCATAATCTAAATTCATACCTAATCTCATGAGATATCCCAACCTCAAGGTGAGTTGATCAAACTCAATAGCCACGCAGGCAAAAGGCACGAAGCCAAAACCATAGCACACTGTCCAACACAAGGCACGGTGATCACCGAATATGGTTACCATAGCACACTGTCCAATTTAAGGAGCAGTGATCACAGAATATGGATTTTCATTGTCCAACCAGGGCACAATGATACGTCGATTCATGAATATCACCATGATATTATGATTTACAAATAGGCACGTCTGCCTAACATGCATGTAAAACATTTTGTTTTAGTCATTTTTCTTGGTGTTCAATCTTTCCTTGGCGAAGCTCAAAAGCTTACGACCAGCCATAGTTTTAAACATCTTAAAACTTTCATTAATAACACAGGACCTCAAGTCCGAGTGCTCAATCACGAAACCCTAGACCGATGCATCAGGCTTAGGTTCGTGGTAATAGAAAACAATATTCACTTTGGATAACATTATTTACTCCGAATTCAGGACACAAAGTCCATAGGACACGCCGTCCAAAATACAACAAAATTAGGACACGAAGTCCAAAACACCGTAAGAACACTAGTACTCCGGCGTCTCGGTTACTAAGTTCAAAATCACCGCCTACACTGTTTGCATAAAACTTGATTTTGGAAAATCATTTCAAATGGGAAATTCTTTCGTAAAATCATCAGTTACTAAAATCTTTTCTAAAAACTTCATGTTTCAAAAAGAGAGTCACTTGAGGCTCAAGCTTAGTTTAAAATACGTACTGCCATTTTAGAAACACTTGTCGTCGATACTTTTCCAAATTACCGTCGTTAAGCATTTTAAAAGTCATTTAAGCCAAATCTTAACTTTTTCCACTTAAATAATTTTCTAATATCATAATTAAGTTATTTTCGCAGATTAATTTCATAAAATATAATTTTATAATATTATGAAATTTCTTGCGTAAAAATTAGCAGTACAAAAATAATTTCACGGTTACACCTTCACCGTGACTCATAAATTGCTTTTACACTAATAAATCATTAAAATAATAATATTTTCAAATAATTCCTTATTTTATCAAATAATTAATTAAATCATAATATCTTTCAATATTTCTTAATTAACTATTGAATATTCCTCGTAAAGTCTTCTTAAAGCTTTTATCTGATTAATTGATTGGGCACTGACTACTGTCAGGCTTCTCAAACAACAATCAACAACATCATAACAATATTCCCAGGTAGATCATGCATCACAATATCATAATATATAACTGCAAATAAATAATTAAATCCAGATAACCAAACACAAACAAATAACACAACTCTAATCAAATACCACCATCACAACCAAACACCACAATCACAGATAAATCATACAGACCACACACTAATCACAAATAGTTATTAGGAAAAATACCTCAGGTAAGCTCCCCTTACCTCTTGAAAATTCAAGCTTTGGTTTCACGAACGGCTTTCCGATTCGAATCTGGTTTCCTCCGCACAACTCAGGATAATCCACTAAGATTTATCCTTCAACAAATCACAACAAATAATTATCAATCAAGCACTAAATATACCTATGCTCCTATATGCTAGGTTCGGTCATGAGGTTTTTAAGTTGGCTAGACATGATAAAATTTTGCAAGCTTTTGGATTAAGGATCCTTAATCAAGATTAAGACATAAACAAAGCTTACTTAACAAAATTGAATCAAAACCATTTTAACCACAAAATTTAAGACTTTCGACCATGACACAAATTATGGCTCAAAATTTCTAAAAATCTTAAGCTCTTTGGATTAGTGATCCTTAATCACTTAAACCCTGAAACAAAGATTAACATACAAAGATTGAAATCAAATATTCCAACCCTTCAAAAATGAATTTCGGCCATGATTATCAAAATTAGCTAGGGATCTCAAAATTTTACATACTCTTAGATCCATGACCTTAGAGTAGTATAGAGTTAAGAACAATGACCATAAGTTGAATACCAAAGCAAAATCATCCAAGTCCTCAAGAACATGGATTCGGCCTTCACATAGAAAATAGGCTAAGGATTTTATAATTCATCAAGCTCTTGGGTTTAACAAGTAAAAGTACTAGAGAGATCAAATCAAGTGTTACTTTCCAAAAATTGAAACAAAGTTCATCCTAGCTTCCTAGAGCATAGGTTCGGCCAACACTAGAAAAATAGGAAGGAAAATTTTGTTTGCAACAAACTCTTGGATTATGATATTAGAGATGATAACTAACTCATAGAAATTGATTTCATATTTTTAGGATTTTTCTATGATTTTATAGACAATTTCAAAGTTTCTAGATCTAGGAATTCAAAATAATGAGCAAGGCATTGAATCATGAAAATAATTGAAGAACATGATCATGATTGAGTGAGTATAGTATGGTTTACCTCTTGGAATTGAAAAATGGGCAAGAAATCAAGCACTTTCTCCACAAACTCAACTATGGTGTTCTTAGATTTTTGAGAGAAAATGTGAGATGATGAAGATGAACTTAGAAAATGACTAAGTGTGGATGTGGGGAGGCTGCACGAAATTAAGGGAGTGAGGGGAAGTTTTGTCCATCAAAAATTGCCTTGGGGACAAAATGGTAAAAATACATAGGGACTAACTTGTAGTTCCATAAAAATTCAAGGACATTTTGGACATTTCACACCTAAAGCCATCGTGACAAACATGTGGTGAGGATTGGTTGGAGATGTGACTGATTTGTGTCCACAAATTTTGGGGCAAACTTGTCATTTCGATGAAAGTTCAAGGGTAAAATCGTCCAAGGGCAAAACAGTCTTTTCACTAGTTTAAAGAAATATCTAGATATTTTGTAAAAAGTGATAATGACATGGGTGACTCATCCATGTGACTCACCATCCTAGGCGGCAAGAGGTCTCAGCATCCGACGTCGGGTTTTGTCTCTGAACGTCCGTTCTCGACTCCGTCGATTATGCGATTTAGGGTTTTACGCCCGAATCGAGTATAATAACTTATTTATTTTGAAAATTTTCAAAATAACCTATATTGTTGGAAATGAGATATAAAATCTATTCATTTCGTTCTCAGGTCAAATTAGGTTTTCTGATCAGTAAAATCTTACTGTCAGCGAAAACGCAGACCGGGTTTCGTCTGAATTTTCAACCAAAAATTTCACCGTATACTTATAAAAATAAGTATAATATGAATATGACTTTGGTTTTCCCAAAATCATTTTCTAAGTTTCAGATAAAAATATAAATGTTTATTTATATTTATACCGATCTTAGAAAGCATAAAAATCGGGGTGTTACAGTCAAGATTAAAATCCTCCATTCAAACACTCTAGAATGAGTTGTAAATATATATATATATATATATATATTTAAAAATTTGAATTTAAAAATAAAAGAAATATTGGAATAATAAATATTGGAATTCTACTTGTCATTAATTACACTCTTGAGAAGTAACCTGGCAAGAAAGAGAATTGACACACTTACACATTTCAAGACATAGATTAATAAATACACAATTTAATTATAATAAATATGTCTAGGAAACAATTAAAATTTGAAATTTCAATTAAATTTTGAATTAAAATTGTAAATTTAAAATAAAAGAATTAAAAGGAAGAGTCAAGGGGTAAGGTGAAAGATAATTGATCATGTTTTGAAAGGAGAAATATCATATGAGAATCTACAAAGTTTGTATTGGAATTAGATGAGCAATTAATATGAACAAATAAACTCTTAATAAAATGTCTTGAAAAAAATTAAAAAATTGAATTTCGAAATTTATATTGTAATGAGCAATTAATAAAATGTCTTGAAAATAACTAATAAAATTGAAAATCGAAATTTTAAAATAAAAGAATAGTAAGATTCTTCCATGAAGAATGTATAATGTCAACAACAACATATAATAATAATAATAACTCTTTAAAAAAAATAGGCTTAGCAAAAAAAGTGATTTGTTATCTGTTTAAGAGAACTTCCGAAACTAATTCAGATATCATTCTGGTTAAAAGATAAATGTTAAGAAAAATAAAAACTAAAACAATGCTGACAACATATATGTTCCTTTTCTTCTCTTCATCGAGTAGTTCTCTAATAGAAAAATAGGCAACGTTGTCTTAACAATCTTAACAAAGTCAATGTTGTCTTGAACCCTCTCACCCTTAAATCCTAAATATCTCAGCTCATGACAATTTAATTACTACAAAATATACATTGACAATAAGCAATATGAAAAAACCAAATAAAAATCCCAATACTTAAAAAGGTACAAAAAAAAAAACAAAAAAAAAACAACAAAAGATGAATCAGTAGGCTTGCTTTTGTGGCGAGAAGATGGATGTCGCCCCATGAGTTTTTTGTCATGGATATCCTCTTATTTTTGTGTTTGTCCATCATATATATCAAGCAACGAAAAAAAAAGGAAAGGTTGGGTGGTGGAGGGAAAAAATATGACATAAATGAAAGGGAGAAAATAAACAAAGAAGGAGAAATAAATGAAGAAATAAAGAAACAAAACCTAAAAAAAAACACAATCAACATACGAATTAAACGAAGAAGAAAGCTTCTCCAATTCCATGTCATAAAAAAATGAAATCCAAGAAAATATATTTAAGAAAGTTCATAAAAATTAATGAGAAAAGGAGATCAAAAACTCTCCATTGCACACTTGGTTGGGTGGTCACAATGTACAGAAAAGACGTAAGACGGTCTCCTTATAGCGACGACAATCTCCTGTCATCAATGGCGGTCTTGTGGTGGTAGGAAGACCTGAAGAGAGAAGAGAGAAATGAAATGAGAAAACAGAGATGATGGGGAAGAGTAATGGGATGAAGGAGTTTGAAATGAGAGGAGAGAGAGATGAATTGGAATTATGGTGCATTGAAAACCATTTTTTTATATTAAATATTTCAGATTTCAGATTCTAAATGAAAGAGGAAGGATTAGATCACTTTTCATTTACTAAAATATTTGAATTATTATAATTTTTTTGCCATAAGGAATATTAGAATTTTGCATATCATTAATTATACTCTTGGAAAGGGAGATGGAGAGAAATTCGAAAATTGAAATAAAATTTAAAATAAAATAATGAATTGTTATTAGCTGTCATCCATTAACATTGAAATCTATTGAAAACTTTCCTCTTATAGAAAGGGAAAAGAAGAGTATCCTAGAAGCTATTGCACTAGAGATTGACACCTATCCAAACTTTCCTTAGAATGGGAAAGAATTGTATTTTAATATAGATTAATTGGAAATGATTGATAATCCTCAATACCAATGCAAGTGGGAGGATAAATATTTTAATAGCTCAAACACAGATTCTAACACATGTATCTCTCTATATACAAAGCGTCCTTATTTTCTTGAATATCTTATAAATATCTATCCAAAATATTATAAATATCATAAATTCATTCTTATTTTTAGTTGCTTTAAATAAATTAGTTGGAAATGATTGATAATCCTAAATACCAACGCAAGTAGGAGAATACATGTTTTATAATTTATAATTTATCACATCCTTATTTTTAGTTCCTTTAAATAAATTAGTTGGAAATGATTGATTTGCTTCGGAAATATAGGAGAAATAACTCAAAGATTTAAGTTAATTACATAGGGAAATGATTCATCATCTTGAAATTAATTATTTTCTTTGAAAACGTATATAATTTATGACTCTTTTTGTTTATCACAATTCATGATGTACAACAATTAATTTTTAGTTGCTTCAAATAAATCAATTACATTGAAAATGATTGACAATCTTCAATAGCAATGTAAGTAGGATGAGAAATATTTGATAATTTTAATTTTAATTTTAATTTTTTTAAAATATATATATATATATGTATGTATATATACTTTCTAAAAGATAAATGTTTTTTCAATTGTCA
Organism: Sophora flavescens; assembly: GCA_030762895.1. Lineage (NCBI taxonomy): Eukaryota > Viridiplantae > Streptophyta > Magnoliopsida > Fabales > Fabaceae > Sophora > Sophora flavescens. Next base: position 152,823,844 of record CM061066.1, read on the forward strand.
AAAGAATTTAAGTTTTATTATAAATATATAATCAAACGAATTATATGTATATGCTATTGTATAATTTTTTTATAAAAATATATATAGCTTTTATCTTTAAAAATAATAATAAAAAAATATGATCCACAATTATTAAAAAATGACATTTTCCAATAATAGTATTTATAAAACCTATACGTATATACCAATAATAGTATATATTTTATATAAAAAATATAGCTTTTATCTTTAATATATATATATATAACATGTAATTATCAAAAATGATATTTTTATTTAAAAAAATTGTATGAATCAAATGTAGATAATAAATGTAGATGATTGGAAATGAATTGAAATTATGATTTAAATAAATTACGTTGGAAAATGATTCATCTTGAAATGTTTTAATTGCTTTGGAAACATATATAGTTTTAAATATTAAGAGATAATATAAGGCAAGTAGAAGAATAAATGCTTAATAATTTTATAAATTTTATAAATAATTTCTAAAATTAGAATATTTTGCCAAATGTCAAAAGAATTTTTAATTTTAAAATGACTCTCAAAATGATACATGACATAACTTTCCATCCATGGTTTTTGCTTTATAATATTTGTAGATGTTAGTGTGTTAATATTAATATTTTGTTAGTGGAATAATTCAGTTTTGTAGATGTTTGGTGTTGTAATTTGACTTGATGTAATGGGTCAGAATACCCATTATACTCTCCTTATTATAATTATAATTGTTTGTTTATAAAAAAATCTTAATTTAGTTCAAAATTGTGATTATCTAGTTTCAAAATACTACATTTAAGAATCAGTGTTCAATCACATATTAAATTTAGATACAAACTATATTTTAAAATAGATTAAGTGATAATAAATCACAATTTCGAATTTTACATTACTGGTTTTTTTAAACACCAGAGTTCATAAGAATCAATAAACATACTGTCTTCTTTTAAATTTATATAATCACATTTTAAAGTGGGAGTATAAAAATACAAAACTTGAACCTCATCAACTCCCATCAAACAATCAAACCCAGTAGTTAGAATCTTGGGCCACGTGAAGATGTTAGATGATTCGATCTATCCGCCAATACATCCATCGGACCGTGTTTTAAAACGAGAATCACAAAAAAAATATTTTAAAAAATAGTCATTATCAATTTTATTTAAATTTAAATTAGAAAAATTTGGAAAACATTCCAAAAGATGATATTTGAAACACGATGAATTTGCGAGTCAACTGTGCGGGTTGGGCTATGGTGCACCACTCACATTTTACACCACCCACTACACCATTCATGTGGAAAATTTTGGGCCAATCAAATTGCCACGTAGGTTGGTCAAAATTTCAAACTTTCTAGTTGTATTATATTGTAGTCAAATTATATGAATATAGTATATTGTAGTATAATATATGTGTTTTTTGTATTTGCAAATTTAACTCATATTAAAATAATGTTTTTTTGATTAAAAAAGACTGATTATATTGCAAAATATTATTGACAACGAATATTATTTTAATTCATATTAAAATATTTGTTTGCAATATAATCAGTTTTTTAATCAAAAAACATTATTTTAATATGGGTTAAATTTGCGAATACAAAGAGTACTTGTAACGTCCCTCGTTACATTAGTAACCCAAATTAAGTTTTCAATAAAAAAAACCTTTTAAAACATTAAATTTAAATAGGTGAGTCATAAGTTTTTTTACAATATATTTAAGTCCGAAAGTATCTCGTATATTCAAAATAAATGAATAAAATATTAGTGCTAAATAAAACATTATATCCAAATAAAAGCCTCAAAAAAATGATTAATAAAATCCACATGATTCTTTTACAATTGTTTTTGTCTCAAAACACGGACGTCTAATAAACCCAAAAGAACAAATAAATAAACTATAACTGATATCTTCAAGACTCTCTCAAAACACTGTATCATTCATCTCATCACCTTCAAACTCTGAAAGACAACACCACTAATGAGATTTTTAATCCCAATAAGTAAACACGGTTCTAAAAGGTTTTCGAAAAGATGTTGCCTTCAGCCGGCGCGGTAACCGGAAAAACAACCATGGTAATCCGCCATTTCCAAAATAATATATCTCAAAATAATTTATATAAATTAAGGATAATCAATACAATCTCACAAAATTCATGCACAAGTCATAACTTCATCAATAGATATAATCCATCACTAAAGTACGTATAACATAAATAAAATCATACAAAGGACATCTCTCGTGTCCAAATAATCTCAATTTATCATCCACTGCCTTCCCCTTCCCAGAAGGAGGTATCTGTCTTCCCCTCCAACGAGGAGGTATCTGTCTTCCCCTCTAACGAGGAGGTATCTGTCATCCCCTTCCCTGAAGGAGGTATCTATAATGGGTTTTCCCCTTCCCAAAAGGAGGTATCTGTCTTCCCCTCCAACGAGGAGGTATCTGTCTTCCCCTCTAACGAGGAGGTATCTGTCATCCCCTTCCCTGAAGGAGGTATCTGTCTTCCCCTCTAACGAGGAGGTATCTATCTTCCCCTCTAACGAGGAGGTATCTGTCATCCCCTTCCCTGAATGAGGTATCTGTCTTCTCCCCTAACGAGGAGGTATCCGTCTTCCCCTCTAACGAGGAGGTATCTGTCATCCCCTTCCCTGAAGGAGGTATCTGTCTTCTCCCCTAATGAGGAGGTATCTGTCTTCCCCTCTAACGAGGAGGTATTTGTCATCCCCTTCCCTAAAGGAGGTATATGTCTTCCCCTCTGAGGGCGAGGTATCTGTCTTCCCCTTACCAGAAGGAGGTATCTTTCATCCCCTCTAACGAGGAAATCATTCCTCTTACGAGGAGGTATCCATCATCCCATATATCTTAACAATCACAAAAATCATAATTCAGAATCATATTTTGGGCATATATCATAACCCCGGGTCATGATATATGACCTCATATGTCAATCTCAATGATATAACATCATGACAAGACAACACTATAACATCACAAAATCAATTAATAATTGATATATATATATATATATATATATATATATATATATATATATATATATATACACTCACACACCAATTCGTGAATTCCACGTTACAAAGCCTTTTGTTCAATTTCAAAATAAATTACAGTCATGCAATTTTATTTTTAAGCTATACGTACATATATAAACCAAAGAAAGGCTTCATACCAATTCTCGCTTCAGTAGGTTCATTAACGTAAGTTTGTGAATGTCCAGGGGAACAAAGATTTTCACAACAAAAAATATTATACATAAGCAAACAAATTCAGTCATTTAGATGCTATATCCAGCATATTTAAAATTCAGAAGCCTAGAAGACTACTAATCCCAAATTCTTCATATTAATAACACAATAAAAATTACATCATTCAAGAAATCATTCCAATCTAGCATTTAATCACATAATTTAAAATATTGAACATTTAATCATTTGAAACTCCCTAAATTCATAATTTGGTTTCAAACCCCAAAATTTATTGTACCATGGAAGGGTGAACAAAGATGTTTTTACTCACCTCTTGAAGACCACCAAAACGTTATATGTGCTCCTACGATAAATCTTAACGTATTAGGAACGATCTCTTCCCCAATCTCTTCTTAGACCCATCTTCCCATCAAAGATATTCTCTCAAGGTATAGAACCTCCCTCAACAGCCCCCATAGTGTTTTAGAGTTTTTAGGGTTTTCTCAAGTATTGATTTGATGTAATTCTCTAATTAGAAGTCCTGAAATTTGAATTTAAAGACCCAATATATTATTTCTTTTTATTTATTTATTTATTTATTATTAGATAAGACTAACACCATCAAATAAAATTGGAAAAGATAATCTAACTATATAATATCCAAAATGTTATTATCAAACTATTTCGGAAAGTATATCAATTTGTTTAACAAAATATCATGTTGCCATAAATATATTAAAAAACTATAAATCCAAACTATAAATATTTTATCTAAAATATACATATAATATTATACCTTATATATATATATATATATATATATATATATATATATATATATATATATATATATATATATATAACTTAATCTAACGATAACATACATAATTATAATAAATAAAGGATATTAATGATAAAGGAAATTAACGATAACAAAAGATAATTTCTTTTTATTTAACCATATCTACATAAATTAATTACTGATTTGTAATCATATAACTATTTTTTTTGACAAAGTAATCATATAATAATAAACTATAAATATAATAATTTTAATAAATCAATTCCTATTAAATTATCTAGTACCCAATTTTTTGGGATATTACATTTCTCCCCTCCTTAAGAAATTTCGTCCTCGAAATTCGTTTACACCTAATCTAGATTAAAAAAATAATAATGTGTGACATACCCGACTGATGACCTATATCCAAACCACACTAGGATCTATCTAGCGCAATCTCTAAGGTAACATGGACTTAAACAAGTATTCACAAGAACAAACACATAAGTAACTAGTCACAAGATTTAACACCAAAAGCTTAGAGGTTAATTGTGAACCTGATGCATCTTTGTTACCCTTAGCTTAATGATGATCCTACCATTATGTTCTCTATTAAAATGTTCTCTTAAGACTCCCCTCCTTAGGGACAACGGTCATATTCTTAACAACACTAGCCTACCAACAGATAATAAGTAATTCCCTTGACCCGAAGATTGCAACTCTTGATCTAAAATTTGCCTCTCTTAAACAGTTTCTAAAATAAATTATCACCAATTTTAACTCGTCTCATTCCAAGTTTAAAGCAATAAGAAACACATTCGGTTCATATTCCTATACTCACCTAATTGTCCCTTAAGTTCACTTAGCTCTAGAGATACTATTGTCAAAACACCATTCACCTCTATTTTAACTAACAATAAGAATATGTATCCTTATGCTCCTCAACCAAGTATTTAAGACAAAGTGTAGTAACTACGTTACGAATAAACACAGGAGAATTTACAACGGATTTTTTTTCTTCTTCTTTATAAACCAAATGCACAAAATATCTCACATATATATGAAATTACTTATTTACTTAATAGAAAATTACAATAGTCCATGATTGATTTACATATACTGTAGAGACATGAATTATGATCATCAAAATAATATTTTCAGCACAACAAATAATCTCAGGTAAGTTCAATCAAAATCAATAATTAATCTAAATCATCAACATAGAACAAGTTTTGTATACCAAAGACCAATTTAAACAGGAAGTGGAGGTAAACAACACACAAAAAAAAAAAGTAATCAAGCACCAATCAACTCCAAAGTTTATCACACAACAAATTTTAAAAAAAAACTTTTTCTCATTAACAAAACTCATACCCTTGAATGTTAGTTGCCATAAATTTGTACACCACCAATCAAATATTGGGTTGGTCAGGCCCAACATCTAAAAGAATAACATGCAGTATTTATAACTCTAACAACAGTCCCATGCGCCCAAGTTTTGATTTTAGAAAAAGCACCATTACCACAGTCCGATTTAGAATCGAACTGCTCTGATACCATATATGTAACGTCCCTCGTTACATTAGTAACCCAAATTAAGTTTTCAATAAAAGAAAACCTTTTAAAACATTAAATTTAAATAGGTGGGTCATAAGTTTTTTTACAATATATTTAAGTCCGAAAGTATCTCGTATATTCAAAATAAATGAATAAAGTATTAGTGCTAAATAAAACATTATATCCAAATAAAATAAAGCCTCAAAAAAATAATTAATAAAATCCACATGATTCTTTTGCAATTGTTTTTGCCTCAAAACACGGACGTCTAATAAACCCAAAAGAACAAATAAATAAACTATAATTAATATCTTCAAGACTCTCTCAAAACATTGTATCATCCATCTCATCACCTGCAAACTCTGAAAGACAACACCACTAATGAGATTTTTAATCCCAGTAAGTAAACACAGTTCTAAAAGGTTTTCGAAAAGATGTTGCTTTCAGCCGGCGCGGTAACCGGAAAAACAACCATGGTAATCTGCCATTTCCGAAATAATATATCTCAAATAATTTATATAAATTAAGGATAATCAATACAATCTCACAAAATTCATGCACAAGTCATAACTTCATCAATAGAAATAATCCATCACTAAAGTGCGTATAACATAAATAAAATCATACAAAGGACATCTCTCGTGTCCAAATAATCTCAATTTATCATCCAAGTCTCCTTTATTTGATTACCCAGTTTTAGTTTATGAACTCATGACAAATGCGATGGCATCCACTACCTTCCCCTTCCCAGAAGGAGGTATCTATAATGGGTCTTCCCCTTCCCAGAAGGAGGTATCTGTCTTCCCTTCCAACGAGGAGGTATCTGTCTTTCCCTCTAACGAGGAGGTATCTATCATCCCCTTCCCTGAAGGAGGTATCTATAATGGGTCTCCCCCTTCCCAAAAGGAGGTATCTGTCTTCCCCTCCAACGAGGAGGTATCTGTCTTCCCCTCTAACTAGGAGGTATCTGTCATCCCTTTACCTGAAGGAGTTATCTGTCTTCCCCTTCTAACGAGGAGGTATCTGTCTTCCCCTCTAATGAGGAGGTATCTGTCATCCCTTTCCCTGAATGAGGTATCTGTCATCCCTTTCCCTGAATGAGGTATCTGTCTTTTCCCCTAACGAGGAGGTGTCTGTCTTCCCCTCTAACGAGGAGGTATCTGTCATCCCCTTCCCTGAAGGAGGTATCTGTCTTCTCCCCTAACAAGGAGGTATCTGTCTTCCCCTCTAACGAGGAGGTATCTGTCATCCCCTTCCCCGAAGGAGGTATCTGTCTTCGCCTCTGAGGGGGAGGTATCTGTCTTCCCCGTCCCAGAAGGAGGTATCCATCATCCCATATATCTTAACAATCACAAAAATAATGATTCGGAATCATATTTTGGGCATATATCATAACCCCAGGTCATGATATATGACCTCATATGTCAATCTCAATGATATAGCATCATGACAAGACAATACTATAACATCACAAAATCAATTAATAATCGATATATATATATATATATATATATATATATATATATATATATATATATATATATATATACACTCACACACCAATTCGTGAATTCCACGTTACAAAGTCTTTTGTTCAATTTCAAAATAAATTACAGCCATGCAATTTTATTTTTAAGCTATACGTACATATATAAACCAAAGAAAGGCTTCATACCAATTCTCGCTTCAGTAGGTTCATTAACGTAAGTTTATGAATGTCCAGGGGAACAAAGATTTTCACAACAAACAATATTATACATAAGCAAACAAATTCAGTCATTTAGATGCTATACCGAGTATATTTAAAATTCAAAAGCCTAGAAGACTGCTAATCCCAAATTCTTCATATTAACAACACAATAAAAATTACATCCTTCAAGAAATCATTCCAATCTAACATTTAATCACATAATTTAAAATATTGAGCATTTAATCATTGGAAACTCCCTAAATTCATAATTTGGTTTCAAACCCAAAATAGCACCTACAAATTAATACATCACACTTAAAATATCCATGAAACAACACAATAGATGAAAATTATCTAGGCTAGTGTGATACCCGCCCCCGCCCCGTTTATAGACGGGTATTGGAATTACCCGTTTATTTTACCCTACGGACAACGGATAAACTACCTAAAAATAGATATTGGTAGGGATGTAAATGGGGCGGGATGGGTACAGGTAGTAGTCCCCCACTACCTGCCCCATTTGATGGACTTCATACCCGTCCCCGCCCCATATCCATGTGGGTATCTATCTTGCGGGTTTTTAACAAATTTATCAATATTTTCGGGTATCCATGAATATTCAAACACCTCACAAAATTATTGAATATTAGACTAATTTTTTTATTCAAACACCCCTATCTTGACATCATTCACACATAAACGTTAATCCCCAAGCATTAATCCATAAGAAATAATCCATATGCATTAATTCATACACAATAATTGAACAAAAGCAATAATACGTAACACAATTATCCATACGGCTTGGGTATGATCTGATTTATGTGTTGTGGCTGACTGGCTGTCAAATTTAAGAAACAAAATAAGGATAGTTAAAAAAAGGGCATTTGGTTTATCTATGTAAAGATATTTTAGTAATTTCACCTTAGCGGGTATCCGCGGGTATGGATACTACAATATCCGTCCCCGTCTGATGGGGCTCGAATCCGCAAATGCACGGCTTCATCGTCAAGTAATAAAAAAGATCGATCCCATAGAGACCGTAATCTCAAATAACAATTAATTACTAAATCAATTAAATTGTACTATAAAAGATAAAGATTTGGAAAAGATTTGATTTTTTGAATTAAGTAGCAAATCAAATTTAAAGTTGCAATTAAAACCAAATCAAGAACAAAATAGGAAAGTAGATCAAATATGAGATTTCAAAATATCAAAAGGGATTCCTAGGAATTGGGTTACCAACAAGACTGTTCATGTTACCAAATTGACTACCCTTCTTGTTAATTATCAAAATTTGCTTTGAAGGTGAATTTATCCTAAATAAGTTAACGTTCCTTCTCGGGATACAAGAACCGTGCCCAATTAAACCAACCCCTACTCTCGTGGTAATTGAATTTAAATCTAACCCTTTAAGCTTTGTGACAATTCGTGAACCCTCGAAGGACCGCTTCTAACTCTCGTGATTTAAGTCCTAAGTTCAATCCCTATAGATCCAATACCTAAGTTCACCGCTAGGTTCCTCCTTAGAGTATCTACAACAAGCAAATAAGTGGCCACTGAATTTACGAGTAATTAAAGCAATAGGAATCAAATCGAAAGCAAAATTTAAATTAACAAGAAACCAAACGTCAATCCATCACCATAAACAAATCTTGGGCATAGCCCCAATTCCTAGAAATAAGACTACTACTCAAGCATTGCCATATTCATAGCAAGTTTGATTAACAAAAGCATAAAAAAACCTAAGAGAAGAGAAGAAATTGGAGAAGAAGAGAAATCCTAGTTTTTGCCTAAGGTAGCAGCCCAAAAGTGATCCTATTTTCGAGCCTCTAGGTCCTATTTATAAGGTAGGGTAACTTGCATCCCAAGCAATTACAAAATCAGATCAAATCAGCTTTTAAAATTCCAGATATTACGCGTCACGGCCGTGATGCCTGTCACGGCCAGGCCGTGACAGATTCTGTCTTGGAAAACTTGGCATGGATGGCTTGTCACGACCGTGATGGCTATCACGGCCTAGTCGTGACAGGTTCTGATTTTTTCGTTCTTTTCTTTTCAGCCTTGCTCGATCATGGTCGTGATGGTTGTCACGGCTAGGCCGTGATAGCCTCTGTTTGGCTCAGTTTTCTTGCTTTTCAAGCTCCATCTTCATGCAAGCTCCATCATGGTTGATCTTGAACATTTTAATCTTCAATTCCTGCACAACAACACCACAAAACCGCCTTACCCGTTCCAAGGTAAAAACTAACAAAAATAAAATTAAAAATGCATAAACTACATGAAAATGCATCCAATATGATAAAGAAATATGATGTATAATCACACTCATCACTGCCCCATTAATAAGCGGGTAGATAAAATATCAATTTAATTTATCCATGGATACCCATTAAGGTATCCATTTTCTACCCTTGCGGATATTATCCACGGATATCCGTGGGTGCTGGTAAAATTTACATCCCTAGATATCGGTTAAGCTAACAGATTGTATTTGAAGTGTTTGGTAAAAAAGGTTGGACTAGCTGATTAATGTAAAATGACATAAAAGTACTTGTTTGCACGTTTTTTAATATAAATTATATATATTATTTATTTTAAAATAACTATCACTTTTAACACTTTAATTTCTTTTAAATTATTTATCATTTAAAAATTTAAATATTAATTTTTAAATTTAATAGTAATTTAGTTTTAATTATTTTAATAAATAAAATGGAATAATAAAAATAAAATTGGGAAGGTGGATTAGGAATTAAAAAAATAAAATGATTAATATTTTATTTTATCATCCAAGGATAAGTGAAGAATTTAATTAAGATAGTAAGAATAAAATGGAAGAAAAAATGATAAGCTATAAGCTCAAACGTTACTTCAAATAGCGTCTGGAAAAAACGCTATAAGCTAGTGAAAAAACGTAATAAGCTAATTTTAGAAAGGATTATCAAACGAGACTACTTTTTTATCCATTATATGCTAACGAATTTGGCAAACAGACTCAAAAACAAAATCATCCCCAAATTAATTGCACGAACAACTAATGAATTTTAAAATATTTATTCTGCCGCTTAAAAGTAAATGATGAGTATTTTTACATGATTTATGGCAAATGATAATTAAACAAAAAAAATTAAATTACCTTATTAGTAGGAAAGGTAAAAAGAAATATAGAACAAATAGGAAAAGAATCTCATAAAATAAGGAAAAAGTATACAAAAAAATAACAAAATAGGTGTAACAAAAAAAAAACTAAATAGAAGAATATGTAGCATGAATCGTTCATGGGTTTTTAAAAACATTTGACCACAAATTCCTTTAAACCCAAAATTTGATCATACGATGGGCCAATGAAGGGAGCTTATGCACGCCAAAAGTGCTATATGGATTCAAGTGGACTTCTTTGTGTTGAATCAACATCACTTTCCTTTGTTATAGGTCTCAAACAACCAAGGTTTATAAAACCGGATCGATCATCGAACCAGTGAAGGTAGCGGTTCAAGGTTCATTGGTCCAACCGATGTTGAACCGTGGTTGAACCAGTTATAACTAAATAATATTATTTTAATTTTTAATATAATATTTGTAACAATATTAAACAAAAAAACAACATAACAACTAAAATTATTAATCACAATTTTTTTTATTTTGAAATTAAACTAAATAAATGTAAAGATATATGTTAAAATCATCTTCTTAGGGAAAGCCAACCCAAAATCTACAACCAGCTCATATATGTTAGAAAACAAAAGAGTTGGGTTTTGGCTAGGATGACCCAAATCCTTTTAAACTAATTTTTTGTTTTAAGTTTTTTTTTTAGGAAACCGGTTCAGGCCGGTCCACAACCGGTTATGACTGGTTTTACCGGTTTTGAACCGGTTCGACGGTTCTGAGACCGGTTTCAAGCAAGGCCGGTTCTGGGGGCCAACCGAACCGGCCTAGGTCTCGAGTCCCGGTTAAACCGGTCTGACCGGCCGGTCAGGTCCGGTTTTGTAAACTTTGCAAACAATATGCACAATGCCAAGTTACGGAACATGGTGGACCCGGAAATTTATCTATGATTTTGGTAGCGTTTGGTACAAGTTTTATAAAATTATTCCTGAGAATGTTGGTACGGGAATAAAAGTTTCTCATGTTTGATGTGACACCCTCTATCCCGCATGTATTTATAAAGGCATAAAATAAAAGAAATAAAAGAAACACATGCATATTATTTAATTATAATAAAAACCATTGGCAAAGGATACCACCTGTATCGAAACGTCTCAACGCGAAAAATAAAACAAGTTATAACGAAGGAAACATAACTATAAAACGAAACACAACCCCGATGTCACATTGCAGAGCTGATATAACCAAAATTCGGAAACACATCAGATAGCAACAGAAACTAAAGAAATCCTAAACTCCGGGTAGCGGCACCTCAAAGTCACTCCCCAACAGGCTGCTCACCGTCCTCTGCATAATAAAACGGTACATGCAAATCAAACGACAGAAAAACGGGAGTAAGAAACATGTATAAAACATAATGGCAAAGGAAGCAGTTAGCAAGATGAACATACGTCACAATCAAGCATGTTATAACATAACAACATTTATATAACATCATGTCATTTCATCATCTCAAAAAGTGTATGCTATGCGGTGCAGTACTACTCCACTACTCCGTTATGCATGTGAATCCAAACTACCTCAGGAAGATAACGTCTGAGTTACATGTAACATCCCTGACTGCTTTATGGAGTGACGACTAGAAATTCAAGAAAATCAGCTTTTAATGAAATGTGTTATATTAAAATTAGGTAGTTTCATCAATAAATTTTACCCTTTATAAACCCCCAAAATAATTATATTTTCTCACAAGAATATTTATTAGCCAAAGATAAATATTATTTGATACTAAATTATAAAATACCATTTTATAATTATCAGTTACAAATAATTATCGATGTATAAAAATCAAATAAGATTTTTATCGGCTCAGCCTAAAAATAATACAAAGAGGCTCAACAATTCATATTTATACATTTGCATACTCATGAGATGTAAGGAATTAAAGCACACCAGTGATCACAATCATAATGAGATGACTAAAATATCCATGGGAAAGGATATTACATTACTCCCCCCTAAAAAAAAATTGTCCTCAAAATTTAGAAAACTCAAATACCCATACAAGAATCTAAACACTTAAAAACATAGAATCATAATGCAAATCTCATAAATCACATTAAATATTGGTTGTTGTCTCAGCAACCTTCCCATATCATGACAATTAAAAGCATGCAAGTGAGAAATAAGACACAAAACAACTTCAATTTGGATCACATAGGTATATATATACATTTAAAGTGTACAATAAAGCAAATTTGTCCCATGGTACAAGTAAGATTGTTGATGCTTAAGAGTTACATTTAGGTTCCTAGATGACTTCCTACAAGATACTTCGTCTAGTAGCTACTAAGCTTCCGCCGCGTGCTCTGATACCATTTGTAACATCCCTGACTGCTTTATGGAGTGACGACTAGAAATTTAAGAAAATCAGCTTTTAATGAAATGTGTTATATTAAAATTAGGTAGTTTCATCAATAAATTTTACCCTTTATAAACCCCCAAAATAATTATATTTTCTCACTAGAATATTTATTAGCCAAAGATAAATATTATTTGATACTAAATTATAAAATACCATTTTATAATTATCAGTTACAAATAATTACCGATGTATAAAAATCAAATAAGATTTTTATCGGCTCAGCCTAAAAATAATACAGAGAGGCTCAACAATTCATATTCATACATTTGCATACTCATGAGATGTAAGGAATTAAAGCACACCAGGGATCACAATCATAATGAGCTGACTAAAATATCCATGGGAAAGGATATTACATTACTCCCCCCCTAAAAAAAAATGTGTCCTCAAAATTTAGAAAATTCAAATACCCATACAAGAATCTAAACACTTAAAAACATAGAATCATAATGCAAATCTCAAAAATCACATTAAATATTGGTTGTTGTCTCAGCAACCTTCCCATATCATGACAATTAAAAGCATGCAAGTGAGAAATAAGACACAAAACAACTTCAATTTGGATCACATAGGTATATATATACATTTAAAGCATACAATAAAGCAAATTTGTCCCATGGTACAAGTAAGATTGTTGATGCTTAAGAGTTACATTTAGGTTCCTAGATGACTTCCTACAAGATACTTTGTCTAGTAGCTACTAAGCTTCCGCCGCGTGCTCTGATACCATTTGTAACATCCCTGACTGCTTTATGGAGTGACGACTAGAAATTTAAGAAAATCAGTTTTTAATGAAATGTGTTATATTAAAATTAGGTAGTTTCATCAATAAATTTTACCCTTTATAAACCCCCAAAATAATTATATTTTCTCACTAGAATATTTATTAGCCAAAGATAAATATTATTTGATACTAAATTATAAAATACCATTTTATAATTATCATTTACAAATAATTATCGATGTATAAAAATCAAATAAGATTTTTATCGGCTCAGCCTAAATATAATATAGAGAGGCTCAACAATTCATATTCATACATTTGCATACTAATGAGATGTAAAGAATTAAAGCACACCAGTGATCACTGATGAGTGTGATTTTACCTCATTTTTCATGTACATTTCGGCATGCATTTGCATATAGTTAGGCCAATTTAGTGTTGATTTTGTATAGTTTTTCCTTTGGAACGGATGAGGTGGTTTCTGTGTGTTGTTTTGCAGGATTTAATGGAAAAATGCCCAGAAATCAGCCTTGGTAGAGCTTGGCTGAAAAAGAGCTTGAAAAGTGAAGGTTATGAGCCAAACAGAGAGTATCACGGCCTGGCGTGATGGCCTCACGGCCGTGAGGAGCGATGGCTGAAGAAAGAATTGAGCCAAAAGTCGGAAGCGTCATCACGGCCTGGCGTGATGGCTATCACGGCCGTGACCTGCTAGTTGGAAAAGTCGGAAAGCGACATCACGGCCGTGATGGATAAGTGAATGAATAAGTGAATGAAGGCGCCCAGTCGAGACCCTCCCGGCCTGGCCGTGATGGCCATCACCGCCGTGACGGGCGACGGACCTATAAATAAACCTGCACTGACCAGAAAAATGGACCAACTTCTAACCTAAAATAATCTGCACTTGGAGGCAGGCTGAGGCTGGTGGCTGGAGAGGGTTTCTACCCAAAAGGGCGTTTTCTCTGCTCTTGGATGGAGAGAAGATTGGAGGAAGCTTGTCTATGAGTGTTCTTCATCCCTTCTCTTTTCCTTTTGTATTTCCTTATCATGAGTAGTTAAATCCCCATTGTTGGGGTTAGATGTAACTTTTACGAACTTGTGTAATTGATTTGGTATTTTAATACAAGTTTCTATTTCGTATGAGTATGTGATTACTGTTTAATGCTTTCCTTGGATTAGCTACCCATAGGAATGATTTGTTGCTTTGATAGATGACTGGAAGGTTGGTATTAAGGCATGCTCATGAATCATATGCCAAGTAGGTCAAGAATCTAGACATAGGTGTTGGCTGCTTGCAATCTTATAAGTCTTAACTTAATGCAAAATCTCAAGTTATTCCACCTAAGACATTAGGGTTTAATTTGGGGTTTTAGGCTCAATGCACCTAAGACATTAGGCTTGAGTACTTTAGAAAAGGCTTGATTGGCATAATTGAATTAGGACTTGTGTTAGAAGCCATTTCATTGCAACTAAGGGAGGATTAGTGTAGTCTAACCCTGACAATTCTAACCACATCCCTGTTTGCATTCCAAGTGTTCGATAAAATTACAAAAAAGACAAAAATATTTTATTTCTTTAGTTTCTGTTTCAATCTCTCAGATTATAGTTTAGTCTAGATAGTTGTTAAGCTTGCGAATTGGTAATTGACATCCAATCCCTGTGGATACGATAACCGGTCTCACCACCGTATTACTTGATTGCGACGAGGTGCACTTGCCTTTAATCATATTTCTTTAAAAATACACCGCATCAAGTTTTTGCAACGGCGCCAAAAACTTGATGCGGTGTATTTTTAAAGAAATATGATTAAAGGCAAGTGCACCTCGTCGCAATCAAGTAATACGGTGGTGAGACCGGTTATCGTATCCACAGGGATTGGATGTCAATTACCACTCGCAAGCTTAACAACTATCTAGACTAAACTATAATCTGAGAGATTGAAACAGAAAATAAAGAAATAAAATATTTTTGTCTTTTTTGTAATTTTATCGAACACTTGGAATGCAAACAGGGATGTGGTTAGAATTATCAGGGTTAGACTACACTAATCCTCCCTTAGTTGCAATGAAATGGCTTCTAACACAAGTCCTAATTCAATTATGCCAATCAAGCCTTTTCTAAAGTACTCAAGCCTAATGTCTTAGGTGCATTGAGCCTAAAACCCCAAATTAAACCCTAATGTCTTAGGTGGAATAACTTGAGATTTTGCATTAAGTTAAGACTTATAAGATTGCAAGCAGCCAACACCTATGTCTAGATTCTTGACCTACTTGGCATATGATTCATGAGCATGCCTTAATACTAACCTTCCAGTCATCTATCAAAGCAACAAATCATTCCTATGGGTAGCTAATCCAAGGAAAGCATTAAACACAGAATCACATACTCATACGAAATAGAAACTTGTATTAAAATACCAAATCAATTACACAAGTTCGAAAAGTTACATCTAACCCCAACAATGGGGATTTAACTACTCATGATAAGGAAATACAAAAAGGAAAAAGAGAAGGATGAAGAACACTCATAGACAAGCTTCCTCCAATCTTCTCCCCATCCAAGAGCAGAGAAAACGCCCCTTTTTGGTAGAAACCCTCTCCACCACCACCTCACCGCCTCCAAGTGCAGATTATTTTAGGTTAGAAGTTGGTCCCTTTTTTCTGCTCAAGGCAGGTTTATTTATAGGTCCGTCGCCGCGTCACCTGGGGCCACCGTGATGGTCTCGACTGGGCGCCTCTTCATTCACTTATTCATCACGGCCGTGATATCCATCACGCCAGGCCGTGATCGCTTCGACTTTTCCAACTAGCGGTCACGGCCGTGATAGCCATCACGCCAGGCCGTGACGCCTTCCGACTTTTGGCTCAATTCTTTCTTCAGCTATCGCTTCCTCACTACGGCCGTGAGGCCATCACGCCAGCCGTGATACTCTCTTGGCTCATAACCTTCACTTTTCAAGCTCTTTTTCAGCCAAGCTCTACCAAGGCTGATTTCGGGCATTTTTCCATTAAATCCTGCAAAACAACACACGTAAACCACCTCATCCGCTCCAAAGGAAAAACTATACAAAATCAACACTAAATTGGCCTAACTATATGCAAATGCATGCCGAAATGTACATGAAAAATGAGGTAAAATCACACTCATCAAATCACCCCAAGCTTAAGACTTTGCTTGTCCTCAAGCAAAAACTAAGGCCAGAAGAGATAAACAGTCAAAGCATGGATAGTGAACTAAGAACCCGAGTAAAATGATCCAAGCAATAGGCAATTCAAACAATTCAGCAAGAGACAATCAATTCAAATCCAATTAGAGGCTTAAGTTTCCTAGACTCACATTCTCACTGATTCGGGCACTCTTGCTCACTTGAAGCTCACCCCAAGCTTGTTTACTTGCTTGGCTCTTTTTCTTGCCTCACTCACTCAAGTGTTCAAGTATATATAACAATTCGCTCCATTTTCCTCAAGGAATGATTCCTACCATATGCTTGACTATCAACCAAATCTCCACTTTATTTATGAAAAACACTTAAGAATCAAGAGGTCTTTTATTTGGTTGTAACGTGGCCATGGGATTAATCTTTAGGTGGGAATAACAAGAAAGGGAAATTTCAAAAGGCTAGACTAAGTATCAAACATTTCAATACAAGACACCTTCTAAAATTCCTTCTTGGGTTTTCAAATTACTTTCCACCTTCTTTTCTTTCTTTCTTTCTTTTTTTTTTCACTTTTATTTTTGTCGTCCCCTTCTCTATTTATTTTTTTTTTCTTTTTATTTGGAGAAGGGGAGAAATTTTTTTTTTTTTTTTTTTGATTCTTATCCCAAACTCTCAACTACCTTTTTCACCCTTTTTGTGATACTTTAGAAGGTCCCTTATCAAGTATATGTATCAAAAATTTTCAGGGAACCAAGAAAAGCATTTTAATCATTCAGGCTCAAAATTGGGCAACTAAGGGTAGCATTTACACATTCAAAGCTCAGAAGGCCAGAAAAATACCTATTGCCTCAATCATTTTCAAAAATGTTTCCAAAAAAATTTTAAGCTTTAAAATGGTTTTAAGTCAAGTTCTAGAGAAAAACAGTCCAAGAGGAAAACACTCTACACAAAGAACGGGGGCAGATTTTGTGAGTACCCCCTAATGGCTCAAAAGCTCACATTTATCAGTTCAAGAACCAGTGAGAAACACAAGTCTAAAGAAACATATGCTAATCATCAACTATCCAGAATCATCTCAAGCATATTCATTTGCAGCCATATCACAAGAATAAACAGAATTGGGTTCAAAAATCCACTATCACAATTTAATTGGCACTTAGCTCTCACAATCATAAGCTCAATCAAAGCAAGGGCAATCAATTTATGTGATCATGCAAGACTAAACCTATATGAATGCAATATTTACAATGCAAGATATGAACATATGCAAAATACCCCTACCCCAAGCTTAAAGATTTACATTGTCCCCAATGTAAACAATCAAGTTGGAGAGGAGAGAAAAATAAAAAAAAGCAAAAAAAATTGGAACGGCTTACCGAGGCGGTAGCGAGTGTTGGCTCACATGCTTTTTGGCTTTGTTTCTCCCTGCTCTTTTTCTCCTTCCTTTATTCAAAATCTGAAGACACTCAACAAAATTATTAACAAACCTCTTGAGCTTCTCAAATTATTCAAGAGGTTAAAGCAAAAACAAAATTAACTAAAGAGAAGGGTTAAGAAAAGTTGGGTTGCCTCCCAATAAGCGCTTCTTTAACGTCACTAGCTTGACTCATCAAGAAGCATCCACCTGGATCCCATAACCTGTGGTATAAGGACCAAGGAATGCTAACCATGTGAGATCCTTCACCTGGATCCCACGATTTGCAGCAAAAATGTGGAAGTGAGCGCTCTAAATTCATGCTAACTTCTTCATCTGGGAAGCGCTTTTCAATTCCTCTCGGGTCAAAGATGACCCCTTTATCCATAAAATCTTCCCAATAAAAATGGGGTTCAACCTCAGGCAGAGGCATGAACTCCATTGTTGACTGCTTTAAAATGTGAGGTGGCAAACAATTCGAGAGGATCATTGGTGCTGTTAAGCTTCTCATACAATCTTCACTCTCAGCATTGCCAAATCCATCACCTTCCAAATATGCAGAAATCTCCGCACAAACCACACAAGTGTTTCTCCCATCACATTCCACACATGCATAGGGGCCAATAGCATCATTTAATTTCACAAGTTCTTCATCATCCCCGAGCATGGTGACATAGCTATCCTCCAAATGCCTCTTCCTTTCAGGCTCTTTAGTCAAGGGTTCAATGGGGAGTGGTGCAACTATGTTCTCCAAAACAGGGTCTTCAGTTCTTGACTCGGTTGCTCCCACTTCTTCTTCTTCCTCCTCATCCATCATTGCATCATCTTCATCATCATCCATCAAGTCCTCATTTGGCATTTTGGACAGAAGGTTAGAGAGTTCCTCAATACGTACCCCGAGACTTCGAATGGCATCTTCTTGATTCTTTAATTCTTCCATTGTTGTTGCCATGAAGTTCTCCAAAACGGCCTCTAAGTGAGGTTGACTATCCGGGATAGGTTGCTCAACCTCGACTGGGAATGCGGATTTGAAGTTCTCCCAAGCAACTTCCAATGGGGATGGCTCATTATACCAAGGTGTGGAAGATTCCCAATGTTCCCCTTCATCCATCAAAGTATTGTTTGGAGGGTTCCCCCACCATGGAGTAGAAGTGTTGGGAAATTGATTTCCCCATTCAGAACAACCTACCATTGGTGGAGGAGGGACAGTTGCCCTTGACAGCTCATCACTCACTTGTTGGATTTTTACGGCCAACTGCAGCATATCTACCCAGCAATTTGCAGCTCAGATAATTCACTTTCTGCATCAGATGGTTGATACCAATTGTAGTCCATGATCCTATCTAATCAATTTTTCACCTCACAGACAATTAAGCACAAGATCAAAGAAATACAAAAACAAATATATACAAAACTAACAAAAGAAAAGTATCAATTATATACAGAAAAATAAAATAAAAATGTCTAAACTAGTTGTCTCATTTGTTACTACTGATATTGACAAAGCCAATCCCCGGCAACGGCGCCAAAAACTTGATGCGGTGTATTTTTAAAGAAATATGATTAAAGGCAAGTGCACCTCGTCGCAATCAAGTAATAAGGTGGTGAGACCGGTTATCGTATCCACAGGGATTGGATGTCAATTACCAATTCGCAAGCTTAACAACTATCTAGACTAAACTATAATCTGAGAGATTGAAACAGAAACTAAAGAAATAAAATATTTTTGTCTTTTTTGTAATTTTATCGAACACTTGGAATGCAAACAGGGATGTGGTTAGAATTGTCAGGGTTAGACTACACTAATCCTCCCTTAGTTGCAATGAAATGGCTTCTAACACAAGTCCTAATTCAATTATGCCAATCAAGCCTTTTCTAAAGTACTCAAGCCTAATGTCTTAGGTGCATTGAGCCTAAAACCCCAAATTAAACCCTAATGTCTTAGGTGGAATAACTTGAGATTTTGCATTAAGTTAAGACTTATAAGATTGCAAGCAGCCAACACCTATGTCTAGATTCTTGACCTACTTGGCATATGATTCATGAGCATGCCTTAATACCAACCTTCCAGTCATCTATCAAAGCAACAAATCATTCCTATGGGTAGCTAATCCAAGGAAAGCATTAAACACAGAATCACATACTCATACGAAATAGAAACTTGTATTAAAATACCAAATCAATTACACAAGTTCAGAAAAGTTACATCTAACCCCAACAATGGGGATTTAACTACTCATGATAAGGAAATACAAAAAGGAAAAAGAGAAGGGATGAAGAACACTCATAGACAAGCTTCCTCCAATCTTCTCCCCATCCAAGAGCAGAGAAAACGCCCCCCTTTTGGGTAGAAACCCTCTCCAGCCACCAGCCTCAGCCTGCCTCCAAGTGCAGATTATTTTAGGTTAGAAGTTGGTCCCTTTTTCTGTTCAGTGCAGGTTTATTTATAGGTCCGTCGCCCGTCACGGCCGTGATGGCCATCACGGCCAGGCCGTGATGGTCTCTGACTTGGGCGCCTCTTCATTCACTTATTCATCACGGCCGTGATATCCATCACGGCCAGGCCGTGATCGTTTCTGACTTTTCCAACTAGCAGGTCACGGCCGTGATAGCCATCACGACTAGGCCGTGACAGCTTCTGACTTTTGGCTCAATTCTTTCTTCAGCTACTGCTCCCTCACGGCCGTGAGGGCCATCACGGCCAGGCCGTGATACTCTCTGTTTGGCTCATAACCTTCACTTTTCAAGCTCTTTTTCAGCCAAGCTCTACCAAGGCTGATTTCTGGGCATTTTTCCATTAAATCCTGCAAAACAACACACAGAAACCACCTCATCCGTTCCAAAGGAAAAACTATACAAAATCAACACTAAATTGGCCTAACTATATGCAAATGCATGCCGAAATGTACATGAAAAATGAGGTAAAATCACACTCATCAATCACAATCATAATGAGATGAATAAAATATCCATGGGAAAGGATATTACATTACATATCCACATTGGCCAATAAGCATCAACGCCGGCAGTTCACCAAACCATGGGTGAACCCCTTGATAGCCAATGCACCATACTCTAGGATGCACCACCATGGGGGCCACAATTCACCTAACTCCTGAATGAATCACCGCGGACGGCCAGACCACCTTACTCTTGGACGACCTCCCATATGTTGAGATTCCCTCACTAACATCTCCAATGCGTGAATTCATGACAAACAACAACAAGCAGCAAACGTAACCACCACCTTCGCTTTGGCCAATAAGCGCCAAAGTTTCATCACCATCGACACCTTGACCAATAAGCATCAAGGTTCAACATCGTCAACACCTTGACCAATAAGCATCAAGGCTACTTTGGCCAATAAGCACCAAAGCATAACAACGTGCGGTAACACATCGTCACCGACATAACCAACCTAAAGTTCATAATTATCTTATTAAGTCTTCATTAATTATCTAGCTTGTCTTCACTTCGATCGATGTCTTATTTCATCATTGGGAACAATTGGGTGTAGCCACCCTTTTGTTCTTAATCCATGTCTGTTTCTCTTGGGGGAGCACGGTCGTGCTGAACTTTAAGTTGAGCACGGGCGTGCTGTCTATTGAGCATAGCCGTGTTCAATGGAGCATGACTCCACCGACATGGGCAGAAAGGGTTGGGAACCCTTGTTAAGCTTCTAGGGCATTCATATATCAATCCTATTGGTCTCTAACTACACCATCAAATATCAACCTCATCATTCATGTTTAATCTTCATGTCTTATAATTATTGAGATTTAATCATTTAATTCCTATTTCATTATTAATGTCCCTAAAACACTCATGAATCAATCCTTCGGTGTTATTTATATACATCAACATCAACACCAACAAGCAGTAAACTTAACCACCACCCTCCGGCAAACATCAACACCCTCCTCAACGCTCGGGGTATCTAACGAGGTCCCCTCATCCAAATTCCTAAGTCAAATTCACACCGCTCCCTAAGACTACTCATGCAAGTTAACCCCACAAATGTCATGTTCTCTCTTCTTAGTTTATTATGGATTAGCTGCAAAAGAATATAACATATAACATGTCATTATTAACCAAAGAAATCAAGCAATTATATATATATATTATGCTGGGATATAATCTATTTCAGCCTCATTCATCTCAGGCAATTTATCAAACAGAACAATGACATATCATATTCAATCTACATATTCACTTTAACAATACCATCCAACAACTAGTTGTATTTTTGCCATTATTGAGAGCAACAGTTTTACACTCCCCCTAATCTAAAAAAAATACAAAAAAAAAAAAAAGGAAAGGATGCAACTTCTGTTGCTATCCACGTTAAAGAGAAAATTTTCCCTTAATTAATGTCCACCACATGCACTTACTAATATTAAGGATGTCATATATAGTTACAAAGGATGCATGTAATTGCATATTTCAGGTCACACTTCCAACCAAAATGCACCATAAGGACTTATATAGTAAAAATATACTTCATATTATTGAAGGTAGGCAAAATCATATATTAAACCCATAAATCCCAAACATGTTCAGACCCACAAAAATTAATCTCTTGATACACAAATCCCTTACCTTTTTGGTAGATACCCATTGATATGAAATTTACAAGA
Organism: Sophora flavescens; assembly: GCA_030762895.1. Taxonomy (NCBI): domain Eukaryota; kingdom Viridiplantae; phylum Streptophyta; class Magnoliopsida; order Fabales; family Fabaceae; genus Sophora; species Sophora flavescens. The sequence goes on from CM061066.1 coordinate 152,846,537, forward strand.
AGATGATGATGTTGAAGAGACAACCCAAGCTATTATCTTTCTTGCCTCTTCTCTTGCTCAAGCTCCTTCTCACTTTCTCTCTCTAGATTCTTTCTAGGGTTTTCAAGGAAAGATAGAAGACAAGAATGAGGGGAAATGGGTGATATCCCTTCTTAACATAACTTTGGGCCTTCGGTGGGTACAAGCCCACAAACTCACAAACCACAAAAGTCATTAATTTAATTAATTAAATTTAATTTAATTATTAAGGGTGTGTCAAATATACACATCATATCTAGATCTTAAAATCATAACTATTTTTTTAAAAATATTTCCCAAAAACATTTCTTTTTTTAAAAAAAGCTTTATTAACTACTAGCACATTTATGACAAAATTAAAATAAAATTACCATGTAGAAATTCATCCAAAGAGAAAATTTTAAAATATTGATCATAATTTCATTGAATCTTGTAAGTCCAAATTATTAAAATTACCAAATACTACATTCTACCATCTTAAAAGGAATTAGTCCTCGAATTCCAAACACACATGCCAAGAGTTGTAACAAAACAATCATACAATTTATTCATACATACCTCATTGTCATGTTATCATCAAACACTTTGCGTTAGTATAAAAACTACCCATCATCATGTACACACTTAGTCCTTCTCAAGGTACCTTATACTTCTTTAAATTAAATTCAAATTAACAACTTAGTATCTACATATAAACAATTATGTCATCTCATACCGCTGCCATGTGGAGTCAACAACTCGTAGTCTTACAAGAGATCAAAAACCAAAATAAAGTCATAATAACCTTTGTCATAGACCTCGTCCGAGTTCGAGATCCAACCACAAATGTTATCAATGTTTTCTTTCCATTTTACTTTGTAACCTAAACTCTGATATGAACTTTGTCATGACCCAAATTTTGTAGCCATATGACCGGGCAAAAGGGAAAGCCTCTCGTTTCCCTTTCGCAGCCTCACAAGCATACATAAATTTTTCTCATTCAAAGTAAACAAATTATATTCATTAATTACAACATAATGAATACAATACATCAGAGTAACTAAACAACAAAACTTACAAAGTCCTATTAATAACTAGATACACTTAACTATAGGTACCGACCTATTAAAAGTTGTCCACATGACATCCAAGGTTTTCGGCGGATTTGTGGATACCTGCATCTGAAATGTTAAACGTGGGATGAGTCCATTAACTCAGTGAGGGAGTTTTCTCCAAACACATGCAATCACAAAACGCCAAGAGTGAAAATAAAGTTACACACTCAAACAAACACTAGATCAAACAAATAAGTAATCAGTTTCAATCTACACTTCTAAAACGTCTTTACATATGCAATTAATATTGTCATAAACAAACAAGATACTAAATGAACATCTTGTCCCTCAATAAAGTACTTGTGGAATGACTTGTACTATTTTCTTATTTTCATAACTCATGTCCCGCTCATAAGGGGATACATCTCATATCATATACATCGAGTATTTGGGTCCACTTGGGGTTGTTAACTCAAGGTCCTCCACCCCGACGGTTTTAATTTCGTATCTCGGAGATACCGCACCTTTCGACAAACATCAACACACAACAAAAAAGGCGGGATTACCGATGACCAAAACCAGTCGGAAACGCCAAAAATCCGTCGGTAAAGTGCGTTTCCGACGAACCACATTCCGATATCCGGCTCGTAGGAAGCGGTTTCCAACGGACGGGCCGGATCCGTCGGTAACTACCGATGGAAAAATCCATCGGTAATGGAGACCGATTACCGACTGAAAAATCCATCGGAAACGTTACCTACGGAATTTTCCATCGGAAACGTTACCGATGGAATTTTCCGTCGGTACCGTTTCCGACGGATTTTTCCGTCGGTAACGTTTCCAATAGAAAAATACGTCGATAATTAGTTTTTGTTAATTAATAATTATTTTTTAATTTAATTTTTTATTTTAAATATAAATTATTAATTTTTTATATTTAAAATATTACATTTTTATTTTATTATAATTAATTTGTTATATTATTATATAGATCAAAAATAGAAATTACAAATAATTAAAATGGCAATTAAATTTAAATTAACATAAATATTCCATACATAAAATATCAGTCTGTCTAGAAAACACAAGTAAATATAAAACTATCCTAATAATCATCATCATAATAACCGTCGTCGTCATCCTGTAGAGGGGAGTTCACCGGCGTCTGCTGGCCATCATGTGGCGCAGAAGCCACACCGGCGTCATGCGACTACGATGGTGGCACAGTAGAAGTAGTGGAGGACTGGCTGGCATGGATGACCCCCTTAGAGCGATGCGCCTCTCTGGTGGATGCAAATCTAGCAGAGAGGTCATCACCGTAGACGAAGTCTCCATCTGCTACTGCATGCGCTCTGCAGTCTACCTCTTCTCCTGCACCTCCTGCCTCAGCTGCCGCACCTCCTCCGTGTCCTGTGAGCCGGAGGATGTAGGCTCCCGAATGGTCAAGCTCGGCGTCGAGGCCCGAGTGATGGAATGAGCCATAGTCGCGGTACCGTAAATGCGACCCTTCTTCTTCTCGCCCGCCACTTCCATCCAGACCTGGGTCTATAGTCTGTCGACCTTGGCGGGGTCTAGCTGGAAAGGATCCGAGGCACCAGAATAGGAGGCAACCTCAGATGCTACCTGACTGAACCTGGCATTGTACTATGCCTACGTCAATACATTACAAAAATTATATTATTAGACTATAATAATGAAAAAATACATTAAATGTAAAAAGATAATTTAATTAGCTCACCACTGTCTACCTCGACCTCTCATCAACAAACTCACCGGTGTCTGTGCGAATATGTGTCTACTCAAACACAGTAAGGACATCAACCGAGTGGGCAAGTTGTCCTACCTGCAACCGACAAAGAAATGTAATCAATTAATTATAAAATAATTTTTTAATAAAAATAAAGGTATACTATTATTTATAGGTGCATACTGTGACACCCTAAACCCGGCGTCACATGGTTACCCAATTGCGGAAATATTTCTGATTTCCAATGCTGGTTACTTTCCGAAAGTATCATTTTCTCGATGGATGAGTACACTAAAAACGGTAGTTTTTTTTTTTTGAGATGAAGGAAGATAAAGGTGATGAACACTCAACATGAATTGAAGACAACATATATATATATATATATATATATATATATATATATATATATATATATATATATATATATATATATATATATAACATGTCCCAATGAAAACCAAGTTTCAGTACATAAAATAGGGCCTTATCAATGGCCATTGCAACAAACTTAGACATCTAGGAATTACAACTTAAAAGAGAGTAAGTAAGACACAGGGAAAGAGGGTCCGGAACCACATCCAAAAGATAACTCTAAAAGTAAGATGACAGAAGATAATCCACAAAATGCTCCAAACTGGCTACTGACATTGGCTGCAAGCAGGGTCTCCACAAGGGCTCCCATGAGACGAGACTTCAAGTAATGGATCTATAATGTCGCCGCCCTCATCAACAGAATCATCATCGTCGTTATGATCCATAACGTGATCCTCCGGCTCATCTTCCTCCATGACCTCATCGAAGTCCTCCTCGGGGTCCTCCTCAATCGGCGTTGCCGGCTCTACGTCTAGAGGTGGTGGCTCATGTAGCAGTCCGTGAGCTCGTAGTGTGTGAAGGTAATACCAGATCGGAGGCAGAGCTACCCTCCTAGTTTCCACAGTGTGGCTTCTACGGATTGGGTCTCCGTCAATATTTAGATCGATCGTGGTGATGGCTCCGTGGTATGTGGCAGATGTCACCCTAAGTGTATCTGCCATGCCCCAGCATCCCCTGCGTCGTCGAAGACCTCAGTCTTCGATGTTGTTGGCACCAGCGGGATATTGGGATCCATCTGGACTCATGTATATACGGCGATACCAAAAGGAAGAGAGAACAACAAGTAGAAATGAAAGAGTGAGATACCGACACCGGATATATCGCACAACAACCATACACATGATACATACAACACCTTGACATATTAACATTTTTAAACATTACTCATAGGTAAACAATAAGTATTATCTCAGTGGGTCTCATACCCGAATCAATCAATTTTATAAAGATAATGCATGACACTTCAATCATCAGGCTCTAATATTAATCTCATGAGATACCATCACCGTTTTATCATTAAGAAAGAAAGAGTTGATCAGGCTCATACGCCTCGTTTGGCAAGTTGTCTCCGTCACCTCATGCGCTCGGATCAACATCATCGCGAATCCCTTATAACGGCCATTCGGATGTATACCTCATCGAATACCACATCTTAAGCGGGTATTCGGATAACTCAAGTACGTCTGCCAAGGGGAAATGCATATGAATAAAAGACTTTTTATTGACAAGACTTTTCTTTGTGTTCTCTCTTTTCCGTTTGTCGAAGCCCAAAGCCAACGAATATTCACAATTTCTATCACTTAAAAATTAATAACACAGGACGCACAGTCCGAGTGTTCAATCACAATGCCTTCGACCGCGGACGCAGCCCAAGGTTGTGGTCGTAGAAACAATTATAATTTTACCCATGTTTTATTTCAACATGATAAGGACTCCTAGTCCATAATAACGAAATTAGGACACACAGTCCTCAATTCCAAAATTAGGACTCCTAGCCCATAATATCACGATTAGGACCCATGGTCCATAATTCTTGACACGGATCCCAGATCACGTGCATAAATTGAATACTAGAGGCGACGTCTCGCGAACTAGTATTCTCTTTCACATGTGCTTACTTTTCGTTCAGTGAAAATTAAAAACCAAAACAAAACCTCGGTCACTTATCCAAGTAACCGGAACGTTTCTAAATCATTTAGGAGAAAATCTTTTCCTTTACAAATTCTTTTATAAAACATTTAGGAAATTTGTTTGCTTTTGAAATCCTTGATGAAATAAAGTCAACTATTTTCAAAGAGGTTTTCCTTCATAAAACACATAGTTCGAAAAGGTTTTCTCTCGTGCCAACTTTGGATCATAAAAAGGGTAATTTCTATTGTCTTAAAAACACTTCAATGTTTCTTTTCAAAATAAGAATCTTATTTTCTTGAAGTAAGCGTTTTAAATAAGGAACTTTTATAACTGAAACCAATACTTTCAAAGTTATATTCAAGGCTTATTAAGGCTTTTAATCCTTTATAATCATTGTGCACAGACTCAAGTCCGGCTTCTCAAACTTCAATCAACAGTAATATATTCTCAACAATCATATCACAGTTAACGACAATTCATCACATATATAGATAATTCGTAACACTTTAAAGCAAGTAATGTTCAACTTCAAGTAATAACCACAATAGTTCAAGTAAACAATTTATTCAAGTATTGGCTCCATATCATAATAATATTCAAATCACTCAAGTAAACATATACACACATGCATATAGTCATTGAATATCCCTAGGCAATCCCCTCTTACTTTCTGTGAAGGTAAGAAGATTAGATGCTCGATGAGGTAAGTCATGAACGTTCTCGTTCCCTCTGCGACGGAAGTCTAAGGTTATGAACACAAAATCACAAGTTAAAATCAAAACAAGAACACTAAACCATAAGGTATATGTTCGGCCAAGACTAGTTCTAAGGGTTAGAGATTCCCAAAAATTATACAACTCATGGATTTATGATCCTTAAGTGTTAGGAGTTCATAAACAATGATCTTTTAACAAAGTTGAATTAAAATTCCATTAACTTAAAAACATAGGGCAGTCGGCCAAGGCTAGTAAAATAGGCTAGCATTCACTAAGCTTTCCAATCTCTTGGGTTTAGCATCCATATGTGTTAAGGGGCTCAAAACCATGATCATTTTGGAAAAATGAAAATAACACATACTAGCTTTAATAACATAAAATAAACAAGTTATAAATCCTTAACTTTCCAATCTCTTAGACTTAGCATCCAAATATCTTATGGAGCTCAAGTCCATGATCATCTTAGAAAAATGAAAGTAACACATACTAGCTTTAACAACATAAAATAAACAAGTTATAAATCCTTAAACTTTCCAATCTCTTAGACTTAGCATCCAAATATCTTATGGAGCTGAAGTCCATGATCATCTTGGAAAAATGAAAATAACACATACTAGCTTTAACAACATAAAATAAACAAGTTATAAATCCTTAAACTTTCCAATCTCTTAGACTTAGCATCCAAATATCTTATGGAGCTCAAGTCCATGATCATGTTGGAAAAATGAAAGTAACACATACTAGCTTTAACAACATAAAATAAACAAGTTATTAAGAGTTCTAAATCCATGATCAATACTTGAAAAGTTGAAACATAGTATCCTAGGCCTACTTATCCATATTTTTCGGCCATCATAGGAACAAGCTATCAAAACTTCCAAGATTTATAGATTCAAGATCAAGGGATAGCTAGAAACTCAAACACATGATCATATTCCAAAAGTTGAAACAAAAACTTCCTAGGTCACAAATGCAAGCATTCGGCCTTCATTGGAAGAGATGGATAGAGATTTTTGTCTTACACAACCTCTTAGTATGTGAAAATATAAGTTAATACAAGACTATAGAAAGTGGTTTCAACTCAAAAGGAGTTTTCTACCATTTTAAAGAGATTTTAGAAGTTTAAAGCATATAAAGAACACATAATGTAAACTAAGAAATAAAAGATGAAACTTGCAAAAAGATTTATATGAGAGAATTACCCTTAGTATAAGGAAGAACTTTAATGAAGAGCTTAAGTAGAAAAGATGAACTTTAATGGAGGTTGAAGGAGGAAGATGATGAAGTGAAAATGAAAGGGGTATATATAGGGAGAGGGAGGAGAGTTGCATGGCTAAGGGAGTGAGAGGGAGAGCTTTTTGAGCAAGCTTGGTGGTTTGATAATTGATTGGATGGAAGAAGAGAGAGAAAAGACTTTTGAATTAGAATAGTATTATAATTTGAAAAATGTGATGATGGTACTTTTAGAGTGTGACATAGCCCTTTCCATCATGCCTCCTTACTTCTTTTATGGTCCATAATCTGCTCCATTTGGTACCCGGTTGCATTTCCGATCGTAATTTTTCCGACGTTTCGCCCGAATAAAATATTTTTTTTTTTTTGCACGAAAATTTTCAAAATAACCAAGGTTGAAGGAAACATAATAAAAACACTAATTTTTTCGTTCACGTGTCAAAATTAGGTTTTCTATACAGTAAACTTGTACCGGTAGTGAAAATGCAGACCGGCTTCCGTCTGAATTTTCAACTGAAAATTTTACCGTGACTTCATATGATATAACAACACAAGAAAATGATTTTAGTTTAATTAAAATCATCCTCTGAGTTTAATCTAAAATAAACACATTTAAATATGTATTTACTGCTACACAAAACGTAGGGAAAACAGGGTGTTACACATACTATGTTAATGGCATGCTACATGTGGCTAATCGAGCCACCAGTGTGCATGCTCCCACCCTTCTCGGAAGCCCGATTTCTCTTTGCCTGCTCACACTTCACCTTTTACTCTGGAGTGTCCAATTACGCACAAAGTTGGGACCAAATTTTGGGGTCGATGTAATCTGGGCGCACCCGACTTTCCCTAGCATTCTTGAGCATGTCCCTCAGTCGATTAGATGCTCTGTCGTCAAATATGGAGCGTATCTATGCAGCATGCTCCGGTAACCAGCGCACAAGGACCTGTTAACAAAGAAGAAATATCGATATCATTATTCAAAAAAATTAAAAATATATAAAATGTATGAAAAATAAAAATATAAAATACAAGAAAAAATAAACAAGTTACCTCAAATCGTTTGAAGATACGATCCCGGTCAGCCTTCGGTATCCTCCCCCATGATGGCCAGAAGAGACGATATTGCACCTTGAGGGAGCAGGTAACGTTCTTCGATCCCACTTTCGATGGGATGAAGCTGAAAAATTTAAAATTTTATTAATTCAACAATATGACAATCAACAAATATATACTTATTAGATAAATATAAAATAGTCAAAGTTAAAAAATTTCTTACGATACAGAAACATGTGTGACCCATGGTCGATCCTCAGGTCTGGGAATCCTGGCCCACTCAGGCAACTGTCCGCCTTGAAGTTCCAATGTTGCCCAAGACAATCGTCCACCATCATATGCATTGATTGGAGCTGTTCGACATAGTCGTCATGTAAGCCACCGTCAGATGCACCCATGTGAATATCGTCACCACCAACATCATTCAGATTAATATCCGGCAACTCCTCACCATGATTAGTCGGTATCCAATAATTAGGCTTGAACCCACGTCGATATGAGTGTAACTTCACGTCATCGTCACTCAAAACAGTCATACAATTCCACTTTATGCACGGACATCGAATACCCCCCTCTTCTGCATAATCACAATGTTGTTTGGCTTTCGATATAAACTCCTCAACTCCAACTACAAATGATTGTTTTAGAAGTCGTCTCTCAGACTCGTTCCTATCATACACCCAACTACGGCTCGGGAGATAATATTCCATCCTTCTGCATATCAGATAAATTGACGTATATTTAAACATGATACTATAACCTCGAAGGTGTGGCCCTATCCCATTCAGGGAAAAACTTTTTTCACCACTGTATTATACTAGTTACTCATCGCTTCTCATGTCTTATAGCTGACGAAATTTCAGCAGCATTTCCCATTGATCTCCAAGTACACGACTTGACCGCGGTAAGATACCGCAATCAAGCATGGACCTGGAGAACAAAAGGAAATGCTTCGACCCGAAATTTCATCAACTATATAACAGATGAGAATCAACGAGTAATTAGTATATCAATGGAGAAAAAGTTTTTTCCCAAACTGTCCCAATTGGACAATTCAAGATTTAGTAAAATGAGTGATACCATGACCACGAGTACACATACTCGATAATATTGAACCTTGAAAGGGAAGCTACAATTTTTCTCAATTACATATTAATTATGTATACTTTAAGATAAAATAAAACTCTAAGTAACACAGATAATTTGCGTAAAGTTTGATAACAACAACAAACTATATAACACATAATTAAGAGACCATCATAAACATATATCAGCCCATAATCATTTGTCTAACTTTTTGTTAAATCATTTATTTTTTCAATTTAATTTAATTAATAAAACATTTTATTGCTTTAGTAAAGTAATTATGTTAATTTGTATACTTGACTTTTAAAATCTAAAATTTATTTTAAATTCCATTATTAGTATATTAGTTAATTGCTTGCTTGAAAGTAGTTATTAGGAAATTATTTATTTTAATAAATTTTTATTCTTCCCACTTATTACGTAACTTGGCTATTTAAAGTCCTATGAGCTCAAATGTTTATTATTAACTATATGATTTTTTTGTCGCTGAAATGTTTATTATTATTTTTTCATAATATTGTTTATTTATTATTTTCTTGTCGGTGTTTAATTTTATTTAATTAAATAAACATTATTTAATTTTAACAATATTATTATTCAATTTTCGAAAGGCACTCATTGAAATCCGGCACAGATGATCCATGCGTGTCCCGCATAACACATCGACGAGGCATGAAGTAATCATTTTAAAAGGCGTAAATATTTTACCTAAATTAAGTATTAATTTAAACTTTGTAAAAAAAAAATAGTATTAACTTAAGTTTTATATGACATCAAAAGCTAAAGGTGAATTTTACACTACCATAAAGCAGCATTGAATGACACATGTTTCTAACCACAATCAAATTCTAAATAAAAATAACAGAAATAAAACAAAACCAACATTTAATTACACTCTAAACCACAAATAGATAACAATTTATTAAATTGATCCAACATAATAACCCAACACACTTAGGCACTGTTTGGTTTGCCAAAAACGCTAGCGTTTAGCGGATAGCGGATGGAAAATTAGCCCCGTTTGGCAACCGTTTTTAAAATTAGTGTATAACATTTTTTTATTAGCATATAGCGTTTTTTCCAGACACTACTTGAAGTAGAGTTTGAGCTTATAGCGTATCACTTTTTCTTCCATTTTTATCCTTACTATCTTAATTAAATTCCTTACTTATCCTTCACTAACAAAATAAAATATTAATAGAAATCTTTAAAATTGATTTGTTAGAATTAATATCACTATTTAAATTTATATTTAAGATAAAAAATAGAAATTATATTTTTATTTATAAAAAGAATCGTATAAAAATCATATCAATATTATTTTTATTATTCCATATTATTTATAAAAATAACTAAAACTAAATAAATATCAAAATTAAAAATTAATATTTTATTCTTTGAAATGTTAAAAATTTAAAATAAATTAAAGTGTTAAATTGATAATTATTTTTAAATAAATAATATATATATATATATATATATATAAATACACACACACACACACATATATATATATATATATAACTTATATAAAAAAAATCATGCAAACATGTCCTTTTATGTAATTTTACATTAATCAGCTAGTCCAACCACTAGTTTTACCATACACTTCAAATCAAATCTGCTAGTTTATCCGCTAGCTTATCCGGCATCCGTTTTTACCAAACAGAGCCTTAACAATTTACAACATAACAGTACAAGACACCTAATTACACTCCAACAAAACTGTCCAACACCCTTAAAAAAAATTGATCCAACATAATAGTCCAACACATTTTATCATCGTCTTAACAATTTACAACATCCTAATTAACAACCATCCATTCGACATTTAATTAATAAACAAAAAAAATAAAAAAAAATAAAAAATTAAATTGGAAACTCACCTGAAACAACCGCAATGGTGGCTAGTGCTCCAAATAGGTGGTGGTTCTCTAGAGAAGACAAAGATTGAGTTACTAGCTATAATGCCCAAACAGAGAGAAGAGAGTTGGAGGAGAAGGTAACTTACTTGAACGTGGTGGCGTGCGGCGGCACAGGAGGCAGCACACACGGTGGTCTCTGGTGGCGATCGGGCGGCGGTCTCTGGCGGCGATCGTACGACGGTCTCTAGCAGCGGTCGCGCGGCGGTCGACTAATGAGGGGCGGTGGTGGAGAAGAAAGAAGGAAAAGAGAAAGGAAAGAGAGGGAGAAAGGAGGAAGAAGAGGAAGGGGAAGGAATGGTGGCTCAAGGTAGGGGGCGGCTGGCCGGAGGGGAGACGGAGGTGTGGCCGAAGAGGCGGCTGGTCACCGGTGAGGAGAGGGAGAAAAGACTTGGGAGAGATGAATATGGAATGAAATGAAGGGGGGGAGGGAAACCGATTTATACATAAAAGAGGTTACCAACGGCGGGATCCGAGTTTCCGACAAACTCGTCCATCGGTAAACATCCCAGATCTGACCGACGCACTATCGACGGAAATTTCTGTCGGTACCCTCATTCCCGCCCAATTTTCAAGACGACGTTCAGACGGAACATTCTGTCCGTAAATTACCAACGGAAATTTTCGTCGATAAACCCTTTTTCGAGATGTCGTTCCAACAAAACATTATGTCGCTAATCCTCCCCTCCACATTTTCGTGCCACTTTATCGACGGAATGCCCGTCGGTAATGGTTCCGACGGCATTTCCGTTGGAAAAGTCTGTGTTTTTTGCTATTCCGGATTTCCGATGGTTTCTTCCCTTGGTAATGATTAAAATTTCCGTCGGAAAAAAATCCGTCGGTAAATGGCCATCGGTAAATCCATGTTTTCTTGTAGTGACATCCCTCCTCAACGCACGGGGTATCTAACGAGGTCCCCTCATCCCCGACGGTGTTATTTATATACTGGAGCCTCCCGTTCCCCGATTCGTCTACCCAAAGATTCACAACATAACTTGTCAATCAATTCCAGTAAGTACTTTTCATTTTATAGGTGTCAATCACAACCATACATATATACCGATAAAATCATCAAGATCACAAATTATCATCAGTTACATCATTACGTGCACAAAGACAATAAAACTATTATAACAATATATATATCTATATATCTATATATATATATAAAATAAAAAATAAATTTTTACAGAGCAAACCTGCATCGCTTGAGTGTAGCTCAACTAAGTACAAGTGTTATATACCATAATGCAAAGAAATGCTTGTTATAATATAAAGGCTAGTAAATGCTTGTAATAGGGTTATATACAATTTATATAAAAGCTTTAAACAACATCCACAATAAAGCAAAATAGATCATTATCTCCAATCATGAAAGGCTACTACTAGAACCAAGAATAAGACCATTAAACAAAGAACAGGTAGAGAGAATATACAAATCTATAGCATTTAGAAAAGAAAATTAATAATAAAAAAAAAACTTAACTTATACAAGGTTGAAATACTCAAATATAAAATATCATTCACTTAGTAATATGAGTAAGATGGTCCATGGAAATTGAAATTCAAATCAACCAAGTTCAGGCTGACAAACTATGTATGCCTCCTCTTATTTAGGATGCCTCAATGAGATGGCACCTGACAAAGCGTGCATTTATATAAATTACTTTGAATAATTAAAAATACTTAATCAGCAAATGGCAATAGATTTTCACGTACAGGGACCTCCTGTTCTCTATTCTTAGTTTATTAGGTATAAGCTGCAAAAAAATATGAGTCCGTTTGTTTAATATTAAAAAATAAATGTTTTTGATATAAAATAATTTAGTGATTATTTTTAGAGATTTTAAAAAAAAGCAGGATCAGATTTATGTTTATTTACAATAAAAAAATCATTTTTTTAACAGTAGTAGTCAGTTATAAAAACTGATTTTTTTCCAAAAGCTAATGAATTTTTTTTTCATTTTAACCCTGAAAATTATTTTTTTCTGCTTTTTATTATTTTTAAAAGCAAAGACAAACACACTAAAAATTTTAAAAAACGATTATTCAGTTAAAAAAATAATTTTTTTTAACAAAATAAGCAATAACAGGCGCACCCTATAACATATAACATGTCATTATTAACCAAAGAAATCAAGCAAGTATATATATATATATATATATATATATATATATGTATATGTATATGTATATGTATATTTTATACTGGGATATAATCTATTTCAGTCGCATTCTTGTCAGGCAATTTATCAAAAAGAACAATGACATATCATATTCAATCTGCATATTCACTTTAACAATACCATCCAACAACTAGTTGTATTTTTGCCATTATTGAGAGCAACAGTTTTACGCTCCCCCTAATCTAAAAAAAAATACAAAAAAAAAATAAAAAAAAGAGAGGAAAGGATGCAACTTCTGCTGCTATCCACGTTAAAGGGAAAATTTTCCCTTAATTAATGTCCACCACATGAACTTACTAATATTAAGGATGTCATATATAGTTACAAAGGATGCATGTAATTGCATATTTCAGGCCACACTTCCAACCAAAATGCACCATAAGGACTTATATAGTAAACTTATACTTCATATTATTGAAGGTAGGCAAAATCATATATTAAACCCATAAATCCCAAACATGTTCAGACCCACAAAAATTAACCTCTCAATACACAAATCCCTCACCTTTTTGGTAGATACCCATTGATATGAAATTTACAAGAAGATGATGATGTAGAAGAGACAACCCAAGCTATTCTCTTTCTTGCCTCTCCTCTTGCTCAAACATCCTTCTCACTTTCTCTCTCTAGATTCTCTCTAGGTTTTTTTCAAGAAAAGATAGAAAACAAGAATGAGGGGAAAGGGGTGATATCCCTTCTTAACATAACTTTGGGCCTTGGGTGGGTACAAGCCCACAAACTCACAAACCACTAAAGTCGTTAATTTAATTATTAAGGGTGTGTCAAATATACACATCATATCTAGATCTTAAAATCATAACTATTTTTTAAAAAATATTTCCCAAAAGCATTTCTTTTTAAAAAAAAGCTTTATTAATTACTAGCACATTTATGACAAAATTAAAATAAAATTACCATGTAGAAATTCATCCAAAGAGAAAATTTTAAAATATTGATCATAATTTCATTGAATCTTGTAAGTCCAAATTATTGAAATTACTGGATATTACAAAAATCCACATGACTCTCATCCTATTTCCGACACGGCCGTGCTCAGGGGAGCACGGTCGTTCTCGTGGCCCAAGCAGCCACTGAGCATGCGGTTAAGCACGAGTCGTGCTGACCAGAAAGGGACTTTTCACCTCAAAATCCCACTTAACCCCATATTAATATTTCATAGGCACATTTCTAAGAGGCCAATACCACCTACAACATACATAAAACATAAACAAACACTTATAGCCTTTAAATGAAAAATGGGGTGTTACAATTGATACAAGTTTTAAAAAGTTATTCCCATGGGTAAAAGATTCATGGGAATAAACAACTTCATCCATCAATAACGATTTTATGTCAAGGATGTGCAACTTCATCCATCAACAACGATTTTATATCTCAGACATCCTTTGATCTCTGGGTTTGGACGTTTGGTGTGAGTCATTAGCCTTAGGTGGCGTTTGGTATATGGAATATTTTATTCCCAGGCAAACTACATTCATGGGAATGTGATTCCAGGGAATAAAGTTTTCCCACCTTCACACATGGGAATAGAGTTTTCCCAAGTTGATAACTACCATTTACTAATTTTATGCCGGTGAATCTTTTATGCCTGGGAATAAATTTTTAAAACTTGTAACAAACATGAGAAAACTTTATTTCCATGCCAACATTCCCAGAAATACTTTTTTAAAACTTGTACCAAACGTTACCTTAACGTAATAGTCGCAAAGGCAATGTCTTCAATCCTCCACTCCTAAAGTTGAGTATCCATCCTCCTTTACTTTTGACCCTTGATTTATTATCAAAAAAGAGAACAATTGATATTTCAATAAAAAAAAAGAGAGAACTATTGAGATGGTTTTTTGGCAGCCGAAAAGTTCGGTTACTTTCTCTCCTTGTCTGTCCTATCGGCTTCTCCCATCCATGTCAATGAAAATCAGCATATTCTTCTGGGAAATTTCCCAAACAATGTCAAAATGACACGGTTGATGCATAGCAACACATATCAAAATCAAAACCTTATGTGACATTTTATCAAACACCTAAAATGCCATTTTCTTCACTATAAGGATTTCATTTGATTTGACTCGTAACCCCAAACAGTGAGTTTCAGAGAAGATAACACAAACTATTCCTTCACAATGGATATGTCCTCTCTTTTTTTATACCTTTTTTTTTTGTGTGGCCATAGTTATGTACGGGATTGATTAGAAAGTGTAAGCTTTGTTCTAATATCTTTCTTGTTCCCTCTCCTTCCTCCCACAGTTTGTGCAGCTTTGTTTTGGTTTAAATCAAAGCTATGTTTTGCAAACTTTAAAACTTTTCTTTCTTTCTTGTGCAAAATTTCATAATCTATGTTAGAATAGACGATCTTATCTTATCTTACAATACATCATATCTTATAAGAGTATCTTGAGTTATCTCATAGGATTAGGTTGTTATCATTGGTTATTATCATAATTAGTTTCCTTTTTCAATTAAGATTAAGAGTCTTGTATCCCTATAAATAGGGGTTAGTGCTTAAGTTTTTTGTACAACAAGATCATAATCATATTTTGAGTTTTCATTCTTTTTCTTCTTTTTCTCTATCTAAACCCATAACTTCAACGATCTACGATTGGTTCCATTGCAAAGTTCTGGGTTGTTGGCCATGGAGGAAGAGGGCAAGTTCTGAGTTTTTGGACTTTGCAAAGTGGTTTGATGTGCAACTATGGGAGAAGAAAATAACTAAATGGAAACTTGCACTCTTCCACTATTACTTCTTCACTTCCGCCCTTTCTCTCTCCTCCGATTCTCTCTGAAAAAACTCGTCGTCGACCAGCCTGATGGCCCCGCCTCATTCTACAATGGGAACGACAACGATCCTCCACTGCACCAACCTCTCTGGAGATGGAGGAGGTGAGCAGAACGTGCAGTGTTGAAATGGAGAAGAAGATCGGATATGCACGCAGAGGAAGAGTGCAAGTTCCACTCTGTTGCAGTTGGGGTGAGGATGAAAGACCAAGTCATTTTAATCGTTAAAAAAGTAATTTTGAAACCGGGTGGATCAGGTAATATAAGAGGGAGTAGGGATGGCAACGAGGCAAGGCGGGCACGGGTAGCACTCCCCCCACCCCCGTACCTGTCGGGTAAAATCCGTACCCGTCCCCGCTTGTTACCCACACGGGTATCCTTCGGATGGGTATCCAGCAGGTTTCGCGGATATCCGCGGGTTTGTGGGTATCCGTGGATTATTTTTTCCAGAAAAAATATATACTCTTTTTGCTTGAAAATTTATTAAAATATGCGTAATTCAACTTAAAATAACCATGTTCATACAAATAGATGTTAAGAAAGCATCAAAGCATTATCCAATTACAAAAGTTACTAACAAAAGTAATCAAATACATTTAGCAATTACTATATATATATATATATATATATATATATATATATATAAAATAAAGGGTATTTTAATAATTTAAGTAACGGGTGCGGGTATCCGCGGGCACGGATAGTGTGATACCCGCCCCCGCCCCATTTATAAACGGGTATTGAAATTACCCGTTTATTTTACCCGCGGGTACCGGTTTAACTACCCGCCCCGTGCCCGTTGGGAATTTTATCCGCGGGTACGAGTAAAATTGTCATCCCTAAGAGGGAGGATGGATACACAACTCTTAGGTTGGAGGATTAAAGAATTCCCCAACCATTGTTGTGCTTTGTTTATTTTCCTTTCCTCGACCACTATGGTATGTTTCTATTCCATCGATTTTTTGGGACCTCCACGTTTGGGATGTGGTGGGAGGAAGATGATAATAAATGCACAGGAGAGAGAACTACTAGAAATATGGTAGATGGGAGACGATTATCTCATATATGTAATATACTTTCTTCTATATGAACCAAAAATGTAAGAACCTCATTTTAACCCACCTTTGACCATCATAAAAGGGGACAAATCAACAAAATCCATCACCTACTTCAGCCTCCATAAAAAACAACGCTCGTTATCATTTTCTCATTCCATAAAACTTCTTCAAACAAAATCTCTCAACCTTATAATCATTCGCCCCATCACCAAACCAAGTCCCACAAAATAAAACTTAAACCAAGTAAAACCCCTAACATATGACAAGGACCAAACCGTGGGAACTGTTATCACCAGCCACCCCTTCGATCCAACGTCCCATTCATAGAGCATGATATCCTGTAGTGTTGAAAGGTTAAATTAATAATTGATTCTCGGTGAGTTCTATACTCTATGTGGAGTGTGGTACTTAGCAACATGAGTACTCTTGATAGACCTATGTGAATGTAGAAGTGAGGTCGCATCCTATGGGACTTTTGGTCAAAAATTCTCTAGATCATTCACTATATTGGGATATACGTGTATGACCATAATGCACATGCTTATTAGACTACACCCCTGAAAGGTTGAGTGTGTAATATTGTTAAAGATAGAGTTCGAGACTACACGTCATTCTAGTATATTTTGAAGCATCATCACTATGTAATGGTTCAAGTCTACAAACACCATTTCTTATGCCCAATTTTATATTCTTATATTTTATTGCTCGATGAAATGTTTTTTAAATAAAACAAGTGGGGGATTGTTGTAAGTTTTATGAAACCAAAGATACATCGATGTACATTATTGCACACATATGTATTTAATTTGTTTTTAAAAACATTGATGTATTTGCATATACATCAATGTAAAACCTCTCTTCAACCAAAAATATTTTAGTACACGGATGTATATATAAATACACAGATGTATTTGTTCTAAAACATGTTTATTTGAAGAAAACATTTAGTACGTCGAAGTACATGTGAAAACTTTTGGTTTTTTGTCTGTTTTTAGCTGTTACTCAGTCATTAACATGATTGTTGATACTTGATTACGTGTTTTAATCACTCTGGAATGTTTCTTCTTCATTTTGGCTATAAAAATATAGTTTTGGAATTGTTTTTACACGCATTCAGAATATCATATAGACACTGCGTTCTTCCAAAACTTTTCTCAATCCCCATTTCTGACTTTTCGAGCAATACTCGTGATAGTGTGTTTGTTGGTGGTTCTCTTTTTTATGCAAGGAGAACCTTTTCTTGTGAGAGGTTGTTTTATCCCTGGGGCGACGGGGTTGTACACTGCTGCACATACTAGGCAGAGCCACGAAATGTCTTAAAGAGAGCAACCTAGTCCGTGACTCAGCATTTTGTTCGTGTTCATCATCTGTAGCAATAGTTATCACCAACCACCCCTTCGATCCATTGTCGTTGTGCCATCATTAGCTCTGTTCTCTAGATGGCAAGTCAACGTCGTTGTCGTCCTTTACAAACCAAAAGCCACAACCATTGTGCAATAGTAACAACTCAAGCTCCATCTCCAACTCTATCCTTAAGGCTCCCCAACAAGACCTATTCACTTGTTGTGCTCATTATAGATACAAGCTTGTCTCCCCAAGCCACCACATGATCAATTGGTTTACCATTGCTGGGCTAGGACATTAGTTTTGAGGGTTTAGGTGCTAGAGTATTTGTTCAAGGACCTTTCTTGCAAATATTTACTTTGTCATTGTAATCAATTTAACTAGTTACAGCTCATCAATCTCCGTTATTGAGCTAATTTCCACGTTGATGAATAACTTCGCTATGCTTGTTAATGTGGGACCTAAGGGTGCTCATATCCAAAGCGAACCAAAACAAAACTGAAAACCAATCCAAAAAAATTGAAAACTGAACAAAACCAATGTCTATTGAATTTTTTGGATCTGATCGGATTTTGGATAACTTTTTTTAAATTGAACCAATCCAAACCAAACCGCATATATAATTTTTTTTTGGGTACAAGAAGGGGCTTAAGCCCAAAAGAAAGAAAAAACATACCAAGCGGGGTAAAGAAGCCCCACATATCACCAAGGATAAGCAAAAAGAAGTCTCCATTTTTTTTGTATTATTAATTTTTTATTTGTTGATTATATTCTAATAATACTTACTAGTTTGATTTGACGTAATTTTTTTATTATTTCTAATGTTCCACACATAAAAAAGACGTTTTGGAACTATATGATGATATTTATTTGTTTTATAGATATTTTATGAAATGTTATTACATGAATGTATCAACAGGTATATACAAGTTTAAGGTTTTGTTCAAATTAGCTTGTAATTTTGACTTTTTTGATGTAATATAAATATGTAATAATGTGTCGAAAAAAACTGAATCAATGGATCCAATCCAAACCACATTTAATTGGATAAGATTTTTTTTAAGAAGACAATCCAAACCGTACCGACTCACATATTGTTTTAATCTATAGATCAGATATTTTTTTGCCTCAAAGCCTACCAATATCAATCCGCGAATACCCCTAGTGGGACCTATGAACCAACTCGGATCAACCCACCAAATTAGTGAATTCGCTAGATCAAATTTTTGCCAACAAAAATCCAAGTTATTGTGACTAGGGGTGGAAATAGGCCAGGCTTTGATTAAATAGGTCTGGCCTGTTTGAAAAATTAAAACCCTAAGCCTGACTTGTTGCCTGTCAAAGGCTTTTTTTAAGCCTGGCCTAACCTTTTTAAAAGCCTGGTCTGGCCTATTAGACTTTTTAAAAGCCTATTTAATTTTTTAAAAGCCTATCAAAAACTTGTTGAAGGTTTGGCAAGTGCACCAAATCGTACAAGTAATAATAATGAGAGTAGAGTATCGTTCCCAACGAGGATTGAGATTCAAGTATCAACTTAGCCTAGGCAATAGCTATTTGAACCTATGAATGTCATGTTTGTAGAAGAGTTTTTTATGGATTTTTGATTACAAGTTGTCACAAGAATGAATGCAATGCAATTAAAGAATGTATTCAATATAGGTAAAAGCGGTTAGGCATCGGAATCCTCTAATTCTTCACTTAATGTAAATTCATTCAGTCCTAATTCCAATTCATTCCACTCAATTGTCATTCAAATCATTAACCTAGATTTATCCCTAATTCCTTAGGTGATAATCCTTTTGTACAAATCAAGAAGCCTAATTCCTTAGGTCACTCAAGCATTTGCACAAACATTAAGCATGTGATTCATAAGAATGCATTGAAACATAGTTCTATTCCTAGAATCAACATTCCAATGGTAATCTACTTCATTTCCAATCCAATAACCAATTTTCCAATTGTGAGATTGAATCTAACATCAATCTAGAGTTGATCAATCAATAGAAGCATTAAGCATAGAAGCAAATCACTCTAATTGAATGAAACAGAATTGACTTCAGAATCAAAAATCAATTACATCAAGAATCAAATCAGAATCATCCTAACCTAACCTAAAATATCTAACAGCTCATAGTAAAAAGGGAAAAACGAGAAGAGAAGAAGAAACTTGAGTGGATGTGAGTGGAGGAAGCCATGGAAGCTCCAAATCTTGTTCCCAAGCTTGGATCTTCAAGGAAGCAGAGAGAAGATGAACCTCGAGTGTGAGAAGTGAAAAAATGAGCCGAGATCTCTTTTAAATCTGTTCAAAACGAATTTATACTGGGTCGGCTCGTCTGCCAGCGCTGGGCGCCCAAACGTCTTCTGCTGCTGAATTGCAGAGCTGGGCGCTGCATCATAGAGCTGGGGGCCAGCTTTCTAGAGCTGGGCGCCAGCTTTCTACCAATTATGCCAGCGCTGGGCGCTGGCCCATGCATTGCAGGATGCAGTTTTCTTCCGTTTCTGTTCGTGCTGAGCGTCCAATTCGAGGGCTGAGCGCTGGGCTACTATTCCTGCACATTTTCAACCTCTTTTAAGTATATTTTCAATATAAATTGAAATCTAAGTATCAAAACTCTATTCAAATGAATGTGTACATTTTCTTATCACTTTTCCTATAATTTCTAGGATTATTTACAAACTCTTTCCTAATTACACTTCCAAACTAACATATTTTACACATTCATCACAACCCCAAACTTAGAAATTTTGCTTGTCCTTAAGCAAACAATTAAATTCAAAACAGGGGTGAATGAGATAGATTTTCATGGTCAATTCTCTAGTGAAGCAAATTACTCATGCAAGACTTCAATTCCTTGACACTTTTGCAAAATGGACAAGCATCACACAATCATTCATAAATTCCAATTGATCACAAGTTTCATTCTTTAGAACAATCAAACATAGTACAAAATTAGCTCCATTGAATGCACAAAATTATCCCTTGCAACCTCTCTGTTTAAGTGTTTCACACATCCTCACTTGGTCATGTTTGCTCTCAATTCCAATCATCATGCATTCCCCAATCCTAATCTTGATAAGATGCTAGGAACACACATCACAAATGCCAATGCAACACATATCATGAGGTCTTTTATTTGGATGTAATGGGGCTTAGGTACGGGTGGATGAGAATAAGGATATATATGCTATGCTACTTTGGCTTCAAGGACTATTTGGACTCTTTTGGAATTTTCACTTGCCTAGTCTAGCTACAAGCACATAAGCACACAATTTGTGCTATTTCCTTTTTATTCATTTCCAACTATTTCTTTTTCTCTTTTTCTCTTGTTGCTTCTTGTTTTAATTTTCTTTTCTTTCTATTTTGCCTTTTTCTTTCTTTGTATACTTTCTCTTTCCTTTTCCTCTTTTTGGCTTTTTCTATTTTTCTTTTTTTCTTTTTCAGTTTTTTTTTTTCTTTTTTTTTTCTAGTAGGCATCTTTAGTGGCCTACTTACCACCCCAAACTTTATTTGCTTGCTTGTCCCTAAGCAAGAGAACAACCCCAAACTTAAGTCCAAACATTCCTCTAAGCTAAAGTAGTGGGACAAAATGGTTTTATCACTTTTTGGCTTGTAATGTGCGATCATACCAAGAAAAATAGGCCAAGGCTCAATTGGGCTTAACAATGGAAAATGATAGGTTGGCAATTATGGCACCAAGCTTAAACAAAGAATTATTGCCTCAATCATTCATGCATATGCAAGAACATTGCAACAATGACAAGCATTCAAGGCAAGAAAAGGTGAGAACATGCAAGTGATGGACAATCACACATGAAAGAAATCAAGTCATCTGGATAATGTGCCAGAGCATTTGGGCTCAAAAGCTCACAGTTTATGGTGATGTGCAAGAGAAAATCCATGCATTCAACATTGCATCAATTATAGCATGAAAAATTTTCACAAACAATTCACAAGGATCAACGGTTTCAATGAAATCATATGCCCATCAAGTATAAAATGCATCATGTTAGAAATTTCAGTCAAGCAAAAGTTCTATGCTTACTAGAGAATCTACACAAGAATCCATTCAACACAAGTTGTGCAATATATGCAAGTTTGGGCAATTTATTCCTACAACTAACTAACAAATGAAAGAGTGCAAAGAAAATTAATAGAGTTCAGAACACCCCCTTTCTTCTGCACACTGGATGAGTATGTGAAATATTTATTTATTTTTTTTGATTTTTTTTTTTTGATTTTTCATTAATTCCAGCGCTCAGCCTCCACTTGGGCGCCCAGCTCTAGCTGTCTGGCGCCCAGCTCTAGCTGTCTAGGAGCTACAGAAATGTGCAGCGCTCGTCCTTCCTGCGGAACGCCCAGCGCCACTCATCCTGGTAGTCTCTGACTTTTCCTACGCTGGGCGTCAAGCTGAGCGCCCAGCGCCTGTGCAGGGCCATTTTCACCATTCTAGTGTGTCATTTCTCCCCTTCCTTTGCTCCACTTTCCTTAGATGTGCCTGTACAAAAATTTAAACCAATTCCACCACATTAAATGGTTTACACATCAAGGAACCACTCAACAACTCAATGAACTACTTATTTTTCATGCTAAGGAAAAAAAAATTGAAAGAAATGCAAGAAGAAAATGCTTGGGTTGCCTCCCAAGTAGCGCTTCTTTAACGTCACTAGCTTGACATATTGTCACCCCATTAGGGTGGATGATATGATAAAAAGAAAATTTCATCCTTCCGCTTCCTTCTTTTAGGTAACAATCCCATATATTTGGCATAGGGACAAGAATGTTCCCATGCTCCAACAAGTAAGCATTTGGGATATGTGTTCCCCCATTTTTGAAGCATGTACAACTCATTATGTGGAGGACTCTTCTCTTCGATCACCAAGGGTTGAGTCTTAGTCATATGAATCTCTTCTTGTATCACCCTTGGTTTCTCTTCAATGTCATTGTTTTTGTTTTTCTGTTTTTCAACTACTTCTAAAACTACACTTTCTTTTTGTTTTTCATCCACCACCTCTCTTAAGTCATGTACTTTTTCTTCTTGCTCAACCATTTCCCAAACATGTGACTCTTGCTCTGCTACCAACTCTTTATTTTTCTGCACAAAACAACCCAATTGCTTAGATAGTGTCTCAACTTGAATCTCAAGATTCTTGATTGAAGCTTGTGTGTTCTTAAAATTCGCATGAGTAGCTTCAATGAATTGAATTAAAACATTTTCAAGGTTGGACATTCTATCTAGTGACTCATTGGATTGATGGTGATGTGGTGCATCTTGCTCCCACATGAGGTCCTTCATGTAATAAACCCCCTCATTTGCATTGAGTTTCACCTCACACTCTTCAAATTTATGGTATGCACCACAAAAATCACATGTAGGTCGCAGTGGTTTCATTGCCTTTACTTGCATGAACTATAATAATGAAGGATAGTGGATACTTTCCTCACAAAACAGAAATCCAAAGCAAGGAAAAGATGAGAATATCCAATATATCAAGTATTCAAACAAAAACAGAAAATAAACACTAAAAAAAATGTTCAAATTAACAATGCCTTTGCTTCGTTGATATTGAAATCAACAATCCCCGGCAACGGCGCCAAAAACTTGTTGAAGGTTTGGCAAGTGCACCAAATCGTACAAGTAATAATAATGAGAGTAGAGTATCGTTCCCAACGAGGATTGAGATTCAAGTATCAACTTAGCCTAGGCAATAGCTATTTGAACCTATGAATGTCATGTTTGTAGAAGAGTTTTTTATGGATTTTTGATTACAAGTTGTCACAAGAATGAACGCAATGCAATTAAAGAATGTATTCAATATAGGTAAAAGCAGTTAGGCATCGGAATCCTCTAATTCTTCACTTAATGTAAATTCATTCAGTCCTAATTCCAATTCATTCCACTCAATTGTCATTCAAATCATTAACCTAGATTTATCCCTAATTCCTTAGGTGATAATCCTTTTGTACAAATCAAGAAGCCTAATTCCTTAGGTCACTCAAGCATTTGCACAAACATTAAGCATGTGATTCATAAGAATGCATTGAAACATAGTTCTATTCCTAGAATCAACATTCCAATGGTAATCTACTTCATTTCCAATCCAATAACCAATTTTCCAATTGTGAGATTGAATCTAACATCAATCTAGAGTTGATCAATCAATAGAAGCATTAAGCATAGAAGCAAATCACTCTAATTGAATGAAACAGAATTGACTTCAGAATCAAAATCAATTACATCAAGAATCAAATCAGAATCATCCTAACCTAACCTAAAATATCTAACAGCTCATAGTAAAAAGGGAAAAACGAGAAGAGAAGAAGAAACTTGAGTGGATGTGAGTGGAGGAAGCCATGGAAGCTCCAAATCTTGTTCCCAAGCTTGGATCTTCAAGGAAGCAGAGAGAAGATGAACCTCGAGTGTGAGAAGTGAAAAAATGAGCCGAGATCTCTTTCAAATCTGTTCAAAACGAATTTATCTTGGTCGGCTCGTCACATGCCAGTATTGGCGCCCAAACGTCTTCTCGTCTGTGAATTGCAGTAGTGGGCGCTGCATCATAGAGCTGGGCGCCAGCTTTCTAGAGCTGGGCGCCAGCTTTCTACCAATTATGCCAGCGCTGGGCACTGGCCCATGCATTGCAGGATGCAGTTTTCTTCCGTTTCTGTTCGTGCTGAGCGTCCAATTCGAGGGCTGAGCGCTGGGCTACTATTCCTGCACATTTTCAACCTCTTTTAAGTATATTTTCAATATAAATTGAAATCTAAGTATCAAAACTCTATTCAAATGAATGTGTACATTTTCTTATCACTTTTCCTATAATTTCTAGGATTATTTACAAACTCTTTCCTAATTACACTTCCAAACTAACATATTTTACACATTCATCAGTATCCAATGGGCCTTCTCAAATACTCATCCAATACTTTGTTTATCTACTTGCTCTCTATTTATATAATGATGGTCTGTTTCACATGTATACTTTTAACAATGTGGGACTAACTAATGTAACTGACAAGGCATGACATCTACGCGCACCATATGCACAGAGATGCTAATTGCATCTATAAAAAAATGCATCCTCTTAATTCAAACAATTCCTTATTATATATGCTACAATAATTTATTTATTTTCGACTAAATATATGTTGCAATATTGATGCATAAGAAGGTTCCCTTATTATATATAATGTAATGTAATCTTGATGCATAAAAAATTTGATATCATTGTGATGTGAAGACTTAAGAAGACATCGGGCTCTTTGAAAGATAACTGAATGCGTTTAGTTCCTTCGTTCTGCACTCAAGGTCTCTTTTTAGCACTTTTGAGGAAGTGAAGAACTCTAGAAAACTACGGTCGTTGTCACTCACAATCTCGTACATAATGAAATAGTTGCCAATTGTCTCTGTTAGTTCCACATCTCTCAAATTATACATGTGAAGCAAACAAACATTCTATAAATAAAGAGCAAATTGCATCATTTTTAAAAATAATCCCATATTGCTCAAAATTTATGTTATTTTGTTAAAATAATCATATATTATAATTATAATATAATTATAATGATAATAATTATTGTGAACACCCCATTTTGACCGGGTCTTTTAGTCATCACTAAAAATTTCAAAAAATAATAAAATAAAAAAAATTGCAAAGGAAATAAAAATAATAAAAAGATTTTTAATTGGGCCAGGCTAGTTAAACCCATTTCATCCTCCTCCAACAAACCCTAGCAACCACTTTATTTTGAATTTGAATTTAATTTTTGTAGATGAGGCTCGGTAGATTTTGATTCTATTTCAAATCGGAGATAGAAATCTTAATCTGGGCATATTTTTAGGATCAGGATCAGATAGAAATCTTAATCTTGGCAGAATTTTAGGATCAAGATAGGAGGAATTGGCATTATAAAGTCACAGCAGGGGAACATCAGAGGAAGAGGATAAAATTGTTCCTTTCTTCCTGATTACAAAAAAACCACGTTCTCCCCTCATTTTTTATTTATTCTTTCTTGCTTTTAACTTGGCCTTCATTTTTTTTCTATCAGACACACATTTTTACTCTCAACTCTCTCCTCTCTCCTTCTTCCTCTCATCTCTCTCAAAACTCCATTCCTCTCTTTCCACCTTGCTGAATCATCACGCCGCCACCACTTTGCAACAATTGCGAACAAGTCCAAGTATCTTAGCTGCAAGTGCCGCCATCCATCCGCGTAGCATAGTGGCACCATACCAGAACCGCCGCGTCACTCCTCCCTGAACCGAACCACCGCCATCCCTGTTTCGTCCACCTCCGTTCCAGCCACTTCCATCGCGTCCTCTGCCGCACGAGACTCATCAGATCCGGCCATCCTCGCACAGTTCGGCTACTCGTCTCGTCTGCTTCAGAACCGTCGTGCACCACCGTTGTCACCTGTCTTCTTCCTTCGGTGACTGCATATCAGAAGGAGGTTCTTACTTTTCTCTTCTATCATTTAGTTGTTAATTAGTTTTTAGGACTTTAGTTTAGTGGGTTTACCTAACGTTTCGTATGTTTACGGAAATGTTTTATCATTGGGAATAAATTTACTTTGATAACTTATAAAGAAACTTTAATTTTTTTATCAATCTTTTCGAAGAATCCATTTTAATATACTTTAAAACTTACCAAACGCTAGTGGGTAAGGCACTTTGGGTTTTAAGTCTCTCTTTCTTTTTTCTTTCTTTTTTAGTTAAATATTAACTCGCTAATTTAAGTGTGAAAACTTAATTGAAAAAAAAAAAGAGAAATCTAAATGTGTTAAAGAGAATAGCTAATTACATCTATCGAGATTATGATGGCCCAGATGGGAGTACTAGAGGAAAAGAATGAAACAGATCAAATCACCATCGTCACGCTCCAACACCAAATCCAGAAGTTAAACATGAGGATAAATCATTTGAAAGATGAATGTGCCGATGCATATGAAGCCGCAGCTCCAGCAAAGAGAGCAAGGAAGGGGAATATGAAAGAGTCGGAAGTTCGAGGATTACTAGCAAGGATAGAAGATCAAAAAAACGCGTTGGCACAAATCTTCAAAGAAAAAGAAGACTTGGTGGCAAAAATCGAAGTGCGCGTTCAGACAATCCGGATGTTGGAGGAAAGCATAGGATCTCTACAAGAAGCCTTAACTCATGCTGAGCGCTACTCTGATGAAGGTTGGAATGCAGCTGCAACTATACGCGAATCATTGGAAAAATCACAAGAGAAAGAGCAACAGTTATGGATGAGGGTCCGGATGTTCGAAAGGGAGAAAAAACAGTATGAGGATGAGATCAGACAACGGGAAGAATGGTTAGAAAACTGGGAATCCGTGGCAAAAGATTTGAAGGCTGACAGAGATACTTGGAAGAAAAGATATGAACACCTCTCAGGAAGTTTGCAATACCATACCTATCAGTTTGTGGGTCACCTCGAGGAAGCACTAGTCCAAACAAGTGTCATGCTCAATCCCCTAGCTTTGAGGTTGCCCAATGGACTTATGTACCATGTTCAACCTCATTTAGGATATATCAATATTTTTTAAAAAAAAAATTTAAATGCAAAAAAAACTAATAAAGAAACATAAATAAAGAAAATATTAATAAATAAATAAATCCTTCCTTGTAAATATTTTTGGGGTAAAAAATAAATAATTTAATTTCGCATGATTAATTCAAGGTACATTCGTAGGATGGGTGATGTAGGGTGCTTAACACCTTCCCTACTCGTAACCGACTCCCGAACTCAACTTGGTTTCAAAGATCATTTTTTAAAGGTTTTTCCAATTTTTCCTAAATTAAATAAAATTGGTGGCGACTCTACTTTTCCTTAAAATTTCTTTTATCGTCGTCCTCATCGTAATTTTTTGGTTGCGACAGATAGCGACTCCACTGGGGACCTTTCGAGAGTCAAGCCTAAGTAATGAGTTGTGCATTTTGGTATTTATTATTTACCCCTTTTATTGTTTTCTTTTATTTTTTGTATATATTTTATTCCTTTTTGCTTTAATAATTATTTTTTACATTAGGATAGAAGACCATGATATTTTTATTTTTATTTTGTTTACTTGTTGAGCAGGTTCAAGTAGTTCTGTATTAGGATTGTACAGGTTTGTATGCCTCCAGCACACACAACACCGACACTCATTTTCACACACTTTCAGCTCTATACCGGAGCTTGTGGGACCTTAAGGATTAGGTGGTGACTCAGCATTGTCATTGAAGGCCTAGCGCCTCTCTGATATTTGTTGACTCACCACTCGGATTGTTACTAGTGTCATGGACTAGTCATCCTGGAGGGTTTATCCCAACTTGTGATTAGGTTCATGAACTAGGTCCTTGACAAGGGCAATCTGGGGACCATGACATTTAGAAGTCTAGACACATCCTAAAGTTTATACTCCTAAATTGACTTAGTGGTCGCTCGACTTAGAAGTTGTCATCATAGGTACCCTTGATTAGGCCCTACCTCTTAAGACAATTGGAGGCGTACCATATCTCCCTTGTGTTTTTCTATCCATTTACTTATTTATTTATTTTTACTTCATTTCCCTTTGTGTTTTAACAAATGAATAATAAATAAATAAAATACATATTACATATATATATATATTGTTTTATTTTTTGGTAAAATAATATATATTTTCTTGGGTGATTCTCTTTTGTGGAGGAAAGACACTATCTGTGTAGCAAGGAACGGAAATGTCTAACTCTAGCAATGCAATTGGCCTGAAGAAGAATATTAGAATTGACGTGAAAATCAATGATGTGAAGACTTTAATAGAAATCAGTCACTTGATGCCAAAAGAAGTATGCTCAGAATTTGCAAGCAAGTATGGGAAGATTTTGGACTTATTACACACACATGTAGATGCTTTGGGCTTGAGTGATTTGGCCCAATATTGGAACCCGAATTTGAGGTGTTTCGAGTTGCCAAACCTGGATACGACACCGACTATAGAAGAATATGCTTACATGCTACGGATGCCTATTCCAAGGGAGTTTCGCGTTTATTTCTATTATGGCCAGCACGTTAGTGATGGGAAGGTAGCAGAGTTGTTGGGGGTTCTACCGAAGCCATCAGACAAAATGGAAAAGGGAGCTGTCAGAGGTCTGAGGCGAAGATTCCTTGAAGTTTATCTCCAGGAACTGGCACGACAAAATAATTGGGTTATCTTCAAGCGGGTGTTAGCTTTAACCATTTATGGGCTGGTGCTTTTCCCCTTTATACCAGACATGGTGGATTACGCAGCCTTGGATGTCTACTACAAGGTCGAAGAATATACCGTGAACCCTGTCCCCACAATTTTGGCAGAAACATTCCTATCATTGCAAGTTTGCCATGAAAGTCAACAAGGAAAATTACGATGTTGTGCACAAATGTTGTATGTTTGGATCGTGACTCACATTCGAAATTATGTTAGTGGGATTGATGACCCTTTGAGGAGATTCCATCACATTCCGATAAAGCCGCACAAACCCAACGAATGGAGACAAGAATTTGATGAGGTTGATTCGAAAGCTTTTTGCTGGATGTGTCCTTGGTATAAAGGAAATACGGTCATCTTCAGTTGTGGGAATTTCTCGAATGTTCCTTTGATGGGACCGAGGGGTTGCGTGTCATATTCTCCGGCACTTGTGATTCGACAATTGAAATGGACTCAACAGGAACCACTTGAAGAAGTGTTAGGTGGAATTTCGTTCTTATATCAAGAATGCAAGGTTGGCAAGAATACAACAATAGTTGTTAGATCCACCTGGAGCAGCATCCGGGTACTGGGATCCAATGAGTTGGGAAGACAAATTATTTCTCGTACTAAAAACTACGAGGCATGGAGGAAAGCAAGGAAAGACAACCTTGTTATTTCGAAACCAATCCCGCATGAAGATGAAAATCTGCAAATGGAAGCAAAAATGTTAAAGAAGATCGAGATTATGATGGCCCAGATGGGAGTACTAGAGGAAAAGAATGAAACAGATCAAATCACCATCGTCACGCTCCAACACCAAATCCAAAAGTTAAACATGAGGATAAATCATTTGAAAGATGAATGTGCCGATGCATATGAAGCCGCAGCTCCAGCAAAGAGAGCAAGGAAGGGGAATATGAAAGAGTCGGAAGTTCGAGGATTACTAGCAAGGATAGAAGATCAAAAAAACGCGTTGGCACAAATCTTCAAAGAAAAAGAAGACTTGGTGGCAAAAATCGAAGTGCGCGTTCAGACAATCCGGATGTTGGAGGAAAGCATAGGATCTCTACAAGAAGCCTTAACTCATGCTGAGCGCTACTCTGATGAAGGTTGGAATGCAGCTGCAACTATACGCGAATCATTGGAAAAATCACAAGAGAAAGAGCAACAGTTATGGATGAGGGTCCGGATGTTCGAAAGGGAGAAAAAACAGTATGAGGATGAGATCAGACAACAGGAAGAATGGTTAGAAAACTGGGAATCCGTGGCAAAAGATTTGAAGGCTGACAGAGATACTTGGAAGAAAAGATATGAACACCTCTCAGGAAGTTTGCAATACCATACCTATCAGTTTGTGGGTCACCTCGAGGAAGCACTAGTCCAAACTCGCATGAATGACGGATCTACAATACCTCCAAAAATAGCTTGCTTCATGAAGTACTGTAAGGGTCTTGCTAGCGGATTCAAAAAGAAGACTTTAAAATTTTTGATGTAATTCTGTTAGATGGGAGACATTGTATTTTCTCTTCAAAGAAATAAAAGCCATTTTTTAGGGTTACATCCATCAATGAATTCTGCTCTATCTTATGGTGTGTTACAAGTAGGCCTGTATGATTGCATTGCTAGTGAATGATGCTGTCTATTGAGGGACATATGTTCCCATGGATTTGTCATCAACCACGCATTAACCTAAGAAGGATGTGACCCTAGAGTTATATGTCGGGGTGAAGTTGCTTGCTACAAAAAAATGGTATTTCCTTTACAAAAGAAAGAATTCATGGTCCTTTCGAAGCATACTTTTATCTTTCTTAATAATAAATAATAATGACAAAAATTGTATATATATATATATATATATATATATATATATATATATATATATATAAGGGGTTACTAATTAGAATAATTGACGATTTTTAGAGGAGCTAAAAACACGAATCTGAGGGTTCGAGAATCATTGCGCGACCTAAGAAAGACGATACCAATCAAACCAGAGTTCACAACACAAGATCTCGGACCTGGATGGCTGCCAACGATCCTGAGACAGGAAGGAACTTGAGTTTAGAAGTAGACGAAGTGAGGGGAAGGGTGACTGAAATCTCTGAAACTCAAGCAAGGTTGGAGGCTATACTACAGGATATGAGGGAATCTCTTAGTAGGCTTGGTGCAAATAGAATTGGAAATGAAGATGACCCACATGTAAGCATACAGTCGGCCCTCTCCATGGTAACTGCACCAATGTTTTCAAACATAAACCATAGCCTTACTCAGGGAATGTCGGGTTACACTGAACCCATAGTAATCCCCATCGGGGAAGGATATCGCCCCATCGAGAATGTGTATCATGAGGCTGCTGGCTACGTAGGACTTACATGGGAAAAACCCCATGCACCCATTCCTTAACAATCAAGGGGAATTCAGTTTGGACCCGATAAGATGAAGGAAGAGTGGATGGAGAAGGTAGAAGAACAAATAAAAGAGATCAAGGGCTCAAATACTCGTGGTCTTCTCAAGATTGAAGAACTTTGTCCTGCCACAAATGTCGTGATTCCTAAGGATTTCAAAATTCCTGATTTTTCCAAATATGACGGAAGTGGGAACCCACGATTCCATTTGATTAGCTATGCCACCAAAATGGCCATCTGGTCTAAGGATGACAAGTTCCTTATTGGTTTTTTCCATGAAAGTTTGACTGGAATCGCACTAGAGTGGTACCTTCAGTTAGACCATTCTAAGATCTCTCGGTGGACAGAATTAGCCGATTTGTTCATGGATCAATACAAATTTAATTTGGACGTAGCTCCGACCCGTGAACAGTTGACTACAATGCTGAAGAAGAGTGATGAATCCTTCAAACAGTATGCACAAAGGTGGAGGAGTTTGGCTGCTCAGGTTCAACCGTCGTTGATGTTGTCCGAAATGTGCTCATACTTTTTGGGAACCCTGGGATCCCCCTTTATCGGAGCAATGGCAGGAGTAGCTTATAGGGATTTCTCTGACTTGATTGCTGCAGGGGAAAGAATTGAAATCCTAGCCAGAGCCGGGAAGTTTCCAACTGACATGGAAGGCAGTGCATCCAAGAAGGGGTTCCAGCCCAAGAAGGAAGCAGAAGCAAATTATGTGCAACACCAGCAAAACTGACCTCGACATGTCCCTTCTTACCCAAGGTACCAAGCACCATATCAGACCCAAGCACCATTTTACCCACCTCAACAGGCCTCGCCAACCATCACCCAGCCACAAAACCAAATAAATAACATCCCTACCCCTCAACCATACAACCCCACTCGCCCAACATATACTCATTATCCACCTGCACCTCAACTAAACCATCCAAGCTACCCTCGACCTCGCCTAAATTTTCCAAATCAGGGACGTTTCCAATATCAAAATCTGCCTCCTTTCCCAAGACTGTCTATCTCCAATGCAGATTTGTTCAAACAACTATTTGATCGTCACCTAATCGCTGGAAACCCTGTACGGCCTATGGAACCACCTTTCCCTGCTTGGTACAATCCAAACTTGACTTGCAAGTATCACATGGATGCCCCGGGACATTCCATTGAAGAATGTGAGGCCTTCAAGACAGCAGTAAGAAAATTGATTGCTTGTGGAAGATTGGGTTTCGAAGAAGATTCTGGGCCTAGCATTGTTAATAACCCAATCCCAAACCATAATGCGGGAAATAGTGTGAATAACTTGGAAGTGAAAGGGCCTCAAGTTAAGAAGGTTTTGGAATTGCGAACCCCGATGCAAGAAGTATTTGCGGGGCTCAAGAAAGCATGATATGATATTGTTGCATCGGTGAATCTGATTGGGGAAAAAGAGAAGTATGATGGTGATTTAAGTTGTGATTATCATCATGGGCAGGTAGGGCATGATATTGAAACTTGTAGGGACTTTAAGGTCCGGGTCCAAGGATTACTTACCTTGGGGGTGATCCAAGCTAGGCGAGGTACGATTGAAGAAGTTAATGTGGTTGAAAAAGTTGTGCTCTGGATGCCACCTATGAATGATGCGCCGGCGCCAGAAAAAATGATTGTAAAGGTGAAAAAGCCAACTCCTTTTGCTTATAATGATACACACGCTGTACCCTGGAATTATGAACAAAAAGTTGAGCTAGTAGGAGGGGCAGGAGAAACTTCAAAGGCCCAGGTTACTAATGTTGTGAGAATTGGAGGCATCACAAAGAGTGGGCGATACTATGACCCAGTAGAAGAAGAAGCAAGGAAGAATACCAAAGATGAAGGAAAAGAGAAGGAAGAAGAAGAAGAAGAGTTTCTGAAGATCATGAAGCAAAGTGAATACGATGTGATAGAGCAGTTGAAGAAAACACCGGCAAGAATATCCCTTTTGTCGCTTGTCCTCACATCAGAGTTGCATCGTAAGGCATTATTGAAGGTGTTGAATGAAGCTTATGTTAATCCCGACGTCACGCCAGAGAATGTAGTAAATATGGTGGATCCGGTGAGGCGGGTCAACATGATCAATTTCTCAGAAGATGAGGTGTTTTTGAAGTTTAGAGGTAGTCCTAAGGCACTCCACATTACCCTAAGGTGCAAAGGATTTGTGATTGTGAAGGTGCTTATAGATGGTGGCTCGGCATTGAATGTGATTCCGTTGTCCACTCTAGAGCAGCTAAACATAGGTTTGACGGATTTGACACCCCAAGAGATGATTGTGCGAGCCTTTGATGGGACAACAAGAGGGATCTTAGGGGAAATAACTCTGCCCCTCGAAGTAGGGCCTAGTTGTTTTCGTGTTCTCTTTCAAGTCATGGAGATCCAACCAGCCTATACCATGCTCCTAGGAAGGCCTTGGATTCATGAAGCTGGTGTTGTTCCATCAACATTGCATCAGTGTCTGAAATATATTCAGGATGGGGCTGTAATTACCATCCGTGGTGAAGAGGAAATCATGCTTTCAAAGCCCGTTTCGGTACCTTATGTAGAAAGTGCAGAGCAAGTCGAGGATGATTCCCTACGTAGTTTTGAAATCCTGAAGCCAGAGAGCAAGAAGGAGGAGCTGCCAATGCAGAATGTGAATGAAGTGGCAGTCCGTATAATGGAAAAGAATGGGTATCAGAAAGGAAGAGGTCTAGGGGCAAGCCTCCAAGGGATCCCTCAACCGATTGCAGCAGTTACAAGAGATGGAAGACATGGACTAGGATACAATCCTTCTCTAGCAGAAAATATGAAGTACCTAACTCTCAGAGGCAAGAAAGAAGACAAAGAAATTTAATTATATCCCCCACTTGACAGATACTTTCTCAGCATCAACTGAAGTGATCTCGTAAAAAAGGTTGACTTCCCCTCATTTCACTATCAGTGCACTTGAAGAGGAGCAAGCAAGAAACCCTGTTATTTATCTCTGCTGACAATGAGGTCCTTGGCAATTGGCAGTCTGAACCATTTGTTGATGTTATTTCCATGAAGTAATTACCTTTTTGTATCTCGTATAAACTGATGTTTACTTTAGTTGAGAAATGAATAAAATGAGTTAGTATGATTTTTCAGCATTTTTCTTGGTGTCTTCCTTTCTCTACCCTTTTATCTTATATCAATCGCGCTTCATTTCTTGAATAATATCCTTGCCTATATTTCTCTTGTTTCAAACATCTTCTTTCAGGAACCTCACCACCGTCGAAGGTTTGTCTCACAAAAGGAACCTTGAAACCTCATTTACTGATTCCCATGCGGCTGTTGACGAAGACGATTCTGGGATTAGTGAGGAAGAAGAAGCCATCGAGGAATTTACAAAGTCGATAGAGCGCTCAGAAAATGGGTTCACTTCAAATGATGAAGTTATAGAAGTGATTAATATGGGGACCGAGGAAGACAAGAAGGAGTTGAAAATAGTGGATAATCCAGAACGTGCAGAAATGGTCGTGCTATTTAAGGAGTACCTTGATGTGTCTGCATGGTCATACATAGATATGCCAGGATTGGATCCAGAGATAGCATCACATAAAATCCCACTGTACCCAGATACGGTGGTGAAGAAACAAAGGTTGAGGAGGATGTATCCAGATATGTCACTAAAGATCAAAGAAGACGTAACTAAGCAGTTAGAAGCTGGGTTTGTGGAAGTGTCGAGACACCCATAGTGGGTTGCTAATGTCGTACCAGTACCAAAGAAGGATGGAAAAGTAAGAATGTGTGTGGATTACAGAGATCTGAACAAAGCAAGTCCGAAGGATGACTTCCCATTGCCTCATATTGATGTCCTCGTAGACAGCACATCAAGGAACCACAGATTCTCCTTCATGGATGGGTATTCGGGATACAATCAGATTCTCATGGACGTCGATGACAAAGAGAAGACGACTTTCATCACCCATTGGGGGACTTTTTGTTACAGAGTAATGCCTTTTGGGCTGAAGAATGCCGGAGCTACCTACCAGCGTGCGATGGTAACATTGTTCTATGATATGATGCACAAGGAAATAGAGGTATACGTGGATGACATAGTGGCTAATTCTAAGGAGGGGGAAAGTCATGTAGTAGTTTTGCATAAGTTATTTGAGAGATTAAGGAAGTACAATCTGAGACTCAATCCCACAAAATGTGTGTTTGGAGCCTCAACTGGGAAATTGTTGGGTTTTGTGGTCAACAGGAAAGGAATACAAGTGCAGCCCGAAAAGGCAAAGGCTATCAGGGACATGCCAACTCTCAAGAATGAACGAGAAGTAAGGGGTTTTCTAGGGAGATTAAATTACATTGCCCGATTCATTGCTAACTTGACAAGCACATGTGAGCCTATTTTTAAGCTATTAAAGAAGAATAATCCGGGGAGATGGAATGAGGAATGTCAGGAAGCCTTTGACAAAATAAAGGCATACCTATTAAACCCACCAGTGTTGGTGCCGCCCACTCAAGGTCGTCCTTTGATACTTTATCTCACGATCCTCCCAACCTCAATGGGGGCAATGTTGAGGCAACATGATGAGTCTGGCAAGAGAGAACATGCAATTTATTATCTGAGCAAGAAGTTTAATGACTGCGAAGCTCGATACATGGCAATTGAGAAGACTTGTTGTGCATTGGTATGGACCTCCAAGAGACTCAGGCAATACATGTTATACTACACCACTTGGTTAATCTCTCGAATGGACCCTTTGAAGTACATCTTTGAAAGTCCTCACATATCATTAAGGGTCTCAAAGTGGCAAATGATATTATCAGAATTCGATATTAAGTATGTGACCCAGAAATCCGTTAAGGGAAGCGCAATTGCTGATCACTTAGCTGAAAACCCTCTTGAGGGAGGACACCCAATTATATCCGAGTTCCCTGACGGAGAGATACTATCATTGGAAGAAGGTGAAATAGAGGAGGATGATATGTGGAAGATATATTTTGATGGAGCAGTTAATATGCATGGAAGCGGTATAGGAGCGGTGGTTGTTTCTCCGGAGGGCAAGCAATACCCAGTGGCTGTTAAGCTTGAATTTGAATGCACCAACAATATTGCGGAGTATGAAGCATGTGCAAGTGGATTACAAGCAGCGATTGGTCTTGGAATAAAACAGCTAAAGGTCTTTGGAGATGCAGCCTTAATCATTTATCAAGTCAACGGCGAATGGCAAACTAAAGATCCCAAGCTTATCCCATATCAAAAATACTTGACTCAGTTAGTTACGAAGTTTGATGAGATTACTTTCTCGCACTTGACTCGAGACAAGAATCAATTTGCGGATGCTTTAGCCACATTAGCCGCTATGACCAAGTTGGGTCTCCATACCACCGTCCAGCCTATTCAAGTGAAGGTACAAGATGAGCCAGCATACTGTGCACATGTGGAAGAAGAGCTCGATGGTAATACTTGGTATCACGACATCAAGCAATATATGAAGAATAGAACGTACCCAGCTGGAGCAAATGAAGTGAATAAGAGGACGATTCGTAGATTATCAATGTCATTTTACTTAGATGGCGAAATTCTTTATAAGAGGAACTATGATGGGGTCCTCATAAGATGTGTTGATGCTCGTGAAGCTCGGACTGTCATGACAGAAGTTCACGAAGGGATATGTGGAACACATGTCAATGGTCACATGATGGCACGCAAGATCCTACGAAATGGTCACTATTGGCTAACAGTGGAAGTCGATTGTCTGGAGTATGTCCGAAAATGCCGTAAATGCCAAATATATGCAGATCAGATCAAAGCTCCACCGTTCCAACTACACAATCTAGTGTCTCCATGGCCATTTTCTATGTGGGGAATAGACGTCATTGAACCAATCAATCCCAAGGCTTCAAACATACATCGCTTCATCCTGGTTGCAACAGATTACTTCACTAAGTGGGTGGAAGCAGCATCATATGCCAATATAACTCAAAAGGTGTTTACCAAGTTCCTAAAAACGGATTTTATTTGTCGCTATGGAATACCAGAAAGAATCATTACAGATAATGCTGCCAATATTAATGGGGCGGATGTAAAGAAGTTATTAGAGACTTTTAAAATCAAGCACCATAATTCTACCCCATATAGACCTCAGATGAACGGGGCGGTAGAAGCGGCCAACAAGAATGTCAAGAAAATTGTTGCTAAAATGGTCGTAAATTATAAGGATTGACATGAAATGTTGCCATACGCTTTGCACGCGTATCGTACCAATATATGATCAAGTACTGGGGCAACGCCTTTCTCATTGGTGTATGGAATAGAAGCTGTTTCTCCTATAGAAGTTGAAATCCCTTCATTAAAAGTGCTGATAGAAGCTGACTTGGAAGAATCAGAATGGGTGAAAGCTCGATATGATCGGTTAAACATGATTGAGGAAAAAAGACTGGCGGCCCTTTGTCATGGACAACTATATCAGAGAAGTATGGCTAAAGCCTTTAATAAGAAAGTCCGTCATAGAGAGTTTCAACCAGGTGATTTGGTATTAAAGAAAATACTTCCCAACCAAGAAGATGCCCGAGGAAAATGGGCACCCAATTATGAAGGACCATATATAGTAAAGCAGGCATACTCAGGCGGAGCCTTGGTTCTAGCAGATGAAAACGGACGAGAGCTACCGAGACCTGTAAACTCTGATGCCGTGAAAAAGTTCTATGCCTGATAAAAAAAGAAAGAAAAAGAAAGGGAGAGCCCGTGAGGTTGAAAACCCGCAAAGGCGACCTAAGCAAAAGTTAGGGCATAAATAAAATAAATAAAAAGAAGTCCGTTAGGTCGAAAACCCGCGAGGGCGGCTTAAGAAAAAGTTAGGGCATTAAAAAAAAGAGAGAGAGAAAGAGAGAGAGAAGTCCGTTAGGTTGAAAACCAGAAAGGGCGACCTAAGCAAAAATTAGGACAAAGAAGCTGTATCTTAGGCTGAAAACCCGCAAGGGCAGTTTAAGCAATGTCTTAATATTCACCACACTGGGGCAATTTTGATCATGACTTGCTACACCGGGGCAATTTTGTCTGTGACTGGCTACAATGGGGCAAAGAAAATCATTGAAATGTTAATGAAAGGATGTATGTGGAAGCTGAGACCAGGATCTGCGACGTCAAACAGTTGTTGGGAATCAGTTAAGAGGATCAAGGAACCAATACCGGGGCAAATTTTTATGTGGTTTTCTTTCGTTCCATTATCCCTTTTGATACAATTCCCATACACCCCTTTGTATTTCCCCTCTTTCTTTCCAATTTCCTTGTGTGCAATATAAATTCTCATATTAAGGCAAGGATTTTATTCATCCATTTTTCCCTATTGTGCTTAAATCATGCTTGCGCATTGAAATCATGTCTCAATTGAAGTAAATTTAAGTTTAATGGTATGATTGGATAATTCTAATGGTTACTTCAACGAATGGTTTGAACCAAAGAAAGCCCAGCATTTCAAAGTCAATAAGAGAGATAACGGTGCATAATGAAAAAAAAAGCAATAATGAAAATCTCCACGAGTCCTAGTCTTGAAGAAAATAATCACTCTACGTGTCTCCACCGTTTTGAAAAGAAGCCCCTCTAACCGAAAGACCCTAACTCAGAGCTGTTGATAAACAAGGGTTTGATTGGTCGAAGTCTTTTAATGGAGTGTGTGATTCAGTTGTAATTGAGACAAAGGTAAAGAAAAGTTCCTGAAGAGAAAGCAAATTACCATCATTTTATTTCTGGGATCCGAGGCCCACTGCAATTTATTTTTCGAGCTACGAGGCTCACTGCAAATTTATTTTTCGAGCTTTGAGACTCACTACTAATTTTATATTTGGGATCTGAGACCCACTGCAATTTATTTTTCGAGCTCTGAGACTCACTGCAAATTTATTTTTGGAATCTGAGGCCCGCTGCAAATTTATTTTCCGAGCTCTGAGGCTCACTACTAATTTTATATTTGGGATCTAAGGCCCACTGCAATTTATTTTTCGAGCTCTGAGGCTCACTACTAATTTTATATTTGGGATATGAGACTCACTGCAATTTATTTTTCGAGCTCTGAGGCTCGTTGCTAATTTTATATTTGGGATCTGAGGCCCGCTACAAATTTATTTTTCGAGCTCTGAGGCTCACTACTAATTTTATATTTGGGATCTGAGGCCCACTGCAATTTATTTTTCGAGCTCTGAGGCTCACTGCAAATTTATTTTTGGGATTTGAGGCCCGCTGCAAATTTATTTTCCGAGCTCTGAGGCTCACTACTAATTTTATATTTGGGATCTAAGACCCACTGCAATTTATTTTTCGAGCTCTGAGGCTCACTACTAATTTTATATTTGGGATCTGAGACCCACTGCAATTTATTTTTCGAGCTCTGAGGCTCACTGCAAATTTATTTTTGGGATCTGAGGCCCGCTACAAATTTATCTTCGAGCTTTGAGGCTCAATGCTAATTTGGGATATGAGGCCCGCTGCATTTCGGGATTTGAGGCCCACTGTCGTTTTCATTTTCCAAGCTCTAAAACTTAATTTTCTCCGGCCTATTTCCCATCCCGGCTAAAATGTGAGTTCATTTTCTTTACTAGTTCCTTACTACTATCACATGAAAAGTCGTTCTTTCTTCATGTATTCTAGTAACGAAGTAAAGAGGGGCAACCGTGAACACCCCATTTTGACCGGGTCTTTTAGTCTTCACTAAAAATTTCAAAAAATAATAAAATAAAAAAAATTGCAAAGAAAATAAAAATAATAAAAATAATAAAAAGATTTTTAACTGGGCCAGGTCAGTTAAACCCATTTCATCCTCCTCCAACAAACCCTAGCAACTACTTTATTTTGAATTTGAATTTAATTTTTGTAGATGAGGCTCGGTAGATTTTGATTCTATTTCAAATCGGAGATAGAAATCTTAATCTGGGCATATTTTTAGGATCAGGATCAGATAGAAATCTTAATCTTGACAGAATTTTAGGATCAAGATCGGAGGAATTGGCATTATAAAGTCACAGCAGGGGACACATCAGAGGAAGAGGAGAAAATTCGTTCCTTTCTTCCTGATTACAAAAAAACCACGCCCTCCCCTCATTTTTTATTATTATTCTTTCTTGCTTTTAACTTGGCCTTCATTTTTTTTCCTATCAAGACACACATTCTTACTCTCAACTCTCTCCTCTCTCCTTCTTCCTCTCATCTCTCTCAAAACTCCATTCCTCTCTTTCCACCTTGCTGAATCATCACGCCGCCACCACTTCGCAACAGTTGCGAACAAGTCCAAGTATCTTAGCTGCAAGTGCCACCATCCATTCGCGTAGCATAGCGGCACCATACCAGAACCGCCGCGTCACTCCTCCCTGAACCGCACCACTGTTTCGTCCACCTTCGTTCCAGCCACTTCCATCGCGTCCTCTGCCGCACGAGACTCATCAGATCCGGCCATCCTCGCACAGTTCAGCTACTCGTCTCGTCTGCTTCAGAACCGTCATGCACCGCCGTTGTCACCTGTCTTCTTCCTTCGGTGAGTGCATATCAGAAGGAGGTTCTTGCTTTTCTCTTCTATCATTTAGTTGTTAATTAGTTTTTAGGACTTTAGTTTAGTGGGTTTACCTAACGTTTCGTATGTTTACGGAAATGTTTTATCATTAGGAATAAATTTACTTTGATAACTTATAAAGAAACTTTAATTTTTTTATCAATCTTTTCGGAGAATCCATTTTAATATACTTTAAAACTTACCAAACGCTAGTAGGTAAGGCACTTCGGGTTTTAAGTCTCTCTTTCTTTTTTCTTTCTTTTTTAGTTAAATTTTAACTCGCTAATTTAAGCGTGAAAACTTAATTGGAAAAAAAAAGAGAAATCTAAATGTGTTAAAGAGAATAGGTATATTATATAAAAAATATCTCTGTTCAATAAGAATAAAATAAAGATCTTCACTTCTTTATTTGAACAAAAGAAAATTCTTTTCATGATAAAAACAAAAAAACAAAAAGAAATTCTTTTAAAAAAAAATAATAATAATAATAATCATTTTTCATAAAAATTAAAAAAAAATCTAACCAAAACCAAACATTTTCTATAAGAACTACGTGGCTTTGAGTTTCCCCATCGAAGTAGGGAATACGTAGGAGCGGGATCAATCATCTCGTCAAGCCAAAATTAATTTTTCCTTTATTTTTGTGTTTTTTTAATTTGTTTAATGTAGATAATTAATTAATAATTTATTTAACGCTTTTGGGATGCTTTATGACAAGTGTCATGCTCAATCCCCTAGCTTTGAGGTTGCCCAATGGACTTATGTACCATGTTCAACCTCATTTAGGATTTATCAATAATTTTTTTTTTTAAAAAATTTAAATGCAAAAAAAAAAAAACTAATAAAGAAACATAAATAAAGAAAATATTAATAAATAAATAAACCCTTCCTTGTAAATATTTTTGGGGTAAAAAATAAATAATTTAATTTCGCATGATTAATTCAAGGTACAATTCGTAAGATGGGTGATGTAGGGTGCTTAACATCTTCCCTACTTGTAACCGACTCTCGAACTCAACTTGGTTTCAAAGATCATTTTTTAAAGGTTTTTCCAGTTTTTCCTAAATTAAATAAAATTGGTGGCGACTCTACTTTTCCTTAAAATTTCTTTTATCGTCGTCCTCGTCGTAATTTTTTGGTTGCGACAATTATATATATATATATATATATATAATATAATAATAAGTAAGCCGACCTACTAAGCTTAAAATGCATTTTTATAAGCCTAAACCTGACCTATTTAACTAAAAAGGTTTTTTGAAGAGCTCGGGACTAATCTTTTTATTAAACAGGTCAAACTATACCTTAAATAGGTCAGGTCATAGGCCCCCGACAAGCGGCCTGACCCATTCTCACCCCTAATTGTGACAATGCTTACAAACTCATGGGCTAAATGGATTTGAGTAGTGTTAGCCTTTAGAATAATCCAGTTTTAACTTAAAAAATAGGTTAAAGTAATCTTTTGGTCCCTATATGTGATACTGATTTTCAATTTGGGCCCTACACGTAAAAAGTTTTCAATTTGGTCCCTATACGTGACACTGATTTTCAATTTGGTCCTCACCACTAATTGATCCCTATATTAGATGACCAAATTACAAATTATTGTCACGTGTAGGGACCAATTCAACAAAAAAAATTTGAAATCGGTTCCTACATGTGACAATTATTTTCAATTTGGTCCCTATATGTGATAATAATTTGCAATTTGATCCCTTCTATATAAGGACCAATTAGCGGTGATGATCAAATTGAAAACCAGTGTCAGGTATAGGGACCAAATTGAAAACTTTTTACATATAGGAACCAAATTGAAAATCAATGTCACGTATAGGGACCAAAATAAGGACCGAAAGATTACATTAACCTAAAAAATATATATATCAGAGACCTGCCTCTTCTTTTTCATTCTACTATACACTCCATCCCTGGACCAACCAACCCTGGTCAACAAACCAACCATGAACATCAGCAGCAGCCAACCATGGTGATGATCATCCAATCACCGTTACAAGCCATTGCGAGGACCTTGCAAGCGATACGTTTTCTTCATGGTCAAG
The DNA here is from genome assembly GCA_030762895.1 of Sophora flavescens. NCBI lineage: Eukaryota > Viridiplantae > Streptophyta > Magnoliopsida > Fabales > Fabaceae > Sophora > Sophora flavescens. The sequence continues at coordinate 152,889,878 of CM061066.1, forward strand.
GCCACCGGACCACCGTGCCAACCCATAAAACACCGTTGAAGGCCACTGCAGTAGACAATGGAATTAGCCCGTTTTAACCAATCTATACAAGGGCATACTCGTAATTTAACACACCAATAAATACACGAACAAAAAAAATAAAATAACACAAGAAGGTTTCGTCTTTGAGACCAACAAAGAACAACACAAGGCAAAGAAGAGAAAGAAAGAAAAAAAACATATATAGCAGAGAGAGGAAGCGCCAAAGGCCCAAACGAGCAATATCAACAACAACACAGCACTCTCTAATTACCCTATTCAACACACAAATTGTGAAATTCCTCTCTCAAAAGAAAACCCTCTTTGCTTCGCGATCTCGCTTCTTCTCACGCTTCGAGATTCACATATTCTCTCCGATCTAATCTTCTCTTGTCTTTTATTCTCTCGGTAATTCTCTCTCTTAATTCCTCTTCTTTCTCTTTTTATTTTCCGTTTTCAATTTTCCTTTTCGATTTCAATTGAGTAGCTTCGTAGGGTTCAAATCACGAAGCTACTCTTCTCTCTACGTAAGGTTTTTTCTTCTTCTTCTTCGTTCGATTATATTTCGATAAAACCCTACATTTTAATCTCTGTGGTTGTTTCTGTGCGATTTAGGGTTTTCAATTGGAGCGAGAATTGAGGAGATAAGTTGAAGCATCTGCAGCAGCATGAGCATCGATAGCCCCAGGGGAGGGGACAGTTAGGGTTTCGAGCTTCTGACCTTGAAGGTGAGAATTTCCATGGGCGATGGAGGTGTCGCGTGCATGCCTTTGCAGCATAATAATAATAATATTGTTATGGAGAGGTCGCTTTGCGGAGGCAAGAATGGGAATGGTAATGGCTTCAATTCCAAGTTGCTCAAGTTTACTGACACAGGGAGGAAGAAGATGATGATGAAGACGAGGAAAGAGAAAGTGCTTGGTGGTGTGAAGAGTGAATTGGGATTCGACAGAGGAGTGAGCAAGAGGAGCAGCAACAACAACGATGCTTCTGAGAATGGTGAAAATTGTGAAGTGGAAGAGGGTGAATTGGGAACTTTGAAGTGGCTGAGGAATGACTTGGAGAATGGAGAGATTGAGAACGGAGAGATTGAGAGTGGTGAGAGATGGAGAACAAGGGAAGTGGAGAAGGGAGAGATTGTTTCTGGAAAATGGAGGAGAGAAGAGGTGGAAAGAGCTGAGAAAAGCGTACATGGGTCGTGGAGAGGTGTAAAGGATGATATTGAGAAGGGAGAATTCATTCCAGATAGATGGTATAAGGGAGAAATGGGAAAAGATGATTATGGTATCGGAAGAAATCGCAGGTACTATTCAGGTAGGGACAACAAAGGGTGGAAAATTGATCGTGAACAACGTGACCGCGAACGCACGCCCCCTTCAGGGAGATATGCAAATTCAAGTGATGATTATTTTAGAAAGAAAGAATTGAATAGAAGTGGGAATCAGCATGCTAAAAATTCTCCCAGGTGGGAGAGTGGTGGACAACAGAGGAATATAAGGATCAGTTCGAAAATTGTTGATGATGAGAAAAATGTACACATCAATGGTAAGGACCATACACGAGATTACACTTCTGGAAGTCGCTTGAAGAGGCTTGGAAATGATTCAGACAGCTCTGAAAGAAAGCATTCTGGAGATTATGCCGGTTTGAAAAGTCGAAGGCTTTCCGATGATGGTTCTCGCCATGTTTATCCAGAGAACCATTCTCGTCGTTCTGTGGAACGGCCTTACAGAAATAATATTTCTTCCAAATTATCAGCTGACAAGTATTCTTCTAGAAATCATGAAACTCCATTGTCTGCTAGACCAACTTATGAAAGACATGGGCGCAGCCCTGGTCATTCTGAGTGGTCCCCACGAGATCAAGCCAGGTATTATGATCATAGAGATCGAACTCCTCTGCGTCGATCCCCCTGTGGCCGTGAAAGATCTCCATATAACCGGGAGAAATCCCCTCATGGTCGGGAGAGAACCCCACATGAGAGGAATTGGGATAGAAGCCGGCAGCATGATCATAAGCTGAAAAGTCCTATACATGGAGTGCGTCGATCCCCCGCTGGTCGTGACAAATCTCCATATACCCGGGAAAAATCCACCCATGGTAGGGAGAGATCCCCATATGAGAGGAATTGGGATAGAAGTCGTCAGCATGATCATAAATTGAGAAGTCCTACTCACACTGAGCCGTTGCCACAAAATCGAGGTCGCAATCATGATCGCAGGGACTGTACTCCAAATTTAGGGGAAGGATCCCCTGTTGATCGAACCAGGAAAAACAGTCATGAAGAAATAAGTTGTAAAATGTCGCCAAGTGAAAAGCACAACAATCATGAAGATAAGCACATCCAAAGGGAGTCAAATTGTTCAGGTGCAGATGCTCAAGTTGAAAGAAATTTGCTCGATACAAATGGGACTATGGAGAAAGATATCTGCAGTCAACCAGTAAAGGAACAGCAGTCCTGCAGCCCAACTGTTTGCTCCAAAGAATCACCTCGGTTTGAGCCGCCTCCTCCTGACGAGCTGCCTTCTATGGAAGAAGATATGGACATTTGTGATACCCCTCCACATGTCTCTGTTGTGACAGATTCTTCATCAGGGAAATGGTTTTACCTCGATTATGGTGGTGTAGAAAATGGGCCTGCTAAATTGTGTGATATAAAGGTCCTTGTTGATGAAGGGGTACTAATGTCGGATCACTTTATCAAGCACTCAGAAAGTGACAGGTGGTTAACAGTTGAAAATGCAGCATCACCGTTGGCAGCGCAGAGTTTTCCATCCATCGTGTCAGAGACCATAACTCAACTGGTAAATCCTCCAGAAGCTCCCGGTAATCTTTTGGCAGATACTAGAGATATTCTTCAATCTGGTCCTGAGATATATCATGAAATGCCAGCCCCTTCACTGCGGCCATTGGTATGCCCTGACAACAGTGTAGTAGCACCTGAACTTTTGGAGGACTTCCACATTGACGAAAGGGTCGGAAATCTCTTGGAGGGTTATGATGTCATTCCAGGGAAGGAGCTTGAGTCATTAAAAGGTATTTTGTCCTGTTAATGATATTCTTGTGAATTTCTTAAAAAAAAATCTGAGAATTTATTGCCAATCTTAGGGTTTTCAGAAATAATTACAAAACTACCATCTTGTCCTTTTTTCAAAGATTTGTACCGGAAACGGTGAAAACAGAAAATAGTTGTTTTCAATGTTTATGTACAATTTTTTTGAAAACAAGAAAACAGAATGAAACTCAGGTGACAATTTTGTAATTATTTCTAAAAATAGGAAATGAAAACAGCAAACTGAAAACAAAGCAAACAGACCTTTAGTTTCTTCTCCCTCTGGTTTCTAAGCTATGTTATATTTGCTACCTTGGTTATTTATTTTTTGTCATGCAGAAGCTTTGCAAATGAATTTTGAATTTGCAAAATGGGAGGGGCCAGACTACGAGGGTATGTAATTGCTTGCTTTCTTGTCCATTATTGTGTTTAAATTTGTTAAATCTAATAACTCATGGTTTGTTTTGTGTTTCATATTTCTTCCTAGGGTACCGTTTATAAGAAGTTTGACCTTTTTCTTTGGATTTGAAGTGTTATATTTCATGCTATATTCAATTTGTTGGTATTTTAGTGGTTTTTGGTACCTGACATTATTGAGGTTTTTTATTATTGGAGTTCTCTGCCACTAGTGTTTTGGTTTGGTTTGGTTTGCGAAGAGTAGCTTCTTGTTGTAGTTTCTGATGTTTTCCTGATTGCATATTGACATGTGGGTTCTTTTCTTAAAGTTGTTTACACATGACTGAGAGCAGATAATTAATCAGATAAATCCGGTGACCTTTTTTTATGAGACTTTTTATTATAATATTAGCCGCATTGACTACTATGTTCATCAATCCAACCTTGGTTATTAAAGTCTAAGAAAAAGGGACCCAAAAAAAGTATAATGATACCAGTCCTTAACATCTTTATACAAGAAATTAATAATCTCAAAATGCAAAACTAGGTTCCTGTGGGGCGATAAATCAGAGCTGAATCCTGCAACCAAAATAAAATAAGTAAATAACTAAAGAAAAAGAGATGGAAGTTTCAAGTGCTTTATTATTACCTCAAATGGTGATTATTTTTTAAAAAATATTTCTTTATCTTTACCCAGAACTTCTTAGGTTTTGCGTAATGCAATAGTAGAGCAAAAGTTAAAAAATTAAAATTTAAAAAATGTTGAAACATAAGAAAGGTATGATGCGAAACAAACTCTCAAGATAGCCCATACGATGCCGAGGGAGGGTGCGAGTGGATGTTGGGATTGAAAGGGCATTGTGAGTGAGAGCAGATACAGACCTTGTATATACGCATCATGCAGGTGTGCACGGTAATTTCGAAGTATTGATTAAAGTGTATACATTTGGAGGATGCTTGAAATCTATATAGTTTTGAATAGTCTACACAACGCTTTGATGATTATTTATAAAATAAGGTAACTTAAATATTATTTTTGGTCTGGTTCCATGACCCTTTTGTCATACTTGCCTGAATTATCTATCTTTCAGCCAAACAAAAATTTTGCATGTTATACCCACTCTGTCATGTATGGTGGTTTAGTATGTTATTGCATATTAATAATTGAAATAGTGAGTTGGTGATAATATAAAATTTTGAGTTGATTTATAATCTGGAAGCATTTAAGCAACTAAAATCATACTTTTTTTTTATTAAAAACAAAAATGCAAACCATGTCAGGTTGTAAGTTTATGTCACATGGAACTTAAAATTGCAATTTCATTCATCATGTTATACCTATGCACCAAAATTAGTTTGTACATTTTTTTTACGCTTCATCTGGTCAAGTTCAAAAGTAAATTTATGGATGTGCACTTTGAGTAATGTGCAATATGCCCCATGACAAGTTTTAGTTGTATCTGTATGTTCAGGTTTCCCTTGGCATGGTTCCTTCCATAGCGAAGAGGTTGACTCAAGAACTGATTCAGCATCAAGAGATTCTGAGTCTCAGTTAAGTATGCCCTGTGACAAGGATAATGGATTTGCCATTGGCATTCCTAGTGACTGGTTTTCTGCTCGTTGGTCATGCAAAGGTGGGGACTGGAAGAGGAATGATGATGCCCAAGACAGAAATTCTAGGAAGAAACTTGTCCTAAATGATGGTTTTCCATTATGTCTAATGCCAAAGTCTGGATGTGAAGATCCTCGCTGGCATCACAAAGATGACTTGTATTTTCCTTCTCAAAGCAGGAGGCTTGATCTCCCTTTGTGGGCTTTTTGTGCTGATGAACGAGTTGATTGCAGTGCTGTGAGCAGACCAGTTCAAAGTAAGCCTGCCTCCGTTAGAGGAGTGAAAGGAAATGTTCTTTCAGTGGTCAGGATAAATACACGTGTAGTCAAGGACAAGGGATCGTTGGTCTCTGAGTCACGCCAAAAGATCCGAAGCAAGGATAGATGCCATTCCAGGTCAACTAGGCCTTTCTCTTCAACCACTGATGGCAAGAGGTCATCGACTCAAGATTCTCAGTCAAAAGCCATTAATGATCAAGGTTCTTACCGGAGCATGGAATTCATTAATGTCCCTAAAGATCGTCTCTGTACTGTTTCTGACTTGCAGTTGCATTTTGGTGACTGGTATTATCTTGATGGTTCTGGGCGTGAAAGAGGGCCTTCATCATTTTCAGAGATACAGTATTTAGTTGATGATGGGATTATAAAAAAACATAGCAGTGTGTTCAGAAAAAGTGATAAACTCTGGATTCCTGTTACCTCTGCTGCAGAAACTTCTGATGTCAGTCTCAGGAGCAACCAAGAAAGCAGCTCAACATCTGGTGTCTGCTCTGGACTTGCATCAAAGAAAACTGACGGTGTTTCATTCAGTGAACCTAAGACAAATTCAAGTTTGTTTAATAGCATACACCCTCAGTTTGTTGGTTTTACTCGTGGGAAGCTACACGAACTGGTAATGAAATCATACAAGAGCCGGGAGTTTGCTGCAGCTATAAATGAGGTTTTAGATCCCTGGATCAATGCTAGGCAACCAAAGAAAGAAATTGATAAACAAATATATTGGAAATCAGGTAATTGGTCCTTTGAAGGTGCATTTTTTTTAGATCTTTCCTTCTCCACCCCCTTGCTCCCTTTGTGTCTGTAAATATTTATCCTGTTTTTGCCTTCTGTTTTTTGGTTCATACTTCTTATATTTTTGTTTTTGGGATTAGTGATTGGGGAACTGATATATTTTCCTTTAGCCCTATGTGTTAGCCTTTCCTGTATATCTTGAGCTCATTGGCTAGCAAATTTGGTCTTCTGACTAATGTTTCTAATTGTATCGGTATCTTGCACTCATGTTGGTTGTGTACATGTGATGGGACCATTCCAGAAGATTTCATTTAAGTGGTTTCCTGATTATTTTCGTCTACTTATTTTTTAGAAGGTGACGCACGTGCTGCCAAAAGAGTCCGGATGCTGGTTGATGATATTGAAGAGGACAGTGATTTGGAAGATGATGGTGTTACTATCGAGAAGGATGAATCCTCTTTCGAGGATCTATGTGGTGATGCTACTTTCCCAGGAGATGAAATTGGTATTATTGATTCCAATGTGGGAAGCTGGGGCTTATTGGATGGTCGTATGTTGGCACAAGTTTTCCATTTTTTGAGATCTGATTTGAAGTCCCTTGTCTTTGCTTCCATGACTTGCAAACGTTGGCGAGCTGCTGTAAGGTTTTATAAAGAAGTCTCACGACAGGTCAACGTGTCTTCCTTGGGCAATTCCTGCACTGATTCCATGTTGTGGAACATTATGGTAAGTTTGATATATATATATATATATATATATATATATATATAGCATTTCATTTTGTCAGGAGTGTTTCTCATTCCTCTTCATCTGCTCGATTATTTACTTGCAGAATGCTTATGAGAAAGACAAGATCAGTTCTATGATTCTAATTGGTTGTGTCAATATTACGGCTGACATGCTTGAGAAAATTCTTCTCTCATTTCCTGGTTTATCTACAATTGACATTAGAGGGTGCAGCCAGTTTGGAGAGCTGACTCCAAAATTTGCCAATGTGAAATGGATCAAAAGCCGATGTTCACGCATGATTAGAATTGCAGAGGAGCCACATAAAATCAGAAGCCTTAAACACATTACAGAGCAAACTTCATCTGTTTCCAAATCCAGCAGTTTAGGTATGGATGATTTTGGTCAATTGAAGGATTATTTTGATAGTGTGGATAAGAGGGATTCGACAAAGCAGTTATTCCGTCGAAACTTATACAAGCGGTCAAAACTATACGATGCTAGAAAGTCCTCTTCCATTCTATCTAGGGATGCTCGTACAAGGCGATGGGCAATTAAGAAATCTGAAAGTGGTTATAAAAGGATGGAGGAATTCCTCGCTACAAGGCTGAGGGAAATTATGAAGACAAACTCATGTGACTTTTTTGTGCCCAAGGTACAGACCACTGTGATAAATTGTTTTCAAGTCATTATCATGGAGATGCCATTTTACTCTTGGTTTCTTGTGTCTTATTCTTCCTTTGTTAATAGGTTGCAGAAATTGAGGCTAAAATGAAAACTGGTTATTACAGTGGGCGTGGCTTGAGCTCTGTCAAGGAGGACATCAGTAGAATGTGCCGTGATGCAATAAAGTAAGTTCTTTTTCTGTTTTTCCTTTTTCCTTGTGAGACGGGGTTTGTTGGCACTTTCCCCCCACGTGCCTTGGTTATGCATTATTATTGTTATTATTATTGGAGACATTGAAATGAAGATGATAGGGTTTGTTAGCTTATGATTCCAAGGATACAAAGACTCTAGTGTGTTATAATTTTTTCAAAATCCTGATTGGGTATTGTATCCTCTTGTCATGGAGTTTCTTCTGTTTGATTCTCAGCAGTATGCATAAGCTCTACTGCTTTGCGATTTGTTATCTTCCATCCATACAGTTTGGCGGGATTACATACATCCTATTTGTTCTGCATCTGGTATTATCTTCGATTTATATATTATGTGTTGCAATTGTCTCTGTTTATGGATTTGTTATTTAGCACGTGTTTCTTTGGTCATCTAAGATTGTGTGTGTTTCATCTAACAACTCATATTTTTGTTTTTTTGCCCTTGTGTTCAATTGTTAATGCATTCATATGCTTATTGATTACAGAGCGAAGAACCGGGGTGATTCTGGTGACATGAATCATATTATCACTTTATTTATTCAGCTCGCGACACGGTTGGAAGAGAGTTCCAAATCTGTGAATGACAGAGACGGGCTCTTGAAGTCATGGGAAGATGACTCACCAGCAGTGTTCTGTTCTACTTCCTCAAAGTATAAGAAGAATAGAATGGTGGCTGAAAGGAAGTATAGGAGTAATGGAACTCATGGTGGCTTGGAGAATCTAGAGTATGCCTCTGATCGAGAAATTAGGAGGCGCTTATCAAAGTTGAATAAGAAATCTATGGACTCTGAGAGTGAAACATCTGATGACCTTGATAGGTCTTATGAAGATGGCAAGAGCGACAGTGATACTACAACCTCCGATAATGAAACAGACCAAGAAGTACATTCAGAAAATCTAATTGGGGAGTCAAGAGGGGATGGATGCTTAACACCCGAGGAAGGGTTGGATTTTATAACTGATGATCGTGAGTGGGGTGCCCGCATGACGAAAGCAAGTCTGGTTCCTCCAGTTACTCGTAAATATGAAGTCATTGATCAATATGCCATCGTAGCTGATGAGGAGGATGTGCAAAGGAAGATGCGGGTTTCATTACCAGATGACTATGCAGAGAAGCTTAGTGCCCAAAAGAATGGCACTGAGGATTCAGATATGGAGCTTCCTGAAGTCAAGGATTACAAACCTAGAAAGCAGCTGGGAAATGAGGTTATTGAGCAAGAAGTTTATGGAATCGATCCTTATACACATAATCTTTTGCTTGATTCATTGCCAGAGGAGCTAGATTGTTCTCTGCAGGAGAAGCATTTGTTTATAGAAGACACGCTTCTTCGAACATTGAATAAGCAAGTTAGGAATTTTACTGGATCTGGAAGTACTCCGATGAGCTACCCTTTGCAGCCTGTTATTGAAGATATAAAAAGGCATGCTGAAGAGGATTGTGATGCAAAAATGGTTAGAATGTGTCAGGGTTTACTAAAGGCCATAGACAGTCGTCCGGATGACAAATATGTAGCTTACAGAAAGGTATGCTCTTTTTATTGTGTAGCTATAATAGTTATCTTCCGCTAGTTTTTCTATGGCCTTCTTCTCAGTTTGTTCCTGTTTTTGAATTGTTATTTTCCTGGTTTGTAACTATCTGTTGGGCTGGATAATGTAGGGGCTTGGTGTTGTTTGCAACAAGGAAGAAGGCTTTGACCAAGATGATTTTGTTGTGGAGTTTCTGGGAGAGGTATGGTTTCATATATGTCATGGAATTTTACTTATGCTGCTACTTCCCTAATTCTTTTAAGTGCAAAATATGTGTGCTTTCTGCTTGCTCCTACTTTGGCTTAATTGCAGGTTTCCAGTATAATGTCAAATATCTAACCACTAATCTGTTCACTAGAGAGAATAAAATATTGTGTGTGCACATGATTTGGGGTGCGGCTATTGGCACTCCCAATAGCCTATTTATACTCCTCCATAACCAATCATAACTTTATTGTGAAAAAAAAAACTACTATTATGATTGGTTAATTAGGAGTGTGGATGGACAATTGAAGTGCCAATAGCATCACCCCTTGATTTGTTATGTATTCACTAACATGATTAAACTAGATATGATTATTCTCTACAAATCTGGACATTTCTGTGTTTTACAAATACAACAAATTGTGATCTATTAGACTATTACATCCTTGGCTTTTCTAGTTTTCCACTTTTCCTCAGGGATTTGGATTATTTCTGGCTTTGCTAGCTAAGGTTTTGCATAGTGTTCCATGGACAATACATGTTCATATAGATTTTCATTCTTCTTTTGATTTGATGTGTTGTTATCTTTCTTGTATCTTCTACAAATAAGACTATCTTGTTAAGATATCTAATCTGTAGCATTGAATGTATGATTTTCTGATGGCGACATATTGTTGTTTATGTTATATTGATATTGATATTTTTTTCCATAGGTTTATCCTGTGTGGAAGTGGTTCGAGAAACAAGATGGGATTCGATCTCTGCAGAAAAATAGCAAAGATCCAGCGCCAGAATTCTATAACATCTACCTTGAGAGGCCAAAGGTGCCCATCACTTAAGAATAACAATTTAAGATGTTTAACTGATATGGTCTGTTGATTTTCCATTATGTACTTATCTAATCTTGCAATTTCCATGACAGGGTGATGCTGATGGGTATGACTTAGTTGTTGTTGATGCTATGCACAAGGCTAACTATGCCAGTCGAATATGTCATTCTTGCAGACCTAATTGTGAAGCCAAGTAAGTTGTTTTGTCATTTAGGTTATTTATTTGTTACTAAAATGTTTGCTGGTTTTTTCAGCTTGTTACCAGTTCTCTTGCATGGAAAACAATTTGTTTGCCTTTTCACGTATAGCTTACATTTTGGAAGATCATGCACATCCCTTTACAGGCTACAATCATGATTGTTTTTGTTGTACACATTACATTGTTAACTCCATCCATTTTACTTTATTTTGAAAGAGTATATAGTATATACCCTTGGCTTCCTATGAAAAATGTAGTCACTGTTTGAGGCCTGTAATGATCTGCTTCTGGCACAAGAAGTCTGCAAACATTTAGTGGTTTCTGATGCTCCTTTTTTATTACATTTTAAAATTAGGTTAAATTAATCTGAAGGTCCATAGGGGTGGGGTAGCTCAACTGTTTTGAGCTAATGGTATAAGGTGTTAAGGTGTTGGAGGTCCAGGATTCAAATCCTGATGAAGGAAAAAACTAACATAACATTTAATTTACTAACATTGGCCTATCAAAAATAAATAAATTTGAAGGTCCCTGAACTATTTGGGAATTTTTAAATAAGTCCCTATATTTTTAAGTTTGTAATTGGGTCCTTGAATTCTTAGAAAATTTGTAATTGAGTCCCTTATACACTGTTCCGTTAGGGTTCCTTAAGTATCTGTTAAGTGATTCATCCACTCGTCTTTGTGAGCCCTTGAACTTTTTGAAAAAATTCAAATAGGTCCCTAAACTTTTTAGGCAAATTTAAATAGACCCCTGTATTTTTTGGAACCATAACGGAAAGTTGTTCAAAGGACTCGATTACAAATTTTCTATGTGTTCAGGGACCCAATTACAAACTTTTAAAGTATAGGGACCTATTTGAGTTTGTAATTGGGTCCTTGAATACTTAGAAAATTTGTAATTCAGTCCCTTGTACACTTTTCCGTTGGGGTTCCTTAAGTATCTGTTAAGTGATTCATCCACTCGTCTTTGCGAGTCCTTGAACTTTTTGAAAAAATTCAAATAGGTCCCTAAACTTTTTAGGCAAATTTAAATAGATCCTGTACTTTTTGGAACCCTAACGGAAAATTGTTCGAGGGACTCAATTACAAATTTTGTGTTCAGGGACCCAATTACAAACTTTTAAAGTATAGGGACCTATTTGAAAATTCCCAAATAGTTCAGGGACCTACGTATTAATTTAACCTTAAAATTAAGTAGAAATTTTTTTGTCGTTAAGATAGTTCCTTTCTAAATTGTTGTTATAATTTATGAAGTCTATATTATTTTGCTGTTTAAAAAAAAAATTTAATGCCTGGTTTAGGAGCATTACTACCGGATTCAGATTTATAACCCAACATGCAAAGTTGTTATTTCATATCATCTTACCTTCTGTTTCGCTTTACAATGTGTCTGTTTTGGATGCTTTTAAATGGGGCTTGGTCAGTACTGTATTAGGCTTCCTGGATTCTTAATTTTTAATTGCGGTGGAGAAAAGTCTTTAGAAAAGCCACAAGACACAAATGACTTGAATGTTTTATATTGGAATGGAGGACCTAAAAGATCTTTTTTTTTTTTTTATAGGCAAATGTTAGTAGTTAGTTGTTATGATAATTTTTTCTCATTTGCCAAGGTTTGAACCTTGGACCTCCTACTCTTTCAACTCCTTATACCCTTAATAGATATGTATTCATTTGTTCATTTAAGGAAATGATCCTAATTTGTATTCAGCTGTAAATAGTGTCATTAATGACATTTACATCTAAATGACTTATTTGTTTTATTTCTTCAGTGCAAATAAAAGTTTCTAGGTTGCTTTTGACAATAACTAGTTGGTTGATAGATCTTCCATTTCTTTTTTGTCCATTGGCTGGGGAACCAAACCTATGTGATTCAAATATTTTATTTGAATCTTTGTAGATTCAGACAACAAGTTTGTGATTTATTTGACATAGTTTTATATTTCATCGCAGTTTTGTCCTATGTCTGAGTTATTTATTGGTTAGGTTGGGATTTTAGTCCTGGTGTCCAATCTTTTTGTTACCTTTTTGAATGGCAAGGTCATTTCCGGTAATTATTCATTGTCTTTTTTGCTATTTTTGCAGAGTTACAGCTGTTGATGGTCATTATCAAATTGGTATTTATAGTGTTCGCAAAATTCAGCATGGTGAGGAGATCACTTTTGATTACAATTCTGTTACAGAGGTTTGTCCTGTTGCCTGCTGAATCTTTCTATTCCAAGTGATTAATTTTTTGGTGTATAGCTTTGTCTAATGAATACCTGCTGATCTCACTATAGAGCAAGGAGGAATATGAAGCATCGGTTTGTTTGTGTGGAAGCCAAGTTTGCCGGGGGAGCTATCTGAATCTGACCGGTGAAGGGGCTTTCCAAAAGGTTTGGACTTGGGAACTTTTCAACTTTTTGGTGCTAAGAAAAGAAAAGATACAACTAGAAAGTAGAAAAATGTGACTATGCACAAGTCTTCAGTGGAATTACTGGACTAGCTTGCCATGTTGCTAGTGTTCTCATCCACATAAATTACTGGCTTAGGTTGCTGTAACAAGTGGAATAATATAGTTCCTATTGTTATTATTGTTTGATCTCTTTATTTGTTGACTGGAATATTTTCTACTCCCTCTCAGGTATTGAAGGAGTGGCATGGAATTCTTGATCGTCATTATTTGATGGCAGAAGCTTGTGAATCAAACACTGTGTCTGAAGAGGACTATAATGACCTGGGTAGAGCTGGTTTAGGCAGTTGTTTACTTGGAGGCCTGCCAGATTGGCTTGTTGCTTATGCGGCTCGCCTTGTATGTGCCTTACTTCTTCTGTGTTACCAATATTTCTCAGTTTTTGTGGTTTGGCGTTTTTATTTTCCCTGACACTTTTGCTGTGGTGAAGGTGAGATTCATCAATTTTGAAAGAACTAAACTTCCTGAGGAAATTCTAAAGCATAATCTGGAGGAAAAAAGAAAATATTTTTCAGATATATGTATTGAAGTTGAAAGGAGTGATGCTGAGGTTCAGGTGTGCTCCCTGTCTGTCTATTCTCCTTCATACACTTTATTTTCATTAGATGACGTGTAATTCTTATTTTCCCTTTTAAAGTTTATTTCCTTTGATCTTGTCTTCTGTATGACTCAGGCTGAGGGTGTGTACAACCAAAGGCTTCAGAATCTTGCTGTCACTCTTGATAAGGTGATTGTGCCTCCCTGCTGTCATTTGCTGCTTCATTATTCTAGTTTTTTTATGTTGATAAGAGGAAACATTTTGCATTTAAAATTTGATGAAGGAGGAATAGTAAAGACAATATTTTTGTTGTTTTGTTATGGGCCTGTTAAAAAGCATCAGGCTGACACCGTTCAAGATAAAAAAGATGCATGGTATGGCAGTTTCTAGATGGTTAAGAATTTTAGACCTCATGTTGTATGTCAAGCACTTCACTAATACACGCTGTATCTTGAAGTTGACCATGTAAACTCATTCTGTACATTGATATCTCAATGTAGATCAGTTTCTTCAGTTAATTTTACTTTCTGTAGTTTGGAGATGATGTTAATCTTTCATGGGGTGTTACAGGTAAGGTATGTTATGAAATGTATTTTTGGTGATCCACGGAAAGCACCACCTCCTCTTGAGAAGCTCAGTCCTGAAGCAACTGTTTCCTTCCTCTGGAAAGGAGAGGATTCATTTGTTGAGGAACTTCTTCAGTGCATAGCTCCTCATGTGGAAGAAGACACCCTGAATGATCTCAAGTCCAAAATTCACGCTCATGATCCTTCAGGTTCTGGAGATATTCGGAAAGAGGTTCAGAAATCCCTATTATGGTAAGTGGTTTGCGGTTTTAGTTTGTCTGTATATTTTAACCTGTTGGAACTTGAGATCTTTACAGTATGTTTCTCTCTCTGTCTCTCTGTCTCTCTGTCTAAAGGTTGAGGGACGAGGTCCGAAATCTTCATTGTACATACAAATGTCGGCATGATGCTGCTGCCGACTTAATCCATATTTACGCATATACCAAGTACTTCTTTAGAATACAGGTATGTTTTTCTACTGTGAATGCCAAGAAGCTTTATGTTGCAGTTAAATTTTTCTTCCCTAATTTTTAATTTATTTTGCAATCTAAAAATAATCTGTTTTCTTTTGCAGGATTATCAAACAATGACTTCACCACCTGTCTATATTAGTCCCCTTGACTTAGGTCCCAAGTACGCTAACAAGTTGGGAGCGGAATTTCAGGAGTATCGGAAGATATATGGCGAAAATTATTGTTTAGGGCAGCTGATTTTTTGGCATAATCAGAGTAATGTGGATCCAGATTGTAACCTGGCTAGAGCCAGCAGGGGTTGCTTGTCTTTGCCTGACATCAATTCATTTTATGCCAAGGCTCAGAAGCCATCACGGCAACGTGTTTATGGTCCAAGGACTGTCAGATCCATGCTGGCAAGAATGGTTAGTTTTAATATCGTTAATTTTCTTATATTTTTCGTCCTAGGTTAGTTTTAATATCTTTAGTTTTCTTATATTTTTCGTCCTAGGCTGTGTTTTTAGGAGAGTTAACAAATAGGAAATGTTTATCAGTAGGATACAGTTTGCAAGAAAATGATTATGGTTCTATCAACAGTAAGCATGCCCTAATCCCAATAGGTGAAATGATGCAAAAGTGATGTGGATATATCAAGATCGTTTATTTAAATTGATTTTTTTATCAGACTGTTGTCCTGCTTCAAGGCTAGCCCAGATATGTTCTCCGTGATTTACTGTCTCTACTGTTGGTGATTAATCATCTTTGTTTATCCAGGAGAAGCAACCCCAGAGACCTTGGCCCAAAGACCGGATATGGTCATTCAAAAGTTTTCCGAAATTCTTTGGTAGCCCAATGTTAGATGCTGTAATAAATAACACTCCACTGGACAGGGAGATGGTTCATTGGTTGAAGCACAGACCTGCGATATTCCAGGCCATGTGGGACCGTTGAAATTTTGCATGGTTTGGGGAAGCGGACAGAGCATACTTGGGTGAAACCCTTATTAAGATCACGGAGTGGTTCATCATTCAGAGCTGCCTGCCTTTTTTAGCGTGGGAGGTCTGTAATTATCAATGCATAACATCATTCCTTGTCCCGCTTTTCAGTCATTCTTGTGTACAGTTTTCTTGACCTTTGATTTGTAATTCATTTGGTTGTAGGGCATTGTTTTACTCTTTTTGTAATATGAAATGAAGGTTAGGAAAAAAAAAAGAAGGGTTAATTCGAGGCATTTATTTTATTCGTACTCCTCTTGTCTATTGACAAAGGCAATCTTTTCTATGCTGAAACGTGGAGTCTAAATTTCCTTATGAATGGTCCCAGAGTGATAAGTATAGATGTTAGGATTTGGGATATGTGAGGTCGCTTTTGAGACTTGCATCTGCCATGAATGGATTATATAGAAGTTTGATAGAGCTTGTGGAAGGTGAGGAAGTTTCATGGGTTTTGGTGGCGTTGCTTCTTTCGTATTTGTACTGCTCGCACTTGGTTGCTTCCTTGTACTGAGGTGGCAGTTTTTACTTGGACAACGAAAGAATGCTTGGTTAGAGATGTGAGCCAATATACAGGTGTTTTGCACGTGTAGTGATATTGCTCATTATTAGTACCTGACAAGTGATTAAGTGCAAAACGGTTTGGCTCCTGCTGCTCCCATCCAGTGTCGCTTCTGCGAGATCTGACGGTCCAGCTGCGAAGTGGAGGGTGGGACCAACTGCTCCTGCACGATTCGACGGCCCAGCGCAGCGGCAGGCCTTGTGGAGTAAGACAGGCCATCACTTGCTCCTATCGTTTGCGTTCATTTGATGGCCTCAGGTACTTCTATTTGCAGTGGCTCCTTCGGGAATGAGGTTGATTAGAAGTGCGAACAAGACCCTCTAATTTTTGAGCTTGAAACAATATCGCATGCTTTAAAATTTTGTAGCCAGTATTATTGTTGGTAATTACAAAGGTTTAGCTGCATAATTGTTGAGCAGTGGGCATTGTGCTCTTCGGACATATGCCCTAGATACCAAGGGATTTTTCCGTGTTTGTGATTGTATTAATAGTACAACAACTAACAAGATGAATATAAACAGATAACGTGGTTTTATTCTAATCTTCCGCTCTAGTCTCTAGTCCTCAGGAAACATCTGACATTGAAGTGTCGGAGTTTGTCTGGAGAAATGTAGTGCAAGGATGGACGATTTGCTTTCCTTAAGAACAACAAAGTTTGCATATGTTAATGATTGCATTTGAATTAGTAGTAATATTGTAATTGATTTTTGGGTTATATGTTGGAAAGTACTCCAGATTTATATAAAGAAATGGATGGAGCGGGAGAGGAAATGCAGTGTTCGGTTGTTGCACATTTGCCTTTTACCATTTTAAGGCATCGTATCAGACTGCACGTCCAGCACGTGTTAACCCACGCTGACAATCATAATTCGGAGCTGTCAATTCCCCTGAAATTCCACATATAACCCTCTTTCCCAGAAAGAATTCTGTCTCGCAGCTTGTACGAACCACAATGTGATACGAATACGATAACTCCAAAGAAATTTTCACGGCTCCAACAAATACTGTTATGTTTCCTTTCAAAATCTTTTCAACGAGCAATATAATATGAATATGAGTTGTGTTATTCGAACCACTCATATCGGACAACTCTACTATATAGTGATATTTTTTATAATTTTAACTTCTATTTTTAAAACATCCACTATTCAGTTACTAGTCATTATCTGAAATGGTCTTTAGAATAACATTTATGATATAACATGCCATTCAAAGAATAATATGGAAGACTTTGTTCTTTAACTCCGGTGCTCACATGTAAATATAGATTAAATGGGAGAGAAATCTAAAATGAGAAGATCGTAAAATATCAAGAATCTAAAAATATCAAAGAGTGACCCCGTGAAAAAGCTCAAAATAGTATAACAAAACAATAGGGTAACTGCACAGCTAAACTGAAGAAATGTAATTGTAAATATTTTGAGATATCATGAGTCCCTAGCCGTTGGATGATACATGATGATTGTGATGACATGCAAAGTATGCAGCGCTTGCTAGTTGCTATACATAGCCAGCGTGACAACAATAATGATAATAAGACAAAAAGGACAAAAGAAGAAGCAGCAGCAGAGCCGGTTTCCACGGTGAAACCACCCACAGCTGTGACACCTTTCACGTACGTACCCTTCACCCACTCGCTTCATTCCACGTGTCCCTCCTTCTTCCCATTTTATTATATCTCTCTTTGCCTATATATGATGGATGACACACATTTATTCCTCACAATCCTATGAGATTATGGACCCAAATTCTGACTCCATGTTTTCCGGTAACATCTCCTCCGGTTTGGACCCCATGTTTTCCGGCATCAGCCTCCAAACCCTTCTCTCCCTCAACCCTTCTCTTATCCCCACCTTGTCATCCCTCACCGATGACCCTCCACCACCACAACCCATAGATAACAACAACAAGTTCCTCGTACCCAAAAACGAGTACCCTCATCTTCCTCAACTCACACATCAACCCCTCAACTTCTTCCCCAATAACTACCAACCCTCCTTCATGTTCCATCGTCTCCCTCCACTCCGTTCTTCCACTGACAACAAACGCCACCGTGTTGATGACACGCCGAAAACGACCCCGTTTCCTTCTCCTTCGGTGATTCCACAGAGCAACCTCGCACGCCAGAGGAGGCAGAAGCTGAGCGAGAAGACACGTTGCTTGCAGAAGCTGATGCCTTGGGACAAGAAAATGGACCAAGCTACCCTTTTGGAAGAAGCTTACAAGTATGTCAAGTTCTTGCAGGCACAGCTCACTGTTCTTCATTCCATGCCGTCTTCTTTTGTGGTGACGTCACACTCTCACAATGCCGTGCATAAGAATAATAATAATAACCAGCAAGGTCAAGGTGGTGGTGTTTTTGGTGACTTGGAGAGGCTGAATAGAAACCAGGTTTTGCAGGTTCTTGTGAACTCTCCAGTGGCACAAACCATGCTTTGTTCACAAGGGTTCTGTGTTTTCTCTATGGAACAGTTGGTTCTGCTCAGGAAATTATCAGAGAGGAGGGTTCTGTTCCAGCAGATGAGCATCATGTCTGATAATGCTTCTTCCATACCTTTCTTCAACTCATCATGATCATGCTTCTCTTCTCTCTCAACCCCTCAGCTTCTTCTTTTTTTGGTTTTTTTGGGTTAGTATGTTTCTTCCAATTAAGTCCTAGTTTATAGTTAATGTCTGCTGCGTTTTAATTTTATTTTGCAGTTACGATGTTGCTACTTTGTTTATGCTTGGTACGTAACTGTCAACTTAATTTCATAGCCATCAATTACAGTAAACTAAACTTTAGTTATATCAAGTCCTTTTTGCTTATCTATTGTTGGTTAATTATAGTTGTTAACAAATCTTGAGTGTGACTGACTCTCTCTTTTCCAAGTTATATTATTATATGAAGTTGTTTCTATGTTTGGATATTTAGGCTAATGAAAATATGGTTATGTTTGGAATCTTTGGATTGCTAAAATTAAATAAAACCCTTTTAAAATAAAGAAATTGACATCTTTGGCTCTAGAGAATTTGGTAGTTTGTATGTCACAACACCAATATGAAAAATATGAGAAATAATTTTATCTATTTTTGCATAGGTCCCACACACCTTTGGCTCTAGAGAATTTGGTAGTTTGTATGTTAACACCAATAATATGAAAAATATGAGAAATGATTTTTATGTATTTATTAAATCTTTTTTTGCTTAGGGGACACACACGATAACTTTTTTGTTTTCTTGGTTAGATTATTCCTGGACAAAAATTTGAATGAAATCAAATTGACGCTATGTTCTTTAATTAGTTAGTTTTTTTTTTTTTTTTGACTAACTTTAATTAGTTAGTTAGCTATTACTACACTTGTATTTTATGTGAGTATTGTTACACTTATATAGATTTATCTAATTAATTATCGAAAGATGTACAAAGGGAGAATGTATTTCAAAGTAAAATTATTATCGAGTATTGGGCTTTTGCCCCTTTGAACACCCAAAAAAAAATTATTAGAGTAATTTTTTTTTAAAGTATTATAGAGTACTTGTTTTATAAAAAAATTGAAAAAAGAGATTTAATTATTTAATTAGAATTTTTTCAAGAGAGATATGTGTCATTTACGACATCAGGAACACCTCACTAGATATTCTTGGCTTTATCGTTGATGCCTTAGCTCATGTGATCATGTGATGCCATTCGAAAACATTGGTTACCAGATTGAAAGGGCACACAAAAGGACTTCATTTTTTTTCCTTTCTCCAGTGTTTTCACAATCGAATTAGAGTACTGAGTTTTCCCTACGTACCAATAGTGAATAAAAGAGAACTTTATCCATTAATTCATTGATTGATTGCAAGTTTTTTCCCTTTTCCTTTGTTATTTAATACTTTTTTTGGTTGGAGACCTTTGTTATTTAATTTTTAAACAAGGGTTAGTGTGATTTTTCCCTCTTTCATAACTCCCATTTAAAGATAATATAAAATCTAGGGATGGTAATGGGTAGGGTGTAGGTAGGGTAGTACAGTACTCGTTATGGGTGCTTTTTGGGTAGGGTGTAGGTAGGGTAGTGTGATTTTTGGGTAGCTAAGTACCGATATCCACACTCATTACTTGCATTTTAATTAACTATTGAAAATGAATAAAAAAAATTATTAAAATTATATAACAAGTCTGAAATATGATGAATGAGTTTCACATTCATTTTCCATCTTCCTTTGGGGAACTGAGTAACAATTGTTACAATAAAAATGCAAATCAATAATGTAATTATAATACAGGATTTTAGAAATTAGAATGAACAAATAATATAAAAAAATATGCATATCATTTCTCAAGAGAATCAAATGTGTGCAGATCTATTTGCCTAGAAAGGTCAATGGTGGATTCTCCTTGTAGTTTTTCGTTCATAAGTGATTTTTGCAGGTACCCCATCCCTAATAAGATCTGATTCCCTCGTCTATGAGAGAAATTGGTGACACAAGAGCTTTGTGATATCACTGTCCATTTGGTGAACCAAGCAATACATTTATACAAAATGCATTCGATCACACGATTCATGAGCTGTTGTTTGCTTTTTGTCCTAGTGTCCTTGTGGTTGCTTTTGGTGATAGTATTTTCTTGATTGAAGCTTGCATGCTACTGTTGTTTGGTGGCCTGTGTGTCGTATCTTCATGAATTATGCCCCTTGTAATAGGAATGTAGTTTTTATTTATTTATTTATTTGTGTGAAAACCAATCGATTCGATTTAGCTTTTGGATTCTATTTTTTTTTTAAAACCAAACCAAACTAAATTGCAACTTATTATTTTTGTTTTTGGAATTAATAATGACTTTTTTACTCAAATTGATAATGCCCTTAGTAGACAACAACTGGTTGGGTAAAATCGCACACGTCAGCGGATTTTCTCACACGCCCAAGGATCTTAGATGGAACACATACAAGCACACCACAAAGAGAATAATATAGGAACACAAAAAGAATTATTTTATTTTTATTTTTTAAAATTTTATTATGTATGCGAAATTTAATTTAAATCGATTTCTAAAAATAAAATTGTCTGAAAATCAATTAAAATCGGAATTTTCAATGAGTTCTAAAACTAAAATTTAATTTATAACTAAATCAAATTAATTCAAATATTGTAATATATATATATATATATATATATATACTTTTTTTTAAAAACAATCAAGATATTTTTATTTTTTATTTATCATTCAGAACAACATTAGTCCGAATTTATTTGTCCAAGGACACCGGAGTTCAAAATTCACTTGTTTATTATTATTATTTTGATGAAAAATTCACTTGTTTATGTGATTCACCATTGGTTCGGAGCGAAAAATATAATTTGTGTAGAAATTAAAAAGTCTGAATTTTAATTTTAATGTGATAGTAATGAGTGAGAAAATAACATCTCTAATTAAATTGATATGATTTCTTTAGAGACTGCGTGCCTCATCCGCATGCAAGATATTGATTTTGAAACTATGTTTGCAGAACTAAATTACTTGCCACTCCATATTAAAACTCAAACTATCAAGAAATAATTTTCTAAATCCGATTCACAATAGTGCTACTATGTACATACCTATAGTCACGCTATTCTATGAGCTGGTTTATACCCTGCTTACCTTGCACCCTAACAAAGGAATCCACCACGGGAGAAAAAGATTAAAGTGTTGTTTGGACAAAAGAAGCTTTTCCCACTTATCCCACCTCCTACCAATCTAGTTCTATATACTTTTTCTAATCTTCATATATTATATATATGTGTGTGTGTGTGTTTCACCCCATCTTTGCCCCCACTCTTTATTAATTAGCACTTGGCAACAAGCAATCTTGAAACAGAAATTTTCCCTGAAATGGCTAGAGTAGCAGGCATTTTTCTGTGTCTCTTGATTGTAATCATGGATATTACAGCAGGGATTCTTGGCATCGAGGCTGAAATTGCACAAAATCAGGTATATGCTTGAAGCTAACTCTTCTTCTAAATTACAACATTTAAGAAAGTATGTGTACAAGGTCAATTTTGATGTAGTGAAATGAATTCTATATTAAGCTGCAATAGTTATTTTTATCATACAGGTTAAGCACTTGAGATTGTGGATATTTGAGTGTAGAGATCCAAGCCACAAGGCCTTTGAGCTAGGATTGGCTGCAGCAGTTCTATTGGGGCTAGCCCATGTTATAGCCAATTTGCTTGGTGGTTGCAATTGCCTTTGTTCTCAACAAGAACTTGAGAAGGCTTCTCCCAATAGGCAACTCTCAATGGCTTGTCTCATTTTAACATGGTAATGCATCTCTTGACTCCTCTACTATTTTTAGAGACAAAAATGTATACCGAGATTGTGGTGAATAAGTAAGGATATATCCATTCTTAATTTGATAAAGTACACGGTAGATACACTATTAGTTGTTAACTTAAAGAAAATTTCAATTTAGAGACACATTTTCCAAAACAGTAACACCATGAATCATTCACTAAATCTATACGAGTCTTGTTTTTCTTTTCTCTTTTCAATTGTCTCATTGATCAGGATTGTGTTGGCTGTTGGATTGAGCATGCTGGTGATAGGGACACATTCAAACGACAAGTCAAATGCTTCTTGTGGATTCTCACACCATCACTTCCTGTCTGTTGGTGGGATTATGTGTTTTGTTCATGGCCTATTCTGTGTTGCATATTACCTTTCAGCCACTGCCTCAATTAATTAGCAACTAAGATAACATGTGGAGGTCGCTTCTGCATGCTTGGTGCTTTTGGGGAAAAGAAAATGTTTCAACAATTTTTTAGATGACCACCAAACTACCCTCTCCACTGACATGTATTCCCCATTCTTCCATATCCATTAAATTGGATAAAGCCAAATAGTTCTTTTTACTATTTTCCCCTTGTTTTCTCTTCTTGTTATATTTTAATTTTTAACATGATGACGGACTATTATAATTTCCGAGAAAGGCTTAATCATATATGTAAACTGTTTGGAAAGGTGGGAAATCTTATTTTACTTCCCAAGTCCCGCTCTCCAGTTTTCTTTTCTTTTTTCTTTTGGTTGAATCTTCTACTATCTGTTAGTAATAATATAATATATAAGGTTAACTTGGCTTATCAACAATCTGTAGATAAATCACCAACTATGATCACCAACATGTAAAATAGATCATTTTGATGAGTAACAAATGATAACATCTATAATAAACCCTTTTGAAAAAAATAATAATCAGGGTGAAGGTTGCTCACTTCAATATAATGATCAAATAGAGAGGAATCTTGAAAAACTACCTCAACCAGAGAAACTGTGACAATTTCTTATTGACTTCAAGGTTTCAGCACTAACCCGATCCAAAACAACTTCTATTAAATTGGTAGGGGGGGAAACAAACAAGAAATTCATCTCTGTCCCTCCCCATATGTACATGTGGGACTGGGAGTATCCAGGTCAAAAAGGTTGAAAAGAATACCACAAGCTGCTTACAGTTTGATGAGAAACACCATAGTAGACAATAGGCAACTTCCATTGATCACAGGTTCCTTGAGAAGCAGCATTGTTGCACAGAAATTTCAGTAAATTCTTACGGGGTCTTCCTGTCTCCTTGACTTTGCTGGCAGCAACACCTGCCAGCAGCATTCTCAAGACAAAAAACAAATGCATAACTTCATAGGTAGCTATGTTGGTAAGCTTAAAGTCTCATCATCAGAACTAGAACTAGAACTAGAACTAGAGTCATGCACTCGCCGCTCTGCTATTGCCGGGAATAGTCTCCTACGTAGATCAGAAGGTGAGTGATGATGATGAGTGTCAGGAGAAGATGGCACTGATGGTGCCTCTTTCTTAGCCTTTCCTGACTTCATTGTATTATCTTTCACCTCTTTGCATACCTTGTCTAACATTATCAAGAAATCGCGCACAATCACAAACAAACGCAACCCTTCATCTTTTCCTGCTTTCCCATGGAAATAATCTGCTGCGCTCTTAACCTCAGCCATTATCCTCTTCTCTTCCTCTATCAGCCATGTCACTTCTCCTTTTGCCTTCTCAACAAAACTTGACAAAGAATGTTGGAACTCGCTGTCTTCTTCCACATTCTTCAAATCAGTATTGAGGAAGTCTATAGTTTTCTTCAATGACTCAGCAAGTTTTGACACTGCAGCTGTTAGTGCATCACCATCTATGACTGCTGCCTTTTTCACATCTTCAAGTTCACTACTTAGACTTGAAACTACTTGAAGGCCAAGGCTGCGATAGTGCTCTTCTGATTCTTCATTGCCATCCTCAACAAAATCTTCTGTTGTCATACTAGAATGACTACTGCTTGCTTTGGCTGTTCTTACAGCTCTTATGCCCTCAGAACGTATAATCTCCTGAACCACAAAGTGTAGCAGTGTTGTCTTGCCATCGGTTCCTTTTACATCAGCCAGTTTCAAAAGTGTGTCTAGCCTAAATGCTTGAGCACCACCACGATAGGTGCCATCATTCATGCGGTTTCCAGTCTTGAGAACTGCTTCTAATAGTTTTAGGAAGAGTCTACTTTTTCTTAGTTTGTTGCAAGAAACCTGCCATTCAGATCAGATAAACAACCACAAACATGTAAGCTTTTAATTTGTTCTTTTTCAAGGTATCCGAATCTTATAAATGCATGTAGACATTACACTATATGCTTAGTGAATATCAATCAAATTGCAGTAAGATTGTGAATGCTGAATACCCTTGAAGAGGTAGAAATTAACTTAATGCATGCTTTAATTCATTGTCAATTACCACTCCTTCTACTTTCACTCATGCCAAGAACCATGATGCAGCTATATGCGAAATGCTTTGTATAGCATTCAAAATAGATTTTTTTTAAAGAAATATCCATGAATCTCACTCTCACCTCTAATGTTGAAAAGCACTCCTTAATGCTGGAGGCCTCATCTGGGAGTGTGAACATGAAAACTAGAGACTCAAGACGTTTGAAAGCAAATGGAATTTCAACAAAGACCTTGAGAAACCTCTCTGCAGGGCCAAGTTGAGAAAGGTCTCCTGTGAATAACCTAAGCTTCAGTTCCTCTTCTGTTGTTGGTGCCATCTTCAATAATGTCTGAATGAGCTCAACAGGAATCTTGTTACCTGATTCAGTCAACATATTGTATGTAATTCACACCGATATTCAAATGTTAATCTTGGAGCAATGCTAAAAAACTACAATCACTTTTGATTTTTGAATTCTAAAATTAATGAAGCAAAATCATAATGAAAGAAACTTGAAACGTCATTCTAAGTTCAATCTACAAACTGTGAGCGCTAACACATTCATGATTCACCAGATCATCATCAGAGAAAAAGTATATCATGTCCTAATTACAAATAATAGAAAGAACAAAGCATTAACTCTTGGTATCTTGAATGTATAAATGTCAAATGAACAACTAAATGTTAAACCAAACAATATTGACTAGAATTAAGAGCTTTCTTAATGTGTGAGGTTATTTATGCAATTGGCATAAAATATTTTGTCAGGAATACTGTCGTGTGAAAGAGAAATAAAAAACATAAAAAATGAAAGGGTTTCAAAACTTCAACATAAACTAATAACTACCCATACACATAAAAAGAAAATTTTACTTAATTGGAGCAAAAGTATCATTTTGGTCACGGATTCTTTTATGCTTGAGATTAACTAGCTTGCCCTTCATTTTAGTAACTACACCTAGAGAAACACACACACACACACACACACACATATATATATATATAGAAAGAGAGAGAGACAGTCACCTTCTTTAATGGCATCAACAACTTCTTCAGTTGTCACATTCAGAGCACGAAGAAGAATTGATAAATTCTGTGCTTTCCTAGGGTCAATAATCTGAATGTACTGGACTGAAGGTTCTAGAGATGGTGAGTCTTTTCTTCGTTCATTTCTGTTCTGATTGACAAAGCCAAATAAAGACTCTATCTTTTCTTCACTGAACCTGATAAGTTGATATAAAGGTCAGCAATCAGATTGGTAGATTTTACTTTGCTTATTCATGCAAATATTGATTTTGATAGGACTTAAAATGTTCTTACTGGAATGACCCTGCTTTGATCTCATGCCACACCATTGCATGATCAGGATTTGCAGCAACCTTATCCCAAAAAAATGGCTTTAGTTTTGGTTTTTGTGCATCAGATTCAGCATCCTCACTAGCACGAAGAGGTCCTAGAGGTGTAGGTTGATTTCTACCAGCCACTGGTTTTGGAGGAGCAGGTGGAGGCCTAGCTCCTTTTGGAGGTGGTGGGGGGCGAGGCGCAAGAGCAGGTGGAGGCGGGGGCGGCTTTGGTGGCTCAGGGGCTGATCTTCCCGGAAGAGGTTTTAATGTAGAGATTGCTACTTGTCCCTTACCTTCTGATGATATTGTCTCAGTCTGTGAGGTAATGTCACCTTCAGCCTTTATGGACAAATTCCTAACAAAAGAAGGGTTCTTTCCATAGCTAATACTATATTCTTTCCTAATAGAATCTTCCAAACTACCAGACTTCTGTGAACCTGAAATGAGAAAGAAACACTGGTTGAAGGACCCTTGTAAATTGTAGTGTTTCACATTCATTTATAGCAGGTTTAATGTATAAAACCAAACATAGACATACCACTAGACAAATCACTTGAGCTTAATGTGAGCAAAGGCCTGTCATCTTTGTCAACATTTTTGCTCTTCCTAAACTCACAACAGCACAGGAGCAAGCCTATTAAGATTATCATTACGGATGCAATAGCACCAAGAATAATTGTTTTCTGTCGTTTGTTGTCATGACTGGGATCCCTAGCAGTTTGAGAAGGAGGAGGAGGAGGAGGTGGTGGTGGAGGTGGTAGAAATGGCACAACCATATCCGGAGGGAGTGGTAAATCATCATATGGGGGTTCTGGAGTTGATGATGGAGAATTGGCTGGTGTTGAACCATGACTAATTGGTGATGATTCTAATGCAGACCTGGATGATGGATCAGGAACAGGACTTGGTGGAATCTGATTATGTGGTGACTCAGAAATCAAATATCTTCCATGGTCACCTGCTAAACCAAAGGGTGACACATGATGCTTCCTCAACTGATGTTTAGAGTCCACCTGCTCTTCAAATATAGGAGCAGAAGGAACTCTCTTTCTTATGCAATCCAAAAAATTTTGTTTCATGTGGGGAGGAAGAAATCTAGTTGCTTTGTGCATGTCCTTTTCTGATGAAAGAATAGATCTCATGTCACCGCTTCCATCCAGTGGATGCAAGTCAAAATCTTCAATATTATTCCTCTCTATCAATTCTTTCCTGCAATGTTCCCACACGTGCTCTGACTGTATCAACCAATTGAGCAAATGCCATTCAGTAACACAATTGACAGAATTATAGGTAAGCATATTTTTCTTAGATCAAGGTTTTCATGAACCTCAGTGAATTTATTTGAAGCTCAAGATAAAAATGGAAAGACTATTGATTATTCACAAATTGTAACGAGTTAAATTAAAGCAGACATGACAATTGACCATAGACCTTATGTGTGTGTGTGTGTGTGTGTGTGTGTTGTTCACAGTTTAGACAAGTTTACTCTAAAACTTAGTCATCACATAATATGATGTAGTTCTTGGCTTAAATAGTTTAAGATCATTTGATGAAATGCAAGAAAATTCTACATCACAATGAAACAACAACAGCAATGGAACACCAAGTAGATAAATAATGCAATCAAACTCAATAACCACCATTTTGGTAAAATTCACAACAGTCAATGCAATATTCATTCAGAATGGTGATCATAATCATGAATTAAAACAAAACAAAACAAAAACTAAGAAATATTTAGAGGTAAAATAAGAAGAAATGAAAAGAGGGAGACAAATGGTATAAAGTTAGATATATATACCTTTTTTGCGTGTATATGAAGGGAGGATGAGAAATCATTAAATTGGTGGGGTTTCCACCTCGTCCCCTCTGAACCCCATTTGGCCAAAACGCAAAGAAGAATGACATAAACAACAGCATAAGCAGCAAGTATTGTAAATTTCATTGCTTCCAAATTCACCAATCCAATACCATAATCTCCTTTTCATCTCATTGAACTTGAAAATCTTTCTTTAGTCTCTCGATGCAACCATTAGAGGGACAAACATAACATAAGCTCTTGCCTTTAGCTTCTATCAATGACAATAACCAAATTCGGTTGATTGTTCTAACTTCTGAAAAACACAGAATCAGGTTGGGTGATGTCACAACTCACAAATGACAAATGTTATGGTAATCACTTGTTCCAAGATTTGATGGAGCAGAGAAACGTATGAAATAATATTGCAACCGAAGGCGAAGAGAATGAACCAATGAGAATGAACGTGCGTGAGAGCAGAAATCAATTCATGCAAATGGTATAACTGTCCAGAATTTGATCTATTGAAAGTTTTTTTTTTTTTTTAGCTTAATGGGTTTTTGCTGATAATTTTTTTCTATATATACCTTTATACTCTCTACTTAAATTAAACTATTATTCCCTACTTAAGTTCAACCATAAATACTGGTACTTGTTCCAAAACAAAAGTCATATGAATGCACCTTTTTTTTTTTACCAATAAACGTGCACATTCTGAATGCTTATTAATGGCAAGTGGAATATGGAGTAAATATAGTTAGAATGTGTAAATAATTAATGATATTATCAGTGTTTTAAAAATCGGTTCAACCGGACCGGTTCAACCTGTTGGACCATCGACCGGACCCCTCTCCGGTCCTGGTCGAACCATAGAACCGAAAAAGAAGTTCAACCGGTAAAAATCACCAAAAACCCGTTGAACCGGAACGGAAAACTGATCGGTTCATTAAAAAATTTCAAAAAAAAAGAATTTTTTAAAATAAAAAATGCTAGAACATCATAAATTGAATGACGTACTCCAATTTGTGCTTGTTTAAGTATTAAATAATTTGGACTTAATATGAAAATTAGAACTTAGATTGAAATTATACTTATTATTTGATCTATTTATTAATATGTCTATATATATATATATGTATATGTGTGTATATATATATACACACACACCCGTTCAACCATCGGTTAAACCGGTTGAATCGGTTGGACCTTGAACCACTCTCCTTTTCGGTTCTCCGATTCAACCAGTTTTTAAAACATTGGATATTATAAATAAGAGTAATTTGGTACAAATGTAAATAAATTAATGCTTTCTTATCTGTGTGTAGAAATCTTAAATTACAGCAGAAATGGACGGAAGGGAGTATTATGTTTTTTTTTTTTTAGGAAAGGTATTACTATTATGTTATTATAGATATTAACACTAGTTTAATTTTTTTTACACTACCGCCTAATCTAAATCATGCTATGTGTTACTTTTAACATTATTAAGATAAGAATTAAATATTATCAATGATATGATAATATAATTTATAATTGACCCTGAGTAAACTTCATTAAGTGTGTCAATTAAATCTTTATATTAATTTGAGGTTCCAATTCAAAAAAATTGTGGGCAATTTTGTTGATGTAGAGAGTGAGTGGTCGCGCTGTCGCGCACGTGCCAAAAAGCGAGCGGTTTGTAAAAATGTAGTTTAGGAAGCGACAACTCGAGTATCGTCTCACAAGGACTCTTGGGTTGTTGCTAACAGAAAAAGTCAGAATTGGGGGGTTTTAGATTGAAATCAAATAAAGAAAACAGAGCAGAAAATAATGCAAATGAAATAACTATCAAATAAACTAAAGCGATTAACCTACTGTTCTCGGTTTCCCACTATCATCGGTCTATGTAAATTCCAGGCCCTAAGCAGATTCTAATCCCCTTTCGGTTGTAGCAACAATTAACAAACGAAATCGCTACTACGAGATATATGTTCCTATTCCCGAATTAAACAAACGGGGTTAAGCCCTCATGAACTAAACGAACATGAACGAACACACGCGAATTAAACAAACGCGATTCAATATAGGAACATAACATCACCGAAATAAATCAACACAACACTATACACTCCTGAATTAAACAAACAGAAATATATAGCATAGTATTGAAAAGGGAAAAGCATACAAAACAGGAATTACAAAACCTCAAGTGTGGTGGAAATCGATTACAGTAGACTAATCAAGGAGACTAGTTCTCCATTACAAATATAAACCTAACCTAATTCGCAGTCGCCTATGAAAGAAAAGAAGAAGAGAAGAGAAGAGAAGATGATCAGTTCTGCCCCAAAACAGATATAAATACAGATTCTGGGTTGCGGTTGCTCGCGAGGTGAAACATGTTTCGCGAGGCGAATCTTATGAACAGTCGCTCTCTCGCGAGGCTAAACATGATTCGCGAGGCGAACCAGAAAGGGTGACTGTTGCTGCTCGTGCTGGTTTTCAGGATCGCGAGGCGAACAGACTCTCGCGAGGTGAGTCCTCCAGAATTGCATTTTCCATTTTTTTCTTCATTCCCTTGGCTCTAAATGCTTTATTCTAACCTAAAACAATAGGAAATAGCAGTGAATGATTTATTTGACTCAAAACTAACTAAATTAGCCTAAAAATACTTTACAGCCTCAAAATGTTGCTTAAAGACAATCAAGTCTAATTTGGGCGAAAATGCGATATAATTAGCACAAAACCACGGTCATACTAGTCATAAAACTAGATGAGCCAGCGGCTGATCAAAATACCCCAAACTTAAACTTTGCTTGTCCCCAAGCAAACTAAAACTTAAAAATTCAAAAAGACTCAAGACATGGCAAAACATGGCAAGCTTAAAAGATTTAATCAACTTTGCACAAATTTCAAGCAATTCATCAAAATAATTTTTCCTTCAATGTCCCCCCTTTCAAACAAAGCAATCCCCACAATCATTTATTCTGAACATTTGAGAATTTCATCATTCAAACAATCATTAATCTAAGCAGGGGATCCAAGTTACACACAAGAGGGAGATCACCAATTCAAACAATCGCCTTCCTCACAAGGGCATTTAGCATTTCACTCATCGCTCAATTTTTGTCTAGGCTAACAACATTTCACTCAATTTCACTTTTAAGAGAACTTCCCATGAATTTGATTTTCATCTCCAAATGATTGCCACAGAGAACATGCATGCAACATCAAAAGGTCTTTTATGGGTTGTAATGGGGCCTGGCTAAGGATAGGATATACAAAGGAACTAGGCTGAAGACCCTAGGAGCTAAGAGAGTATGAGCTTTTTACACTTTGAATTTATACTCAAGTTCCTTTTTCCATTTTTCTTTTTTCCTTGGGTGACTACAACCTCTTTTCTTTCAAATAGCCTTTTTGAAAATTTTGTACTTTTTATTTCATTTTTTTTTTCTTGCCTTTGACTCCAACCTTTTTATTATTTTTTTCTTTTTCTCAATCCCAAACAACACATTACACCTTGTAGCCACCCCAAACTTAGTTTCTTGCAACCATTCTCTTTGCTAAGCATCCATGCCCTCCTAATCCTAAGATCGGGTCAACATGATTTTTCAGATTTTAGGCTCATAACATAAGGTCAACAAGAATTAACAGGCTAATTAGGCTCAAAGGGGATAACTAGGGAACATGCATTAGGAATTGGTTATTTTAGGCCAAGTGGTTATTTACAAAGAAAATGCCTAAATCATTTGAAGCAAACACATAAACATGCAAACCATAAATAGATTCAAGCAAATTCGGGAAAGTGCAACTCAAAAATGATTCACACAGTCAAAAACATGTTGGAGGCTCAAATCCTCACCTGGACATTTTTGCAAATTGTTTGACAGAGATTCTATCCCTAGTGTGTGCTTCCCATCACCCCAAACTTATCATAAATCATGCCATCACAACAAAATATCTCAAAGTTCAATTTTCAATTTTTCAAGTGGGGATCAAATTTTCAATTTTCAAAACTTAGGGGGGAAAATCATCAACAGTCAACAATATCATGCAATCTATCTATTCAAAATCAATTAAAATCCAATCAAGCTTGCCGACACAAGACTCAACACAAATACTCCTGATCTTCTCAAATTATTCAGGAGCTAAAAGAAAAACAAAACAAAACAAAGCAAAGCAGAAACTAACAAGAAAATGAAAGTAAACTAAAGAGAAAGGGTTAAGAAAAACTCATTGGGGCGGTTCCACCAGGATCCCACTGTCTGTGATACAGGGGCCACGGAATGCTCAAATTGTAACATGATCCTCCCGGATCCCATGGCCTACAGCATAAGTATGAGAGCGGGCGCCTGATAATCATGGTACCTCCGCTAAGTGCGGTGGACTTCTCACTCCCTCTCAGGTCAAAGATGACCTCTTTCTCAACATTGTCAATAAAGTCCTCCCAATAGAAGTGGGGTTCAACCCCTTGGACTGGCCATGGTGCAAAATCTAGAGGCTTGAACTCCATCACCAGTTGTTCTGCAATGGGAGGTGGCAGATAGGTAGGGAGGGGTTCTAGTGTTGCTTCAACTTCTGCACGATCTTCATTAACTGTGTTATCCAATCCATCACCTGCTAAACCTGCAGAAATCTCAGCACACACCACACAAAGGTTAGTGTTAGTAGAGTCAGTACATATGGTACAATAAACTGAATCAATAAAGGCCTGAATATCTGGAAATTCAGCACACAATTCATCCATCCCATCACTCTCAACACATGCATATGAATTAATTGAATCATCTACTTCCAAATGTTCTTCATCATCCTCAAGCATGGTGAAGCAGATGTCCTCCTGATCCTCATTTTCTTCATTATCCTGTTCCATATGGACGTTTTGCTCTTCATACCTTTCAAAACATGCTACACACGAAGCAAATTCATTACAATCAGCACATGCAGTATAATAGATAGAATCAGGGGAAGAGTGAATATCTGGAGATTCAACACACATTTCATTAATAGAAGTATTATCAAAATCATCCTCAGAGGAAGCATTGTCAAGAACAACTGCTTGTGAATCTGTATGTTCTTCAAGGGGATGTGGAGTTAGCAGTGTAGCTGAGGAGGAAACGATGAAAGCATTTTGAGTGGTAAAATCCTGACAACTTGCCTCCATCCTCTATTGAAATTCAAGATTACTTGCTTCCATCATCTGTTGGATTTCGAGAAAGTTTGCTTCCATTTGTGCAGTTATCTGTGCAGTCATTTGTTTGAACAGGTCCTCTAGTGAAGGTCCGGAAGGTGCAGAGGTGGTCGCTTGGGGAGGATTCTGGGGTGGTGACAGTGGTAACATCAGTTGTTGGTCCCCATACCAAGGGTCTGGGTGGTTTCCCCAGCTCGGGTGGTACTCATCAGTGGAGGGGTCAGGATAATATATGCATGGTGGTGGCCTATCAAAGTTAGGATAATATATGCATGGTTCATAATCAACATTAGGCATAAAATCTTGCATATAATTATCCATGGAGCGTACTAAAATTCACAACCAGACAAAGCAGACAAAACTAATTCAGCAAAGATTTTTTTTTTTCTGTTAATAACAACAAGAGTCCCCGGCAACGGCACCAATTTTTTTGGTCGCGCTGTCGCGCACGTGCCAAAAAGCGAGCGGTTTGTAAAAATGTAGTTTAGGAAGCGACAACTCGAGTATCGTCTCACAAGGACTCTTGGGTTGTTGCTAACAGAAAAAGTCAGAATTGGGGGTTTTTAGATTGAAATCAAATAAAGAAAACAGAGCAGAAAATAATGCAAATAAAATAACTATCAAATAAACTAAAGCGATTAACCTACTGTTCTCGGTTTCCCACTATCATTGGTCTATGTAAATTCCAGGTCCTAAGCAGATTCTAATCCCCTTTCGGTTGTAGCAACAATTAACAAACGAAATCGCTACTACGAGATATATGTTCCTACTCCCGAATTAAACAAACAGGGTTAAGCCCTCATGAACTAAACGAACATGAACGAACACACGCGAATTAAACAAATGCGATTCAATATAGGAACATAACATCACCGAAATAAATCAACACAACACTATACACTCCTGAATTAAACAAACAGAAATATATAGCATAGTATTGAAAAGGGAAAAGCATACAAAACAGGAATTACAAAACCTCAAGTGTGGTGGAAATCGATTACAGTAGACTAATCAAGGAGACTAGTTCTCCATTACAAATATAAACCTAACCTAATTCGCAGTCGCCTATGAAAGAAAAGAAGAAGAGAAGAGAAGAGAAGATGATCAGTTCTGCCCCAAAACAGATATAAATACAGATTCTGGGTTGCGGTCGCTCGCGAGGCGAATCTTATGAACAGTCGCTCTCTCGCGAGGCTAAACATGATTCGCGAGGCGAACCAGAGAGGGTGATTGTTGCTGCTCGTGCTGGTTTTCAGGCTCGCGAGGCGAACAGACTCTCGCGAGGCGAGTCCTCCATAATTGCATTTTCCATTTTTTTCTTCATTCCCTTGGCTCTAAATGCTTTATTCTAACCTGAAACAATAGGAAATAGCAGTGAATGCTTTATTTGACTCAAAACTAACTAAATTAGCCTAAAAATACTTTACAGACTCAAAATATTGCTTAAAGACAATCAAGTCTAATTTGAGCGAAAATGCGATATAATTAGCACAAAACCACGGTCATACTAGCCATAAAACTAGATGAGCCAGCAGCTGATCAGTGAGAGAATCACATAAACGCCTTAGGAAAGAGACATGACGAGAACAATGTGGGATACCCATCATGATTATTACGTCATGTCTTAGATATTATTTTTTTCACTAATGCTATATGGTGCGAATCACTTTTCGTAAAAGATGTAAGAAAACTAACCAATCATAAATAAGTTAGCAATAATGAGGAGAGAGAATTTTAATATCAAAACATAAGGTAATATTTTTTGCATGTGGTTTCACCTTCGTATTATCTAACATTTTTCTTTTTTATTTTGTATTAAACTTCCATGTTCCACCCCAATGCTCTAAGTTTTTTGTCCTAAAAATATTTGTCAAAATATATAAGTCAAGGATTCGATCATTTAAAATAAAAATGAGATAGAGAATAAAGAAAAAGAGATTTTATATATATATATTATGATCGACGGGGGGCCTAGACTTAAAAATGATAAAAAAAAAATTGGAGAATGTACCGGTCGAAGATATAAGGCCGAGGATAGCCAATACAACCGAGCTCATTCTCGTAAGTGGATGTTCGCCTGAACTCCCATAAAGCCGAATACCTATTAACACACTCAACACCCGGGGATAACTACTCGGGCCTACTCCACACCAGGCCATGAACAAATATATCTTGGCCCCGAGTTATCCAGTCACAACTAACTGGGCCGAATATCTCACTGATCCTAATATCTCTCCGCATAATCAGGAGCCTGATATCTCTCCGCATAATCAGGAGCCTAATATATCTCTGCATAATCAGAGCCAGATCCTAATATCTCTCCGTATAACTCGGAGCCTGATTCCAAACATCTCTATAAATAGGGGTCCAACCCCTTCATCGAGAACTACGTTTGCTTTGATTCCCATTTGGATACGCAGGAGCAGAATCTCAATTCTGTCAAGCACATTCTAAAACATCCCCACTAAACACTTTCCAGCCGAGTATCTCTCATCTGAGATATCTTGGACGGAACATTTGGCGCCGTCTGTGGGAATCGAAGCAAATTTTCCTATACCACAAACAATGGTCAGAACAAGGAGCGGAAACTGCAGGAGGGAGGAGCCAGAGAATGCCAACAACGGGGGTAATGGAGAACGATCCATTGGCCCGGCAATGATGGCTGACAATCCCATCGTTCAAGAACTTCTCGCGCAGATTGCAACACTGAGAAGGGAAAACGAAGAAATCCGCCGTTAGAACAGCCATCGCGAAAGAGAGCAAAGCAGGGAAAGGTCTGCCTCTTCTCCACATGAGAAAGAGCGTCGGACAGCTGAGAATGAGGGATCCAGAAACTCGCGCAGAGAAGGAGGCCCACAACTCCGGGCTTCTCATCATATGGACCGAGTAAACGAGGAGGAATTTCCTAGGCAGGCCCCTGAGCTGTCACTTCAGGCAAACAGACTTAACGAAAGGACCAGCGTGCGGAGGCCGAGACATCCCTTCACAAACGCTATCATGGAGGTTCCCCTACCAGCTAACTACAAACCCATAAGCATTGACAGATATGATGGCACCTCGGACCCCGAGCGTCACTTGGACGCTTTCACTACTCAGATGTACCTCTTTACCGACGACGATGCTGTCATGTGTAAAGTCTTTCCGACTACTTTGAAGGATGCTGCGTTGACCTGGTACACCCAGCTACCGCCAGCGTCAGTTGACTCCTTTGACACATTCATGGCTAAGTTCAATGCTCAGTTTGCCACGAGCCGGGCTCATCGAAAAACCTCGGCCTCATTGGTAAACTTTAGGCAGGAAAAGAATGAGTCCCTGCGTGATTTCATGGCCAGATTCAGCAAGGAGACGGTCCTCATCTGGAATCTCAGTGCCGATGTTGCACTACACACCATCTTGACCGGGTTAAGGCCTGGCCCTTTCGCCAGACACTTGGCTCGGAAGCCACCAACCAGTATGGATGAATTGAGGAGAAAAGCTGCGGGATTCATTAATATGGAGGAGGTTGAGGAGTCTAAGAAAAGGGAGAGAACTGATGATGTTGATAGACGAGAAGGGAGAGAGAAGAGGAGGGCCGGAGGTGATAGGCCGAAATTCAAAGGCCCGTCCGAGCATTTGCATAGGGGACCGAAGTATGAGCACTATACTCCCCTCAACACAAACCGAGCTCGGGTGTTTGAGGAAGCATATAACGCGGAACTTTTGCAGCTCCCTAACCGTGGCCACACGCCCCAGAATGCTGATCAACAGAAACATTGTCGGTATCATCGTAATTATGGCCATACCACCGAGGAGTGATGGGTCCTGCGAGATAAGATTGAAGAGTTGGTGCAAGCTGGCCATCTCAATAATTTTTTTCGGAGAAACCACAACAATGGTGAGGGGTGTGGCAGAAGCAGAAGGAGAGGAGGTGACCAAAGCCCGAGAATGGGCGGCGGTCAACGAAATAATGAAAGAACAGAAACCAGAGAGGGCCAAAATGAAAGGCGAGAGGAGGATAATGTGGTCCGAGGTGTGATTAACACTATCTCAGGTGGATTCGCAGGGGGAGGTACGACAAGTTCAGCTCGAAGAAAGCACCTGCGGGCTATTCGGGCTGTCAACTCCTGGATCCCAAGCCCCCGAGAATTTCCTCACCTATTATCTTTTCTGACGAAGACTTTGTGGGGGTGGATCCTAATCAGGATGACCCTATGGTAATCACCGTGCAGTTGGCTAATTTCTCGGTCAAAAGAACCCTTGTCGACCAGGGCAGTTCGGCAGATATCTTATATTATTCAACATTTCAGAAGCTCGGGATCCCAGAGAAGTCTATCCAACCGTACGACAGTAAGCTCGTCGGTTTTGCAGGGGAATAGGTGGATACGCGAGGATACATTGACCTCCTGACCACTTTTGGGGATGGCAAAGCATCCAAGACTTTCATGGTCAGGTATGTGCTGGTTAATGCAGTAACATCATACAATATCCTGATCGGCAGACCATCTTTAAACGAGTTAGGAGCTATGGTCTCTACTCCCCACCTCACAATGAAATTCCCTTCCAACTCGGGAGACATAGTTGCTATCCGGGCTGATCAGAAAATGGCCAGACAGTGCTATGCTGATAGTTTGCGTGTAAGCAAACTTAAACATACACCTGCAGAAACGCTAGACAGGGGGAAAGATAAGTCGGTGAATTCTGTTAACTCTGTTGAACTGGACCCGAGGATGGACATGCAGGAACAACGTCCACAACCTATTGAGGAGTTAGAAAAGTTCCAACTCGGCTCATAACCTGGTCAGTGCACCAAACTCGGCAGTCACCTTGAGCCGAATTTGAAAGAGGAAATAAAGGAAGTGCTCCGCAGCAACGCCGATTTGTTCACCTGGACAACATCGGATATGCCGGGAATTGATCCCGACTTCTTGTGCCACAAACTAGCAATTTGTCCCGAGGCGAAACTAGTGGCCCAAAGGAAAATAAGACTTGGTGAGGAGAGGAGAAAGGTTGTGGAAGAGGAAACAGCGAAGTTGGTCAAGGCCAACTTTATCCGAGAAGTAGAGTACACTACCTGGCTGGCCAACGTTGTTCTGGTCAAAAAAGCAAATGGCAAGTGGCGCATGTGCACCGATTACACAGATTTGAATAAAGCTTGCCCAAAGGATTCCTATCCTTTGTCGAGTATTGATAGACTTGTGGATGGAGCCTCCGGATACAGAATTTTGAGTTTCTTGGATGCATACTCGGGGTACAATCAGATCAGAATGTATCCCCCAGATGAGGAGAAAACATCTTTCATAACTGAAGGCTCGAATTACTGTTACCGGGTAATGCCGTTTGGACTGAAAAATGCTGGAGCTACATACCAAAGGCTCATGGACCGGGTATTCGAAAAACAAATCGGAAGGACTATGGAGGTTTATGTGGATGACATGGTCGTAAAATCCGATGACCCCAACAGCCACCCAAAAGATCTGGAGGAAATTTTTCAGCAGCTGAGATAGTATAATATGAGGTTGAATCCGGAGAAGTGTGTTTTTGGTGTCCAGGGTGGAAAATTCCTCGGCTTCATGTTGACACACCGGGGAATCGAGGCCAATCCTGATAAATGTCGGGCTGTGATTGAGATGAGAAGCCCACAAAATATTAAACAAGTGCAAAGACTTGTAGGACGGCTGGCATCATTATCTCGGTTCCTACCCAAATCTGCAGAGAAAGCTCGGCCTTTCTTTAGATTACTAAAGAGGCCTCAAACCTTCACGTGGACCGAGGAATGCGAGAAGGCCTTCGTCGATTTCAAGGCCTTTTTGTCTTCACCACCGATATTAACTCGACCCATCCCAGGGAAAGAGTTATACTTATACCTGTCAGCCACCGAGAATGCCATCAGCGCAGTCATTGTGCAGGAAATAGAGAAAGTTCAAATGCCGGTCTACTTCATCAGCAGGGTCCTTCATGATGCCGAAACTCGGTATCAAGTCGTTGAAAAGCTGGTTTTGGCCCTGGTAATCGCAGCTCGGTGATTGCGTCCGTATTTCCAAAGTCACCAGGTGATTGTCAAAACTGATCACCCGATTAAGCAGATTCTCAAAAAGCCCGAGTTGGCAGGACGTATGATTGTGTGGTCGGTAGAGTTATCCGAGTTCGGCCTGAGATACGAGTTGAGAGGCCCTCTGAAAGCTCAATGTCTCTCCGATTTTGTAGTCGAGCTCAATCCGCAGCCGAAAACCGAGGATATATGGTGGAATTTGTATGTGGATGGATCCTCGAACGTCAGGGGCAGTGGAGTTGGGGTGATTTTGGAAGGCCCGGGAGATCTGATCCTAGAACAGTCACTAAAGTTTGAGTTCAAAACTTCAAACAACCAAGCCGAATATGAAGCTTTCATAGCAGGATTAATGCTGGCAAAAGAAATGGGGGCGAAGGCTGTTAGATGCCGGAGTGATTCACAGCTAGTCACAGGGCAAATCTCTGGAGGGTATCAAACGAAAGAGCCTCAGCTCACCAAGTATTTATGCAAGGTCAACCAATTAATCCCCAACTTCGAGAAATTTGCTATTGAGCACATCCCCCGAGAAGAAAACACTCGGGCCGATCTGCTGTCCAAATTAGCCAGTACAAAGAAGCCGGGCCACCATAGAACAGTTATTCAAGAAACCATAAATGAACCGAGTATCACGATAGGGGAGGTGATGGCCAACGAGCCGGTTGACCGAGAATGGATGACACCTATTTGGGAGTATTTATCCTCAGAAACTCTGCCCCCAGACCATGTGGAGGCCAGGAAGATCAGGCTCAGAGTAAGTCACTTTGCTATCATTTCCGGAGAATTGTTTAAACGGGGGTTCTCGGTACCGTTGCTAAAATGTCTGACGAAGGCACAATCAAAGTATGTTATGGAAGAGGTTCACCGAGGAATCTGTGGTTTTCACTGTGGGGGCAGATCAATGGCCTCCAAGGTAGTCCGAGCAGGGTACTATTGGCCTACCATCCGAGCAGATTGCATTGAGTGGACGAAGCAATGTGATGAGTGCCAAAGATTTTCCAATGTAAGTCGTACCCCTCCCGAAGGACTTCACACATTAAACTCGCCTTGGCCTTTTGCTATGTGGGGAATGGATATACTGGGGCCATTCCCTGTGGCCAAAGGTCAAGTCAAGTTTCTCCTGGTAGCAGTGGACTACTTCACAAAATGGATTGAAGCAGAGCCTTTGGCGAAGATTACCGTCGAGAAAGTGCAAAAATTTGTGTGGAAAAGCCTCATCTGTAGGCACAGAATTCCCTTTGCAATCGTCACTGACAACGGAAGACAGTTTGTAGATAAGACATTGCGGGAATTCTATGACAACCTCGGTGTTAAACACCACGTTACATCGGTTGAACATCCCCAGACTAATGGGCAAGCTGAAGCGGCTAACAAGGTCATTCTCGGAGAACTGAAGAAGAGGATGGGAAGATCCAAGGGAGCTTGGGCAGAAGAGTTACCAAGTATCCTCTGGGCCTACCACTGCACGCCTCAATCTACCACTCAAGAAACACCCTTCAGGCTGACATATGGAATAGACGCCATGATCCCAATGGAGGTTGGTGAGCCGTCTTTCCGACGTATGCAACATGAACCAAAAGATAATGAAAGCAATTTAAGGGTCGAACTTGACTTGGTAGAGGAAATCAGGGAGGAGGCCAAAATTAGAGAAGAAGCTTGCAAACAGAGAGCAACTAGGAGGTATAATTCAAGAGTAAAGCCGAGAAGTTTCCTGCGTGGAGACTTGGTGCTGAGAATAAAAGGAGAAGCAAGGAAGGATCATACGGAAGGCAAGTTGGCAGCAAACTGGGGAGGGCCATTCCGGGTAGTAGAAAACTTGGGGAACGGAGCATATAGGTTAGAAGAGTTGTCCGGGAAGCCTATCCCGAGGACTTGGAATGCTTCGCATTTAAAATTTTATTATAGTTGATGTATATAGTCAGGTGATGTACTCTTTTTCCTACCTCGGTATTTTGTCCCAAAAAGGGTTTTGACCGAGAAGGTTTTAACGAGGCACACCGTAGACTTCCTTTTTATCCAATAAAAGAGTTTATTATGAACATTGTTTTCTTGATTTTCCGATGTATGTGTTTCGCAAACATTAAATTATTTAAGGCCAAGTTTGAGCCTGAAGGCCGAGTACGAGCCATTAAATTATTTAAGGCCAAGTTTGAGCCTAAAGGCCGAGTTCGAGCCAATTAAATTGTTTAAGGCCAAGTTTGAGCCTGAAGGCCGAGTTCGAGCCAATTAAATCGTTTAAGGCCAAGTTTGAGCCTGAAGGCCGAGTACGAGCCATTAAATTATTTAAGGCCAAGTTTGAGCCTAAAGGCCGAGTTCGAGCCAATTAAATTGTTTAAGGCCAAGTTTGATCCTGAAGGTCGAGTTCGAGCCAATTAAATCGTTTAAGGCCAAGTTTGAGCCTGAAGGCCGAGTTCGAGCCATTAAATTATTTAAGGCCAAGTTTGAGCCTGAAGGCCGAGTACGAGCCATTAAATTATTTAAGGCCAAGTTTGAGCCTAAAGGCCGAGTTCGAGCCAATTAAATCGTTTAAGGCCAAGTTGGAGCCTAATGGCCGAGTTCGAGCCAATTAAATTGTCTAAGGCCAAGTTTGAGCCTGAAAGCCGAGTACTAACATTCGAAGTTACTTAAGTGCAATAAATTACAAGCAGTAAGGAGAATAAAATTGTAATCTAAAGGCCGAATCCGAGCCATTGAAATTTATTGATAATACCGAGTACAATATCGAAAGTAGAAACAACGTACGAGTCGAGCACTAGAAAGTACTACGACTTACATAAAGGGCTGAAATTGAAAATAAGGGCCGCCCGGGTTGCCAGTAGTCTCCCCAATTAGGGTAGGGGCAAGACCAGGTGCTCGGCCCACTCCGGGAGTAGACGGCCAAGCTGGATGATGAGGTGCTCGGCCCGCTCCGGTAGTAGACGGCCTCTACCCCTTTCTCCACTCCCGAAGACTGCCATTCTCCCAGTTGACATCCTTCTTGGAGGATTG
Source organism: Sophora flavescens (assembly GCA_030762895.1). Taxonomy (NCBI): domain Eukaryota; kingdom Viridiplantae; phylum Streptophyta; class Magnoliopsida; order Fabales; family Fabaceae; genus Sophora; species Sophora flavescens. Next base: position 152,931,917 of record CM061066.1, read on the forward strand.
AATCGCAAAAGGAATTCTGGATCCCATCTCCCACTTACATCCTTTTTGGCAGCTGTGAAACTCAAAAAAGGATGTTAACTGGGAGAGGGGAGCATAAACCCCTAACACTATCATAGAACTACTCGGATTGAAGAAAGACGAATTTGCCTGGGGGAAGAGAATGAGGAATGAACAAGTAAAGTAGCGGAGTAGCCCTATTTATAAGGGGCAAAAGGCGTTGGAAAGGAAGAAATATGCATGGGAAAGGGTTTGTTGGAAAAACAAATCTCGAAACTAAGCGAAAGCAGTAATTGCATGAACCCATTGCGGTTTCCAAAGCATATAATGCGTGACTGCATGCGCAAGGCGTGAATCATATGTTTCACGTGTGGCAACTACCGTCCATTTTTAATACGGACGGTAGAACACCTCGGTCTTAACCGAAGAGTTGTTTAAACGAGCCAAACACAACAACGGAAGATAAAAAACACTTCCAAGTGTATCTCGGCCAAACAAGATGCTACAAGGAAAAAGGGAAGTCATCAAAATGGTAACACTTTTCATTAAGTGAAACGAAGTTACAAGGGCACAAGCCCGTTACAAGGGATGAACAAAAACAAAAAACTAAGTCACTCGTCCCTGTGGCTCTCCTCGGCCTCAATATGGTCCTCGGGGGAATCTTCAACCCCTTCCACCTCCTCCTCATCTTCGAGAATTATGGGAATAAGTTCCCCGTTTACCACCTCTTTATTCACATCGACTCCTGAAAGATCAACCCCCAGGGCGAGAACCTCCACTTGAGCAATGGCCTTGTCAAATCCTTTCCGATGCTCGATGATAATACAGTCAGTGGCCTCTTTTACATCCTCCTGAAGCTCCATCTTGGCCTTGGTCTCGGCCTCCAAGGCAGCTTTAAGTTGCTCAATCTCAGCTTGAGCCTTTTTGAGCTCCTCTTCAGCACGAGCTCTACCTTCTTCAGCCTGAACCTTGCTCTCCTCAGCAGATTTTGCTTTGGTGTTGAGCTCGGAGTTCTGGTCATTCAACTCGGTGATGGTAGCGTTCAGGAGATTGTTAGCCTTGGCTAGCTCGTCACGCTCAGTGGAGGTCCGGGTAAAATCCCCTTTTAGCTTCTCAATAGAAGCCAGTTCGGCTTCCAGTTGCCGAGACTTCCTTTCAGCCTCCACTAAATCCCGGCTGCAAAAGCGGGCCAAGGCAGCAGCTCGGATACAGTAGGTGGAGAGAGCCTCCATGCTAGATTGAGCCCCTTGTTGCCTTATTAGCCGGAGATCTGCGGGCTTTAGGAAGTTTGAGTCGAAGGAAGGGAAGGGGTTGAAGTCTTCACCCCAAAGGGATGAGGTCCCCGCCCTTAAAGAAGTGTTGTACCATTTCAGCTCGGTGGAGGGAGGGGGTTGTTCTCGCCCCGTGGTCCCTGTTTCCTGAGTAGTAGGGTGTGGGGGACTTGGGCGAGGAGGCGGAGAGTCTTCGGTGTCAACTACAACCTCTACCCTCTTTCTTTTTTGAGGAGCAGAGGATGAAGTTCCCTTCCCAGATGCCTTGGTGGGAGGAGATCTTTTCTTCTTCTTCTCAGACGAGGAGGGACCCTGACCCTCTTTTGCAGCGGCCTTTACAAGCTTGGAGAAGTCAAATTTCCCCATAATGACTGCCAAAAGGAAAGAATTGTTAGTACGGCAACACATACAGAAAAGATTCCAAAACTAAAAAGTCGAGTACTTACTTTTCAGGTCAGTTCTCGGAGTAGATGAGAAGGGTAGTTTCAGAAGACATCCACAATGGAGGGGCCGAGGAAGTTTTTCTAGTATGTCTATGTCCCGCCTATCCTCGGCCGGGAGGGATCGGTACTCAAAGCCAACGAATTTTGTGGGGGAGGTTTGCCAGTATAAAGGAAACTTGGCACAGTTATCATCGTCAAAAAAGTGGGAGGAGCGAGAGCTCGAGGGGCGAACTCGGAAGAAGCCGATTTTGAAATCTTTGTACGATGATGTGTACAGACTAAGCAATCCTCTCCGGTTCAACCTGTTAAGGGAAATCCATCCCATTTTCTCACCAAATCTTGTTTGGTAAAAATACAAAATTTTTGGAGTGGTGGGCTCCATCCCGAGATATTTACATAGAATCTGAAAGGCTTTCATAAAAGCCCAACTGTTGGGGTGAAGTTGAGTAGGAGCGACGTTCATAGTTCGCAGAACATCACACTCAAACTCGGTAAAAGGAAGAGACACATGTAGCTTATCAAATAATGTTTTGTACATGTATGTAAAGGGGGGACTCGGAAGGACGAGCTCTGAAAAAGACACACTCGGTACCCGAGCATGGGGAACAAATGAACTCGGACTCGTCCCCTGACGCCGAGATATTAATTTGGGACCGAAGTTGATCAATTGATTCTGGAGTTTGGAAGTCAGAAAAAAAAGGTCCCAACCTCGCCTTGAACCCAGGTATACCCAGGAAGGGTGATATCAGGAATGGGGTCTTTGGGAATCCTTAGGCGTTGTTTACGCGCAGCGGGTTTGGACACCGGGGGAGAGGGAGAGCCGGACCTGGAGTCAGACCCAGAGGAATCAGACCCAGGGGAAGACGACCCGGAGGAGGACGCTTCCCCTTCTCCGATGTTCAACTCCCGAGAAGGAATCGAAGAGGTGGAAGGAGAACCCCCAATGGGGGAAACCTCGCGCTCAATTAGAGGCGAGGTATTTGACTCAGAGGACATGGATGAACTCATCTGGTAAGCAGTAATTAAACTTAGAAGCACGAGGGGAAGAAGGAGACTAGGCGTACCTGAAAAATGACAAGCAGAAGAGTGATGGCAGAAACTTGGAAGACGAAGGTGAAGGGCGAAGGACGATAAGCAAGGTAGAAGGGAGTTGGAGTCGAAAGGGATATTTGTAGCTGCGGTTGACGGCCCACGTTCCATCAAGTCCAAAAGGGCGCGACTTTTGATTTTTCCTCATTAAATGGGCGCGGAACCCTAGGGTTTCTTACCTAAAGCGTACCACAGAAGTATTAGGGGGAATGATTGCTTTCTCTGACAAAGAGGAAAGATTTGATTGAAATGACAGCTGGGAATGCAGAAGTTTGCGTGACCGAAGAATAAGCTCAGTTTCATACTTATCAGCTCTTTCGCTTATTTAAGCTCTGAGCTCGGGGGGCTTGTGTACCGGCCGAAGATATATGACCGAGGATAGCCAATACAACCGAGCTCATTCTCGTAAGTGGATGTTCGCCTGAACTCCCATAAAGCCGAAGACCTATTAACACACTCAACACCCGGGGATAACTACTCGGGCCTACTCCACACCAGGCCATGAACAAAGATATATTGGCCCCGAGTTATCCAGTCACAACTAACTGGGCCGAATATCTCGCTGATCCTAATATCTCTCCGCATAATCAGGAGCCTGATATCTCTCCGCATAATCAGGAGCCTAATATATCTCTGCATAATCAGAGCCTGATCCTAATATCTCTCCGTATAACTCGGAGCCTGATTCCAAACATCCCTATAAATAGGGGTCCAACCCCTTCATCGAGAACTACGTTTGCTTTGATTCCCATTTGGATACGTAGGAGCAGAATCTCAATTCTGTCAAGCACATTCCAAAACATCCCCATTAAACTCTTTCCAGCCGAGTATCTCTCATCTGAGATATCTTGGACGGAACAGAGAAAAAAAAGGGTCTAATGCCCAAGAAAAAAAATTACAAAACGGAAATAACATGGGGTAAGGCAGCCCCAGTAATATCAGAGAAAATGATTCTAGCTAGATTAATACGAGGAGCTTCTAGGATATAACCCCAAGCTCTATAGAGATGCTACAATTCGCCAACCAGCTTGTTCCACGATTCCCTTCCCTTCCCGTGTGAATAAAGGGGAGGTTATATGAAAAATAGCAAAAACTACTTCATAATTTGGATTTGAATATAAAAATATGTTATTATAGTGTATTTGAGAAAGCTGGAAAAAAAAAGATTATGCTAATAATCAATTTTTGTATAATCGATTATAGTAATCAGAATCTGTTTTTGTTTGGGTTTGTTTGTTGAAAAATGATTTTAAAATAATCTATTTCGTTTGGATAATGTAAAAAATTTACTTTTACATAGTAAATTATGAAAAATGACATGAAATTATTTGTTTATATTAACAATTTTTTTATGACTATGAAAATATGTAAAAAATATATTATTTTTAGAATAATTAAATAAAAATAATAAACACTTTATTTGAATGATATAGAGTAATAGAGAATTTTCATATTTTTGTCCAATTACACTAATTTCCCCCTTAAAAAAAAAAATTAAATATTGAAGCTAAGTCCCCGGTTGCCATTGCGTTAATTTACCCAACAAAAAATTTAATACGTACACGCTAATTTTAATACACACATTGATCACCCAACATCACCTACTTTGAATAGAGTAGAGATGTCTGAATTTCTCAAAAAAAGGGAGAGCTCGTTACTATAATTTTGATATATTAATACTAATAAAATCCTAATTTATGTCACACACAATTATTGGAGGGGTATGATGGGAAATATAATTTGACAGGCAAAAACAATCAAAATCACACAGTTCACCGGTCCTTCATTATAGATGGTATGAAAATAGTTTTTTTTTCCCACAAAAAGCTTTTTTTGAAAATTTAATCTAATTACCCAACATAATAGATCATGCATAAAAGCTTTTTAGCAAAGAAAACCTTCCAAACACACACTTAGTAGCTGATTTGTCACTTTAATGAAATTGGTAGTTTCTCTTGATATTAAGATACCTTTCCCTCATCTAAACTTTTGTTAAAAAGCATTAAGATAAAGTTATTGAAACCAAAGAGGGGGAAAAGAGGGAAGGGCACTGGCACTCTGCAATGTTTCTCAATTCTCAAATCACCAACTTCAGAACGTGGAGGTGGAGACTAATGGACTATTTGCTAACAAATACGCAATCCTGTTGTTGGATGATTACAACTTCAAAGGTAATTTATTATAAATTAAATCTCATTTATCTTGTAGCCGGTTGAGTAACAGAATTTTTAGGAAGAATTAAAATTTATTAATAACTAATAAATTGACATTACTATCATATGGAAATGTAGTTCAGATGGTAGAACCCTCGCTTAGCATGCGAGAGATATGGGGAACGACACCCCGCATCTCTTATCGCAAGTAGTTTTGCCTTTTCCTTTAACGATGCCTAGTTCCAGTTGTTGGGGTTGTGGCAATTTTGCTTGCTCTCTTCTTTGCTTGTGTTGATCATATGAATTTTAGTGTCATTGAGCATTTGCTTAGTGTATTGAAAGGATTATTATTATTATTATCACAACCATTATTGTAACAATGCCAATCACCTTGAGCATATCCAATTACTTTTTACAACAATTCTCTAATACTAACAAACAGTAACTTCCCTTTCACAATTAGTTTTTCCCATCCTTGTTATTGTTGCTTGATCCCTTCCTTTTCCTTTTTAGTCCCGGTCTTGCTTGTGAAATGAGGTGTAAGCGAGTTGAGTCGAGTCAAGCCGGGCACTTGAAGTGTAGTTTGATTTGTGAAAAGTTAGTAAAGCTTGAGCTTGATTAATTTATTTAAACGAGTTTAACTAAAAGCTTGACTTGGTTAAAGTTAATAAAGCTTGAGCTTGACTTGTTTAACTCATTTATAATTACTATTTTTTTCATTTGAAACTTTTTCTTTAATTACTTTTTAATTTTATCAATTTATAACTTAATAAATATTTTAATATTATATGATAATCTATAAAAGTAGAGATATGTACTTAACATATTGTATGTGAAATTCAAGATTTCTTGACTATAAAAAAATTCAAAACTTGACCAAAACCTAAAAAAAATGCTCTTACCAGATATAATTTAAGCTTGACCATTACAAAAGTATAAGTCCAAATATATAGTTTAAGCTTAATCATTACGAAAGCATGAGTATTAAAAAAAACATGACCACCGTATATATATTTATTGAAATATCCGGTTCAATGCTAGTACACTAGTAATACCACCAACACTCATATCTGTTTCATTGTTCCATGTATATGGCTTCCTTGGTTGGGTTGCTTTAAGAAGAACCTCCAATGAAATCAATGGCTTTGACCTTTCCATAGGAACCGTGTAATGATAGTACATTTCTGGGACTGGACAGTAATCCTGCAATTTTTTGGCATTGTGGGGAGAGGTTGTAATTACTTCACCAGAAACACCACAAAATGTTTATCATCTTTAAATTAAATGCAGTAACGCTGCTTACCCGATCAGCATGCATCTTTCTCACAAAGGTTTTGAATATATCAAAATTTGTTTTCTGTAGTAACTCATCTGTCAAACGGAGGTATGCGACACCATACATCCTTAGAGGTGGATGGCCCTTTCTGTCAATACCATTTGGTCTAGCATTTAGTAGGATTTGGTTATAACCAGCTAGGTCATACCTTGGAAGTGCATTCTCTCCTGCAACTTCAATATTTTCTTTCCAGCCTCCACTCAGGACCTGCATAATTAGAATAAACCTATGCAGTTTCGCTAATTCTATGTGATTGCTCTATATTTAATTTGGAGCTATGTCTTTTGCAGTTACTATAAAAACTGACACACATATTATAGAAAAAGGAATGAACTTAAAACAAGCTATGTTGTCGATAACTTGTTTTGCAGAATAGCAATGCCATAAAGTTTTTCAATTACTAACTGCATGTCTTGATTTTGCAGAGAAGATTGGATTTAAAGCTGGAAGAAATTACCTGCTGAACAAGTTCTTGTGCACCACTCATGGCTTCAGCACTTTGCTCAGAATTTCTCATTTCAAGACATGTAAAATTTAAAAGAACATTATGCCGAGAGAGCATCCTCGCTATAAGAAGGTATCCATCTCTATGAAATAAATTGTAATATCCGGAAGTAAGCTCTGCAGCATGACTTTCTGTATTATACCACCAGTGAATTCCAGCCACCTACTTTCATAAGAAAATATTAGCTGATTGATGATGGGGAAAAAATGTGTTTGCTAATTTACCAAATATAATTCAGAGTTTACTTCTGCTGCTAACTTCACTTTACAGCCCAGGAATGCTTTGTTGGCTTCATCCAGGATCTCATCACCATGAATCAGCAACTTGGTTGAATACCATGTTAGAAAACACCTCCCTTTGTCTGTTAGGTAAGTTCCGTTTGATCTGAAACATTCTGTAGATTCAGGTTTGTCATTGCATCCCCCAGCATTATCTGGCAGCTCCCATTCAGGATGTCCAGCCATTGCTACAGCCTCTTTGAAATCAGCTTTAAGATATTTGTCATAGCACTGCAAGATTTAGGATGTATGTAATGAAGTTTGAAAATTGGAAAACTTAATCTTTTTTATATGATATGAGTAGTGAACGTGTAATCAAGCAACACCCCAATGTTTGTTTTTAGTGAATATAACCCAATATTTATGGAACCATGTATAAGTTGCTACAACAGAAAAGTCTAAACCCACCTGAAATTCTCCAATACCGGGAAATGCCCACCCTAGACTTTGTGAGTAAGAAGGATATCTGAGTTCTCCTGCTGGGCCAAGCCCTACTTCAATGTCTATCATGAGTTCAAATTCTAAAAAATCTGCCATATTCTCTCTGAAACTCTTCATGTAGTTGCTATACATCTGTATCAAACAACCAAATTTTAACATCAACAAGACATGTTAACAATATCTGCCTTATAAATAGATGTAGCAATTTGCCAAGAGGAAGACATGGACTATATAATATCACTTGAATTGGTAAGCAACCAATTCCTTTTGGTTTTATTGTATATATAATAGGCTTCTTACAATTCATCATAAATATTAAAGTTCCCAAAGCTGAACTTGGGCTGCCCGGTAGACTTTATCCACCAAAATTTTTGTAGTCCCAGATGGGAAAAATTGACAACTAGATGTGCATGTTGTAAGAAATCTATGATAAGACTTGGTTAAACATGTCCTTTGAGAAAGAATAATGCTTTGTGCAGAATTGCTAGGTGTACATCACCTCAAATCCCACCGAGATGAAAGAATCATAGTGTAAGTGTGCAGAAAATGATATAGGAATAGTTATAATCAGATGTTTGAAAACTGTGCTGATTTAAAGCTACGAGTGTGTATTGAATAACATTATTGTTTGAGTAACATGTAGAGTTGTATTCTTGAGAATACTAAGAATGTTAGAAATCAAAATGGTCAGCAAGCTCTCCTCAACAGCAGTTCGTCCATGAAAGAAAGGCATGTTGTCGACGCCAATGGATAGACACTCTTTGTTCCTTTGACCTGAGCGGTTGGTGAAAAAATATCAGGGTCTGATTCTCCAATTTCAAGTACCCATTTGGGGATTGGGATGAAAACGGAATCTCCTACATTCCCTCCACATTGGTGGAATGACATTATAACTTGTAACTTGATTTGCAATCTTGAACAAGTAGAAACAAGTTCCTATAAGCAGACCAATCATACTGTTGAGGCCCCTTAGATTCTACAATACCCCACCAGACATCAACCATGACACCATCAACACCTGCTGCATGTAGCTCCTTCAGCTGTCTCTCAAGTCCTTCTCTGTCTTGTAAGACTTTGTCATCTGTAACAACTCCGAGCTGGCAGGAACCAACAAATTTTTACAAGGTATGTAACACATTAATATGTTGCATGGTTATGTAGACAAAAATTTAAGGTTATACTTACTGGGAGCATCAGATATACTGGTACATAATTTGCAAGCATTGGATCCACGTAAGTTTGAGCAATTTCTGCCTGTACTTTATGAGCATAAATTTCAAGGTTACTATGGGAGGATGGATGGAATTGGAGATGCTACAAATATAATTATTTTAGACTAAGATTTTATAAAATTAAACTCCATTTTTAAAAATATTTTTCAGTAATATTTTTATTTTTTATTTTAACTTATTTTATACATGAAATAAGTTAATTCAAGCACACACCGTAGGCAAAGCAAACTGCTGGACACTATTGTCATAACAAAGTATGTTAGTATCTGTTGATGATAATAGAAGTGTTCAAGTGTAAAACAGAGTCATCTAATATGATAACTTATCTTGAAAGAAGTTAAAACTAACTTAACCGATTACATAACTAACTCAACTACTCAATACCAGAAATAACTGATAACTAACTAGTACTCCCTCCGTTCCATTTCTTTGGTATTTTAAGATTTCTACACATAGATTAATAAATCATAAATTTATGTATATTTGTACCAAAATACCCTTATGTCTACCATTAATTGTTTACAAATTCCGATTGCATATACTCCCTACTCAACTAGTCATTTATGTACCTAGCCATTTACTCCCTCCGTTCTTTTTCCTTGGTAATTTAAGGTTTCTATACATAGATTAAGAAATCACTAATGTGTTTATATATGTACCAAAATATCCTTATGTCTACCATTAATTATTTACAAATTCCAACTACATTTACTCGATACTACACTAACCATTTACTCCATGGAAGGTTTGGTATATTTTCAAGACATTTCAATTTAATTATATTATAAGGGTATATATGAAAAAAAATTATCAAATATATCTTGGATTTATAAAACACCCATTGTTTTGAAACAAAAAACAAATAGCTAAAATTACCAAAGAAAAATAACAGAAAGAGTATATGTAATACTTTTGTTTTGGAACATGCATCATTTATGACTGAATTTAAGTATGGAAGGTTTTGTGTATTTTCAAGGTAAATCAACTTAATTCTATATAAGGTATACATGAAAAAAAAAATGGTCAATTTTACTTTTGAGTTTATAAACACTCATTGTTTTGAAACAAAAACAAGCAGCTAAAAACATGAAAGAAAAGAAACGGAGGAAATAGTTGATAGCTAATAAGGCAAGGACAAAAGGAGGAGGATAACAGTATACTCTGATTTGTTAATCATTTATGTTTAATCTTTTTTTTTTTTGTCCAGAAAGAATAACTAGTACGGATAAGTCTTGTAGGAAACTCTTACAAATTCGATTGGGCAAATTCTAAGGTGAGTAAGGTACCCAAATCTCTCATCATGAGAAACTTCTATCCTCCCTTAGATGCATCTCATCTTTACAGTAGTACCATGCACCCTCTGTACCATATCATGCCCTCAACTCCCTCCAAAGCTCATCTACCCGTCAGTTTCCTTCACGGCGGCGCCACCACCACCACGAGCCTTCGTCACCGCCACATCTTGTGGGGAGTCACTATCGAGATCCTGGAATGCACCCCACCTCTCGACCTCCCCCGAAACCCACCCTCGCCACCTTTCTGAGCTCTTCGCCCCATCTCTCAGCCTCGTCTCCAAGATCCAGCCCATGACTGACTCGATGGATGAATCGGTGGCTGACTCGGTGCTCCATAGCGATGGTGATGGCTCGCAGTGGCAGGGAGACGGCGAGACGCACGATGCCTAACCCGGACCACTTCGACCTCATACCAACACCAACTCAGATCTGGAACTGGAGGCCTGCGAAGGAGAGAGATGGCGGAGATAGGGGGAGTGGCGAAGGAAATGATTTGGAGAAGAAGCTCATTGGACTGGAGATGAAGATCATCGCCACGACGGAGGAGAGAGGGCGGAGGCGACACTTCCGCGACGAGCGTAGCGACATCTGAGGAGGAATTGCCTCCACCGCACAAGACGTGTTCTGGGAGTGGGGAGGGGTGGCGGTGGAGGTGGGGTGGGAGGGGAAGGGCTGGCGGTGGGGGTAAGGGTGGTCGCAGTGGTGGCAAAATGATGAGGGAGGTGGCGGTGGGGAGAGGTTGCCAAGAGAGTTAAGGGGAGAAAGAATCTGGTACAGAGGGTGCATTGTATTATCATGAGATTAGATTATATCAATGGTAATAGATGGTCTCTCATGGTGAGAGATTTGGGTACCTTGCTCACCCTAGAACTTGCCATTGGATTGAACTTAAAATGTAAACTTTCTTTTATCCATACACATCTATAAATAATGATAAATAACTTAAGAATTATGCAATATAGTATCATAGTTTATTTCAAGAATTGATACGGAAATATCTATAACCAACGAAGTTAAAGGAAAGGCAAAAAGTTGGACAAAAAACAAATGGGAGGAAAAAAGTGATCCTTTTTGGTACATGGAAATATAGGGTTTTTTTATTTTGGTCCATATCTTTCGTTTGGTTTGATTTTGATCCTTTTAGCTTTTTTTTTTTGGTTTTGGTCATTGTTGTCAACTACTTCTGTTAACTGTTGATGTGGCAGATGTGACACCTGGTGCCGACGAGAGCGGAGAGTGGTCACCGGTGCAAGAAGGCACGGATAGGGAATGACTGCTGGCGGGCTTATAGGTGGAGGGGTACATGAATGAACCGATTACACACTGGAATGAGAGGGATCCTGAGACTGTGTAGGTATGGGACTATATAGTTGAGGATGACTTATATGAATTGATTTGTACTACCCATACTAACAAGATGCATATTCTTTTCGGTAGCCCATCACTTAAGAACTCCACAGTTAAGCGTGCTTGACTTGGAGCAATTTTGGGATAGGTGACCTCCTGGGAAGTCCTTCCAGGAAGCGTGCGAGTGAGGACAAAGCACGTTGAAAAGATCTGTGTTGGTCTGTGGGGTCAGTCAGTCGCCAGTGTAAGAAGACACAGACAAGGAGTGGCTCCTGGCAGGCTTCTAGCTTCTAGGCGGAGGGGTACATGAATGAACCGATTACACACCGGAATGAAAGGAATCCTGAGACTGTGTAGGTATGGGACTATACAGTTGAGGATGACTTATATGAATTGATTGATACTACATATACTAACAAGATCATCTTCTTTTCGGTAGTGCATCATTTAAAAACTTTACAGTTAAGCGTGTTTGACTTGGAGCAATTTAAAAATTTATTTTTTAATGACACATGTGCAAATTTTATTTTTTATTATTTATTTTTTATTTAGTTTTTTTTTAAATAAATAATTCTTTCTTTTTATTCCCAGTCCTAATCCTTCTGGTTCTCATGCTTTTGTGTCCATAAATAAGGATCCACCGGCGGCGGAGGTAATGCCAGCGGAGGAGACTGGTTCGATAAGCGATGGCAGAAGCTGGTGCGAGAACCTCGGAGGAGCCGTCCTCTTTTATCGAACCTGATGGCGAGCTTGTGTTAGTCGAAGGGGCGGCGACCGAGACAAAGAACTCTATACTCGCTGAAAAATAATTGTCGCAATATAATTAGACACAAATGCTTTGATTCAACATATTACTACTACTTCTACTCACAATGTTAATGGTTTCATTTTGATTCAAGATATTTTGCAGCATTCTTGGTCCCCTCGAGGGTTTCAATCAGGAAACAACATCCAACAATCTCTCAAGGATTCATTCACTAATGATAAGGACCCTTTGCTCGTCGAAGGAATTGAACACCTTATTGAACAAAATGGATGAGTGCCTTTGGAAAATGGACCAAAATTTGGCTAACCAGGACCAAGAAAAAATGGAAGGGGGGTCTGTTCCGCATGGTCTCAATATCTTTCCATTGTGAAGAACTATCAAATCTCTAAGCTTTATGATGTTGCTGAAGAAAAACTTTGGATCGTTCTGATGCGTCAAAGAAGGGTGCTGTCTCTACTAATTGTTTGATATGCAAAGAAGATGGATGAACATAAGTGGATTCTCAAGCGCAAGTGTGTGATTAATTTTGAATCCAGGAGGCATTTGGCAATGATGTTCCCAGAGGTTAGAGATCTGGACAGAAGCACGAGATCCATTAGGGTTGGGAAATTGTTCTTTGAAAAAAATAAAAATAAATAAATAAATAAATTTATTCCTGTGTCATTAAAAATAATATTTTTTGTCACATTGTTATGTCAGTCAGCCATCAAGTCCTTGACAACAAGAACTAAAACCAAAAAAGAGGATAAAAAACCCTATATTTTCCGGACTAAAAACTTCACTAATCCTTATACTAATAGCACAAATCCACTTTTATAATAAATACCATTTTTTATAACATAATTGCCTAATCTTTGAATTTGACAATTGACACTTTCATATTAACCAATCCGTACCCATTAGTATTTTCTTTAAAAATACGTAATTCCCTATGAAGCCAAAACTGTGGATAGACTCTGTCTACATAGTTTCTTATCGCAAAGGAGCTTATAGCTAACAATTAACAGGGGGAAGATGATGGTTAGGGTCAATATGGTCAATGCTTAATTTAATCTTGAAATTTTATTTGGTCACATAAGAATGCGAAAAGATAAGTCAAAAACTGCACTTAAACAAGGAAGTATATTGAGTGGAAACATAAATAAATTTAATTTTTTTATTACAAAAAATTTAGATAAGAGGAAGATACATCCATTATTATTGCTATGGCTATTTTTTTTTTTTTTTACCCAAAAGACTAGCTAAAAATGTTACTACCTCTGGTGTAGCAAATGACATACCTACACCTTGGTACTTCTTGACTTGCCCGCATTCCAATTTGAAGTCATGCTTCGTCCTTGCTTTTTCCACACCACGTATAGTTCCTTGATCCCTCCATGGTTGGAAACAATGGCTTTGTTGAAGCTCAAGTGCAATTCTTGTTCCCATTCCGCCACCTTGTGTTGAACACACTATGCTTTCCATTTAATTTTTGATTAAAGATATTGTGGTTAATGATAATTATCCACTTCTTAATTGGGGGCGTAAAAGAAGGTAATGATCTGGTGGAGGGAGGAGTAATAGACGCAACAGAAGGGATGTTATGATATGTTTTCTGGAGTTGGTTTGCATGAAGAAAGAGGGACCACGTGAATGGGGAAGGGTCTGTTGGAGGACCATTGAAAAAGTTTGTTGGGCCAATAGAGAAGTGGCCCAATGTTGCTATTTCGAAGGGGGGCATGCTATTTGCACCTTGCTTTTTCCTACATACATCTTGCAAATCTTTTTAAACAAATTTTCTTCCAAAAATACCATTTTCATGTCGTTAGTGTGCTCATATTGAAACTTTTTGTAAATTATTTGTTAAAAAATTGGGTCTGGTTCTGCAACAAAGAAGAATAAAATAACAAGGTAATGCGCAATCTCCAAGACGTGTAGGAACACTAGGCTTTAGGTTCGATTCGCCTCCACTAATATCTCCTCGTAGATTGGATGTAACAGGGTGTAACTGGCGAAGCCCCTTCATGATACAATGGAGTAGCCTTAGTTTGGTTTGCACACCCTAAAACAAGCGTATCGTCAATGACAGTTTACAAAACAATAGTCTCCTTAACTCTCTCTGCGCATAAGGGAGAAAAGAATGTGATTTGGAGTGAAGAATGGTTGAGAGATTATGAGTTTTTCGTCTGTCTTCATTGCATGCAGATGGTTCTATTTATAAACTAAATCATGCCTCTTGGTGAAAGAAACCAACCCTCCAAGAGTTTCACCAACAGCCAAATCCTACACTTCGGTATCATTAACGACTATGAATGGACACAATACAACCGTTAGCCTAGTGGCCAGCGGTCGTTTCCCATTCCCTTGTAGCATCGAGTTCGATCCTTCATATGGCAACTTTTGCATTTCTAACGTTTTAGAAAACTGTCAAAAATATTAACATTGAAAATGCAACAATTCGAGCTGTGTACCCCTTAGATGCAAGGCATGCGTTGATGCCACTAAACCAAGGCAATTATTGATGCAAGGAAGCAGCTGTTATTTCCATTTAACACCGTTAACACGCAACCTTAAATAAGTTGCTACTTTTAATTTGAAAATCTCTCACAATCCCCCACCATTTTCAAAATAAATCCAAATCCCATCATTCCCGAATAATTTGATAGACAAGCTTTGAACCAAATATTCCTCAGTACAAGCGTGCATGACTTACACATGAAATCTCGGTACCATTGAACGATATGGTAGTGTGACACATTTGGTAAGGCCTTGTGTCGTGTATCCTTTTCATGAGAGCTTACAAAGTCAAGCCCAACTCTAAGAAGCGGCCCCACTTTACTCTCATATAGGTAGACTTTACCAAAAGCACCCCCATAAGTTGGGCACCTCAGCACATATATGTTATAGGTCCATTAAGAGCAAAAGCTCACCCTTTTCCTTTATGTCCTTATGGTATCCAAGTACTTTTAAACCTTGGGATGTATCTATTCGTCAAGTACTTGCAATCACTCTCATAGTGTACTTTGGCCCATTGAACTCAAGACTTGATGCTACTCAAGTGTGAGTCGGGTTTCCATCATCGATGATCATGTAGATATGGGCTTGAGTCTCATCCCTAATGATGTTTTTCGACATCATATCACTTGTCAGTCATTTCGTCAAAGGATGCAAGATTTCTTTCCGTCTTATAAAGACCCCGGATATTACTCCATTTGCAATTAGTTCCTTGACATAACTATGTCTTAGCCCAATGTTCTTGGACTTTCCATTACAAACCTGGCTATATGCCCTTGATAGTATTGACTAACTATCCTATTGTATGGATACTGGCGCCATTAAAATTGGTATCCCATACAACAAATTTCTAAGCCATTCGATCTTTTTATTATTGCTGCCAATGCTATAAATTCTGCTGCCATGGTGGAACCGGCAATGCCGTCTTATTTCTTGAAACCCCAAGAAATAGCACCCCCACCATTTGTGATTACTCAACTTCTTGTTGAAGCATGATCTTCTTGTATAAGTCACCCAATTGGCATCCTTGTAACCTTCTAATACCAAAGGACGCCCATTATAGTTTAAACTATAGTTCTTGCCCGCTTCGAATATTTCAATACTCTTGGACAACATGCCAAAGGTTTTTTCTTGGGTTACTTGTATACCTACTTAGTCTCCTATAACATATGCAATGTTTGACCGGGTACATGGCATGGCATACATTAAATATCCAACTACTTTTGAGTATTCAAGTTGTGCTACTAGATTGCCTTTATTTGATACTAGATTTGTATTATGATCCAAGGGAGTAGTGATAGGTTGACAATCAAAGTGATTAAACTTCTTTATACTTTTCCTATATAGTGAGATTGGGGTAAACCTATATTCTCACCATCTCTTATTATTCTAACTTCTAGAACCACATCAGCTACCCCTAAGCCTTTCATGTCAAAATTTCTAGATAAGAAACTCTCAGTTTCTTCTACCTCATCTAGATCAGTACCAAATATTAATATATCATCAACATATATATCAACAACATATAAACAAATCACGACCCCTTTTCCACCATGGAATTTACTACAAATACACTTGTCAGATTTATTTATTTTATATCCATTAACTAGCACAACTTGATCAAACTTTTGATATCATTTCTTAGGAGTCTGTTCTAGTCTATACAATGACTTTTTCAATTTACAATCTTTCTTTTCCTGACCATTAACCACAAACCCTTCAAATTGTGTCATATACACCTCCTCATCTAATTCCCCATTTAGGAATACCACATCCATTTGATGGATGACAAACTTAAAGATGGATCCAAGTGCCAATAACACTCTAATTGAGGCAATTCTTGCTACAAGTGTATATGTATCAAAATAGTCAATCCCTTTTGTGTAAATCCCTTAGCAACTAAACTTATCTTAAACTTATCAATGGTTCCGTCTACCTTCATTTTCCTTTTGAAAATCCATTCACAACCTATGGTTTAGAACCAGGTGGAAGGTCTACTAATTTACACATTTTATTCCCCATTTATTGAGTCCATTTATTCTAGTATAGCTCCCTTCTAGAAAGCGTCTTCTTGAGACTTATTACCTCTTCAAATGTTTCTGGATCACTTTCTGTATTCTAACATATTGGCCCATAACTGTCTATGGACTCACTTGTTCCTTCAACATGGAACATGAAAAGCTTGGTGTGTACATTTTCTCTTTTCTAGCTCTCTGACTTCTTGATGAGTGTGATTTTACCTTATATTTCCTTGACATTTTTCATGCATTTGCATATAGTTTAGGCATATTTTATTTGATTATTTGTTAGTTTTTACCTTGGAATGGGTAAGGTGGTTTTGTGGTGCTTGTGTATAGGAATTGAAGATTAAAATGCTTAGGATTAGTTATGTTGGAGCTTGCATGAAGATGGAGCTTGAAAAGCAAGAAAATGAGACAAACAGGACTGATCACGGCCTAGCCGTGATGGTCATCACGGCCATGATCGAGTAGAGCTGAAAAGAAAGAATGGAAAAGTCAGAGGTGGTCACGGCCAGGCCGTGATGTCCATCACGGCCATGACATGTCAACTGAACCAGACCCTCACAGGCAGAATTGATCACGGCTAGGCCGTGATGGTGGTCACGGCCGTGACAGACCAACCAGTGAAGCAATCTCCAAGGCAGAACCCATCACGGCCTGGCCGTGACAGGCATCACAGCCGTGACACGCAATATCTGGATCTTTAAAAACATATTTGATCTGATTTTTGTATTTGCTTAGGATTCAAGTTACCCCACATTATAAATAGGCCTCTAGGGCTCGAAACTGGGCACTTTTGGACTGCTACCCATAGGTATAAATTAGGATTCTTCTTCTTCTTCTTCTCAATCTCTTCTCTCCTCAAGGGTTTTCGTTTTATGCTATTGTTAATCAAGCTTTCTATGATCATGACAATGCTTGAGTAGTAGTCTTATTTCTAGGAATTGGGGTTATGCCCAAGATTTGTTTACGGTGATGAATTGACGTTGGTTCCCTGTTAATTTCAATTTTGCTTTCGATTTGATTCCTATTGCTTTAATTACTCATAAATTCAGTGGTCACTTATTTGCTTGTCGTAGATACACTAAGGACGAACTTAGCTGTGAACTTAGGTATCAGATCTATAGGAATCAAACTTAGGACTTAAATCACGAGAGTTAGAAACGGTCCTTCGAGGGTTCACTATAGGAATGCACATAATCCGTTCACTTGCGGATTCGAGAACCATCACTTCTCCTAAGTTCTGAACCTTCCAAAGTATCTTTATTAGATACATTACTTTACGGATTATGTGCATTCCTATGAACATTATCCTTGTGACATGGAATTGAGTTAAACCAATCTTCTTGAAATATGACATTCCTGGACTCGATCACTATAGTAACAGAACGAGTCACTATATTCCATAACCATGAATCAATATGCTTTGCTAATTTTAGCATAGCCCGGGAACACACATTCAATTCCCTTTTCACATAATTTATTTCTTCTGGTTCAAGAACTTTTACTATTGCCCTACAACCTCAAACTTTGAAAAATTTGAGAATGGGTTTTTCTATTTTCCAGAGTTCGTTTGGGGTTATCTTGTTCCATTGTTTGGAAACCTATTTACTATCTAACAAGCCTTCAACATGGCTTTTCCCCAATATCATTTTTGCTAGACCAACATAGGATATTATCCTAATTTTCTTTTCAACTATAATTTGTTATGGGAAATAAGGTGTAGTTGTTTGGTCAACTATTCTAGTAGACTCAAAGTAATAACTAGGATAATAGACTTCTCCTATTCTATTACTCCTAAGACATTTAATAAAATATCTAATAACAACCAACTTCAATTTACCCACACTATATAATAACATATATATAAGTATCACTGTTTATGGGTAATTGAATATATATTTATATTTCAAGACTTATTTTCCTTAAGTGTGCCTAACATGGAATTCATAATGTGATTTTGAAAACTATAATTGCAGCAAGCACTTAAAATATAGAATAAATATCAAGCAAAAGTAATCCCATTTAACGTTTCAGGCGATAGCCTAGCGGTTAGCATATTTTCGAAAATGCTAAATAGGGGATCGAACTCGACTCTGGTAAATACCTGAACGTATGAATGCCACCAGGCCAACGCATCCGTTGATGAAATAGCGCAACCATTATATCTATTGTAAGCGTTTCGGGTCATCCACTATAGTCACCCGGGTCAAACAGACCCATTTGAAAAAAAATCGAGTTCATGCGACCCTGTATTGACCCATTGACATTTTTGCCTATCCAGTTTCGATCTAAATTTATTTTCATGGTTCTATATTTTGGATTCATGTCTAAACATGTTCTAGAATAAATCTACATGATTTTCATTATAGAAAAGAAACAAAACAATGATTCAATCATTTTCAATTTTCTATAATATTTCTTCATAAACATTCATGTCTATTTTAACAACTTAGAACACTTCAAAACACATCCAAAATATTTCTAATTTCTACAAAATCAAGAAACAATCCACATCTTATATATACAAAATCATGTACTCATCATATAAGATTGTCTACTCTAAAATAATTACTTCTTACATGGATCAAATCCATTAATGCATGCACTTGATACAATCATGTATATCTAAGACCTTTCTAGCAAAATAGAGTAACATAGATACATGCATAAATACCAAACATATTCATGTTCATCAAAATTCACATACTTGATTTTATTCTAAATCATGCATCTAAGGCTCTAATACCACATGTTAATTTTAACATAAACAAAGAATGCCTTTAACATCGTACACACATGTATTTAGAATATCAAGCAAGTATAACATAACCATGAAAGGTAATTGTGTACCTTTCACCATGGTCACAAATAAACATATTTTTGATGAAGCATATGAGTACTCATCTCTCATTTTCGTAAAAAGATCTGTTTCTCCCAACGAACGTAGTTACCATCATCGAACCTTTCTGCTTTAACAATGTCAAATGCCATCTCCCTCCAATGTTGCAAAATTATATAACAAGAATCGAACCTAAAGATTGTTAAAAAGTGGGGTATGATTCTGCAACAAATAAGAATAAAACAAAAAGGTAATGCACAATCTCCAAGACGTGTAGGAACACTAGGCTTTAGGTTCAATTCGCCCCCACCAATCTCTCCTCGTAGATTGGATGCAACAGGATGTAACTGGTGAATCCCCTTCAGGATACATTAGAGTAACCTTGGTTTGGTTTGCACACCCTAAACCAAGTGTATCGTCAATGACAGTTTGCAGAACAATAGTCTCCTTAACTCTCTCTGAGCATAAGGGAGAAAAGAAGGTGATTTGGAGTGAATAATAGTTGAGAGATTGAGTTTTCCGTCTGTCTTCACTGCATGCATATGGTTCTATTTATAGACCAAATCACGCCTCTTGGTGAAAGAAAACAACTCTTCAAGAGTTTCACCAACGGGTCGCGTCCCATTCCCTTGCAGCATCGAGTTCGATCCTTCACATGGAAACTTTTCCATTTTTAACGTTTTAGAAAATTAACACTGAAAATGCCACAAATGAGATTCGAGCTGCATACCCTTTAGATGCAAGGCATGCGTTGATGCCACTGAACCAAGGCAATTATTGATGTAAAGAAGCTGTCGTTATTTCCATTTAACCGTTAACACGCTACCTTAAATAAGTTGCTACTTTTAATTTGAAAATCTCTCACATTATTTTCCAGAAACAATCCGAAAAATAAATTCTGGGCATTCAAAATGTTACTCCGAAAAATGAAATCTGTAGAAGTTCCGGAAAGACAAATCCGGAATTTGTAAAATTTCAAATCCACTTCCCCATTTCTTCTCCTTCCGTTCTCTCCTCCTTCAATGCTTTTGTCCCCATCTAACCCTTCTTCCCTCCGCCTCCGTTTCTTTATATGAAAACAAGCTTTTCTGGTTGTTGCATATTTTTAAGAATAAAGGCAAGTGCACCTCGTCGCAAACAAGTAATACGGTGGTAAGACCGGTTATCGTATCCACAGGGATCGGTTGCCAATTACCAATTCACAAACTCAACAACTATCTAGACTAAACTATGGTATGAAAAGATCATAAAACAAGGAAATAAAATATTTTTGGTCTTTTGGGAATTTTATCGAACACTTGGTATGCAAACAGAGATGTGTCTAGAATTGTCAGGGTTAGACTACACTAATCCTCCCTTAATTGCAATGAAATGACTTCTAACACAATTCCTAATTCAATAATGACAATCAAGCCTTTTCTAAAATACTCAAGCCTAATGCCTTAGGTGCATTGAGCCTAAAACCCCAAATTAAACCCTAATGTCTTAGGTGGATTAACATGAGATTTTGCATTAAGTCAAGACTTATAAGATTGCAAGCATCCAACACCTATGTCTAGATTCTTGAACTACTTGGCATATGATTCATGAGCATGCCTTAACATCAATCTGTCAATTGTCTATCAAAGCAACATATCATTCCTATGGGTAGCTAATCCAAGGAAAGCATTAAGCACAGAATCACATACTCATAAAGAAATAGAAACTTGCATTAAAACAACCAAATCAAAATACAAACAAGTTCATAAAAGTGATCATCTAACCCCAACAATAGGGGATTTAACTACTCATAATAAATGAGAATACAAAAGAAAAGGAGAGAAGAGATGAAGAACACTCATAGAAGAATCCTCCAATCTTCTTCCATTCCTAGAGCAAGGAAAACATCCCCTACTAGGGTTGAAACCCTAATCTAGCCGCAGCTCCAAGTGCCTCCTCCAAGAGCTCCCAAAAACTCCCCCTTTCTGCCCTAAAACAGCAACTTATACCAATCAGTTCTGCGCGCGTTCGCGAGGCGAGACATGTCTCGTGAGGCGAATATTAAAAATCTGCTTCAGAGAATTGAGCTCTCGCGAGGCGAGAGTTTCTCGCGACGTGAAACCAAAAGGGTTTTTCTTTAATACGCCCGTGAGGAGCATCAGGGCCTGGGCGTGATGGCTTCTGGTTTTCAGACTCGCGAGGCGAGACATGGTTCGCGAGGCGAACCAGAAAGGCTTGCATTTTCTGGAACAGTCAGCTTTCAGGGTCGCGAGGCAAATCCAGTCTCGCGGGGCGAATCTCCAGAATCCTTCTTGGCTCAATTTCTTCTCTTTTCAAGCTTTGTTTCATCCAAGCTCCATCAAGGCTAATTTCTGGGCATTTTTACATTAATTCCTGCAAAACAACACCAAGAAACCGCTTCACCCGTTCCAAGGGAAAATCTAACTAAAATCAAATAAATAATGCCTAATCTATATGAAAAATGCATGCAAAAGTGTATAGAAAACATGATGTAAAATCACACTATCAAATCACCCCAAGCTTATTCAATTGCTTGTCCTCAAGCAATCACCAAGGCCAGAAGATCAAAATGATTAAAGCATGGATAGTGAATCAAGAACCCGAGTAAATACTAATCCAAGTAATAGGCATTTCAAACAATTCAGCAAGAGACAATCAGTTCAAGTCCAATTAGAGGCTTAGGTTCCTTAGATTCATATTCTCACTGATCTGAGCACTCTTTCTCACCTGAAACTCACCCCAAGCTTGTTCATTTGCTTGGCTCTCTTTCTAACCTCACTCAAGTGTTTAGGGGAATAAGACAATTCACTCAATTTTCCTCAAGGAACGAATCCTACCATAGGCTTGACTATCAACCAAATCTCTACTTTATTAATGAAGACAATTAAGAATCAAGAGGTCTTTAGCTTTGGTTGTAACATGGCCATGGGATTAATCGTTAGGTGGGGAAATCAATAAAAGGACATTTCAAAAGGCTACATAAACATCAAGCATTGCAAACATGACCTTCTAAAATACCTTCTTGGGTTTTCGATTTATTTTTCCACCTTTCTTTTCTTTCTTTTTCTTTTTATTTCTCATTTTTCTTTTTGTCATCCCCTTCTCTACTTTATTTTTTCTTTTTCTTTTACTTTTCTTTTTGCTTGGAGAAGGGGAAATTTTTCAACTCAAGAGAAATATTGATTCTTTTCATCCCAAACTCTTTCTACTACCTTTCTACCCTTTTGTAATACTTTAGAAGGTCCCTATCAAACATATTTATCAAAACATTTCAGGGTACCAAGAAAAGCATTTTATTCTTTTGTAGGCTCAAAATTGGGCAACTAAGGGGTAGCATTTCATCATTCAAAACTCAGAAGGCCAGAAAAATACCTATTGCCTCAATCATTTTCAAAAATGTTTCCAAAAATTTTTAAGCTTCAAAATGGTTTCAAGTCAAGTTCTAGAGAAAACAATCCAAGAGGAATAACACTCTAACACAAAGAATGGGGTAGATTTAGTGAGTACCCCTTTGGCTCAAAATCTCACATTTTTTAGCAGTTCAAAAATCAATGAAAAACACAAATCTTCAGAACCATATGCTAATTATCAACTATCCAAGATTATCTCAAACATTTTCATTTGCAGCCATATCACAAGAATAAAAAAAATGGGTTCAAAAATTCACTATCTCAATTTATTTGGCACTTAGTTCTCATAATTGGATGCAAAATCTAAACAAGGGCAATCTAATTGTGTGATCATGCAAAGCTATGTCTATATGAATGCAACATGCAATATGCAAATGCAAAAATTCAAAAATTTACACAAAAATACCCCTACCCCAAGCTTAAAAACTTACATTGTCCCCAATGTAAATAATTAAGTTAGAGAGGGAAGAAATATTGGAACGGCTCACCGAGGCGGTAGTAGGTGCTGGTTCACATGCTTTTTGGCTTTGTTTCTCCCTGCTCTTTTTGCTTCTCCTTCCTTATTATCCTGAAAACACTTAACAAATTTATTAATAAAAGAAAACTCTTGATCTTCTCAAATTATTCAAGAGTTTAAAAATCAAAAACAAAAGGACAAAGGAAAAGAAAAATTGGGTTGCCTCCCAATAAGCGCTCCTTTAATGTCACTAGCTTGACTCATTAAGAAGCATCCACCTGGATCCCATAACCTGTGGTATAAGGACCAAGGGATGCTAACCATGTGAGATCCTTCACCTGGATCCCACGGTTTGCAGCATAAATATGGGAGTGAGCGCTTGAAGATCATGGTGACCTCACCAAATGTGGCGAACTTCTCACTCACTCTTGGGTCAAAATTGACCTCTTTGTCAACAAAGCCTTCCCAATAAAAATGGGGTTCAACCTCTTGGACTAGCCATGGTGCCCTTATATTTAAAGATGCAACATCCGGTTTCTCAGGCAGAGGCATGAACTCCATTGTTGACTGCTTTGAAATGTGAGGTGGCAAACAAGTGGAGAGGATCACTGGTGCTGTTTCGGCTTCTGTACAATCTTCATTCTCAGCATTACCAAATCCATCACCTTCCAAATATGCAGAAATCTCAGCACAAACCACACAAGTGTTTTCTCCATCACATTCAACACATGCATAGGAACCAATAGCATCATCTAAGTCCAACAGTTCTTCATCTTCCTCTAGCATGGTGAAATAGATGTCCTCCAAATGCTTCTTCCTTTCAATCTCTTTAGTCAAGGGTTCAATGGGGGATGGTGCAACTATGTTCTCCAAAATAGGGTCTTCATTTCTTAATTCAGTTGCTCCCACTTCTTCATCTTCCTCATCATCCATTATTGCATCATCTTCATCATCATCCATCAATGCATCATCTTCATCATCATCCATCAAGTTCCCATTTGGCATTTCGGATAGTTGGTTAGAGAGTTCCTCAATACGTACCCCGAGACTTCGAATGGTATCTTCTTGGTTTTCTAAACTTTCCATTGTTGTTACCATGAAGCTCTCCAAAATATCCTCTAGGTGAGACCGACTATCCGGAATAGGTTGCTCAGAATTGACTGCGAATTCGGATTTGAAGTTCTCCCAAGCAACTTCCAATGGCGATGGCTCATCATACCATTGAGATGGTTGTGGTTGATATGAAGGTGTGGAAGATTCCCAATGTTCCTCTTGATCAATCCAAGTATTGTTTGGAGGATTCCCCCACCATGGAGTGTAAGTGTTGGGAAATTGATTTCCCCGTTCAGAATAGGCTACCACTGGTGGAGGAGAGACAGTTGCCCTTGACAACTCATTATTCACTTGTTGGATGTTTATGGCTAATTGCAGCATATCTACCCGTAGCTGCAGCTCAGATATTTCCATTTCTGCATCAGATGGCTGATAATAATTGTAGTCCATGATCCTGTCAAATCAATTCCCACCTCACAGACAAATAAGCCCAAGATCAAAGAAACACAAATTAAAAAAATATATACAAAACTAACTAAGAAGGATATCAAAAATATATACAGAAAAAAAAAATAAAAAAAAATGTCTAAATTAGTTATCTCATTTGTTACTACTGATGCGTATTTTTAAGAATAAAGGCAAGTGCACCTCGTCGCAAACAAGTAATACGGTGGTAAGACCGGTTATCGTATCCACAGGGATCGGTTGCCAATTACCAATTCACAAACTCAACAACTATCTAGACTAAACTATGGTATGAAAAGATCATAAAACAAGGAAATAAAATATTTTTGGTCTTTTGGGAATTTTATCGAACACTTGGTATGCAAACAGAGATGTGGCTAGAATTGTCAGGGTTAGACTACACTAATCCTCCCTTAATTGCAATGAAATGACTTCTAACACAAGTCCTAATTCAATAATGACAATCAAGCCTTTTCTAAAATACTCAAGCCTAATGCCTTAGGTGCATTGAGCCTAAAACCCCAAATTAAACCCTAATGTCTTAGGTGGATTAACCTGAGATTTTGCATTAAGTCAAGACTTATAAGATTGCAAGCATCCAACACCTATGTATAGATTCTTGAACTACTTGGCATATGATTCATGAGCATGCCTTAACATCAATCTGTCAATTGTCTATCAAAGCAACATATCATTCCTATGGGTAGCTAATCCAAGGAAAGCATTAAGCACAGAATCACATACTCATAAAGAAATAGAAACTTGCATTAAAACAACCAAATCAAAATACAAACAAGTTCAGAAAAGTGATCATCTAACCCCAACAATAGGGGATTTAACTACTCATAATAAATGAGAATACAAAAGAAAAGGAGAGAAGAGATGAAGAACACTCATAGAAGAATCCTCCAATCTTCTTCCATTCCCAGAGCAAGGAAAACATCCCCTACTAGGGTTGAAACCCTAATCTAGCCGCTGCTCCAAGTGCCTCCTCCAAGAGCTCCCAAAAACTCCCCATTTCTGCCCTAAAACAGCAACTTATACCAATCAGTTCTGCGCGCGTTCGCGAGGCGAGACATGTCTCGCGAGGCGAATATTAAAAATCTGCTTCAGAGAATTGAGCTCTCGCGAGTGAGAGTTTCTCGCGACGCGAAACCAAAAGGGTTTTTCTTTAATACGCCCGTGAGGAGCATCAGGGCCTGGGCGTGATGGCTTCTGGTTTTCAGACTCGCGAGGCAAGACATGGTTCGCGAGGCGAACCAGAAAGGCTTGCATTTTCTGGAACAGTCAGCTTTCAGGGTCGCGAGGCGAATCCAGTCTCGCGGGGCAAATCTCCAGAATCCTTCTTGGCTCAATTTCTTCTCTTTTCAAGTTTTGTTTCATCCAAGCTCCATCAAGGCTAATTTCTGGGCATTTTTACATTAATTCCTGCAAAACAACACCAAGAAACCGCTTCACCCGTTCCAAGGGAAAATCTAACTAAAATCAAATAAAGAATGCCTAATCTATATGAAAAATGCATGCAAAAGTGTATAGAAAACATGATGTAAAATCACACTATCACTGGCTACACTATCAGAGCATTCAGAACCTCCCTCCCCTTCTTCTATTTACCATATCAGCAACTTTATCTTCATAACTGTTTCTCAATGCCTTCTTTCAAAAGGGTCCTTTTTGTAGTTCCAAATTAGATCT
This sequence comes from Sophora flavescens, assembly GCA_030762895.1. Classification (NCBI taxonomy): domain Eukaryota; kingdom Viridiplantae; phylum Streptophyta; class Magnoliopsida; order Fabales; family Fabaceae; genus Sophora; species Sophora flavescens. Next base: position 152,958,506 of record CM061066.1, read on the forward strand.
ATACTTTTGTCTCCATCTTCTCATATCTGGCCTCAGCAAAAAACCACCACCACCCACTGGTACGTGGTAAGTGAACAATCTTTAGCATAAGTTGGTTCCATATAAGATTCTATAAGATCACTGGTTTTGATTTGCAAAACAAAACCAGTGATGTCATTTAAGAAAAATGTTATCTAACGTTTTCTCTTCAGTGAGAGTTGCCCTCCCTCGATGATTTAAGGCATCCTCTAGAATTTGATAAGGAACGGCAGGACGACAGGTTAACAAGAGAATATATTGAAAGACAAAAAATTTGTTGGCGTCTCCAAGTCTCCAGATTTGTGAAGTTTTCCAAATTTGTTTATCCAGACGTAAAATTTAGTCTCCTGATTTTAAATTCTGGAATTTTTTCAGAAATAAATTTTCGGACATGTGATTTTTTTATTAATCCAGAGTAAGATTCTGAATATCTGAAATTTAATTTTTGGACGAGTTCCGATAAATAAATTCCGGAAAGTTACATCATGAAAAATGAAAAGGGCATTTTTGGAAAAGAAATTTTTTTAAAAAAATTACAAGATGTGCGAAGTAAAAAACAAGGTGCAAATAACAATGCCCTTTCGGAGGAGTATAGTGGGTCGTGGCCCAACAGAAATCCAAGGATAGTGAAGATTCAACTATTCCACCTCTTAAGAAGATGATGGTTCTAGAAAAGAAAAGGGGGCAAAAATTTACTCAGCCCTGTTTGCGAGTTTGAATGGGAGGAAAGGGAGGGGATCAAAGAGGAGGGAGGGAAGGAGAAGGAGAGTATACATATCTCCTTGTTTGGGACTGAAATGGAAAAAGTGGGTTGAAGAGGAGAATGGGGGATTAACTAAAATACCTCAAAATATTTCCCTCCAAATAATAGAATTCACAAACAAGATGGGGGAAAATTAACCTCTCGTTTCTTTCCTCACCCTTCCAAAAAACAACTCACAAACATAACTTCAGGGAATAATCTGCTATGCTCTTAACCTCAACCATTATCCTCTTCCCTTCCCTTCCTCTATCACTATCAGCCATAACAGTCAATACAATATTCATTCAAAATGGTGGTCATTGTCGCAACCAAAAATTACGGCAGGGACGCCGATAAAAAGAGATTTTAAGGAAATGTAGAGTCGCCACCAATTTTATTTAATTTAGGAAAAATTGGAAAACCTTTAAAAACGGTCTTTGGAACCAAGTTGAGTTCGGTAGTCGGTTATGAGTAGGGAAGGTGTTAAGCACCCTACATCACCCATCCTACGAATGGTACCTTGAATTAATCGTGCAAAATTAAATTATTTATTTTTTTACCCCAAAAATATTTTCAAGGAAGGATTTATTTATTTATTAATATTTTATTTATTTTTATGTTTCTTTATTGTTTTTTTTTATTTAATTTTTTTAAAAAAAATATATATATATTATTGATAAATCCTAAATGGGATTGAACATGGCACGTAAGTCCATAGGGCAACCTTGAAGCTAAGGGATTGAGCATGACACTTGTCATAGAGCAACCCAAAAACATTAAATAAATTATTGATTAATTATCCACATTAAATAAATTAAAAGAACACAAAAATAATGGAAAAATTAATTTTGGCTTGACGAGATGATTGATCCCGCTCCTACGTACTCCCTGCTTCGATGGGAAACACAAAGCCACGTAGTTCTTATAGAAAATATTTTATTTTTGTTGGTTGATTTTAATTTTTATGAAAAGGTTTTATATTTAAAAGGGTTTTTTTATATTTTTACATTTTTTATTTATTTTTTTACCGAAAAACTCCTAAGTGAGATAGAACATGACAGATATGTCCACCGAGCTATCCCCTACCCCCTATCCCGAACCTGAGGAATTGAGTGTGATACCTCTCACAAAGCAATCCCAAAAATAATCTGACTTTGATGTTTTTGTTTTTTTTATTTCTATTTTATTTATTTTGTCATAAATATTTCAAAAGAAAAATAAAAACTATAGATATTAAAGCACAAAGGAAACAAAATAGGGTTTCAATCTCATAAATATTCATAAGCCAGCCGATTTTTAAGTTGGGTAAAACCCATTTAATTTGGGCCAATAGCATATCCATGATACCAATTATTCATTCAAATTAATTCTACATAATAAGAAAATAAACAAAATAAAACAAAGATAAAACACAATCAGAACAGATACCAAAAGGAAAAGCAAGGCTCTTTTCCCTTCACCTGTGAGAACAGACACAGGAACTGGGTGGTCGTGACGGCGGAACAGCGGAGCTTCGCTGCTGAGGCTGAGATGGTAGTGGATCCGGGTCCGGGGCGAGCTACTGCGGGAGTGGTGCTGGCGGCGCGAGGAAGGACGACAGAAGGAGACCAAATCCGAGTCGTAGTGTGCGTGGGTCTTAATCCTGCTAGGTGGTCGGAACGACGGTGTCAGACTACTGGGTTGCTGTTCTGCTGGATGGATCTGGGCGGCATGGTGTGAACAGAGAGATGAGGGAGAGAGAGACAGCCACGCGAGTGTCGGATGGTGGCACTGCTGGTGGGCCGACGACGAGCGAGACAAGGGAGAGAAGAGAGAATGCGGTCAAAGTGGGAGGGTGTGTCACGTCTGCTTCTAGAGGAAAGGAGAATATGAAGTTTGAAGGGAGAGAGGTAGGTTTGATGGATAAAGGAAGAAAATAAGGAAAGAAAATGAGATGTCAAAAAATGGGCTCCTGGTGAAGAAGAAGAAAGCAACGCAAAAATAAAAGAATGGGAGAGAGGAAGGCCAAAACATAAAAACCGGATCTCTTTTTCTGATCTGTGTTGTGATTTTTTATAATGCTCATTCCTCTCATCTTGATCCTACAATTCTGCCAAGATTAAGATTGAAATCTGATCCTGATCCTAAAAACAGGCCAAGATCAAGATTTCTATCTCTGGTTTGAAATCAAAATCTACCAAGCCTCATCTGCTAGGGTTTGTTGGGGGAGGATGAAATTATTTTTATTATTTTTATTTTCTTTGTAAATTTTTTTATTTATTATTTTTTGAAATTTTTAGTGAACCCGGTCAAAATGGGGTGTTCACAGTTGCCCCTCTTTACTTGTTCATTACTAGAATACATGAAAAAAGAACGATTTTTCATGTCAGAGTAGTAAGGAACCAGTAAAGAAAATGAACTCACATTTTAGCCAGGATGGGAAACAGACTGGAGAAAATTAAGTTTTAGAGCTTGGAAAATAAAAACGACTGTGGGCCTCCGATCCCAAATTAAAATTCGTAGTGAGTCTCAGAGTTCTAAAAATTAATCTGCAGCGGGCCTTAGATCCCAAAAATAAATTTGCAGTGAGCCTCAGAGCTCGGAAAATAAATTGCAGCGGGCCTCAGATCCCAAATATAAAATTAGTAGTGAGCCTCAGAGCTCGAAAAATAAATTTGCAGCGGGCCTCAGATCCCAAAAATAAATTTGCAGTGAGCCTTAGAGCTCGAAAAATCAGAGCTCGAAAAATAAAATGTAGTGGGCCTCAGATCCCAAAAATAAATTTGCAGTGAGCCTCAGAGCTCGAAAAATAAATTGCAGTGGGCCTCAGATCCCAAAAATAAATTTGCAGTGGGCCTCAGAGCTCGAAAAATAAATTGCAGTGGGCCTCAGATCCCAAAAATAAATTTGCAGTGGGCCTCAGAGCTCGAAAAAATAAATTGCAGTGGGCCTCAGATCCCAAAATAAATTTGCAGTGAGCCTCAGAGCTCGAAAAATAAAATGCAGTGGGCCTCAGATCCCAAAAATAAATTTGCAGTGAGCCTCGGAGTTCGAAAAATAAATTGCAGTGGGCCTCAGATCCCAAAAATAAAATTAGTAGTGAGCCTCAGAGCTCGAAAAAATAAAATTGCAGTGGGCCTCTGATCCTGAAAATAAATTTGCAGTGAGCCTCAGAGCTCGGAAAATAAATTGCAGCGGGCCTCAAATCCTAAATATAAAATTAGTAGTGAGCCTCAGAGCTCAAAAAATAAATTTGCAGCGGGCCTCAGATCCCAAAAATAAATTTGCAGTGAGCCTCAGAGCTCGAAAAATAAATTGCAGTGGGCCTCAGATCCCAAAATAAATTTGCAGTGAGCCTCAGAGCTCGAAAAATAAAATTCACTGGGCATCAGATCCCAAAAATAAATTTGCAGTGAGCCTCAGAGCTCGAAAAATAAATTGCAGTGGGCCTCAGATCCCAAAAATAAAATTATTAGTGAGCCTCAGAGCTCGAAAAAATAAAATTGCAGTGGGCCTCAGATCCCAAAAATAAAATGAAGGTAATTTACTTTCTCTTAAAAACTTTTCTTTTACCTTTGTCTCGATCACAACCGAACCACACGCTCCATTAAAAGACTTCGACCAATATAACCTTTGTTTATCAACAACTCTGAGTCAGTGTCTTTCAATTAGAGGGGCTTCTTTTTCGAAGCGGTGGAAACACATAGAGCGATTATTTCTTTCAAGACTAGGACTCGTGGAGACTTTCATTATTGCTTTCCTTTTCTCCTCATTGTGCACCATTATCTTTCTTATTGACTATGAAATGCTGGGCTTTCTTTGGTTCAAACCATTCGTTGAAGTAACCATTAGAATTATCCAATCATACCATTAAACTTAAATTTACTTAAATTGAGACACGATTTCAATGCGCAATCATGATTTAAGCACAATAGGAAAAATGGACGAATAAAATCCTTGCCTTAATATGAGAATTTACATTGCACACAAAGAAATTGGAAAGAAAGAGGGGAAACACAAAGGGGTGTATGGGAATTGTATGAAAAGGGATAATGGAACGAAAGAAAAACCGCATAAAAATTTACCCCAGTATTGGTTCCTTGATCCTCTTAACTGATTCCCAGCAACTGTTTGACGTCGCAGATCCTGGTCTCAGCTTCCACATACATCCTTTCATTAACATTTCAATGATTTTCTTTGCCCCATTGTAGCCAGTCACAAACAAAATTGCCCCAGTGTAGCAAGTTATGAGCAAAACTCCCCCAGTGTGGTGAATATTGAGATATCTCTTAAACTGCCCTTGCGGGTTTTCAGCCTAAGATTCAGCTTCTTTGTCCTAATTTTTTCTTAGGTCGCCCTTTCGGGTTTTCAACCTAACGGAATTCTCTCTCTCTCTTCTTCTTTTTTTTTTTTTTATGCCCTAACTTTTGCTTAGGCCGCCCTCGCGGGTTTTCGACCTAACGGACTTCTTTTTTTATTTTATTTTATTTATGCCCTAACTTTTGCTTAGGTCGCCCTCGCGGGTTTCCGACCTAACGGGCTCTCCCTTTTTTTTTATTAGGCATAGAACTTTTTTTCACGGCATCAGAGTTTACAGGTCTCGGTAGCTCTCGTCCGTTTTCATCTGTTAGGACCAAGGCTCCGCCTGAGTATGCCTTCTTTACTATATATGGCCCTTCATAATTGGGTGCCCATTTTCCTCGAGCATTTTCTTGGTTGGGAAGTACTTTCTTTAACACCAAATCACCTGGTTGAAACTCTCTATGACGGACTTTCTTATTAAAGGCTTTAGCCATTCTTCTCTGATATAGTTGTCCATGACAAAGGGCCACCAGTCTTTTTTCCTCAATCATGTTCAACTGATCATATCGAGCTTTCACCCATTCTGATTCTTCCAAGTCAGCTTCCATCAGCACTCTTAATGAAGGGATTTCAACTTCTATAGGAGAAACGACTTCCATTCCATACACCAATGAGAAAGGCGTTGCCCCAGTACTTGATCGTATATTGGTACGATACGCGTGCAAAGCGTATGGCAACATTTCATGCCAATCCTTATAATTTACGACCATTTTAGCAACAATTTTCTTGACATTCTTGTTGGCCGCTTCTACCGCCCCGTTCATCTGAGGTCTATATGGGGTGGAATTATGGTGCTTGATTTTAGAAGTCTCTAATAACTTCTTTACATCCGCCCCATTAAGGTTGGCAGCATTATCTGTAATGATTCTTTCTGGTATTCCATAGCGACAAATAATATCCCTTTTTAGGAACTTGGTAAACACCTTTTGAGTTATATTGGCATATGATGCTGCTTCTACCCACTTAGTAAAGTAATCTATTGCAACCAGGATGAAGCGATGTCCGTTTGAAGCCTTGGTATTGATTGGTCCAATGACGTCTATCCCCCACATAGAAAACGGCCATGGAAACACCAGATTGTGTAGTTGGAACGGTGGAGCTTTGATCTGATATGCATATATTTGGCATTTACGGCATTTTCGGACATACTCCAGACAATCGGCTTCCATTGTTAGCCAATAGTGACCATTTCGTAGGATTTTGCGTGCCATCATGTGACCATTGGCATGTGTTCCACATATCCCTTCGTGAACTTCTGCCATGATAGTCCGAGCTTCACGAGCATCAACACATCTTATAAGGACCCCATCATAGTTCCTCTTATATAGAATTTCGCCATCTAAGTAAAAGGACATTGATAATCTACGAATCGTCCTCTTGTTTACTTCATTTGCTCCAGCTTGGTATGTTCTACTCTTCATATATTGCTTGATGTCATGATATCAAGGATTACCATCGAGCTCTTCTTCCACATGTGCACAGTATGCGGGCTCATCTTGTACCTTCACTTGAATAGGCTGGACGGTGGTATGGAGACCCAGCTTGGTCATAGCGGCTAATGTGGCTAAAGCGTCCGCAAATTGATTCTTGTCTCGAGCCAAGTGCGAGAAAGTAATCTCATCAAACTTCGCAACTAACTGAGTCAAGTATTTCTGATACGGGATAAGCTTGGGATCTTTAGTTTGCCATTCGTCGTTGACTTGATAAATGATTAAGGCTGCATCTCCAAAGACCTTTAGCTGTTTTATTCCAAGATCAATTGCTGCTTGTAATCCACTTGCACATGCTTCATACTCAGCAATATTGTTGGTGCATTCAAATTCGAGCTTCACAGCCACTGGGTATTGCTTGCCCTCCGGAGAAATAACCACCGCCCCTATGCCGCTTCCATGCATATTAACTGCTCCATCAAAATACATCTTCCACCTATCATCTTCCTCTGTTTCACCTTCTTCCAATGACAGTATCTCTCCATCAGGGAACTCGGATATAATTGGTTGTCCTCCCTCAAGAGGGTTTTCAGCTAAGTGATCAGCAATTGCACTTCCCTTAACGGATTTCCGGGTCACATACTTATTATCGAATTCTGATAATATCATTTGCCACTTTGAGACCCTTAATGATATGTGAGGACTTTCAAAGATGTACTTCAAAGGGTCCATTCGAGAGATTAACCAAGTGGTGTAGTATAACATGTATTGCCCGAGTCTCTTGGAGGTCCATATCAATGCGCAACAAGTCTTCTCAATTGCCATGTATCGGGCTTCGCAGTCATTAAACTTCTTGCTCAGATAGTAAATTGAATGTTCTCTTTTTCCAGACTCATCATGTTGCCCCAACATTGCCCCCATTGAGGTTGGGAGGATCGTGAGATACAGTATCAAAGGACGACCTTGAGTGGGCGGCACCAACATTGGTGGGTTTAATAGGTATGCCTTTATTTTGTCAAAGGCTTCCTGACATTCCCCATTCCATCTCCCCGGATTATTCTTCTTTAATAGCTTAAAAATAGGCTCACACGTGCTTGTCAAGTTAGCAATGAATCGGGCAACGTAATTTAATCTCCCTAGAAAACCCCTTACTTCTCGTTCATTCTTGGGAGCTGGCATGTCCCTGATCGCCTTTGCCTTTTTCGGATGCACCTGTATTCCTTCCTTGTTGACCACAAAACCCAACAATTTCCCAGTTGAGGCTCCAAACACATTTTGTAGGATTGAGTCTCAGATTGTACTTCCTTAATCTCTCAAATAACTTATGCAAAACTGCTACATGACTTTCCCCCTCCTTAGACTTAGCCACTATGTCATCCACATATACCTCTATTTCCTTGTGCATCATATCATTGAACAATGCTACCATAGCACGCTGGTAGGTAGCTCCGGCATTCTTCAGGCCAAAAGGCATTACTTTGTAACAAAAAGTTCCCCAAGGGGTGATGAAAGTCGTCTTCTCTTTGTCATCGACATCCATGAGAATATGATTGTATCCCGAATACCCATCCATGAAAGAGAATCTGTGGTTCCTTGTTGTGCTGTCTACGAGGACATCAATATGAGGCAATGGGAAGTCATCCTTCGGACTTGTTTTGGTCAGATCTCTGTAATCCACACACATTCTTACTTTTCCATCCTTCTTTGGTACTGGTACGACATTAGCGACCCATTCTGGGTGTCTCGACACTTCCACAAACCCAGCTTCTAACTACTTAATTACCTCTTCTTTGATCTTTAGTGACATATCCGGATGCATCCTCCTCAACCTTTGTTTCTTCACCACCGTATCTGGGTACAGTGGGATTTTATGTGATGCTATCTCTGGATCCAATCCTGGCATATCTTTGTAGGACCATGCAAACACATCAAGGTACTCCTTAAATAGCGCGACCATTTCTGTACGTTCTGGATTATCCACTATTTTCAACTCCTTCTTGTCTTCCTCTGTCCCCATATTAATCACTTCTATAACTTCATCATTTGAAGTGAACCCATTTTCTGAGTGCTCTATCATCTTTGTAAATTCCTCGATGGCTTCTTCTTCTTCACTAATCCCAGAATCGTCTTCGTCAACAGCCGCGAGGGAATCAGTAAATGAGGTTTCAAGGTTCCTTTTGTGAGACAAACCTTCGACGGTGGTGAGGTTCCTGAAAGAAGATGTTTGAAACAAGAGAAATATAGGCAAGGATATTATTCAAGAAATGAAACTCAATTGATGTAAGATAAAAGGGTAGAGAAAGGAAGACACCAAGAAAAATGCTGAAATCATACTAACTCATTTTATTCATTTCTCAACTAAAGTAAACATCAGTTTATACGAGATACAAAAAGGTAATTACTTCATGGAAATAACATCAACAAGTGGTTCAGACTGCCAATTTCCAAGGACCTCATTGTTAGCAGAGAGATAAATAACAGGGTTTCTTGCCTGCTCCTCTTCAAGTGCACTGATAGTGAAATGAGGGGAAGTCAACTTTTTTGGCGAGATCACTTCAGTTGATGCTGAGAAAGTATCTGTCAAGTGGGGGATATAATTAAATTCCTTTATTTCTTCTTTCTTGCCTCTGAGAGTCAGGTACTTCATATTTTCTGCTAGAGAAGGATTGTATCCTAGTCCATGTCTTCCATCTCTTGTAACTGCTACAATCGGTTGAGGGATCCCTTGGAGGCTTGCCCCTAGGCCTCTTACTTTCTGATACCCATTCCTTTCCCTTATACGGACTGCCACTTCATTCACATTTTGCATTGGCAGCTCCTCCTTCTTACTCTCTGGCTTCAGGATTTCAAAACTATGTAGGGAATCATCCTCGACTTGCTCTGCACTTTCTACGTATGGTAACGAAACAGGCTTTGAAAGAGAACACAAAAACAACTAGGCCCTACTTCGAGGGGCAGAGTTATTTCCCCTAAGATCCCTCTTGCTGTCCCATCAAAGGCTCGCACAATCATCTCTTAGGGTGTCAAATCCGTCAAGCCTATGTTTAGCTGCTCTAGAGTGGAGAACGGGATCACATTCAATGTCGAGCCACCATCTATAAGCACCTTCGCAATCACAAATCCTTTGCACCTTAGGGTAATGTGGAGTGCCTTAGGACTACCTCTAAACTTTAAAAACACCTCATCTTCCGAGAAATTGATCATGTTGATTCGCCTCACCGGATCCACCATGTTTACTACATTCTCTGGCGTGACGTCGCGATTAACATAAGCTTCATTCAACACCTTCAATAATGCCTTACGATGCATTTCTGATGTGAGGACAAGCGACAAAAGGGATATTCTTGCCGGTGTTTTCTTCAACTGCTCTATCACATCGTATTCACTTTGTTTCATGATCTTCAGAAACTCTTCTTCTTCTTCTTCCTTCTCTTTTCCTTCATCTTTGGTATTCTTCCTTGCTTCTTCTTCTACCGGGTTATAGTATCGCCCACTCTTTGTGATGCCTCCAATTCTCACAACATTAGTAACCTAGGCCTTCGAAGTTTCTCCTGCCCCTCCTACTAGCTCAACTTTATGTTCATAATTCCAGGGTACAACGTGTGTATCATTATAATCAAAAGGAGTTGGCTTTGTCACCTTTACAATCACTTTTTCTGGTGCCGGCGCATCATTCATAGGTGGTATCCGGAGCACAACTTTTTCAACCACACTAACTTCTTCAGTCGTACCTCGCCTAGCTTGGATCACCCCCAAGGTAAGTAATCATTGGACTCGGAACTTAAAGTCCCAACAAGTTTTGATATCATGCCCTACCTGCACATGATGATAATCACAACTTAAATCACCATCATACTTCTCTTTTTCTCCGATCAGCTTCGCCGGTGCAACAATATCATATCCTGCTTTCTTGAGCCCTGCGAATACTTCTTGCATCGGGGTTTGCAATTCCAAAACCTTCTTGACTTGAGGCCCTTTCACCTCCAAGTTATTCATGCTATTTCCCGCATTATGGTTTGGGATTGGGTTATTAACAATGCTAGGCCCAGAATCTTCTTCGAAACCCAATCTTCTACAAGCAATCAATTTTCTTACTGCTATCTTGAAGGCCTCACATTCTTCAATGGAATGTCCCAGGGCATCCATGTGATATTTGCAAGTCAAGTTTGGATTGTACCAAGCAGGGAAAGGTGGTTCCATAGGCCGTACAGGATTTCCAGCGATTAGGTGACGATCAAATAGTTGTTTGAACAAATCTGCATTGGAGATAGACAGTCTTGGGAAAGGAGGCAGATTTTGATATTGCGAACGTCCCTAATTTGGAAAATTTGAGCGAGGTCGAGGGTAGCTTGGATGGTTTTGTTGAGGTGCAGGTGGATAATGAGTATATGTTGGGCGAGTGGGGTTGTATGGTTGAGGGGTACGGATGTTATTTATTTGGTTTTGTGGCTGGGTGATGGTTGGTGAGACCTGTTGAGGTGGGTAAAACGGTGTTTGTGTCTGATATGGTGCTTGGTACCTTGGGTATGAAGGGACATGTCGAGGTCCAAAGTTTGGTTGGTGTTGCACATAATTTGCTTCTGCTTCCTTCTTCTTGGGCTAGAACCCCTTCTTGGATGCACTGCCTTCCATGTCAGTTGGCAACTTCCTGGCTCTGGATAGGATTTCAATTCTCTCCCCTGCAGCAATCAAGTCAGAGAAATCCCTATAAGCTACTTCTGCCATTGCTCCGATAAAGGGGGATCCCAGGGTTCCCAAAAAGTATGAGCACATTTCGGACAACATCAGCGGCGGCTGAACCTGAGCAGCCAAACTCCTCCACCTTTGTGCATACTGTTTGAAGGATTCATCACTCTTCTTCTGCATTGTAGTCAACTGTTCACAGGTTGGAGCTACATCCAAATTAAATTTGTATTGATCCATGAACAAATCGGCTAATTCTGTCCACCGAGAGATCTTAGAATGGTCTAACTGAAGGTACCACTCTAGTGCGATTCCGGTCAAACTTTCATGGAAAAAGTAAATGAGGAACTTGTCATCCTTAGACCAGATGGCCATTTTGGTGGCATAGCTAATCAAATGGAATCGTGGGTTCCCACTTCCGTCATATTTTGAAAAATCAGGAATTTTGAAATCCTTAGGAATCACGACATTTGTGGCAGGACAAAGTTCTTCAATCTTGAGAAGGTCATGAGTATTTGAGCCCTTGATCTCTTTTATTTGTTCTTCTACCTTCTCCATCCACTCTTCCTTCATCTTATCGGGTCCAAACTGGACTCCTCTTGATTGTTCAGGAATGAATGCATGGGGTTTTTCCCACGTATAGCCAGCAGCCTCATGATACACATTCTCGATGGGGCGATATCCTTCCCCGATGGGGATTACTGTGGGTTCTGTGTAACCCGACATTCCCTGAGTAAAGCTATGGTTTATGTTTGAAAACATTGGCGCCGTTACCATGGAGAGGGCCGACTGTACGCTCACATGTGGGTCATCTTCATTTCCACTTCTATTTGCACTAGGCCTGCTAAGAGATTCCCTCATATCCTGTAGTATAGCCTCCAACCTTGCTTGAGTTTCAGAGATTTCAGCCACCCTTCCCCTCACTTCGTCTACTTCTAAACTCAAGTTCCTTCCTGTCTCAGGATTGTTGGCAACCATCCTAGTCCGGGATCTTGTGTTGTAAACTCGGGTTTGATTGGTATTGTCTTTCTTAGGTCGCATAATGATTCTCGAACCCTCAAATTCGTGTTTTTAGCTCTGTTCGAAAAATCGTCAATTATTCTAATCAGTAACCCCCTTTTTTTAAATAATTTTTGGCATTATTATTACTATTAAAAGAAAGATAAAAGTATGCTTCGAAAAACAATGAATTCTTTCTTTTGCAAAGGAAAGACCATTTTTTGTAGCAAGTAACTTCACCCCGACACATAACTCTAGGGGCACATCCCCCTTAGGTTAATGCGTGGTTGATGACAAATCCATGGGAACATGTGTCCCTCAATAGACAGCATCATTCACTAGCAATGCAATCATACACACCCTAAGATAGAGCAGAATTCACTGATGGATGTAACCCCTAAAAAAAAGGCTTTTATTTCTTTGAAGAGAAAATACAATGTCTCCCATCTAACAGAATTACATCAAAAGTTTTAAAGTCTTCACATCATTGATTTTCACGTCAATTCTAATATTCTTCTTCAGGCCAATTGCATTGCTAGAGTTAGACATTTCCGTTCCTTGCTACACAGATAGTGTCTTTCCTCCACAAAAGAGAACCACCAATATATATATATATATATATATATATATATATATATATATATATATATATATATATTATTTTACAAAAAAAATAAATAATAATAAAATTAAAATAAAATATATATATTATATGTATTTTATTTATTTATTATCCATTTGTTAAAACACAAAGGGAAATGAAACAAAAATAAATAAATAAGTAAATAGATAGAAAAACACAAGGGATGTATAAACTTCTAAGTCGAGCGGCCAATAAGTCAAATTAGGAGTATAAACTTTAGGATGTGTCTAGACTTCTAAAGATCAAGGTCCCCAGATTGCCCTTGTCAAGGACTTAGTTCATGAACCTAATCACGAGTAGGGATAAACCCTCCAGGATGACTAGTCCTTGACACTAGTAACAATCCGAGTGGTGAGTCAACAAATATCAGAGAGGCAATAGGACTTCAATGACAATGCTGAGTCACCGCCTAATCCTTAAGGTTCCACAAGCTCGGGTATAGAGCTGAAAGTGTGTGAAAATGAGTGTCGGTGTTGTGTGTGCAGGAGGCATACAAACCTGTACAATCCTAATACATAACTACTTGAACCTGCTCGACAAGCAAACAAAATAAAAATAAAAATATCATGGTTTTCTATCCTAATGTAAAAAAAAAATATTATTAAAGCAAAAAGGAATCAAATATATACAAAAAATAAAAGAAAACAATAAAAGGGGTAAACAATAAATACCAAATGCACAAGGCTTGACTCTCGAAAATGTCCCCAGTGGAGTCGCCATCTGTCGCAACCAAAAATTACGGCAGGGACGACGATAAAAAAGAGATTTTAAGGAAATGTAGAGTCGCCGCCAATTTTATTTAATTTAGGAAAAATTGGAAAACCTTTAAAAACGGTCTTTGGAACCAAGTTGAGTTCGGGAGTCGGTTATGAGTAGGGAAGGTGTTAAGCACCCTACATCACCCATCCTACGAATGGTACCTTGAATTAATCGTGCAAAATTAAATTATTTATTTTTTTACCCCAAAAATATTTTCAAGGAAGGATTTATTTATTTATTAATATTTTCTTTATTTGTATGTTTCTTTATTGTTTTTTTAATTTAATTTTTTTAAAATATATATATATATATATATATATATATATATATTATTGATAAATCCTAAATGGGATTGAACATGGCACGTAAGTCCATAGGACAACCTCGAAGCTAAGGGATTGAGCACGACACTTGTCATAGAGCAACCCAAAAACATTAAATAAATTATTGATTAATTATCCACATTAAATAAATTAAAAGAACACAAAAATAATGGAAAAATTAATTTTGGCTTGACGAGATGATTGATCCCGCTCCTACGTACTCCCTGCTTCGATGGGAAACTCAAAGCCACGTAGTTCTTATAGAAAATATTTTATTTTTGTTGGTTGATTTTAATTTTTATGAAAATGTTTTATATTTAAAAGGTTTTTTTTTTATATTTTTACATTCTTTATTTATTTTTTTACCGAAAAACTCCTAAGCGAGATAGAACATGACAGATATGTCCACCGAGCTATCCCCTATCCCCTATCCCGAACCTGAGGAATTGAGTGTGATACCTCTCATAAAACAATCCCAAAAATAATCTGACTTTGATGTTTTTGTTTTTTTTTTATTTCTATTTTATTTATTTTGTCATAAATATTTCAAAAGAAAAATAAAAACTATAGAGGATAAAGCACAAAGGAAACAAAATAGGGTTTCAATCTCATAAATATTCATAAGCCCAGCCGATTTTTAAGTTGGGTAAAACCCATTTAATTTGGGCCAATAGCATATCCATGATACCAATTATTCATTCAAATTAATTCTACATAATAAGAAAATAAACAAAATAAAACAAAGATAAAACACAATCAGAACAGATACCAAAAGGAAAAGCAAGGCTCTTTTCCCTTCACCTGTGAGAACAGACACAGGAACTGGGTGGTCGTGACGGTGGAACAGCGGAGCTTCGCTGCTGAGGCTGAGATGGTAGTGGATCCGGGTCCGGGGCGAGCTACTGCGGGAGTGGTGCTGGTGGCGCGAGGAAGGACGGCAGAAGGAGACCAGATCCGAGTCGTGGTGTGCGTGGGTCTTAGTCCTGCGAGGTGGCCGGAACGGCGGTGTCAGACTACTAGGTTGCTGTTCTGCTGGATGGATCTGGGCGGCACGGTGTGAACAGAGAGATGAGGGAGAGAGAGACAGCCGCACGAGTGTCGGACGGCGGCACTGCTGGTGGGCCGACGACGAGTGAGACAAGGTAGAGAAGAGAGAATGCGGTCAGAGTGGGAGGGTGTGTCACGTCTGCTTCTAGAGGAAAGGAGAAGATGAAGTTTGAAGGGAGAGAGGTAGGTTTGATGGATAAAGGAAGAAAATAAGGAAAGAAAATGAGATGTCAAAAAATGGGCTCCTGGTGAAGAAGAAGAACGCAACGCAAAAATAAAAGAATGGGAGAGAGGAAGGCCAAAACATAAAACCGGATCCCTTTTTCTGATCTGTGTTGTGATTTTTTATAATGCTCATTCCTCTCATCTTGATCCTACAATTCCGCCAAGATTAAGATTGAAATCTGATCCTCATCCTAAAAACAGGCCAAGATCAAGATTTCTATCTCTGATTTGAAATCAAAATCTACCAAGCCTCATCTACAAAAATTAAATTCTAATTCAAAATAAAGTGGTTGCTAGGGTTTGTTGGGGGAGGATGAAATTATTTTTATTATTTTTATTTTCTTTGCAAATTTTTTTATTTATTATTTTTTGAAATTTTTAGTGAACCCGGTCAAAATAGGGTATTCACAATCATAATCATGAATTAAAACAAAACAAAAAAAGCTATGAAATATTTATTGGTAAAATAAGAAGAAATGAAAAGAGAGAGAAACGTATGAAATAATATTGCAACCGAAGGCGAAGAGAATGAATCAATGAGAATGAACGTGAGTGAGAACAGAAATCAATTCATGCAAATGCTATAACTGTCAAGAATTTGATCTATTGAAAGTTTGAGATTTTTTTAGGTATTATATATTAGGACAAGTTTTTTTTTTTTTTTCTGGAAAGGAAGTTGTATATCAAGACAAGTTAGTTTAATTTTTTTTACACTACCCGTTATTGATAAATCTAATCTAAATCATGTTATGCGTTAGTAACGTAATTAAGATAAGAATTAAACATTATCGATGATATGATAATATAATTTATAATTGACTAACGACCTGAATATAGTTCATTAAGTGTGTCAATTAAATCTTTATATTAGCCAACAAAGGTTAGTCCAGTTGGTAAGGATACGGCTCATAACCCACAAAATCGTAAGTTTTAACTCCACTGTCGATGTGAGAACCTCATTGGTGGGTGATCCGTAAGTTTCTTTGTAAGCCCTCTTTGAGCCGTGGGGTCTGCACTGGCCCAAGTGTGCCCCTGGAACCCAACTCACCTAAACATTATTTAACAAAAAAAAAATCTTTATATTAATTTGAGGTTCCAATTCAAAATTTTGTGTCGGTGATTTTGTTGGCGTAGAGAGTGAGAGAATCACATAAGTGTCTTAGTAAAGAGACGTGACGAGAACAATGTGGGATACCCATCATGATTATGTCATGTTTTAGATATCTTTTTCAGCAATGCTATGTGATGCGAATCACTTTTCGTAAAAGATTTAACCGGTGTTATCAAAACAAGACTGGACCGGCAACCGGAGTCATGATCGGTCCGGTTATCATGTTAGACCGGATAGTCATGTGAACCGGTGCTGATGTCATTAACTCGGCTAAGAACCAGGGTGAACCGGTACGAACCGACATCTAGACTCGCAAGAACTGGATCGAAAGTTGATGTCATATGTGCTCCCTGCTGATGTCATCGTGTGAAACTGGGACTCGAACACGGGTGGAGGCGAAGACATCAAGTACGCACGCCGTTGGACCAACATAATTCACTTGAATAGATTTTAATCATTATATATATATATATATATATATATATATATATACACACACGCGTAGATTTAGTAAAAAAAATTACATATTTAATATATATCGGTTCACACGGTTCAGTCGATGACTCACGATTGGACCAATGACCCATTGACCATTGTCCTGATCGAGTCGATGGTCGATCCAATTTTAATAACACTGGATGTAACTAGTGAAAACTAACCAATCAGAAATAAGATAGCAATAATGAAAAGAGAGAATGTTAATAGCAAAACATACGGTAATTTTCTTGTTTTTTTGGTAAAATAGGTAAATTGATCCTATACGTTTATTTTATTTTTCATATTGGTCCTATAAGTTTTTTATTTTTCAAATTAGTCCTACATGTTATGTTCCGTTTTCACATTTGTCATTTCCGTCAATTTTGACCTAACGCCGTCAGTTTTGATGTCATGTGTCTGACTAAGGTGATAGCCACATCAGATCAAAACTGATGGTGTTAGGTCAAAATTGATGGAAACGACTAATGTGAAAACGTAACGTAACGTGTATGACCAATTTGAAAAATTAAAAACTTATAAGACCAATATAAAAAATAAAATAAACGTATAAGACCAATTTACCTTTTTTTTTTTTGGTTGCATATCGTTTCATGAAATGAAGTTCTAGCATTTTTCTTTTTTATTTTGTATTAAGCTTCCATGTTCCACCCCAATGCTCTTAGTTTCTTGTCCTAAAAATATTTGCTAAAATATATAAGCCAAGGTGTTCCGTCCAAATACCTCGGATGTGAGATACTCGGCCGAACGAGGATTAGTGGGGTGTTTTTGGATTGTGCTTGACAGAATGTGGATTCTGCTCCTAGGTATCCAAAGGGGAATCAAAGCAAACGTAGTTCTGAATGAGGGGGTGAGCCCCCTATTTATAGAGATCTCTCAGGATCAAGCTCCGAAATAAGCGGAGAAATATTTGGATCAGGCCATTATTATTCGGTGAGATATCAGGATTAGCCTGATTATTGGGAGAGATATCCGGAGCCTGATTATCCGGAGGTATTATGACTAGCGAGATATTCGGCCCAGTTAGCTGCGGCTGGATAGCTTGGGGCCGAGGTATCTACGTGCGTGGCCTGTCATGGAAAAGGACCGAGTAGTCATCCTCGGGCGTCAGGTGTGCTGACGTGTTCTCGGCTTCGGAGGAGTTTGGGTTAAGGCCCATTCGCGGGGGTAAGCTCGGTTGGTCCGGCGTATAGACGAGTTCTCGGTCTTACATTCTCGGCCAGTACACAAGCCCCCCGAGCTCCGAGCTTAAATAAGCGAAAGAGCTGATAAGTATGAAACCGAGCTTATTCTTCGGCCACACAAACTTTGTTCTTTCTTGATATACGTATTTGATTTGATTTCAATAATTTCGTGGCTCAAACTTGGCCTTAATAACTCGATAGCTCGAACTCGACTAATTGGCTCAAACTTGGCCTTAAAAATTTAACTGGCTCGAATCTCGTCCAGGAGGCTCAGACTTGGCCTTTAGAGTTTAACGGCTCGTTTCTGTAGCCGAGAGTTAACGGAGACCGAGAGGAAGTCCCAGCAGTTGGAATCTGAATTTGATGCAATTGAGAGGCTGAAGGGGGATCTCACCCGGATTTCCTCTGAGCGCGAGGAGTTGGCCCGCGGCAACGAACACCTGACTGCCACCCTTACCGAGATTAATACTCGGAACTCCGAGCTGGATTCCCGAGCAAAATCGGCTGAGGAAGGCAAAGCTCGGGTTGAAGAGGACAAGGCTCGTCTTTGAGGAAAAGATCAAAGAGGCTCAGGCTGAAATTGAGCGACTTAAGGCTGCCTTGGAGGCTGAGACCAAGGCTAGGATGGAGCTCCAGGAGGATGTAAAGGAGGCCACCAGCTGTATTATCATCGAGCATCGAAAAGGTTTTGACAAGGCCATTGCCCAAGTTGAGGTTCTAGCCCCTGGCGTTGATCTTCCGGGAGCCGATGTCAATAAGGAGGTGGTGAATGGGGAACTTGTCCCCATCATTCCTGAGGAGGAAGAAGAGGTAGACGTGGTGGGGGATTCTCCCGAGGGTCACATTGAGGCCGAGGAGAATCATAGGGGCGAGTAACTTAGCTTTTTGTTTTTCTTTATCCCTTGTACTGGGCTTGTGCCCCTGTAACTTGGCTTTACTTTTTCTTTACGCATTGTACTCGGTTTCCCTAATAAAATAATGGCTCGTACTCGGCCCTTATATTCGAACTTTGATTATTTGAACTCGGTTTGTAACAATTTAACGGCTCGAACTCGGCCGTCAAGCTCAAACTTGGCCTTAGGAACTTAACTGGCTCGTACTCGGCCACCAGGCTCAAACTTGGCCTTTAAAAATTGAATGGCTCGAACTCGGCCACCAGGCTCAAACTTGGCCTTTAAAAATTGAACGGGCTCGAACTCGGCCATCAGGCTCAAACTTGGCCTTAACAATTTAATTGGCTCGAACTCGGTCATCAGGCTCAAACTTGGCCTTTAAAAATTGAACTGGCTCGAACTCGGCCATCAGGCTCAAACTTGGCCTTTAAAAATTGAACTGGCTCATACTCGGCCACCAGGCTCAAACTTGGCCTTGGAAATTTGACTGGCTCGAACTCGGCCATTGGCTCGTACTCGGCCACCAGGCTCAAACTTGGCCTTAGAAATTTGATTGGCTCGAACTCGGCCATCAGGCTCAAACTTGGCCTTAACAATTTAACTGGCTCGAACTCGGCCATCAGGCTCAAACTTGGCCTTTAAAAATTGAACTGGCTCGAACTCGGCCATCAGGCTCAAACTTGGCCTTTAAAAATTGAACTGGCTCGTACTCGGCCACCAGGCTCAAACTTGGCCTTGGAAATTTGACTGGCTCGAACTCGGCCATTGGCTCGTACTCGGCCACCAGGCTCAAACTTGGCCTTAGAAATTTGAACTGGCTCGAACTCGGCCATCAGGCTCAAACTTGGCCTTTAAAAATTGAACTGGCTCGAACTCGACCATCAGGCTCAAACTTGGCCTTAACAATTTATTTGGCTCGAACTCGGCCATCAGGCTCAAACTTGGCCTTTAAAAATTGAACTGGCTCGTACTCGGCCACCAGGCTCAAACTTGGCCTTGGAAATTTGACTGGCTCGAACTCGGCCATTGGCTCGTACTCGGCCACCAGACTCAAACTTGGCCTTAGAAATTTGATTGGCTCGAACTCGGCCATCAGGCTCAAACTTGGCCTTTAAAAATTGAACTGGCTCGAACTCGGCCATCAGGCTCAAACTTGGCCTTAATGAGGAAAAGATAATCCCAAACCACTCTGTCATAGGCCTTGCTGATATCTATCTTCATAGCAGCTTCATCTTTCTTACCGCCTATCTTGCACTTTATTTAGCCACCGAAGACAAGACTGATAAATATCATCACCACACATGTTCCAGAATCTTCTATAGAAAGCAGAGTTCAAACCATCCGGGTCAGGAGCCTTATCCGAGTGCATTTGAAAAA
Organism: Sophora flavescens; assembly: GCA_030762895.1. NCBI lineage: Eukaryota > Viridiplantae > Streptophyta > Magnoliopsida > Fabales > Fabaceae > Sophora > Sophora flavescens. Next base: position 152,978,776 of record CM061066.1, read on the forward strand.
CTGCATCTCTAAACTCATCTTTTGTGAAAGGGGCTACAAGAAAATCATTGTCTTGCACACTGAGCCTACGACCTATAGCTTGTAGAACAGGATTATAATTTGATTGCTGAGCTTAGAACAACTCAGTAAAGTAGTTTTTGCTTAAATCGCATAAACCATGCTGAGTATCAATTAAGTTATTACCTTCATCACTCAACTGCATGATCTTATTTCTTTTCTTTCTAGATGTAGCTGCTACATGAAAGAACTTTGTGTTCATGTTTCCATCCCTCATCCAAAATACCTTTGTTCTCTGCTTCCAAAAGGCTTCTTCCTGAGTTAGCAAACTATCCAGTTTCTGTTTCAGATCAATAAACTCCCTATCTGCCTCCATAGTTTGGATTTCACATACCTCATTAAGCCTTTTTTTTACACTGGTTAATCAACTCCTTATATTTCCTGTGTAAATTTCTGCCCCAAGTGTCCAGTTTTTCTGTACATTTCACCAGTTTGATCAACATTGGATCCTTATTACTTTTATACCAGCAATCCGAGACAACAGGCTCAAGCTCCGGTTCTGTTAACCAGGAATTTTCGAGCCGAAAACGCCTCCTCTTGAACACATAATGCTTCTGTTCAGTCGCTATGAGTAACGGAGAGTGGTCCGAATTAAGACATAATCAGATTGGTCAAACTACTATCCAGAAAACGGTCCAGCCATGAGTTTGTTGCCATAGCTCTATCTAATCTTTCTTCAACTGCACCATCTTTGCCCAGACTCCGCGACCACGTAAATTGATGACCATCCAAGGGGATATCAACAAGCCCACAGTCCATAATTGCTTCTCGGAAGCCACTGATGAGCCAATTAGGGCGATCAATCCTCCCTCTTTTTTCTGTATGGGAAAGGATGATTAAAATCTCCCACAATGCAACAAGGGAGAGTGGATTGCATTGAAAGAGACCTCAGCATATTCCAAGATCGTCTCCTTTGCCCCCTATCAGGAATCTCGTAGAAACCAGTTAGCCGCCACGGATGTTGACTTTCCTCATGAACGAGAATATTGATGAAATTTTGGGAGTAGCTCAGAATTTCACACTGACTGTTGTCGTTTGCAAGGCATAACGTCTCGCACAAGAAAACTATATCCGGCTTGTGACTCCGGACTAGGTCTCTCAATGTCGGAACCGCACTCCGTGGTCGAAAACCCGATAATTCCAACTTAGTATGATCATTGGTCCTGGTGGGTCTGGTAGCCAGGACCTACCTTTAAAAAATTCTCCTTATCTTCATTAGTTTCAGCCGAAAAATCATGTTCGCTTCCTTCTACTTTACTTCTACCACCCCACTTTCTTTTCTTATCACCCTCCCAATCCATATCGTCCATCACATCCTCCAGAATCACCTCATTTATTGGTAATGATTACTTATTTGAAAAATTTGAACTCCCTCCTTGATCTCCGCTGTTATCATTGTTGGCTGCATTATTGGGGTAATTATGACCATTATTATGGGCTTGATTTCCGGAACCGTTTTGATTCTCCGGATTTTCAGGGAACGCGTACTTCTCATCATCCTCCCTGAGATACTTGCTCCTCCTTCCGCGGCCATTCCGTCGCCGCTCGACCTTCAAATCAAACCCCCAGGCCCTAACGCCATCATCGTCCTCCTTCTTAAGCACCAGAGTACAGGATGTATCTGCATACCCCAACATTCCACAGTAGAGACAGAATTTCCCCAACCTTTCATATTTGAACTTCACCATCTTCACTTCTCCTCCACCCTTTCTTATCTTGTTCCTTCGTTTTAGTGGTTTTCGAACGTCTACGAACACCCTTATTCGCATATAGGATAGCCAGAAATCAGAACTGTTGTTAGTGTCATATTCTAAAAACTGACCAATATAGTTCCCCAAGCCCATGTCAACCTCCACCGACATGAATCCAATAGGAAGCTCATGGACTTGGATCCAGAAGTTAACATGAAAGAGTGGTACTTGTGTAGGTATTCGACCCTCTCCAATCTGGCTTAGGATCACAAGATGGTTGTCAAAGTACCAAGGCCCCCCATTTAATACCTTCTGCCTGTCAATCTTATGGAAAAACTGAAATGTAAAAACTCCCTCCTCATACTCCTTGATCGCCACTCCCTGCATAGGTTCCCAGATTGTTGTTAATCGGTCTTTCATCATGCAGACCCTGATAGGCTTGTGGGTCAGAAAACGCCCAACCCTCCATTCACCTTGTAGCTTCTTGAACTTCTCCCTGGCATCCCTCTCTTGCTCCACAATAAAAACAAACCACTCTCCCTCTTCCTCCATCAGGTTCAACCTCCCATGTTTACACTCACTCCACCCTCCATGGTCAACTACACATGGTTTGTGGTATGGGAAGGTTTTGCTTCGATTCCCACAGACGGCGCCAAATGTCCCGTCCAAATACCTCGGATGTGAGATACTCGGCCGAACGAGGATTAGTGGGGTGTTTTTGGATTGTGCTTGACAGAATGTGGATTCTGCTCCTACGTATCCAAAGGGGAATCAAAGCAAACGTAGTTCTGAATGAGGGGGTGAGCCCCCTATTTATAGAGATCTCTCAGGATCAAGCTCCGAAATAAGCGGAGAAATATTTGGATCAGGCCATTATTATTCGGAGAGATATCAGGATTAGCCTGATTATTGGGAGAGATATCCGGAGCCTGATTATCCGGAGGTATTATGACTAGCGAGATATTTGGCCCAGTTAGCTGCGGCTGGATAGCTTGGGGCCGAGGTATCTACGCGCGTGGCCTGTCATGGAAAAGGACCGAGTAGTCATCCTCGGGCGTCAGGTGTGCTGACGTGTTCTCGGCTTCGGAGGAGTTTGGGTTAAGGCCCATTCGCGGGGGTAAGCTCGGTTGGTCCGGCGTATAGACGAGTTCTCGGTCTTACATTCTCGGCCAGTACACAAGGGATTCGATCATTTAAAATAAAAATGAGATAGAAAATAAAGAAAAAGAAATGAAATATATATATATATATATATATATCTATATCTATATATATATATATATATATATGGGTTGGGCTAAGGTGCACCACTCATATTTTGCACCACCCACTACACCACTCATGTGGCAAATTTTGGACCAATCAAATTGCCACATGGGTTTGGTCAAAATTTCAAACTTTCTAGTTGTATTTCTACTGTAGTCAAATATATGAATACAATATATTGTAGTATAGTATATGTACTCTTTGTATTCGTAAATTTAACCCATATTAAAATAATATTTTTTGATTAAAAAAACTTATTATATTACAAAATAGTATTTTAATATGAATTAAAATAATGTTCGTTGTCAATAATATTTTGCAATATAATCAGTTTTTTTTAATCAAAAAACATTATTTTAATATGAGTTAAATTTGCAAATACAAAAAGCACATATATTATACTACAATATACTGTATTCATAGAGTTTGACTACAATATAATACAACTGGAAAGTTTGAAATTTTGACCAACCTATGTGGCAATTTGATTGGTCCAAAATTTGCCACATATGAGTGGTGTAGTGGGTGGTGGAAAATATAGATGGTACACCTTAGCCAAACTCATATATATATATATATATTGTTCCTGCCAAGATCCGTTTTGTCAGAATCTCGCCATAGAACGTGAAACCAAGGGGGTTATTTTATGATTTGGGCTTGACAGAATTCAGTGATTCCGGTCCTACGTATCCCAGTGGGAATCAAAGTCAGACGTAGTTCTAGGTTCATCCCTTGGCGGGGCGGTGATCTCGATCCCTTAATTTTGTATCGGACGAGTACTAGGGAGCAAGGACTGTTTGATAGTCTCTTGGTCGACGCTAGTTCCTCTAACACGCTTAAGGGAGAGTCACCGGTGTTCAGTGAAAAGTGAGTTTCTTATGAGGGGTACTCCTCCTTTTATAATGGGATTCCCCTATCTCTTAGAGATCTGATTTATCTCTTAATATCTTTCAGAGATTTGATTTATCTCTTAATATCTCTTTTGAGATATGATTTGTCTCTTGATATCTCTTTTGAGATATGATTCCTTAATTTAAGGGATATTATCTCTTTTGACCAGATAAGGTTATTTTAGATAATATCAGGATTTAATATCAATATCTTATTTCTTTAATTAAATGATCTTTGATTTATTATCCTTAATTTCCGATGGGCAGGGTACTTGAGCTTCGGTGGCCGGGTTAATAACCTCGGCAAGATTACACAAGCCCCCCAAGCTTTGAGCTGATTAGGCGTAGAAGCTTTCATGATGTTTTAGCCGAGCTCTATATCTCGGCCCATACACAAGCCCCCCAAGCTTCGAGCTGATCACGTGGAAGCTTTTTCGAAGGAGCCGAGGCTAGGAACTTGGTTTCACCTTTTGATCTTTCGTCTCGGCGAGGTGAGTGGCCGAGCTTCATACCTTATATATGTGTTCACATCCTCCAACTCGGTGAGCATCTCGGGTGACCGAGCTTGACGCTTTCGAGGTACCGAGCGGAGGTGGGGATGGTTACTCGTCTCCTGTTGAGGTCATACGTTCTCGGTTCCCGAGATGGAAAAGAGACGTTACTGTGTGTGACGCGTGGCCTTCACGGCATCATTTCTGAGGCTTGCGCTGTAGTTGCGTGCTCGAACGATAAGTCGAGAGCCGGAGCTCAATCGAGCAGTCGGGAGCCAGAGCTTCTCGTTTCAAGTTGCCGAGCTTCACATTTCGGCCAATTCTTAAGTTCAACGGACTCGGTGGGCGAGTCTAGTAATTATTTCCCTTTGATTGTTTGGGTTTGGAGATCTAGCTTTATTTCTCATCCAATATTTTAGTTTGGTGGGCTCAGTGGCCGGTTTTTACATTTCGATCTGTATATAAGCTCTCCAAGCTTTGAGCTCGGAATAAGCGAAAGAGTTTTGTGAATGAAGCTGAGCTTGTCCTTGGTGTTGATAAGGTACTGGATTTGCATAGATCTTCTTACTTCGGTTAATACCTCTCGGGCAGTACTCGAGTTTAGTGGTTGAGGTTCACATCTCGGCCAGTAACATAAGATACTTCAATCTTACCTTTGTTTAAGACAAGTTTAGAAGCTGGTAGCTGAGATTCGACTTAGCAGATGGTTCGAGTTTGAACCGATCTTTTGAAGAGTCAAGTTCAAACTCGGTCATTAGGAATTTACCTCGGTGCTTGTATTTCATCCTTTAACTTTTGATGCTGTCAAGATGCTTATCTTGAGAGTTTGAATTTGACCTGCCTTTTGCCGAATGTAGCTTGGTCTTTGAAGTTCTTAAGAGCTCTTAACATTTTCTTCGAGTAGCTCATAACCCTTTCATTTGGTGGATTTTGAAATACCCACTAACCTTGAATTATTTTTCCCGAGCTTGAAGGTGTGTCTCAAAATAAAATTTCCTAATATCTTTTGTATGAGAAAATAGTTTTCATACAGGTTCTTCGAGTTGTAGGCTAAGGGATATCCTTCCTTTATCCCCGTTAGCCCACCAAGCTCCGAGCTTGAAATAAGCGAAAGAGCTTAACACGCCTTTTGGTACCGAGGACTTTGGACTATGATTCGCGGAAGCATTGCTCGGAAATCTGTTTTTTGTAGAACCAATCCTTTCTTGGGTTATCGTCTTGCTTGGCCGAGCACTGCTCGGATTTTTGTGCGGAGGGAAACATTGCTCGACTTCGACTTTTTCCGGTGCATAGTGCGAGGGAGCATAGCTCGACCTCGACTTTTTGGTGTGAGGGGGCAATGCTCGACCTCGGCTTTCTGGGCTTCTGCCCTTTGTTCTTAGCTGGATGATTTTAACTCTGGCCCTATAGTGGGTTCTCTAGTTGTTAAGCCAGCAAATGCTCGGCTTTTACTAGAATTGGTCCATGATGCGAGCAGGAAAGCTGCGGTCGCTTAGGCTCTTCTGAGTCTCCTCCATTGCCTGTTTTTCGAGCCACGAGCTTTCTAATAATGAAAGGTATGAAGGCGGAAGCTGCCCGAACTTTGCGCACTGGGGATGAGCTTAAAAAAGTCATGGCAAAGTGTAAAGAGCAAGCTCGACTAATCGGGCAGTTGAAAGCCCAAAAGGTGGAGCTGAAAAAAGGCAATACTACCCTTATGACCGAGCTGGAAATGGAAAGAACCGACCGGCTCAACCTTCAGAGGGTCGTGGAAGGGCTTCAAGCCGAGAAGGAAGCCAGTCTTGAGTTGTGGAAGTTGCTGGAATCCGAGAATGGGGAGAATCTGAGGCTCCGTTCGATCGGGCCGAGCCGAGGCTTATCATGAAGGAGGATGTTAATGGCTTTTCCCGAGCCGTGAAGCGACTTGACATTTCAATCCGAATACCGACTTCTCTGTCTTTGGCGTGGACAAGGATTTTACCCGAGATGGAATCCTAGTTCCAATGTCCGAGCTAGAGGATGAGGATGATGAGAATGTTCAGGCTCTGGCCAAGTGTGAGGAACAAGGCCGGGTCATCGGTCAGTTGAAAGCCCAGAAGGTGCAGCTGGAAGAAAGCCGAGCTACTCTTACGACCGAGCTAGAAGCGGAGAGAACTGACCGACTTAATCATCAAAATGTAGTGAAAGGGCCGGAAGCCGAGACAGAAGCCAGCCAGGAGTTGCGGAAGTTGCTGGAGGCCGAGAAGGAGGAGAACCGGAGGCTCCGTGCTTGATCTAGTCAAGCCGAGACTTTAATCATGAGGGAGCATGTTAACGGTTTCTCCCGAGCCGTGAAGCAACTCCAGCACTTCAACCCTATCTGCCGACTTCTCCAAGGTCGATGTGGACAAGGATTTCAACCGAGACGGGATCCTTGTGGCATTGGCCGAGCTGGAGGATGAGGATGAGGCCGCAACTCCTGGAGAAGAGGGCGAGGATCAATTGGACGAGGAGGGACCCGAAGGTGAAGTGGGCCAAACTGGCCAGATTAATACCGTTCCTTCCGAGGCGGAGGAGAACCTAGACTCCTGAAGTTGTATAAGCGGTTTAGAAATATTTTTGTAAGACTTTATGTACTTGGGGACTTGCCCCTAAAATTTCTTATTTTACTTGTGGATTTATTTATACTTTGGTGAATTTTCTGATGTTTCATGGGTTAATCCTGATTGATCACTTATTAACTTGATATATTTATATAGGCTCGGCACTTCGACCCTGATCGATCGAATGTGGCTCTTGCTTAGGATGAAATAAAGCTAGATCTCCAAACCCAAACAATCAAAGGGAAATAATTACTAGACTCGCCCACCGAGTCCGTTGAACTTAAGAATTGGCCGAAATGTGAAGCTCGGCAACTTGAAACGAGAAGCTCCGGCTCCCGACTGCTCGATTGAGCTCCGGCTCTTGACTTATCGTTCGAGCACGCAACTACAGCGCAAGCCTCAGAAATGATGCCGTGAAGGCCACGCGTCACACACAGTAACGTCTCTTTTCCATCTCAGGAACCGAGAACGTATGGCCTCAACAGGAGACGAGTAACCATCCCCACCTCGGCTCGGTACCTCGAAAGCGTCAAGCTCGGTCACCCGAGATGCTCACCGAGTTGGAGGATGTGAACACATATATAAGGTATGAAGCTCGGTCACTCACCTCGCCGAGACGAAAGATCAAAAGGTGAAACCAAGTTCCTAGCCTCGGCTCCTTCGAAAAAGCTTCCACGTGATCAGTTCGAAGCTTGGGGGGCTTGTGTATGGGCCGAGATATAGAGCTCGGCTAAAACATCATGAAAGCTTCTACGCCTAATCAGCTCAAAGCTTGGGGGGCTTGTGTCTTGGCCGAGGTTATTAACCCGGCCACCGAGCTCAAGTACCCGGCCCAGTCCGGAAATTAAGGATAATAAATCAAAGATCATTTAATTAAAGAAATAAGATATTGATATTAAATCCTGATATTATCTAAAATAACCTTATCTGGTTAAAAGAGATAATATCCCTTAAATTAAGGAATCATATCTCAAAAGAGATATCAAGAGACAAATCATATCTCAAAAGAGATATTAAGAGATAAATCAAATCTCTCGAAAGATATTAAGAGATAAATCGGATCTCTAAGAGATAAGGGAATCCCATTATAAAAGGAGGAGTACCCTCATAAGAAACTCACTTTTCACCGAACACCGTGACTCTCCCTTAAGCGTGTTAGAGGAACTAGCGTCGACCAAGAGACTATCAAACAGTCCTTGCTCCCAGTACTTCGTCCGATACAAAATTAAGGATCGAGATCACCGCCCGCCAAGGGATGAACCTAAACTACGTCTCCCTTTGATTCCCACCTGGATACGTGAGGCCGGAATCACCGACTTGTCAGCCTCAAATCATAAAATAACCCCCTTGATTTCACGTTCTATGGCGAGATTCTGAAGATGGTGTAAGGTAGTTAAAGCTAAATATGGGGTAGAGGTGAGTGTTAATCCAAACCTGACCTCTGTTGGAGGTGCTAGAATAAGGTCGGTTTGGTGGAAGGACTTGTGTGGGGTGGGGCTTAGGAGGGGTGAAGTGGGTGATTGGTTTGTGGAGGGGGTGTGCAAAAAATTGGGAGATGGTAGATCTATTTCATTTTGGAAGGATCGTTGGTTTGGAGGTTGTACCTTTGAAGAACTTTTCCCAAGGTTATTTGCGGTTTCTAACTTACAATATGAAAATATCGCAGCTTGTGGAAAGTGGGAGGGTTCGGTTTGGATGTGGGATTTTAAGTGGAGAAGAAGCCTTTTTGCTTGGGAGGAAGAAATCCTTCAAGAGTTCCATAACACTCTAAGTTCGGTTCCTATTTTTCAAAGGGAAGATCAGTGGTTATGGATTTTAGTGTAAAATCAGCATATGATGATCTCATGTCTAGGGTGCTTCAACATATTCAGTTGCCTGTCTTGCTGGAAACATCTACAAAACTGGTTTGGAAAAGCAAAGCCCCTCTAAAAGTTTTGGTCTTCTCTTGGCAGCTGTTGTTAGATAGAATTCCAACCAAGGTAAACCTCCATCATAGAAGGGTATTAGGCGAAGAGGCTCAGCTTCTTTGTGTATTCTGTAATGTTTTTAATGAAACTGCAATTCATCTCTTTTTACATTGTCATTTCTCTACATCTATCTGGTCTGCTGTTATTCTCTCGTTTGGGGGCTGATATAGATATTTCGGCCACTGTTTCAGAACTTCTGATTCTTTTTGGTGGTAGGATTGGCAAAAGAACTAGTGTAGGTAGTTTTTTGCTCTTGTGGCACACGGTCATTTGGTGCCTTTGGGAGCTAAGGAATGGGATTATTTTTGGAGATAACTCTGTAGATTTTGTTTATCTATTGGAGAGGGTGAAAGCAGTTTCTTGGAATTGGTATAATGCAGCCTCACATGGGGGTTATTGCTATTTCTCATATTGGTGTAATGGTGTATTGATCCTAGTAGTTGTCTTGATAGGTAGGAGATGTAGCTATTTTTTATGGATACTATGTATCTTCTTTGACATCATTCATTTGTAAAAGGGTTGTGAGTATTCATTTGTACTCTATTTGGGTTTGAATATAAAAATCTCTTATTAGTAGCCGATTTGTCACTTTGCTGAAATTGGTAGTTTCTAAGATACTTTTCCCTCATATAAACTTTTGTTAGAAAGCATTAAGATAAAGTTATTGAATTAATTGCAATTTTAGAGACAAATTTAATGATATAGAAAAAAGAGTTATCCATATATTTGGATCATTGAATAGTCAATACAACAGAAACAAAGAGAGGGGGAAACTTGCACTCTGCAATGTTTCTCAAAGCATCAACTACAGAATGTGCAGGTGGAGACTAACGGACTATTAGCTAATCTCTAATAAATTGAAACGATTTGCCTTTTTTTTTTTTTTACCGATGCCTGGTTCCAGTTGTTGTTGATGTGGAAATATTGCTTACTCTCTTCTGTGCTTGTGTTGATCATATGAATTTAAAGCAATTAATGGTTATCTATTTATGATTTTCTGATTTCTGATGAATTCCTAATTGACGGCACAAAATGAGTAAATGACCTAATGGAACTTTTTGGCAGAGGCCCTTAGATGAAGCTTATTAATAATGCAATTATAAACAATATCAAATTGAAACATTTAATAGTCATCATACATAACTGCTTGAAGATTAAACCAGGGTGTCAAGCTAGCAAACATACAAGGTCAGAAGCTTTCTTAGAAGAAAAACTTTTTTTTTTAACATCTGAAATGAGACACTCGTGTAGACACCATAGATCTAGACAAGTGTGGGTGGTTTCAAGATATCTTATATTTTGAGGTAGAGTAGACGTACAAATATGTGTAGTGTCGAAATTAGTTATATAAATATAAATAATGAATTTGTCTTCAAATAAAATCAAATGGAGTGAGCGCTTATATCATCACTAATATATTCATTTTTCGTGTTTCTTCTACTTCATGACTTTATAACATGCTCACAAGTTTTACATAAACATAATTTTTAGTGTCATTTAGCATTTGCCTAGCTGTATTTTAAAAAAATATATATATTATTATCACAACCATTATTGTAACAATGCCAATCACCTTGAGCATATCCAATTATTTTTTTACAGTAATTCTCTAATACTAACAAACAGTAACTTCACTTTCACAATTAGTTTTCCCATCCTTGTTATTGTTGCTTAATCCCTTCTTTTTCCTTTTTAGTCCTGGTCTTGCTTGTGAACATACATAAGATAGTGGCTAGTAGATCAACTAGTACACTAGTAATACCACCAACACTCATATCTGTTTCTTTGTTCCATGTAAATGGCTTCCCTGGTTGGGTTGCTTCAAGAAGAACCTCCAGTGGAATCCTTGGCTTTGACCTTTCCATAGGAACCGTGTAATGATAGTACTTTTCTGGGTCTGGACAGTAATCCTGCAAATTTTTGGCATTGTGTAGAGGTTCTTATTACTTCACTAGAAACACCACAAAATGTTTATCATCTTTAAATTAAATGCAGTAACGCTGCTTACCCGACCAGCATGCATCTTTCTCACAAAGGTTTTGAATATATCAAAATTTGATTTCTGCAGTAACTCATCTGTCAAACGGAGGTATGTGACACCATACATCCTTAGAGGTGGATGGCCCTTTCTGTTAATACCATTTGGTCTAGCATTCAGTAGGATTTGGTTATAACCAGCTCGGTCATACCTTGGAAGTGCATTCTCTCCTGCAACTTCAATATTTTCCTTCCAGCCTCCGCTCAGGACCTGCATAATTAGAATAAACCTATGGAGTTTCGCTTATTCTATGTGATTGCACTATATTAATTTGGAGCTATGTCTTTTGACACATGTATTATAGAAAAGGAATGGACTTAAAACAAGCTATATTGTGGATGACTTGTTTCGGAGAATAGCATTGCCATCAAGTTTTTCAATTACTAATTGACTTGATTTTGCAGAGAAGGCATTTGATTGGAATAAAAGCTGGAAGAAATTACCTGCTGAACAAGTTCTTGTGCACCACTCATGGCTTCAGCACTATGCTCAGAATTTCTCATTTCAAGACAAGTAAAATTTAAAAGAGCATTATGCCGAGAGAGCATCCTCGCTATAGGACGGTATCCATCTCTATGAAATAAATTGTAATATCCTGAAGTAAGCTCTGCAGCATGACTTTCTGTTTTGTACCACCAGTGAATTCCAGCCACCTACTTTCATAAGAAATTATTAACTGATTGATAAGAGAGAAAAAATGTGCTTGCTAATTTACCAAATATGATTCAGAGTTTACTTTTGCTGCTAACTTCACTTTGAAACCTAGGAATGCTTTGTTGGCTTCATCCAGGATCTCATCACCATGAATCAGCAACTTGGTTGAATACCATGTTAGAAAAAACCTCCCTTTGTCTGTTAGGTAAGTTCCGTTTGATCTGAAAAATTCTGTAGATTCAGGTTTGTCATTGCATCCCCCAGCATTATCTGGCAGCTCCCATTCAGGATGGCCTGCCATTGCTGCAACCTCTTTGAAATCAGCTTTAATATATTTGTCATAGCACTGCAAGATTTGGGATGTATGTAAAGAAGTTTGAAAATTGGAAAGCTTAATCTTATTGATATGATATGAGTAGTGAACGTGTAATCAAGCAACACCCCAATGTTTGTTTTCAGTGAATATAACCCAATTTTTATGGAACTGTGCATAAGTTGCTCCAACAGAAAAGTCCAAACCCACCTGAAATTCTCCAATACCAGGAAATGCCCACCCTAGGCTTTGTGAGTAAGAAGGATATCTTAGTTCTCCTGCGGGGCCAAGCCCTACTTCAATGTCTATCATGAGTTCAGATTCTAAAAAATCTACCATATTTTCTCTGAAACTCATCATGTAGTCCCTATACATCTGTATCAAACAACCAAATTTTAACATCAAGAAGTAGACATGTTAACAATGTCTGCCATATAAATAGATGTAGCAATTTGCAAGAGGAAGGCATGGACTATATAGTATCACATGAATTGGTAAGCAACCAATTCCTTTTAGTTTTATTGTATATATAATAGGCAAGTTCCCAAAACTGAACTTGGGTTACCTGGTAGACTTTAATTATCCACCCAAAATTTTCTAGTCCCAGATGGGCATAATTGACAACTAGACGTGCATGTTTAAAAAAACTATGATAAGACTTGGTTAAACTTGTCCTTTGAGAAAGATAAATGATTTTGTGCAGAATTGTTAGGTGCACATCACCTCAAATCCCACCGAGATGAAAGAATCATAGTATAAGTGTGTAGAAAATGAAATAGGAATATTTATAATCAGATGTTGAAAACTGTGCAGATTTAAAGCTATGAGTGTGTGTTGAATAGCATTATTGTTTGAGTAACATGTAGAGTTGTATTCTACTATTCTTGAGAATACTAAAAATATCAGAAATCAAAATGTTCAGCAAGCTCACCTCAATTGCAGTTCGTCCATGAAAGAGAGGCATGTTGTCCACACCAATGGACAGACATTCTTTGTTCCTTTGACCTGAGTGGTTGGTGAAAAAGATATCAAGGTCTGATTCTCCAATTTCAAGTACCCATTTGGGGATTGGGATGAAAACAGAATCTCCTACGTTCCCTCCACATTGGTGGAATGACATTATAACTTGTAACTTCAATTTGCAATCTTGAACAAGATGAAACAAGTCCCTATAAGCAGACCAATCATACTGCTGAGGCCCCTTAGATTCTACAATACCCCACCAGACATCAACCATGACACCATCAACACCTGCTGCATGTAGCTCCTTGAGTTGTCTCTCAAGTCCTTCTCTGTCTCGTAAGACATTGTCACCTGTAACAACTTCGAGCTGGCAAGAACCAACACATATTTATAAGGTATCGTAACACATTAATATGTTGCATGGTTAGACAGAAATGTAAGATTATGACTTACTGGGAGCATCACATATACTGGTACATAATTTGCAAGCATTGGATCCACGTTAGTTCGAGCAATTTCTGCCTGTATTAGACGAGCAGAATTTTCAAGGTTACTACGAGAGGATGGATGAAATTGGAGATACTACAAATATAAATTTTGTTACACTAAGATTGTATAAAATTGAACTCTTTTTTTAAAAATATTTTTTAGTAATTTTTTATTTTAACTTATTTTAAACATAAAATAAGGTAATTTAGGCACGCACTGTAGACAAAGCAAACTGTTGCACACTATTGTCCTAACAAAGTATGTTAATATTTGTTAATGATAATAGAAGTGTAAAAGGGAGTCATCTAACTGTGCTGAAAGAAATTAAAACTAACTTAACCGATCACATAACTAACTCAACTGCCCAATAACGAAAATAACTGATAACTAACTAGTAGTTGATAGCTAATAGGAGCAAGAACAAAAGAGGGGATAGCAATATACTCTAATTTATTAATCATTTATGTTTAAGCCTTTTTTTATAGAAAGAATAACTAGTACAGATAAGTCTTGTATACGAATTCGATTGAACTTAAAATGTAACTTTCTTAATTTTATCCATAGTCGTCTATAAATAATGATAAATAACTTGAGAATTATGCAATATAGTATCAAAGTTTATTTGAAGAATTCATATGAAATTTTCTATAACTATTTATACTAAAAGCACAAATCCACTTTTATAATAAATACCATTTTCTATAACATGATTGGCCAATCTTTGAATTTGTCACTTTCATATGAACCAATTCGTACCCAGTTGTATCTTCTTTAAAACTATGTCATTCCCTATGAAGGCAAAACTGTGGATAGACTCTGTCTACAGCTAGTTTCTTATTGCAAAGGGGCTTATGGCTAACAATTAACATAAAGAAAGAGAGAAAGATGATGGCTGGGGTCATTATGGTCAATGCTCAATTCAATCACTGTATCTATCGGTTTTTATGAAAATTTGTTTGGTCACAAAATAATGTGAAAAAAGACAAGTTAAAGCAACCAAACTTGAACAATATAGTAATAATTTAAAGAAAGAAAGAAAGAGCACGTGCAAGGATGATGAACCATACAAAACTCTCACCGAGCTATTAATTCTAACTTGCGGCCACAGCTTGATGATGATACTATACTATTACTACTGCTATATGGCTATTATTTTGTACCCAAAAAGACTAGTTAACAATGGTTACCTCTGGTGTAGCAAATGCCACACCACCTACACCTTGGTATTTCTTGACTTGCCCGCATTCCAATTTGAAGTCATTCTTCGTCCTTGGCAGCTTCCTTGCTCTTTCCATACGTATACTTGCATCCCTCCATGGCTGGAAACAATGCCTTTCTTGAAGCTCAAGTGCAATTCTTGTTCCCATTCCGCCTCCTCGTGTTGAACACACCATGCTTTCCATTTCTCCGTGTTTAAGATTCTACACACTTGATTTCCAATACGAAAATGTAGTAAAGTTATTATGTATACTATGAGAATATTGAAATTTGAAAGCCTTTGAGTACAGCTTTGGTTCGAAGGAGTTGAGTCCGGTAGATTATGGACCCACTCAGGAACATGTGGACGTGGTGGATATTGCTCCTTCGTTCATGGATCAGTGATCAAAGATAGAACCATCTTGTAGACCGTTGGTGTCATTTTTAACACTGTTCATATGCCGCCTTTTATACCCGTGTCTGGATTTTTTTGAGCGTTCCCATTGGTTCACTTAGGCTTCTTAATTGGGCTTTATCAATCAAATGAATCCCAGCTGGAATCAATTGGCCTTTTCACACCCCTCCTTTTGCTTTTCACACCCCATCCCCTCCCTTTTTTGCATCTCGATCTGGGGCTGTTGCAGGAGCCACATCCTGAAGGCTCCATCAAAGATAGACAATGTTGGTTGCAGAGCAAGTTGAGGGGCGTAGAGTAGAGAGGAGTTCAATCGTGCGCTTGAGCATTGAGGATTTCATCGGTAACCATAAGAGAATGCAGTTGGAGGACTGGAGCGGAGAGAGTAAACCCACATAAACAAAAATAATATAGTTGGACGGTATGCAAAACATTCTCAGACAAACCTTCTGGGTATTCCGTCCGGACTTAAATATAAATAAAAAAATAACTATATTTGATGGATTTAAATATAAGTAAAAGATAATTAATTCAACTTTAATTAATGTCACTATTCCAAAAGTCAAGACAATCAATCAATCCAACTAATTCATCTTTTATTTTTTCAAGATCATTACATACTCTCGAAACAATTAAAGGATAATTTAATAATTGTAATTATGTGTTGATTGATTCACATAAAAACCAGGCGTATGAGGGGGAGGGAGTGTGGTTTTGGGAAGAGAGAGGGTTTGGGAAATAAAACTAAAAAAACAAGAGGAGGGGGTGTCAAAAGAAAAAAACGGGGTGTGAAAATTAATAAATTCAACCTATCAAAGTTTTATTAAATTAGACGGAGTCTTTGGAAGAAGTTCCGTAAACCATTTCTCATTTCTAGTCAGTAACGAGTAGGAGTGCGCACTGGGTCAGGTCGGGTCGGATTTGACCAAACCCGTTATTTGAATCAATCAATATTTTACGAGTTGGGTTTGTGTAATTTTGTAACAAATACGAACTAAACTAACCCGACCAAAAGCGGGTTAATTCGGGTCGGGTCTGCTTGTAAAAGGAAATTACGGTCGAAACATCAAATGTCGGAGTGTCAGAGGTGCTTGAGGTGATTGCTGTGGTGCACGGTAGTGGAAGGCTGCTCACAATGGAAGACGGCACGCGATGAACACAAGAAGAACAATGTACGGCTGATGCAGGATGTTGTTGTTGTGAGACTGAGCGGGTGAAAGACGGAGGAGCGTACGACGCTCAACAGTGGAAGGCGGCTCGATGCAGTTGTTGGCCGGAGAAGAAGAACAATGAAGCTTCTTCGTCGTGATTAGGTCATCAAGCTCGAGCATGTCTTCAAGGAACATCGGTGACCTCACATTTGAGCTCCTCCACCATCCGTCATATCCTATACGCCATCGGAACTTCAACTTCTCATCCTAGCCGATTCCGGAGTGACCTAGTTTCTATGTGTTTAAAGTTTTTTTATAAGTTTAATTTTTTTTATGGTAAAGTAGATCTCTGTCTCTACGGTTTCGCCTCCCTCCACCGTTCTCTGTACCACATCTCGTAGCCTCCGTCTTTTGCTGTGGCTAGACCGCAAGTGGGTTTGGGTCGTGCTCATGGGTAGAAAGTGAGAGAAGAATGTATTCAAGAAGGGGTGGGGGGGTGGGGGTGGAGAGTGTAAAACTAAAAGGGGTATTTAGGATAAAATAGAAGAAAAAAAAATTAATTGACGGAGGTGGGAGGATGAATTGGATAGGTGCCAAAAGTAAATCTATTTTTCGGTCATTGCCTAAACACTGGACCTACCGTCTGCCTTGTAGATACGCTTATTGAGGCCCGTCCTATCATATGAGTTTGATTATGTACCGAGAACAAAAATTCCACAAAAGGTCCACATGCATAAGAAACTTCAGTTTGTGCCACACACTCGTTGAGATCCAAGTTCACCATTTTAAATTATTTATCTAGTTTAGTTTATAATAAAATGATTTATAGTTACAATAAGTTATTATCTTCTTAAAAATAATTCAATCCAAACATAAATATTTTTGTGCTACAACGGTATCCTCCAACCGATAGTCAGAGCTGATCCCTTTCGAGGTATAAAGATTATTGAAGTGAGTTTTGTATCTCTCAACAAAGTTTTCTTCCTACACACGATATGAATCGAACTTAAATGCTTAAAGAGTTCATCTATCTATCAATTATAATGGGTCTCGTTGGTATTTAAACAAACATATACTTAAATGGATTATTTGTTTATTTTTCTGTACATTCCTAAAAAATAATTTTTATTAAATATATGAGCTTTACAACTCACCAGCTTAGAATGTGTTTGAGAAAGCTAGAAAAAAAAAAGATTATACTATAATTTGTTTTCAAATAATCGATTATTGTGAAAAACGATTATAATCAAAGTCTATTTTTGTTTGGATATGTTTGCTGAAAAATGATTTTAAGATAATCAATTTCGTTTGGATGATATAAAAATAATCACTTTTACATAATAAATTACGAAAAATTGTATGAAGTTATTTGTTTATAATATTTGGTGGAAAAGTAAATAATATTTGTTGTTTTTTTAATATTACTTTTTTTATATCTTGTCATCAAAAAATTTAATTATAAAAAATGAATAAAATTTATAACATTTTCTTATAAAAAATATATATTATAATTAAATGAATGTATAAAAAATAATATCATAAAATGTAACTATGCAAGTGTACAGACATGACATATATGCAACAAAGTAACGTGGATGTGGGGGTTATTATGGGAAAAATGCTTTTCTCGTAAAGCATCATCGGAAAAAATTTAAGCTTTTTCTTTAAACAGTCATATTTCTAAGAATGTTCAAAACAGTAGATTTAAAAAAAAAAAAAAGCTTTTTTAGAAAATAAGCAAGTAAACTAAACATGATAAATAAAACAGTTTTTTTTCACTAAAACAGCTGAAAGTTTAAAAAACCATGTGGGTCGGGTAATTGGAGGAGGCAGACAACAAACGTTGACGTGGCAGACATGCATGTCTGTCAGGCTCGGTTCTCTATGATAATTGACTATCCCACTTTTAACGGTTCAGTTTAACTCGTGATCCATCCTCGTTCGTAGTAGATTCCCTTATCAGAAATTAACTCTTTCTAAACTTTGCACTGCTTACTTGCGTTAATGTCCAATTTTATCCCTCTCCTCCATTCCTAGGTACTTTCTAGCTGTATTTTTTTTTTTGATTTTGATAAAATTAATTGGGAAAGAATTAATTTTAAAAAATCAAGAATTGATTTATATTTGATAACAATATTTTAAAAGTAGGTTTAGAAGAATTGATTTTGTTTGGATGATAAAGTAAAATCACCTTTGAGATATAAATATGTAGAATTTTGTGAGTCCTACATCTAAAATCAATTATTTTCAATAGAAAATTGGAAATTTTTGTTTCCATAAAACTCAATTTTGACCTACCAAAATTCAATTATTTTCAACTGAGTTTCATACCAAAACATATAAAATTATTATAACAACTAAGTTTGAGAACCCAAACGAAATTTTAGTACCTCCCTACCATAAAACAAACAAGCACACAATATTTACTTTCATTGCGTTTGATAAGGAGCAGTCATTAACATTTCTTTGGGTAAAAGAATCTTTGTTTATCGTGGGTAGATAAAGGCTTATGCTAATGGCCAAAAAACAAGGGTCAACATTAATTGTGCTTACAGACTGTCTCTCTGTTACTGTAACCTCTCCGTATCCGTTTGTTTTAGATTTTGATAGAATTAATTTTAAAAGAATTAGTTTTGAAAATATCAAGGTTAAAAAAATTGATTTGTATTTGTTAACAATATTTAAAAGTAGGTTTATAAGAATTGATTTTATTTAGATAGTAAAGTAAAATCATTTTTGAGATATAAATATATAAAATTTTATGGATCCTACATCTAAAATAAATTTTTTTCAATAGAAAAACTAAAAATTTTTACTTTCATAAAACTCAATTTTACCCCTAAAAAATCAATTATTTCCAACTGAAGGTAGTACATACACATTATAATAGTTAATGGGGTTTTGAAGCTGAAACAGAGTTTGGAGTTTCAGCTCTTTATCAAACAACCACTTAAACAGTTAGCAGCTACTACTGGGACAGTAAAATGCAAAATGAGTGACCATGACCTTGGTCCTTATTTGGCATTGCCAATTCACCTTTTTTTCCCCAGCACTTTAATTGGCCTTCACGTGGTCACATTAACTTCACGTGGTCACTTTACATTAACCCTGCAATGAGAGTGTAACACTTAACATATTAGGGTTTTGTTAACTAGTCTTTTTAAGCTAAGAATACAAAAATTAACAAATGCCAAACTTTTACTTAGATACCAGTGTAGGTTTGGATAAATGTTTTACAAACGTGATTTTAGATATAATTGATTTTTTAGAATTGATTTTATTAGAATTGAGTTTGAAGTGATGTCATTTGTGTTTGATGTTTTTATTTTAAAAGTAAGTTTGATGTAAAACTTGGTATATATAATTTAAGGTTAAAAATCACGTTTGGGGCCAGAAGCTACAAATTCTAGCTTCAGGTTAGAATTGATTCCTATGATAAAATCAATTCTAGTCAAGAACACCCAAACATGTCAAATTCAATTTTTTGCCTCCGGAATCACTTTTGCCTATCACAAAAGTGAATCCAAACATGCACTAAATATATATCTTCCTAATAATTCTATTAAGAATATGTTTGGATGAACGTTTGACAAACGTAATTTTGGATGAAATTAATTTGGTAGAATTGGTTTCGATGCAATTGAGTTTTAAGTAAAGTGATTTATGTTTGAATCATAAAAAAAGTAATTTATGTTTGAAGGTTTTTATTTTGAAAACAATCCTGCCTATGTTGTGCTTTGTGACAAAGCTAAACATAGCCGGCCCCAAGCCCGGATAAAAGGAGAGGGTTGTGTTAGGCCATCGACAGCCAACGTAAAACTTAGTCGAATCTCTATGACATGGATCAACGACGTAATAATGCTAATGCTAGGTTGTTTCCCAGAAGCAACGCGCTGTATAGCTCGAGTACAGTGTCAAAAGAGCAAGGGTCGTTGCATCGTCGCATCGTCGCCTGGATGTAGTGAAAAATAAGCAAGGGTTCGCACATTTTTGTGAACGAGTGTGGGTAAAGAAGCTAGCTCACGAGAGTAGGATTCGCTTTGGAACTTGGAATATAGGCACACTTACAGGTAAATCAATGGAAATAGTTGACACTGTGATTAGGAGAAGGATCAATTTCATGTGTCTACAAGAAACTAAGTGGGTGGGAGAAAAGGCAAAGGAATTAGACTCTTCCGGTTTTAAGCTTTGGTACACTGGCAAAGTAAAATCGAGAAATGGGGTGGGCATAATTGTGGATAAATATTGGGAGAATGATATTGTGGATCGTTGGAGATAGGATCATTGCCCTAAAATTTGTAGTGGAACAAGACACCTTTAATGTAATTAGTGCTTACGCACCTCAGGTAGGGTTAGAAGAACACTTCAAGGCAAAATTTTGGGAGGATTTAGAAGGCCTAATTCAGGAAATACCGCTAGGTGAAAAGATTTTCTTAGGAGGTAATCTAAATGGGCATGTAGGGAGGGCACCAAGAGGTTACGACGGTTTGCATGGGGGATATGGCTTAGGGGAGGTAAATGGTGAAGGCAAGTCTATTTTGGACTTTTCATCTGCCTTCGATCTTACTATAGCCAATACGTGTTTTAGGAAACGTGAGGAGCATCTTATCACATACAAAAGTGGGGTGACAAGCTCTCAAATAGATTTCTTTCTTATTAGGATATCGGATAGAAAGATTTGCTTGGACTGTAAAGTCATTCCTGGAGAGAG
This sequence comes from Sophora flavescens, assembly GCA_030762895.1. Taxonomy (NCBI): domain Eukaryota; kingdom Viridiplantae; phylum Streptophyta; class Magnoliopsida; order Fabales; family Fabaceae; genus Sophora; species Sophora flavescens. The sequence goes on from CM061066.1 coordinate 152,999,630, forward strand.
CTTGACTACCCAACATAGAGTCTTGTTCATGGATGTAAGAGCTAAAAGGAGTGTGAAGAGAAGAGGCCACGAAAAGGTTTCAAGGATCAAGTGGTGGCAACTGAAGGGTGAAAAACAAAGGATCTTCCAACACAAGGTTTTGGAGGGAGGGTTTTGGGAGGCAAACGGAAGTGCAAATGATATGTGGGAAAAGATGGCCAAGGGGATTAGGAAGGTAGCTATAGAGACGCTTGGTGAATCAAGAGGATTCGGACCTAAGGGTAAAGAATCCTGGTGGTGGGATGAAAGTGTGCAAGCTAAGGTTCGGATTAAAAGGGAATGTTTTAAAGCTTGGTCTTTATGTAGAAATGCTGAAAATTGGGAAAATTATAAGGTGGCCAAAAAAGAGACCAAGAAGGCAGTGAGCGAAGCTAGAACTAAAGATTTTGACGGGTTGTACCAATCGTTAGGCACCAAAGATGGTGAGAAATCTATTTATAGGCTTGCTAAAAATAGGGAAAGAAAGACAAGAGACTTGTACCAAGTGAAGTGTATTAAGGACGAAGAAGGTAAAGTTTTGGTTAAGAACAAGATATTAAATATAGATAGAAGAATTATTTCCACAAGTTATTTAATGAAGGATTTGAAGTTTTATCATGCTCACAGGTGCTTGACATCAAAGAGGAGGACCAAAATTACACTTTTTATCGTAGAATCCAATAGCATGAGGTAAAAGAAGCTTTGAGAAGGATGGATAATGGCAAGGCAGTTGGACCGGACAATATACCTGTGGAGGTATGGAAGAGTCTAGGAAATAGAGACATTAGTTGGCTCACGAAGTTTTTTAACGAGATTATGAGGTCAAAGAAAATGCCGGACGAATGGAGGAGAATCACTTTAGTTCCGATTTACAAGAACAAGGGAGATATACAAAATTGTGCAAATTATAGGGGGATTAAGCTTATGAGTCATACTATGAAGCTATGGGAAAGGGTGCTTGAACGGAGACTAAGAAAAGAAACCAAAATCACCGACGACCAATTTGGTTTTATGCCCGGGAGGTCGACCATGGAAGCAATTTACTTGCTACGACGAGTGATGGAACAATATCGAAGGGATCAAAAAGATTTACACATGGTCTTCATTGATTTGGAGAAAGCGTATGATAGGGTGCCAAGAGAGGTTTTGTGGAAAGCCCTAGAAAAGAAAGGTGTTCAGATTGCCTATATTCGAGCTATCAAGGATATGTATGAGGGGGCCACGACTAGTGTGAGAACGCAGGGTGGAGCCACAGAAGATTTCCCAATAACCATAGGTCTGCACCAGGGGTCAGCTTTAAGCCCCTATCTTTTTACCTTAGTCTTGGATGTACTTACGGAGCACATTCAAGAGCCAGCACCGCGATGCATGATTTTCGCAGACGATATAGTCCTAGTTGGAGAGTCGAGAGATGATATAAATGGAATGTTGGAGACTTGGAGACAAGCTTTAGAAGCACGTGGCTTCCGCTTGAGTAGAAGCAAGACGGAGTATATGGAATGTAAGTTTAGCAAAAGGCGAAACGCCTCTAGCTTAGAGCTGAAACTTGGAGACCACAACATACCACAAGTCACACGGTTTAAATATCTTGGGTCTATTATACAAAATGACGGAGAAATTGAGGGAGATGTAAACCATCGGATTCAATCAGGGTGGTCGAAATGGAGGAAGGCTTCGGGTTTTTTGTGTGATAAAATGGTACCTCTTAAGCTAAAGGGAAAATTTTACCGTACAGTTATTAGACCGGCGATGTTGTATGGGACGGAGTGTTGGGCGGTAAAAAATCAACACGAGAGTAAAATCATTGTAGCAGAGATGAGAATGTTGCGCTGGATGAGCGGAAAAACTAGACGTGATAGGATTAAGAATGATAGCATTAGAGAGAGAGTTAGGGTAGCACCTATTGTAGAAAAGATGGTTGAATCTCGACTTAGGTGGTTTGGGCATGTATGGAGGAGACCTTTAGATTCTGTAGTAAGGAGAGTGGACCAAGTGGAGGGCAATCCAATAGCTAGAGGCAGAGGTAGGCCAAGAAAAACTATAGGATAAACTATTAAGAAAGATTTGGAAGCCGATGATTTAACTATTAACATGATTCATGATAGAACATTATGGCACCGTATGATCCATGTAGCCGACCCCACCTAGAGGGATAAGGCTTGGTTGTTGTTGCTGTTGTTGTTTTTATTTTGAAAAGAAGTTTGATATAAAATTTAGTATAATTTTCAATCCAAAAGCAGAAGTTACTTCAAGCTACTTCCGATAGAATATATTTTTGATACAAAATTATCACCTCAAACATATAATCAAACACCTCTTATTTTACTAAAATCACGGTGCACAGCTAAAAAACACTTATATTGTCTTCAGAAGTGAAAATAAACACACATTAAATATATCACTTTTTATGTTTGGACTTGGATGAAATTAAAAAAGAATTTAATTGATATACAATATATCAATATAAAAGATTTTTATATAATCAACAAATCAAAAATTATTACATATGTTAAAATATTTTACTTTTATCCTAATTATCTTAAATGTTTTCCGATGATTGGTTGACAACACAGACAATACATTGAAATTAAAAGTCATTATGGACTACTGGTGCGTCTTGATATGCATATGCACTCTTTCACAGTCACACACAGACACACACTCTCCTTCGTCTACCCCAAAACACAATGAGAAAAAGACGAAAAAGAAGCAACTAAGACCCACACACACCCATCTCTAGCTAAACCAGATAAAAAGAAAATAAAAGAGAGAACAGATAGAAGGAAGCATCAGTGCATCAGTTTTCAGTGGATAGTAGTACTATAGAAAAAGCAAAAAACAAGTTACAAGGACAAGGCAGACAAAGCCCCCAGCATCACTTCTCTCTCAGATTCAGATTCAGATTCAGAGAATTACTAGTATGTGCTACGTGGGGAAAGCAACAAAGATCTTCATCTTCATAGCGACGGTGCTTGTTGTTCTTGGTCTTGTCTTGGGATTCGGGATCCTCCGCCGCCACCACCACAACAACTCCTCCAAATGCTCCTCCTCCGATGCCTCCTGCACCAGTCCTTCTTCTCCTGCTACCTTTGTTCCAACCCCCAATTTCAGCTCACCAACACTACCAACCCCTCCTTCTTCATCTGACAACAACCCCACTACTCCTCCTGCTACTTCTACTTCTACTCCAACCCCACCTCCACCGCTTACAAACCCAACAACCCCTCCGCCGCCGCCGCCGCCGCCGCCGAGTGTTGCAGCACCACCTATGAGTACACCCACACCAGGTTCGGCGCTAGTGACTCCTGGTCCTGTGCACCAGGTGGCTTAGCTAGCTTCCTACATTGTGCTGCAGAGAGTTGAGTTTTTCTATTTGAGCAATGAATTTGGATTCTGCATTCACTAAAATGCAATTGGATGCATTTGAATGTGGTTTACAAAGAATGTCACAACATTGATCCAATGGTATATCTCAATGACTGAGGTCGATAGGTGGATGCAATGACTGCAATGAATCCAAATCCAATCAAAGCACCATAGCGAAACAACATCTCGTTCATACATGTTCAGGGTACAAGATCCATTGTACAATCTTGTGTTTTTCGGGTGTAAAAAATAATTTTTAATGAATCTTTCTATGCTGGATTACTAAATTTACAGAGAGGTCCCTGGCATATGTACCGATTTTCAATAATGTCACTGTTGTTAACTTTTTCTATTTCTTCTTGTCTGCTCTCCAAATTCCTTTTATTCACTTTTGATGTAATGGGTAATGACTATTGTTACCATTGTGTTGTATGTTGTAAAGATGAGTTCCACATCGGCAAGGGAATCTAATCAATAGATGACATTTTCATCTTCATCTTTTTTTTTTTTTATTATTATCATAAAGAGGATTTCATTTGGCTTCTCCCAAGAGGATAGAAACGCCCATCCTGTTTTTTCAGTTGTTTTCGTTAACTCTTTAGATGCCAAATTTTGCATATATGAATATTCAATTTGGTTAGACTCGTCAAAGAAAAAATTCTTTGCAACAAATGACTATTTCATTCTTTCGAAAAGTTTCAATCTCAAATGCTGTCGTAAAGGGAAGGGGTCGTAAAGGGATAAACAAATCCAATGCTGTCTGAGCTGATTTGATTATAGTTTAGCTAGTAAAAAAAGCTCAATGAGAACCAATGTGAATCAAATAATTTGAATCAGTACAATTTTGAAGACTAAATTGTTCAAGCACAGAGAGACTGTGCATAGAGAGAGAAAGTGAGAGGGCCAAGGTACACGAGAGTTGGAAGCAACTCACTTTCCTCAAACTGCCAATGCTAGGTCTGTTAGGAGAAATGAAGTGGGCTTCAATCGTGGTGGTAGAAACCATTTCTATCAGGAGTCAGGCCGAAAGGTGGATAGGCTCGATGGTAGGCTTACTTCATTCTTTTTCTCCAATTTCCATGCGGAGGTTGGGAACGAAGACCTTTGGAGGGTGTTTAATAAATGGGGGAAAGTCAGAGATATCTATATTGCTGCTAGAAGGGATAAGAGAGGGTTCAGATTCGGCTTTGCCAAGTTTCAGGACGTACAAAACGCTAAAGCCCTAGAAATGCAAATGGATAACATTTGGCTTGGTGATCTGAAACTGAGAGTGAATATTGCTCGCTTTCATAGGGACTCGCCTATTCGGGATCGTCTGGTCTCTCAGCCATTAAGAGGAAAACGGGTGGTGGAATACAAAGTAAGGGATGGGCGGTCTTATTCTGAAGCTGTGAACGTAAGGCCATTTATGGACAGCAGACAAAAGGTGGGAACAACTAAGGGACAAAAGGGAGTTGAAGTATATGTTAATGGCTCTGATGATTGGAGGGGGATACAATTTAATGTATCAGAGGGGGACATGAAATGGCTACAAGGGAGTTACGTAGGCTTTACCTTTAACCCGGAGGGGGTTTTCAACATTCACAACAAATTAAGGGGGGCAGGTTTCTTCACCATTAATTCGACTATGATGGGGGGAAATATGGTTCTTTTGCACTCTATTGAAGGCGAGGATTTGGTTGATGTCCTTGGAGGGGATTTTGACACTGTTGCTAACATGTTCGCTGAGTTTCGCCCTTGGTCTCAATCTGTTGTGTGTAGGCAAAGGAATGTTTGGTTGAATGTTGTGGGAGTACCCCCTCACGCCTGGTGTGAATCCTTCTTTAAAACTGTTTCCACTTTGGTGGGTACTTTTGTTAATATTGATGAGAGTAATAGGAACAAAGCTAGACTGGATGTGGGGAGAGTTATGATTGCTGTCTCCTCACCAGAGGCGATCAATATGACTCTTAAGGTGAAAGTAAATGATCAAATATTCTCTATAAGGATGGTAGAGGATGTATTCAGGCTGTGTATGGATAAGCTACAGACTGATCATATTATTCAACAAGACAATTCTATTTTGTCAGTTGTATCAGGCTTTGCTGAGGAAGGATTAGATGCGGTACCAGAGACAAATTTATGGGAGGACTTATGTGATTTTGATGATGAGGGGACTGGGGTGGTTGACGGTGGTGCTGGTGATGCAAACCTCGAGGTGGTTTTGAATTCAAACCTACGTAGGGGTGTGGTAAACAGGGATAGGGAGGATAGTAGCTTCTGTCAGTCGCTTTGCTTAGTTTCGAGCCCCAACAATTCATACTTGGGTCCTGTCATAGGTGCAGTGGAAAGGTTGCTCATGGTTGGCAGCTCTTCTAACCACTCCCCATATGCTGACGATGTTCAGTTGGAAGATAAGGTGGTTGGGGTTCAAAGAGGGCTATCTTTTGAGCCAGAGGTTGGATTGGGCATTTTGGGCTCAACCCCGTATGTTGGGCCTGTTAGGGATGGGGGAAACCATATTTTAAGTGTCTTGGATCCTTCTATTGGGTTGGGCCATTTGACTACCCCTTCTGAGCCCATTTCGGGTGGACTTAATGTGGACCTTGGCGTAGAGGACTTGGGATGTGTGGGCCTGGTAGGATAATCTGTTCCAGTAGAGCTAAGTCCTAGGGTGGAGAATGTCGTTGACACTATGGTCAACGATCCCTGCGTGGAAACTAAGGGAGGGTTAGTGAAATCAAAAAAGGGGAAAACTTCAAAGAGGAAAAATGCTATTACCCAGGTTAATACGCCATCTGGCATGTGTTCCGCTAATGACTTGACTAGGGTGTCAATCTCTACGGCGAGGGAGGTTGGTTTGAAGTCTGCAAGGTTATCCAGAAGGAAGGAGGTGGTTTCTGTAGGTCAGAGGGATTTGGAAAAACCTAACTCTGAAAACTTGGTTGATGTTGCAGTGGAGGTGGCGGCTACTCAGTGGGAGGTTTCAAATGTGGGTCACGTTAGATGCTCCCCCATCACGCACAGTTTCTCACAAGACTCAGGTCATCCGGAGCTTAGAGGTGCCTCTCGGGTTAGTGGTGAACTTGGTCAGGCTGCGGCGAATTCTTCTGCCACTGGTATGTCTGTTTCCGATAATACTATTAATATTTGCAACAACAAAATCCTTGCTAGCTTGTCCCTGTCGGCTGCCAAAAAAAATGTGGGAGATGGGCAAAATGATTGGGCTTAGTTTCGAGGGTGGTGATGAAGAAATGGTTAAAAAAATATTGGAGTTAGAGGAGAGGGATCGAAAGGTTAACTCCTCATAAGGTGTACAGTCAGGTTTAAAATGAAGATAGGCTCTCTGAATGTCAGAGGCCTTGTAGCGGTGTCGAAAAGGAATAAAATCCGCTCTCTGGTGGTGTCCGAGAATTTAGATTTTGTGGCCATACAAGAAACAAAGCTTGAATGTGTAGATAGGAGGTTTTGTGAACTTTTATGGGGAAACGCTAATGTTGGTTGGTGCTTTTTACCAGCTATAGGTAACTCTGGAGGGTTAATAAACATCTAGAATTCTTGCCTTGGATCTCTTCTTTTCTCCTTCTCAGGTGCTGGATTCTCTAGGGTATGCTTAAATTTGGGAGCAAAAAATCTTAAGTGCTATGTCGTTAATATATATTCACCTTGCTCGATTTCTGGAAAAAGGAAACTTTGGCATGATTTGTGTATGTCCGGGAGGGGTTTCGGGAGAGGATTGTGGTGCCTAGTGGGTGACTTCAATGCGGTCTCACATTCATGGGAGAGAAGGGGTTCCTCAGATTACACGAACTTAGTGGAATGTGAGGAATTTAACAACTTCATTTCTGAAATGGATTTGGTGGATGTCCCCCTACTGGGTAGGAAAATCACTTGGTACAAAGCCAATGGCTCAACAATGAGTAGACTGGACAGGTTTTTGCTTTCTGAGGAGTGGGTGGATACTTGGAAGGTGAAGGCTCAATGGGCCCTAAAGCATGATATCTCGGACCATTGTCCTATCATCATTAGATTGGGTGAATTGAATTGGGGCCCAAAGCCTTTTCGTTTCAATAATTGCTGGCTTGCTCATAATGGTTTCAAGAAGTTGGTTGAAGATTGTTGGTCGAGTGCCTAGGTAGTGGGATGGAAGGCCTTTGTTCTTAAAGAAAATTTAAAAATTCTGAAATCTGTGATTAGGAACTGGAATCTAGAGGTTTTTGCCTCTGTTGACAACAAGTTGAAGGTCTTAAAATCCAAGATTGATGGGTTGGATATCAAAGCAGATGAGGTAGGTCTAGTGACTGAAGAAATTGATGAGAGGAGAAAGCTATTTGCTGATCTTTGGCATTGTCTAAGGGATAAGGAAAGCCTTCTTAGGCAAAAAGCAAGACAGAAGTGGTTGGTGGAGGGAGATGCAAACTCTGCTTACTTCCACGCATGTATCAAGGCCCATAGGTGCAAAACCAGTTGGTGGCCCTGAGAGTTAATGGTCAGTGGGTGGAAGGCGTGCGGGAGGTAAAAGAGGAAGTTATAAGGTTTTTTGTTGCACATTTTTCAGATAGTGCAGGGTTAGGCCGTCCCTCGAGGGTATAGTTTTTCCTACTTTGTCTCTTGCTCGGGTTGAGATCATCTCGGGTGATCCATCCTTCGACGAGATGGAATTGGCGGTGGATAGTTGTGATGCAAATAAATGCTCGGGGCCGGACAGATTTAACTTCAAATTTGTCAAATCCTTCTGGGACCTCTTAAAACAGGATGTCTGGAATATGGTCCAAGAGTTCTTTGCAAATGGGAGGTTTCCAAGAGGTTTAAATTCCTTCTTCCTTGCACTCATTCCCAAAGGTCAGAACCCACAGGACCTTGGTGATTTTAGGCTGATTTCACTACTTGGTTGCCTTTATAAGATCATGGCAAAAATAATGGTGTCCGGATTAAGGAAGGTAATGAACCCACTAATTGATTTGACTCAATCGGCTTTCCTTCCAAAGAGGAATATTCTTGATGGGGTGGTAGTGATTAATGAGGTGGTGGACTATGCGGTGAAAGAGAAGAAAGGGTGTTTGATCTTCAAAGTTGACTTTGAGAAAGCATGACTCGGTGAACTGGAATTTCCTTGACTATATGATGGCTAGATTCGGTATGGGAGATAGGTGGAGAGCTTGGATCAGGGAGTGTGTTTTTGGAGGCGACTTATCAATCCTTGTGAATAGCCCAACTGAAGAGGTTTAAATATTTCGGGGATTGAAGCAAGGGGATCCGTTAGCACCATTTCTCTTTCCAATGGTGGCGGAAGGGCTTTCGGGTTTGATGCGGAGCGCGGTTTCACTTGGTCTTTTCAAAGGATTCAAAGTGGGTAAAGATGAGGTTGATGTGTCCATCCTCCAATACGCGGATGACACATTGCTCACCTGTGAGGTTTCGTGGGGCAACTTGTCGGTGATGAAGCCTATCCTTAGGTGCTTCGAGTTGGTCTCGGGTCTAAAGGTAAACTTCCACAAGAGTAGTGTTATTGGGATTAATGCTAGTGAGGGGTTCTTGGATGATGCTTCGGCCTTCCTCAATTATAGGAGGGGTTCAATTCCTTTCAATTATTTGGGCTTACCGGTTGGTGCTAATCCGAGGCGTGTGGTAACTTGGGATCCAGTGGTGAAGACCTTCCGTAAGTGGTTGTCATCGTGGAAAGGGAAGCATCTCTCTCTTGGGGGCCGAATCACCCTTATAAATTCGGTTCTCAATAGTTTGCCGATCTATTTTCTTTCTTTCCATTGGATGCCGAAACAGGTTCATAAAACTCTGGTGAGCATTCAAAGAAACTTTCTTTGGGATGGGTGTGAGGAAAAAAGGAAAATCCCTCGGGTTAGGTGGGAGGTGGTTTGCAAGCCAAAAAAACGAGGGTGGGCTAGGTGTAAAAAATTTAGAATGGTTTAACCTATCCCTTCTTGCCAAATGGAGATAGTGGTTTCTCTTAGAGGAGGATTGTCTTTGGGCCAAAATTCTTTCTTCTAGGTATGGGGAGGCTAGTAATGGGGAGCTACCAGTGGGTGGGGATAGGAGTAGGTGTAGTGCCTCATCTGGGTGGGCTAGTATTAGGCGTGTTGGAGATTCGTTTGGGTTGTCAGATTGGTTTGGAGAGGGTCCTAGGAGAAGGGTTGGGAGGGAGGACAAAACTCTTTTCTGGGAGGATGTTTGGATGGGGGTTTCTAGTTTGAAAGAGCTCTTTCCTAGGTTATTCCTAATTTCTCTTGATCAGAATATGTTGATCCAAAATTTGGGGGCTAGGGTTGGGCAGAGTTGGGTATGGTCTTTTAGGTGGAGGAGAAGTGTGTGGGAAGAGGCAATACTTGAGAAGCTAAAGGCTACACTTTCTAATGTGGCCTTGTGTAAAGATAGAGGTTATGAATGGGTTTGGTCTTTGGACTCCTCTGGTAATTTTAGTACAAAATCCGCTTACTGTTATTTGCAAAGGAGTCTTACTTCAGCTAGTACTCCTTTGGGAGCCTCTGCTTCGGTTCTTAAACTGGTTTGGAAAGGAAAAGGTCCAACCATAGTCTTGTCTTTCTCTTGGCAAGTGCTCTTGGACAAAATTCCTACAAAGAGGAATCTGTTTTCTAGGAGGGTTTTGCTTTCCCAACAATCCTTTATGTGTGTGTTTCTGTGGTCTACATGTGAAATCTGCTGAACACTTATTTTTGTCTTGCCCCTTATCACAAATTGTCTGGACCAAGGTTTATGGTTGGCTAGGCATTCTTGTGGTGTTGCCGCAAGCCCTTGGTGATCTGTTTCTACAACATAGGGGGCTCTTTTGTGGTAGGAAAAAGAAAAACAAGGGAGTGATTATATGACATACTATACTTTGGTCAATTTGGCTTGAAAGGAATGCGTTGATCTTTAAGGGTAGGAACTTCGATTTTACTAGGATTTTGTATGTGATCAAAACAAATTCCTGGTCATGTTTGAATGCCTCTCAAGAAGGTCCTTATGCCTTTTCGGACTGGTGTGTCAATCCTCTTGGGTGTGTTTTGTGATATGACTGCTCTTCCTCATCTGTTGATTTGTCCCAGTTGCAGGTCCTTTGGCTTTGGGCGTCCACTGGACTTGCCTGGTCTCGGTTTTCCTGCGTTTTGTTTTCTCTGCTCTGGTTAATGTTGTTTCCTTAGTTGAGTTGGCTGATGTTGGATGCTATTGTGTGCACAGGGTTCGGCTATTTTGTGGGGGGTGTTGGCTATATGCCTTGTTCTTTTACTTTCTCTTCCCTTCTTCTTGTATTTGGTTTTGAGTACACCTAGTACTCTTATCTATACAATTCTTCGGTTCATAAAAAAAAAAATTGAATCAATTTTAAACATTTATTTTTGTTTAATTTCGAGCCAATCGATTTTTTATTTTTTTGACAGTAAGCCAATCAAACTTGATTACACATTTACATCAAAAGATTTCCATACCAACATGTAGTTGATCCAAGTGGTAACGAGCTTGAACCCCTTAAACAAGTGGTCCTCCTTGGAAAACGTCAACTCTTAAATATCGTCCAATCCCTAACGATAAATAGCCTCTTTTCAAGCCCAGAAGCCACTGAACCGAAAGGCCCGGAACGTGGCCCCCACTACTTTTGTACACTTTATCTTCTTTTGGGACGAATAAGTCCTTATAAAATTGTGCTTTTTTTTTATTTTAGTCCCTAATAAATATTTCTTCTAATGTTAGTCCCTGGTTTTTCCTCCGTTATCAAAATTGGTCCCTACTGTTAAGTTTTATATGTTAAGTGCCATATCATTTCTAAACTTGCTGCTGAATATTTTTCTTTAAATTTTAAAATAACAAATGTCAATGAAAAGAAACCCCACCCTCCATCCTTCCTTATCCCCAATCTGATCTGATTCAAATAGATTATCCCCTCCATCGTTATCTCTTCCATCTTCATCGTTTCATCATTCTTGGAGCCATAACATTACCAATTTCCCCTCTATTTCGAAGACCACCATGCGCAGATCTGATTGAAGTGGCGAATCAAGAATGAACCCAATGAAGCAGAGGACGGCGACCCGCAACTCGAGGACTTCGGACGACCTGCAACTCTCTTCTCCATCTTCTATTCGAAGTTCGAGAAGCTGTGGGTGCTGTAACAAAACTCAAACATCGTTTCATCGTCTTCTCCCTCGACTTGCGATGACAAAGTTGTGGGGTGTGGTGACAAAGATCTAACCGAAGTGGTGAATCAAGCATGAACCCCAACGTAGTGCTTGCTTGGGCATTGACTGGATTCAAAGGAAAAATCTGGATTTTTGTTGTTGTTCTATCATGTCTACTGAAATGCAATTTGTTCACTGGCTGGGATTGGAGTTTAGTTTTGGTAGTTACCATGTAATAGATGAACATTGTTTAACTTTTGTTTTAGCAGGTGTAGGCTTCGGTCGGAAAACTCAGCATTTACTAGAAGATAGTTAACGGCATGGACCAATTTTGGTAACTGGCAATTTTGTAAGGACTATAATTGATAGAAAATTTTATAGGGATTAAAAATAAAAAAGTAAAATTTTAATATTTTCAACCATAGATACTATGTCTTTGAACTTTATACAACTAGTTTTGAACCCGTAACGTACGGGTCATATTTTTTTAAAAAAATATAATGATTTTGTATAGGTAATACTTATATGTTTTTGTTATATTTATATTATTTTATAATTTTATTAATATATTTTTATTTTATTTTATTTTTATAGATAAAATATTATTTTTTTTTATGTAATATATATTATGTTATATTATTATATTATATAATTATGAGATATCATAAGAAATATTATACAATATAAGATTATATAATATTTTTTATTATTACATTAATATTATATTATTATATAAATTTAATTGATATTCATCAGTGTAAATATTTTTTGAATTGTCAATTTATCATTGATTGACATATTATTAAATATTCTAAATAACGTGCCACACATGGGTTATGTTTTATAAAATAAAAAAATTGGAGCTTATGTTATATATTATGTTATATTATTATTTGACATATATTCTATTATATTATTATATTATATAATTATAAGATATATTATATAATCTAATATTATATATAAGTGACCTGTGGGATGCACAGGACGAAATTTGTCGCTCATGGACAGATTTAAAATATAAGAAGATTTCATTATGTAGAAATATAATCACATAAAATCATTAGAGAAAACAGACGGTTGAATCATGCAGAAATAAAAACAATTTAAAAGTTCCTTGAAAGAATTCAGTTGGCCATAACCAATGAGTATATAAATTTCAAAATAAACCAATTAAATGAAGAAAACATATATTAGGCGTCATGGTTATATGTTGTATGATAAAGTTATGCCGGGTGGTATGTGTTGAATACAGAAAAGTGTAATTTTAAATTTTCGAGGTAGACATATTTTAAAATGTTTTTTTATGGATTAAAATGTTGTTATGTAAAATATAAAAGACAAATCGAATTTTTATATATAAGTTTAATTATAAAAATAATCACTAAATTATTTTGTCTCACATCCAATAATCTACAACGATTCTATCCTGGATCCATGTCTTACATCTAATAATCTGGAGTAAGAACTTTCAATTACTCCAAGAGAAAGGTAAGAGCTCCATTTACATATATTCCATCTAAAACTTCTTACAAAGCATTGAAGATCATAAGGAACATGACATACATGATATCACATGTTGCACAAAATGTACTTTCTAGTTTCCACAAAACACTTCAGTAGCTGTAATCCCCGTGGGTGTTATTGGAATATATACAATCCATAAAATACATATGACATTGTAATATTCTTGACTTGGTGAGAAGATGATCAAAAGATACAAAATAGTGACTATAAATTAGAAGAATTCGTTTTATTCCTTTATCATACATAGTTATGAAAGTATCCCAAACGTAGAAAATAAAATGATAAGTAGATGTGTTGTAGTAAGCCATACCAATCTTAATCCTTTAATAATCATATTGGTGGGTGGGTGGGTTTTTTTGGGTGGGGGGCGGGCTATAAGTATAACTGCCAATATTTTTGCTTAATAAGATTATGTATTAGAAAATTCTTTCACTCTTTTTTTATATTTAGTCATTATTGTGCCTCATTATTCATTTATGTAGGAATGAATAATAATGAAATAAAGCCATCATATACCCCCTTGTAAACAAATAGAGGAATGAAGCAGAATTGGCCAAAATAAAGAAAAAGAGTGACCCTATCTTAATATCTCAAAATAAAGTGCCGAGTCCTTGACTATGAAACAATTCAAAATTCCCCACACCAATACCCAACTTCATAGAAATGGGAGGAACATTTGTGTACTACAGAAAGCTCTTACTTACAACTATTAAAATAGTGAAATAATCTGTATTTGACAATCAATTGATTCAATAGGAATTATAAAAGAAATATTGTATCTGTAAACGATTATATTCTGTATGCTACATGGTAATTATAAGATAGGATATTAATATATTATTATATTTTTATGAAATATTTATAATGTTACATTATTATATTATATAATTATATGATATAAGATATATGATAAGATATTTTTTGATTTATTTATTCTTTTTGTCTAGTGCAAGTTAATCATTTTTAGGAAATATATATTTATCTAGCATATTATTTTTTATTATATCTTGAAAATCTATTTGATTTAATTCTCCTCTATCCCTATGCAAGTTAACAATTTTTAGAAAATATATTAATTTATCGTATTATATTTTTCTCTCTTGAAAATTTATTTGATTTAATTCTCCTCTTTTTCTCCGTGCAAATGAACCATTTAAAAAATATATATATTTATGTATTTATCTATGTAATCTATGTAACATATATGAGTCGTCGTTTGAAAGTTTCTTCATTAATGGAGTGAGATGATTGAGGATGGTAATATAAACTACTCAATTCTACCCACACCCTGTCATTTTCATACCCTCAAAATTGGGGATTTGTGATTTTCCTCCACCCTCTCATTCAACTTGCAAACAATGGAGTGATGTTTTTACCTTTTCACTCCACTCCATTACTAATCTTTATTAAGATACCACTCCACTCCATCTAGTTGGATTCGCCGTGCGTTCCACAGTTGTGCAAAATTACATTAAATTATGATTTTTTTTTTGTAAATCTAATTTTATTAGATGCAAAATGCAAAATATGTTAATATTTAAAAATTAAAATAAATATATTAATTATAATTATAATAATACCATAATAAATTAGTATGTGAGAAAAACTAATTATAATTTGTGGTACTAAATTTGTTATTAAATAAAAGCATTAACAAAATAAAAGTATTTTGGTTCAAAAAAAACATTTAAGGATGAAAATTGTTATATTTATATTAAAACTTCCTACAACTTTTACGTTAACATTACATGAGTTCACACACAAAATACACATCAATTTTTTTTTTTTACAAAGAATACATATCAAAAACTACTTTCTGTGTAAATTGTAAATTGCAAATTGCAAGATCTTGATACAATTTCCATATTACAAAATTACAAAATAACATACAAATACACATATCAATGTATCATAATAATACTCACGTATCCATTCAAATACTCTAAACATATATAAATCGGCAAGTATTATTGTCAATTACATTCTTATTAAGCACAAAAGCTGCAAATTCTATTCTACTATTGGATTCCCTCTAATTCCCTCTAGGTTACATATATATAGTACCTCCAACCATGTCATGTGGTTTTCACCAAATGACAATGTAATACTTGCAGTGAAGACTTCCTCATCCACGTTTATTAACCTCAATTAAAATAAAATTAAAACTACTAAATAACATCAATATGATAATATACAATTTTACTATATTGGAAGATTCTAAAATGCTTTCACTAATAAGCATAATCTAAATTTGAAAATTTCAGCAATGAAAAAACTTATCATACTTCTATTCTAGTAATATGAGATTCCCATTTGTTGAGAGACATCCTCTGCCATTTAACATATTGCAACGGGAAATGTAAGATTCCCATGGTGATCTTGTTACAAATGTACCAAACATGGCATCTTCCAAAAACATCAAAATATCTATGAATTTTGGATTGAATGAGGATTCTTGCGTATGAAAGACATACTTTGTATAAAGACAGAAGAGGCTATGGTGAGCTATATATATCAACATGCCGGCAAGAAAGGTGAAAAGTCTCTAAGAAGTAGCTCTAGATTCAGCAAATGCAACTTCTGTAAGAAAATTATCTTTTAAGTCGTTGGAATTGGAAGTATTCACATTCCAGTATTAACATTGAACACGTTACTGTCCTTCTTGCGGTTCATTATTCACCTTAGCCCATTAACTATGTAACAAACAATAACCAGTGAGTCAAAACAAATTGAAAGACATTCATCACAATCATCAATTTCAGTAAGTCAAAACAAATGGAAAGACATTCATCACAAACAATAACCACCTCTGCCTTACATATATATAACCACTTTTGATTATTATGCATAAACATTAATGACCCAATCAAATGTGGGTGCTGTGACATTATGCAGAAACCATTGTGACAATCATCATCGGAATGCTGTGTCGTGGAACCTAAAAATTGGAATAAATTTGGATGCTATATTTTCTGAAGTAATAAGAGTATGCTATTCATTACTTTTAGACAATTGCTATTCTTTTATGATTTCCAAAATGAAAAACCGATTACCTCCCTTTCTTAATACCACTACAACAACTTTCTTACTTCCAAATAACAATGCCCTTAATATCTTTCATGCACATTTCTGACTTTAAATAATTGCAGCAAATTGTCTTGGTGATATCAAAAGTTTGCAAAATCTCACCTGTTCAAATAGCAAAATAGCTTATGCTAAGAGAATTCAAAAGCTAAGTTGTCAATGTTAATGACATCTTCTGTATAAAAAAGGATGTTGCAATCTATTCATAATTTCAGTTTCATATACCAGTTAAAATAGTTATGATTTGGGATATATACAGTAGAAAACGTGCACAAAATATTCTGTACAACTAATAAGAGCAGTAGAACAACCAAATATCATTACCTGTCAACCTATGTAGCAAACAAAAAACCAGTGGTCTGACTCTGTACAACTTAAAGATACAAATTCATGATTATGATAAATATAATCCAGAGGGAGGATTGAGAATCGAAAGGATTAGGAGACATGTGAACACATTAATGCAAGTAATAATGACAAATTCATGCAGATAAAATTAGGAGACAGTTTGGACACTACTACCTTCACAAAGGAGAAATATATACATACTACAATTGATAAAGTTATCCATCATCCAGATATTGCAGATAAATTGATAAAGGTTCAAAAAACTGAGACGAGACCTTTGTTCCATTCCAACTAATTAGAGGTTTTTTCACTTCAACTTTGAGCCTTTATCTGATTCATGGCTTTAGCCATTTCCTTTACTGCGTTGCCAAGTCTTCAAAATGGTTTGCTCAAGCTGAGCTAATGCATGCTAGATGAGCAATGCTCGAAGTGTCTGGAATTATCATTTCAAAATTAATTGAAACTTGAAAAGTTTGGTTATGTCCAGAACTTCTCATAGTATTGGAACATACACAAGTTACAGCATGCAACTTACACAAAAGATCTTAAGAGAGCTTCCTTTAATGGATTCCCAGTCCTTCTGGAAAACACAACTTACAAATAGGACCTGCACAATGTGAATGGTAATGTATCATAGGAATCCTGTCGATTACAAAAAAAAGTAGATGCCCAATTATAAACATACCTTAGAATGAATACTTGCCATGGTGCCATATATTGCAAAAACAAATAAAGCCATATAATTCCAATAACCAACACAATTATTTATCCACAAATAGTGATGATCCTGCATTAAAAATGAAAGCTTAAAATAGATCCTTAAATCATGAACTCAAATGCAAATTAAATTGAAGCTCAAAATAACATCCATTGCAGAGAAACAATTGACCTACCATTTTCAGAACACACATTCTGCAGACTCGACAGTGATGAGTCCTTGGAGGCTTGTGTGCAAAGCACTCTCTCAAAATATTCTGATGAAATTTTATAACTATCAATATGAAAGCATATTAACTTCAAGGGTATATCCTTTTAATGTTTCTAGTAGATAATGTATATCCTTTTCATAATTAAAAAAAAAGAGTACCATACAAAATAGTGGGGTTATGATCGTGACCGAAGCAATGCACTTCTCTAGTGCAAAGGACTTAAAACCCGTTACAGCACCGAGACCTTACTTTGGATATATTGAAGATATTTGAGTGCTCGATTACACTAAGCTTACGGTGCTGGTATTTAAATGTAAGTGGGTTGATAGTAACGGTGGTGTATAAACCGACGAATTGGGGTTCACATTGGTAGACCTCAACAAGTTAGGTCATATAAATGAGCCTTTCATAATGGCTTCCCAAGAAAAACAAGTGTTCTACATCACTGATCCTTCTAACAAAAGGTTGTCCGTGGTTCTCCAAGGAAAAAGCATGTATAATGGTAGTGATGAAAATGAAGATTCAAATCTTGATATTCCTGAGACTCCTTCTTTTTCAACAAACATGCCTACTATAATCGAGGAGACACAGGTGGACGATGTATATGCCACTCGTGATGATCATCACGAAGGGATATTGATATAGGTAGTTTAAACTTAGTATACATTTATTTTTATTTTTATTTCTGTATTTATTTTGAGTTATAACCTATGTTAATAAATATATATTCTTTCTGAACAGGCATACATATGGATCATTGTTCCATTTTTCCTTTGCAATTCTGTAATGTGTGTGATATTGTGTTACTGGGATATTTACTGAATGCAGAGATAGCTGAGGGGAGTGATATTTTAAAATTGAATTTAATAAAAAAAATACTATTAACATCAGTTTTATCATAAAACTGACGTTAATAGTATTTTATAAAATATACAGTACACTATTAACGTCAGTTGTTTATTACAACTGACGTTAAAATTAAGACCTTTAACGTCAGTTCTTGATAACAATTGACGTTAGTTTTAACAAAATTCACGTCAGTTTTGTTAAAGAACTGACGTTAATTTTGACAAAATTAACGTCAGTTGTGTTAAAGAACCGACGTTAATAGTGTTATATTTAACATCAGTTCTCAACTGACGTTAAAAACTTAACTTTTAATGTCAGCTGTATTTACGTCAGTCAGTATTCTGATGTAAAAAATCAATTTTAACTGACGTAAAAAGCACTTATTGCACTAGTGAAAATTGAAGCTCAAAATAACATCCATTGCAGAGAAACAATTGACCTACCATTTTCAGAACACACCTTCTGCAGACTTGACAGTGACGAGTCCTTGGAGGCTTGTGTGCAAAGCACTCTCTCAAAATATTCTGATGAAATTTTATAACTATCAATATGAAAGCATATTAAATTCAAGGGTATATCCTTTTAATGTTTCTAGTAGATAATGTATATCCTTTTCATAATTAAAAAAAAAGAAACAAAACAGGAGGGTCAAGAATAAGAACTTGTTAAGAAAGATAGTGTACAAAACAGGAGGGTCAAAAATCCTCTTAAGGCTGCAAAGAAACAAAAGTTGAAGAAATATGCCTATGTCAAACCTGTGTCAGATGCCAAAAGGGATCTTGTCTTTCTTCCAAATGTCAATGAAGAGTGCTTACATCAGAGGAATTTTTTTTAAGAAAAAAAACACACATGTAAAACACTAATCAAAGAACAAATTCTGACCAATTTGATTACACAGAAACAAAAGGAGCAACAACCACCATTTCTCCAAGTAGCACCAGCCAACAGCAACTTAAATGGAAAACCCATGTTAGAAAACTAAATATATGTAGAAACCAAATGGAAAAGAAAAAAACTCATCAATAAAAGCTATACACCGATAAATGTTGATTATACCTTTCATGTATTAATTCCTCAATTAAGTATCCATAGTGCAGAAAATAATGGAATCAGCTCAATGAATCAAAGTCATGAAACTCAGCATCAAAATTCACATCTTTTGGTTGTTCAAGAGAACAAATCTTGTACCTAAATGTTTTAGAATCACACTAAATGTTATGTTCCGAAGTTAAAAAAAACCTGACGATTAAACCCATGGCATTATTCCTCAATTCAACCCAGCTACTGAATTAGTAGGAAGGCTTAATAATCAAATTGCAGACACCATTTACACTGAGGCGACAATAAGAGGAATAAGAACCCAATTGAAAGGCATGAAATAGGGCAATGATTAAAGAATAAGAGGAAAAAATTGATAAAAAGGAAAATATATACCATTTTCAATCAAAAGCTCATTTCTACATTCAAGACATTAATCAATAAAAGTAAACCGTATTTGTTGATCTTTTGAATCATGGCCCATGTACTTTAAACTAATTAATATTAATAATTATAGAACCTTTATTCCACCAGAAAAATATTCATCTACGAGAAAAATGAAAGCACAAAAAAAAAAAATTAGATACAGGACTTGAGGATTAAAAAGTTACCATTTAGCCGAAGAGGAGCTTGTAGCAATAGCAATAAAGGGAACACCAGGAAATCAACCGAAATTTGTTCCCCATTATACTGAAATACTGAAATGAACAAAAGAAAGGGAGTAAAGAACGAAAGCTTATTTTTTTACAGAAATCATCAGTTTGTTAAAAGTTGGTTAAGCCAAAACAAAAAGAATGGTGTAGGAGTCTTTAGAGAAATCCCATGAAACACATTTAATCCATTCCACCAGAGCAACTTTGAGTGTTTCAAGAACCCCTATTGCAAAACCAAATCAGTAAGACCTGTTATAACCAATAACTGTGACATGGCTTACCTCAGAACTCTGAAGAGAAGAGAAAGATACATAAGCATATTGGGTGAAATAGGTAAAAAAGCAAAAAACAGCAAATCCATAAAGCTATATTAATCCTATATTCATCAGGAATTTCTCTACATATTGTAGACCTGCATTTTGCATCTGGGTCCACTGGCCCTTTATAGTGCTCTGAAAAAAAGAGCCTCCCACCTTCATTTCAATAGAACAGACACAAAACTCATTAGAATAGAATATAGTATTCCATAAGATAAACAAAAATAATCTAAACCAATGCCAACCTTGTCCCAACCTTAAGAGAGCACAGTTCATCATCTCAGAGTAGCTATTTTGCACCATCAAATGTGAATATCGTCATCTTTAGAGCCCTGTGTGCCTAAAAAAAAATTAAAAAAATAATAATAGAACAGACAAATAATTGATGGTTAAATAACTGTAAAAAAGAAGAAAGAAACAAAAGTTGATGAACTAACCCAGTATTAAAAAGACGAACCAAGAATGAAAATCCCTTCAATGAAACCAAAAATAAAAAACAAACTGTGAACACAGATGAAAACTCTCGTAACAACAGCCTAAGGAGAACAAAGCAAATCCAGAAAATCTCCCACACAGCAAGTGATGGAACACATGGTAGGCATAATAAATCTTAATCTTATTTAATGAAATATAACTAACCTCTCAAGGAGAATTGGTCAGCCTGCTACCTTGACGATGTGCAGTGCGGTACAGAGAGAAGGAATCAGATGGAACTAGAAGAACAAAAAAGGGACAGAATGATGTCCAGTGTGGTCGACTGAGAGGGGGAAACAAAGAAGGATGTGTACCTCAGCAGCTCCCGGAGTGACTGAATGGGAGCAGTGATTCATAACATATGGATTGCATGACCGACTAAAAGAGAAATTAGAAGGAGAACAAAATTGAGAATGAATAGAGAAACGAAATTGTGGTTGACAGAAAAAAATTACCATGAAAAAGTGAAGACCAACAGCCAACAACCAACATCCCACTTTTATTATTTCAATCAATGCATTGAAATTTGAATTTTGAAATTCAAAAACTCTCCAAATGGGCTCCAAATTTCGCTTAGCAACAGCCCAACAGTCCCACAGTAACTGATCCTTCCATAACTTTCCAAATATGGCAAATAAATCAAGGTCACCTCTCCAAGCAAGCTCCCAGAAGTTGACACGTGTAAAAACTTTCCCAAATGATGACTTCCAATTGTATATTTCTATGATTTGAGTTAAGATTTTAACAAAAATCGTCTATTTAAATTGCACTAATATGTTTTTTAAATAAAAATATTAAAAGTAGTCAAAAAAATTTAAAAATGACACACATATGTATGTATTAATCAGAAATAGTTTGAAATATATAACTTTAATATATAATAATAATAATAATAATAATAATAATAATAATAATAATAATAATAATAATAATAATTATTATTATTATTATTATTATTATTTGATTACAGTTTTATTCATTTCAATTTTTCCAAATTTTGAGGCAATGATTTAGAAGATAAATAGTTATAAGTATAGCTCTCATTTTAAAAATACGAGAAAAAATAAATAAAAAATGACACATATGTGTATGTATTGATCAGAAATACTTTAAAATATATAATAATAAGAAGGTTTAATTATGAGTTGGTCCCTGAACTATTTGGGAATTTTCATC
This sequence comes from Sophora flavescens, assembly GCA_030762895.1. Classification (NCBI taxonomy): domain Eukaryota; kingdom Viridiplantae; phylum Streptophyta; class Magnoliopsida; order Fabales; family Fabaceae; genus Sophora; species Sophora flavescens. The sequence goes on from CM061066.1 coordinate 153,021,517, forward strand.
TAGGTCCCTGAACTAAAAAAATTTCTAATTAGGTCCCTGAACTTACATAAAATTTTCAATTGGGTCCATTAACTAAAAATTTTCTAAATGGGTCCCTAAACTTATATAAAATTTTCAATTAGGTCCCTAAAGTAAAAAGGTAACTATATAAAATAAAAAAATGATAGATGATGAAATTTTTAGGAAAAAATACTATTTGACATAATAATAAAATGACAAAAGATGAATATGAGAGAAAAAAAATCACTATTTAAAATAATAATAATAATAAAATAATAAAATAAAACTTAGTGAGAAAAGTTAATGTTTAACAATTATGATAATAATTAAATAAAAATAGATAAATTTGAGAGACAAAATTTTGTTCTTGAAATGATAATAAAACAATGAAATGTAAAATCCTGCTAAAAAAATCATGTTTCATAACAAAATATTAAGATATTAGATTGATAAATCTCGATATTTTAAATAGTAAATATATATATATATATATATATATTCTAACATGATGTGACATATTTGGTAGATAACTGAGCCCTTTAAGCATGTAGTTAGAGGTTCAATTCCTGGCTCATGTGTACAGAAGATCATCTGTTGGGAGAGGTCAACCCCTTAAATGGATCTCAGTACCTCGAGGGATTAGTCTCTGGCTCGCGACCGGATGATACCCAGGTTTACCAAAATAAAAAAATAATATATATATATATATATATATATATATATATATATATATATATATATTGAAGCAACAATAGTAATATATTATTAAAGGATGATTTTGAAGAAAAAATGTTTTAAATAAAAATAAAATAGTAAAAGATGAAACTTAGCAGATAATATTATTATTTGAAATATTTTTTATTCTAGTATTCTAACAAGAGATGAATCTAAGTGAAAATATTCAATATTTTAAAAAAATAGAAATAAAAATATAATTTAACAAAAAAATTATTGTTTGAAATAATAAATAAAATAAAGAATCTAGTTAAGTAAATATCACATTTTATTTTGATTATAAATTTTATTTTGAGTTATTTTATTTATTTTATTATTTTATATTTTAATTGATGTTTATCTTAAATTATTTTAATATTTCTTAAATAATATTTTTGCATGATATTTTTATTATTATTATTTTAATATTATTTCAAATATTAAATTTTTGACTCAATTTAATATCTTAATATTTTGTTATAAAATATGGATTTTCCAACATAATTCCATATTTCATTATTTTGTTATTATCATTTCAAGAACTAAATTTTGTCTCTCCAATCTATCTATTTTTATTTAGTTATTATGTTAAATAATATTTTTTCTCATTAAGTTTTATTTTATTTTTTTTATTATTATTATTATTATAAATAGTGAGTTTTTTCTCTTATATTCATCTTTTGTCATTTTGTTATTTTATTATATCAAATAGTATTTTCTATTTTCTAAATTTCATCATCTATTATTTTATTTTATTTTTTATTATATATAGTCACATTTATACTTTAGGGACCCGATTGAAAATTTTATATAAGTTTAGGGACCCAATTAGAAATTTTTTTAGTTAAGAGACTCAATTGAAAATTTTATATAAGTTCAGGGACCTAATTAGAATTTTTTTAAGTTCAGGGACCTAATTGAAAATTCCCAAATAGTTTAGGGATCAACTCAATAATTAAACCTAATAAGAATTATTTGATTACATCTTTATTGATTTCAATTTTTCCAAAATTTGAGGCAATGATTTAGAAGATAAATAGTTATAAGTACAGCTCTCATTTTAAAAATATGAGAATAATAATTCTTTACCATAGGTAACAATTGTTCAGTCAAAAAAAAAAAAAGAAAGAAGAAGAGTTGTTAGTGCTAAAAGAATTAATAGTTATTCATTAATCATATGACAATTTAAAAAAATTATGGGTGTTTTTTATGAACATTTAATTTCAATAATCAAGATTCATTGTACTCATTTCTTATAATAATAAAATGTTTTCATCTCGAATAACTTTGCATCTTTGTGAGAGAGACATATATCTTTCAATTTTGATTATTCAAATAAAATCTAATAATAGGCAGCAAATATGTTAAAAGAAATAGCTCTCTCTCTCTCTCTCTCTCTCTCTCTTTTTTGATAACTTCTCCTTTTTTAGGATAAGAAGAAATAGTTCTCTTTAATCCTTTGGCAATGCAGACACGAGGTTTGGTAACTACGTTACATAGCACTGGTAGTGGTATCTGTTTGTTTTATCACATTAATATAAGAAAGTGCGTCATAATATTCTCATTAGCATCGTGATGAAGCAGCGGTGAATGTATTTGTTACTCGTTATAGTTTATTAATGGACATCACATCAGTTTACGGCATGCATCAGGCCATTCTGAAAATAGCCGGTTGATTTTTTATTTTGAAATAGATGGGGTAGGAGAGTCGGAGACATACCAGTAACATTAAACATTAAGCATGATTTGGTGGTGTAATCGTATATGATCTCATTTTTTAGGGTGTACCTTTTTTTTTGTTTTACTTAATATATATGTATGTATCAATGTATATATTAAGATAAAAAAATTATTTAATTATTATTTTTTACTTGATGGCCTAATTGTCTTTTAAAATTCAGATTCAAAACTTGACAAGCCTTATAAGTAGGTGTGACCACTCCCATTCTCCCTTCTTCCATTCGATTTTTTTTAAGGCAAGGTGACCCTATGTCACCATAATTTATTGAAAAAAAAAGAGAGAAGAAAAACAAAAGAAAATAAAAGCATGGGGGACATAAACCAAAACTCATGCAAAATAAATCATTTAAACCTAACATTAGGTTTTTCATTCCTCATCGGGTTATATTTCTAAGATTTAGAGAAAACCACCAAGAAATTGGTATCAACTTCAACAGCATTATCGTTATTTAACTTATCTGCCAAGAGAGAGTTATTCTCTAGATCATCCTCATCCCTATTTCCCAAAAACTTGGCAAGTATTCTCATATCATGAGCAACATTAGGATGCATAGGGGCTGAATTAGACTCAGGAGTATGAAGATTCTTACCACTAACTGTTAAATCACAGGTAGCTATGGAATGCTCGGGCACCAGAAAATCCTTGACTGTAGAGTCAACATTAGTTGCAACAGAAGTTGAAATCTTCTTTGTAGAGCCATCGACAGCATTGGTTGCAACAGAAGATGAGTTATGTGGAATGGAATTTGAGACATGATCAGGGGACAAAGGTTCCTCATAGACGGTCTCAACCGATTCACTGTCACTCAATTTTTCGCCCGATAATGTATCAATATGCCCATTATCTTCAATTGGTTTTTGTTCTGGAACCTTAGGGACATAAGCTTGCTTAGTCTTCTGCACCAATGGCGGATCCTTATGCACCAGTTTCTCCTTGTCAAATTTACAAATCGAAGCCAAGTGTCCAATTGATTTACAATGAGAAAAAAGAAGAAGGAAGCTTCTCATATTTGATACCGACAAAAATACAAAACCTTCACGTTCAACCATAATCTCCTTAAACAACTTTCCTGTTAGATCAACATCCACTAAAACTCGAGCATAGTGACCATATGCCCTAGTACGTGTAGTTTCATTCAAAATTATTGGAGTACCTAAACCGCCAGCAATTTCAAATGATAATTTCGAGCGCCAATAATCTTGCGACAGGTCATAAATTATAATCCAACGTTGAGCATTCATAGAATCCCTTTCCCAACTTCCTAACGGAATCATTCTCCATTAACCCAAAGACTTCCATAGTTTTGAAAGTTTGTCAAGTAATTCGAACATCTCAGGGATATCACCCTTCAGTAACAACAAGCGGTCATGAAGGTTGTTTTTGCAACATTCCAACCCTTTTGATATTCATCCTCGGATATTTTGATAGAGACAGAGTCTCCCTTCATGCACGGTCGAGGAAGTTGACTAACTGGGATGTCAAATGAGCCATTCAAAGCTTGAGCAAAAGATTTTCGCTGTGGAAAAGGCGAGGCTTTCGAAGGAGATTCCGAATTGAGAAACGCCCAAGGACAAGTCATGAGACAATTGTCACAATCTTCTTCCATTCGAATTAGAAAATAAAAACCATTTGTTTTGTCCCTCCATCTGCTTGACTGACTGATTGTGTCTCTCATCTGTCGACTATTGTTATCCCCTTTGGTTACCTTTTTACATGTATTTTATAATCTCTATCCCTTGCAAACAATTACCTCATGATAGCATCGTGTGGCTAGCACAAAAGTATAAGCGGGGATTAGTCTTACATCGGAAGGGTTTGGGCTTCCTAGTTGCTGCCACCTGTTTGAGCCTTTTAAAATGACGAAAGTATTTGAAAAATGATTCTTACTTTCTTAGATTACCAGTAGCGTTAGGCTGTAATATGTTGTATGAACTTGCAGTAGTTTTAACCGAATCTCATTCATTGCTCAGGAAGCATGTGGCGTGATTGCTAATCGGACCCTTTGACTGCCTTTTTTAATTTTTAAATCTAGTTTTGAGTTTTGAAGTCAAGGCCCGAAGCGTGATATTGTTTTGAAGGGAAGACTTGCCTTTGATTGCCTTTGACTGCCACCTCTCATCGTTTTAGGTTGTACGCAAGTTGATTATGTCATAGTATAAGACGAATTGGGGTGTCAAAGGGCAAACACAATGGTAATGACTAGTTTTGACACATCTTTATGCGCTTTTGATAATCAATTTCGTGCACAAATTTCTCAGTTCGCACTGGGCACCCAAAATCTCAGGGACGGCCCTGCGTAGAAAGGTCTAATACCTAAGTGCCTGTTTACTTTACCTTATGTTCCTTGTTTTCATTTCCTGATTTTAAGAACAATTACAACAAAATTAAATACAAAATTGTTACTTTGTTTTCATTTCGTTTCTTATTTCCAAAGGTTTGTACGAGAAACACTGAAAGCAACTTTTTTGTTTGTTTTCATTATTTCATATACAAATCTTTGAGAATAGGAAACAGAATGAAAATAAAGTAATAATTTTATAATTATTCTTGTTGTAATTATTCGTAAATCAGGAAATGAAAACAGGAAACAAGTGATAAGGAGGTCATGGGTTCAACTCCTCCCACTAACATAACATACTAATTACTAACATTTGCCTATAAAAAAAAAATAGGCCCTAAGTATCTTAACCCGAAAATGAAATTTGGACAAGTAATTAGGGATACCACACGGTGTCCCTTTTGCTTTTTGATATATGATTGGAATACGTGTATACAAAGAAGATGAAAAAGTGAGCGAGAGATAAAAATAAATATATACAGTATCACATATTCACATATGGTGTCTAAAATCAGATATTCAAATAACACAACTTCATCTTAACCCATATGTATAGACTGATATAACCAGAATTATACTTATGATTAGAGAATTAATTTTTAAATATAATTGAACAAGGTATTATATTACTTTTGGTCTTTGACCGTGTATTCTCAAAGGGAAAGTTGTGAGACTATCTTTCTAACGAGAGATGATGATTAGATAAAACTTTCCTTAGAGTGAGGAAGTATTATATTATAATACAATAATTTTTTTATCATATACATAATGTGTTATAAAGATGAAGATAGTCTTAAACACTTAGGCTCTGTTTGGTAAAAACTAGCGGATAACGGATAAGCTAGCGGATAGCGGATAACGAATAAGCTAGCGGATAGCGGGTAAACTAGCGGATTGGATTTGAAGTGTTTGGTAGAACTAGCGGTTGGACAAGCTGATTAATGTAAATTATATAAAAGGACATGCTTGCATGTTTTTTATATAAATTATATATATATATATGTATTTATATATATTATTTATATTATTTATTTTAAAATAATTATCAATTTTAACACTTTAGTTTATTTTAAATTATTTATCATTTCAAAGATTAAAATATTAATTTTTAATTTTAATATTTATTTAGTTTTAGTTCTTTTTTATAAATAATATGGAATTATACAAATAATATTGATATGATTTTTATAAGATTTTTTTATAAGAGAATTAGGGATTATAAAAATTAGAATGATTTCTATTAATATTTTATTTTCTTAGTGAAGGATAAGTAAGACATTTAATTAAGATAATAAGGATAAAAATGGAAGAAAAAGAAATACGCTATACGCTATAAGCTCAAACGCTGCTTCAAGTAGCGTCTGAAAAAAAAACGTTATATGCTAGTGAAAAAATGCTATACACTAATTTTAAAAACGATTGCCAAATGAGATTAATTTTTTATCCGCTATCCACTAAACACTACATACTAGCATTTTTGGTAAACCAAATAGTGGCTTAAAGTTAATCTTGCTTGTATTGAGTCGATCATCTTAGGCCGGACTAGTTTAGAAGAGGGACAATCTCACAATAGTTAACTTTTAGGGAAAATTGCATCAACTTTTTCTAAGATTTGATTTAGTTATAATTGAAACCCATTTTATTTCAAATATTATATTTACCTTTTCATAAAATTAAATTAATGTAATTTTTAAAATAAAAAAATTGAGACAAATATATTAGGGTAAGAAAACTAATATACTAACTCTGAATGATCTAACCACAATTATCATAACTATTATTAGAAACTTAGAATTAGGGAGTCATTTTCGATAACTTGATTGCTAGAAACGTCACTGAAGCTGTCCCACCCAGCCAGCCTTCATAAAATAGTCAAAGAAAAAATGATAGCTCCTATAAATTATAATAGTAACTTTTTTTTGAACCAATAAATTATAATAGTAACCAGTAAGTTTGTTTTCTGGAAGATGTAGTATTTATTTAAAAAACTAATTTTACTTCGATGTTTTATTTGTGAAAAGGTTTTGGTTTCATGAAGCAGTCAATTTTCGGCCAAACAATTTTTTTTAAAGAAATTTAATAAATTAATAATTTCTTTCTAAGTGAGAGAGTAATATTTTAAGTATTTTAATGAACAATAGTCTATTTTTTTAATCTCAAGAATAATTTAGTTAAACATAGTTATTTTTGTTTATTGTTAAAAAATTATTAATTTTTAATTCTTATATAATAACCTCAAGGCTTAATTGTACTTTTGGTCCCCCAAGTATCGCGATTGTGTAATTTTAGTCCCCCATATTCCAATTGTGCTAATTGGGTCTCTCATGTATTACGATTGTATAATTTTGGTCTCCAATGTAATTTTAAATGTCAGTAGCCTACGTGACACACATGAGACTAATTTGACACTTAGTGAGACCAGTTTGATAGCTTACATGACATTCTTATTTGTTAATTAAAGTATGTGATGTGTCAATAATGCTATATAATAATGTCATGTAAGTTGTCAAACCGACCTCACTAAGTGTCAAATCAGTCTTACGTGTGCCACGTAGGTCACTGACATTTAAAATTACATAATTGTGATATCTGAGGTACCAAAATTTCACAATCGTAATACATGAGGGATCCAATTGGCACAATTGGAACCCAGGGGACTAAAATTACAAAATCGCGATACTTGAGGGACCTAATTGTCATAATTGAAACCTGGGAGACCACAATCGTGATACTTGTGGGACCAAAAGGGCAATTAAGCCTGACCTTAAAAAAAACATAAAAAATGAGAGTGTAATAGTAAAGAATAAAGATAATTTTGCATTAATTGCTTTTATGGTTTGTTTTTAGAAAGTCAACTCTGGTTTGAAAGTGAAGATACCAAACCCAAAGGCAGGAAGCAACAAAAGAGAAGATGTTTAGTTGGCAACTCTGCACTGTATCAACGTAATACCAATTGGCCATGGCACAGTGTGAAGCATGACACACATTTCAGCTGCTTCCGTCACTGCCTCACAATCACAGCCACAACGACTCCCTCTTTTCCTTTCAAGGGACAAAGTTACAACTTACAAGTAAAGTAGTAAACAAACATTAAAAATTGCCAAAGGAACAAACAAATGCAACAAAATATTCCTACGCAATTCACTTCTCTTTCTCCCTCACTTATGTGATATACACACCACACTCTTCTTCTTCATCATCTTCTACTTGCTCTCAAGTATCATGGACGTGGATTGTTCAGGTGACTCCACGTGTTGGCTCTATGATTATTGCTTTGATACTTCTGTTGCTGCACCTGATCACTTCATGGCTCCAGACTCTGCTGCTTTCACCTGGCTGCCTCAGACTCAGACTCAGACTCACACCTTCAAGGGTCCTACTCCTACCAATATGAGGTGCCTTTGCTTCTTCTTCTTCTTCAACTTTCTCTTTGTTTCCTTGGTTTCCACCACAAAGTGTTGAGAATGGGAATTGCTGTTAATATTCTATTTCTTATCCTTACTGCCTCATGATGTTATTTTTTATTGAAGCTTTGATATGGAATACTCACCGGATTCAACTGTGCTCGAAAGTGGCCCTTCAAAGCGGTAATATCTCTTCTGTGACTCTGTTTATATAAGAAGTTGTACCTTCCAAATTTTATGATTTGGAATCAGGTCTTCAGTGGTTAAGTGAGAAACTCTTGCATGGACATGCCAATTGGATACAACCAATCAAATTTTCAATAATCACTAAATCGAAAATTTAAAAATACAACAAACTACTTACTCAAATTATTTTGAAGTTATGCTAAAAATTTGATTGGTTGTGACCAATAGACACCTGCCGATACAAGATTTATTCATGGTTAAAGAATAAAAAAACAGAAGTTTTGTATTGATAAGAATAACTTTTAAATTTTGCATATATTGAATATATCACTTTCAAGCATAATTTTTTTTATCTTTGATTCATTAACTAGTGTTTTTAGACATCGATTAGCATTTGCCTTTGGGATTTTGACCACATATCAGAGATACATCAGTCATGTACATAAAAGTTGAGAAATTTATCCAATTAATGCTACCTATGCACACTTATCTATTTTCATAATCTGGTTTTAATTTGTCTCATCTCATTTTAGTACTCTTATTCTGATTCTACTACCTCATACAGATGGGAGGTGATGTGTATCATATGATGTGCACCAACCATTTCTCCAATGAAATACAAGATTCTATACCAATATAGCATCCAATTATCCAAATGCTATCCAAGTATCCATTAGAATTTCATATGTAGTTTTTCTACAAGTGTGGATATAGAAGAAGAAATTAGTGCTATGTATTGTAGTGAATGCGAGTTTGAGTAAAAAGAATCTTATGAAAAATTGTGTTTGGAAATGATTATTTCTGTTGCCTCTGCTAGACAATCATTAGTCAACACAATCAAGAACTCGGACATTAAAAAGGTTTCTGATATGTTATTTGATATTCTTCATAAATTTGGAGATTAGGAATGCCCATCATGTTCCTTTGTTACTCAGATAAAACTGATTATGTCAAAACTTATTCAACTAATGACAAGAATAAGTATACCACTCTGCTATGCTTGATTTAGTTTAATATCACCTATAGTTTATAGTCCAATACTTCTATGAAGTTACTCTATAAATTTTACACCTTCTGGACATTAGCATTCCACTTTCATGCTATTAGCAACCTGAAGAGGCTATGAGATTGGCAGGCATGTGCCTACTAAATTTCATGTGTGTTCGTGCATCCGTCAAAACTAAATCCAAAAGAATCCTGCTGGCAGTTGATAAAATAAAATCTTGATCAAATGTTTTTTCTTTTTTCCTGTTATTTATCTATTAATTGATTAAGAAATCAATTATTCAATAAGTCTGGGATTTTTTAACTCAAAATTTATGATTAATTTGCCTTACTGTGTCTCTTTTGCTCTCTCTTTCATTGTTTTCCCTAAATCATTTGCAACTGTTACTTCAGGTTGAAGTCTGAATCATATGTATCTGGCTCCAAGGCATGCCGTGAGAAATTGCGAAGAGATAAACTGAACGAGAGGCATGCTATTACTTTGCATCTTGTCTGATTGATTTTAGTCTTCTAAATCTCATGTCTTCAATTTGGCATGATTTGAAGGTTTCTGGAATTGAGCTCTATCTTGGAGCCCGGTAGGCAGCCCAAAACAGACAAGGTCGCTGTATTAAGCGATGCAGTTCATGCGGTAACCCAATTAAGAGATGAAGCACAGAAGCTGAAGGAAATGAATGATGAATTAGTTGTCAAAATTAAAGAACTGAAGGTGATTTTATGTTTATAATATTTATTTTGAAGTGACATGATTATTTATAAAGTATAGATTTCTATGCTTTCTATTTCTAAAAATATGTGACATCATGTGAGTATGTATGAATAGTAGTTCTGAAATCTGAACTTATGTTTCCTTGCAGGCTGAGAAGAATGAGCTTCGTGATGAGAAGAATAGGCTGAAGGTGGATAAAGAAAAATTGGAGCAACAAATCAAATTGACAAATGTGCAGCATAGCTTCCTCCCTCATTCCCCAGTTGCTAAAGAGCATGCTGCTAGCCACAAGCTGATACCATTCATTGGTTACCCTGGAATCGCCATGTGGCAGTTCATGCCTCCTGCTGCAGTTGATACATCAAGGGATCATCTGCTTCGACCTCCAGTTGCATAAAGTGGTTAGCATCCACTGCTTTGTTGTGTGTGCGCTTTACTTGTATTGTATCTTTGTCTAAGTAGTCCTTCATGTGCTTTTTGTGTGTTATCTAAAGTCACAGGCTGAACATCTGTTCAGAGACTGCTTAATAAGATAAATTTGTGCTGCTACAATATAAACTATATTAAGGAAATCCTTTATGTGGAAATTCCCCTTTAAGGATCCTGTTTTGTTCATACCGCCTTTGCTATAGCACGAAAGTCGTTTATTGTTGTCTTGATTTTTTAAAGCACGGTAGAAGTTGCTAAGTAATTGTCCTTTGTAGGATGATCTAAAAGTCAGTTTGAAAAATAGGTAATAAAATCAAATCACATTGTTGGTAAGATATTTTGGTGGACTAAGAAAGCGTGCTCATAGTATATTTCTGAAGTTGTAACCACACCATAGCAACAAAGAAAAACAATAAAAACACATTTACACACGGAATAAGCTAAGTAACAATGGTAGAGTGAAATTTTTCGCATCCTTAGAATACCATAAGCATCATTAGAAAGCTTAACACTATCGCAATGGAGGCTTGTAGGTTGCCTTTCCTGGTTGATGAAGCTGACAGGTCTGGTGAATGTTGAGTATGGTCTAGAGGTGAGGCAGCAGCTGGAAATTCAGTGGAAGGAATGAGTGGCGAGAATGTAGGACTTTCCAGATGTGTTTCGAACAATGGAGTTGGTGCTTCGGGAATATAGTCTGGAGATTCGGCAGGCGAAGTAGTCGATTCTGCTGGATTTGGAGAAGGAATGATGGAAATCTCAGGGGAAACTGCAGGTGAAGATGATGCTTCTGGTGAGGCAGGAGAAGTTGCACTGTCAAGAGTGTCTATTTCAACCTTCATTCCTTGGCTACAATGTCCTTTTGTCCCACAGATGAAGTATCTTTTCCCTGCTGAAGTGAGAGGGATGGTTGTGGAGCCATCATTGTAAGAATGAATTGGGTTACTTGGTTGGCAAGATTCATAGTCTGCCTTTGTAACTTCAACCACATTATGGTTTGGTGGGTACTGGAAAACTGCACATATTCAAGACAATATCATCAACTTACAAATAATATTGTGCATATGATTTCAATTTGTCACACAAATGCAACATGTTCTTTAGACATTAGTCAAAGCATAAATCAGAATTGTGTTTCATGGATGCATTGCAAGTGACTTACTGAGACTGTCTCCCACTGAAATTTTTTGGGAGGATGCCCATGCTTGAAGGTTTGAGTTAGTATCCCACCCACCATTTGGTCCTCCAACAATGTAATTTGTAGCCATGGCCAATTTGATGAGTATAGCCACAAAAGATACCCTGATAATGATTTCAAGTACACCCATATTGTTTGCTAAGTATGGAATGTCAGAGAAGAGTCACAAGAGATGAGAACTGATCAAGGTTAATTGGACATATATGATTGACATTCCATGAATGTAGAAGTCTATATATAGATGGTGATGATGTAAGCTTATGGTTCAGTCATACAATAGCTGGAGTTGGTATTAGTATTGCAAATGAGAAGGATTATCTTATAAGGGTGCAAGCACTTTTTCCTGCCTGTCAAGACTCATTAATATGATTCCCTATGTTTTAGTTATCTTGGGTGGTTGATGCCTGGCAGATTCACAGGTGAAGAATTTTTGGATGATAGTTGTTGGATTGACAACAACTCAAGTTTGGCCTTTTCCACATATATGATTTGAAAATTAATTTTATCAGTTCCACTATAAGAAATTTGTGACTTAGTTCACTTGCACCCACATCATTCCACCTTAGGTTTTCATTAGGAAGTATTCTAGAGTGAAACCAATCAAAATCGGGCAGCACTAGACAAGCAGAAATAAAAAATTTCCTATGATATTTGGAATAAAATGTGAGAGGTGTACAGGGAAATCATTTAGAGGCTTTGCAGGCCCCTTAGTGGTGCACCTAATCGAAGTATCCAACCCATCGTGCCATAACATGGCTATTTTCTAAGGTGTTGGCATCCACAATGGAATGTAATATAGAAACAGAGGAAGGAAACTTAATAAATCACCTCTAAATTGAGCAAAAATATAAAGTAAGAAAGTAAAGGTCTATCCATTATTGATTAGTTAAAGTTAATTGAGATCTCAATACACTTTAACTAAACAAAAGGTGAATATGCCCTTACTTTTTTATTTTATACTTTTGCTCACTTTAGAGAATTTAATCCAAAAAAAAAAAATAGTCCTTCGTAGGAAATATGTTTTTTACATTAATAAATAATTTTAATATTGTAAAGTTCTACACACAATCAACTAATAAGAAATTATCATATAATTATTACACAATGCATAATCGATAATCCTTAAAACATTACATCTTCCTTTTATCTTTAATGATAAAATCTTACATGGACACACATCTAACACCTCATTTTTTTTAGCACAATCAAGAAAACAATGCTAAGAGATTAAAATATAAATAAAACAAAGAGTTTAATTGCTGTACATTGTTAGTGTAAAGTTTTTTACATTGTCAACCAATCAGAAATCATGGTTTGAATGACTTTTAAGGTAGTTAGGATAAGTGTCAAAGATTTTTAATGATTTATCAATTTCTGATTGATTTTTTTTTTTTTGATAATCCAAGATTTTATAGATATCGAGAGAACAAAAGGTATCCAAACCTCTTTACATAAAGAAACGGATACATAAATAGAAGGTACAAGATCAACCCAACTCATAAGCTTCATAGTTCATACTAGGTTGAGAAATAGCTAATATCCCTAAGCAACCCCACCGAAACAGACCAAGACATGATCCCAGTTACAACCAAATAAGAGAAGAAAAACTAAAGGGCTCCCTAAAGCCATCAAATAAATCCCAAAAAGAAACGGTATAAAAAGTGTTAGAAAATGTGGTACGGTTTACAACAAAGAAGAGAAGAACAAGTGACATGCGTACCCTCCAAAACGTATAAGAACACCATGTTTTAGGTTCGATTCACCAATCTCTTTCGTAGATTGGATGCAACAGGTGTAATCCGTGAATCCCCTTCAAAACAACTCTCTAAGGGTTTTAATAAGGCAATGCGACTTATCATAATATATAAATATTATCACACGATAACATTAAATGTCATGCGATAGCCTGTGGTTGTTGCGCTAGCATTTTACTGGGATTCCCACAAGTGAGATTCGAACTGTGTTACGGACAGACACTTTGACAATACCCAACCGCTAGCCTAAAGCTTTTTTTGAAGCTATTATTCAACCATTAAATATATATAACATTAACTGCTAAGCAACCTTTTAACTTATATTTTGAAAATCCCTTACAAAAAGTAAATTTAAAGGATACCTGCCACTGACAATAAAACAAGGTGGATACCATCCAAAGCCACAAAACAAATTTAAGCACCCTCCATTTCAACCGGCTGTACAGAGCCAAACCCCACAAAAGTATTAAGCCACCACACCCATAATGATGTTTGAAGAGATGAAACTGCTCAAGCCTATAAGAACCAAATTTGTAGCATCCCTAAGTAGCACCAAAACCGATCAAACTAGATGCATTAAAAAGCTGGCCCACAGCTGTTTGAAAGCCGAAGAGACCCCTGTGCATATGAATCTAGCACCATCCACTGATAACAACCAATCAAAAACTTTCAATCAAGCCCACCTTATCCAAGATTGCAAATGGAAACCTGATAAGGAGAGACCTCATGCTACACCATAATTTCTGATTGGTTGATAATATAAAAGATCTTTACACTATATCAATTAAATCCTAAAACAAATGATAGATGGAACCCATGCTAAAAAGGATCATCAAACTTCTACTCTCCCAAAGGCCAAATCCAGCTCTCGTGCGCTCTGTCTTTTCTCCTCCATCAAAACCCAGCCATGAAAAATATTATTTCAGAATCAATTTTTTTTTCCTGCATTACACAGGTCAGCACCAATGGTGCTCAGTAATAGTTCACGATTTTTCCTTTATTAAATAAAAGCTACATTAGTATTAGAAAATGTATGTTCTTCGTTTGTTCTTTATAATGAAGTTTCTTTGTATGTATATGTTGAACAGGCATTTAATTCAATTTCTGCCCCAAGCTTTACTACTCTGCCTTAGTTTCAAGCTATGGAAGACGGAATGTTTTTGTTTTTTTGCTTGCAGTCACGCCCAGATGGCTTTAGAGTTTAAATGCTTCGGCCTTTCTTTCTTCTTTCTTTCTTTTTTCTTTTTTTTTTTAGGTAAAATAAGTAGATTAATCATATATGTCTATTTTATTTTTTATATTGGTCTTATACATTTATTTTATTTTTCAAATTGATCATATACATTACGTTCTGTTTCTACGTTAGTCCATTTCGTCAATTTCGACCCTACAGAGTCATATCAAATGTCACGTGCCGGACTAAGGTGGTAGCCACGTCAGATCAAAACTGCCGGCGTTAAGTTAAAATTGACGAAAATGACTAATGTGAAAACGAAACGTAACATGTAGGATCAATTTGAAAAATAAAAAACTTATAGGACCAATATGAAAAATAAAATAAACGTATATGACTAATTTGCCTATTTTGCCTAAATTTTATCTTTTCCTTGTACACAAAGGACAAATCCAGAAATTTTGATTAGTAAGGAAAAAATAATCTAAAAATATTTTCACAAAAGGAAAATATTAAAAATATGCATAAACATAAAAACTGATACTCCCTCCGGACTCAATTATAAATAAAAATAATTAATTTCACACTTATTAAGGAAGTTAATTAGTTTAGTTTAATTGTCTTGATTTATGTAAAAAAATGAGTTATAATTACTAAACTACCCTTTAATTGTCTCGGAAATATGCAATGCTCTTGGAAAAGTAAATGGAGAAACTGGTTTGACTGGTTAATTTTCTTGATTTTTGGAATACTTACATTAAATAGAGTTGAGTTAGTTGGATTTTTCTTATATTTGAGTACAAAAAATATAGGTACTTTTTGACTTATAATTCAGTCCAGATGAAGTACAAAATAAACCAGATATAATGGTGTTTGGGTTCAATGCGAAACCTAGACGAGGAATGAGAAACGACTCACCAAGTAAAAGATACAAGATTACAAAACAAATTTTCACCCCCTAGGTATGACAATTTGTACCCTATCCATTGGGTACATGTAAAAATTACCTACAATAGGTAGGATAATTACCCGTATAATGGGTAAGGGTCAGGATACGGGTAATTAACCGTAATTTTGAACGGGTATGGGTTCGGGTACGTGTACGTGTATTATGGTACCCATCTCTCCCCACACCTGCACATATGTATATCTACATATAATTATTTATTTATATTACTAATATATACAATTTTAACTATAACACAAATTTTAAAATCAAAATTAATCTAAAGATTCTTAACTTTCTAAAGCTAATAATATCTATAATTCCTTTTTTGACGTTTTTATTTATTTATATATTTTGATTTGTAATGTTTTATGAATAAATTTTAAAAACTTTTAAACACGGGTATGGATAATTTTTTCAAACGTGAGTATGAGGACGGGTACTATAATAACCCCAACACCACACACACACACACCAATCTCCGAATATATCTAATGCGTTTTTTTTTTTACAAAATTATACCTAATGTCTCTCACACAAAATACATGACAGATAAACCCAAAATACTTAAAATCTTATAAATTACAATTGCCCCATATGCATTTTAATATTTTAAAGTTGTATGATATTTTCATTTTAATACTATCAATAATAACATGACACGTGTTCACTTTCCTATAATATTTAACATCATATAACTTCTTCCCTTTTCATACAGCACATAATTTTGTTTATTCAGGCATTCAATAGTACAAGATTTATTATTCTTATTGCCAAGAAGGTTAACCCTTAACCGATCAAGCTCAATCCACAACCAGAAGCCTCGTGTAATCATTCTTGGACAAATGGATATATCTCATATCGGAAGTTGCAGCTTCCACCCACAACCCTGCCTCCTTCTTTTCCATCACAACAACTTGGAAGTTCGGTAATTGCATCATCAAGACACTTCTTGCAATCAATGCTTGAAAGGTCCCTAGTGCACTGAGTCAACCCATAAAGTTTCTTTGATTCATCAAGCTTCATCTCTCCGGTTGCATACAATTTAGGAGTCCCATAAGCTTTTTGTGCAAGTTGGCTAAGTAACTCTTTAGTCTTGTAGTTAAAGGTATCAGGGTCACTAACTTTATTCAAGTTCCACATATAGAACTTGTTTGTGTTGTCAATCTTGCCAAAGAAGTGTGTGTCCAAGTACTTGAACAAGCAGTAATCATACCATATGATGGCACCTTTGTTGTATGGACAACGGTTGCGGATTTCTTTGGATGCTTCAGAAACACAAGTTTTGCATTCCGAGGCCGAGACATCACCACGGCAAAGGGCGAGGCCATTTGCTGGTTGGTTTTGGTATTGGTCGACTGAGCCAATACCAAAACCGGTTGGAGGGGTCTTGTAGATAAGCGAGTTGATGAGTGTTTTCAAGTTTGATTCATAGGGGCTGTTAGCTGTGAAATTCTCGGAGCTTGAACAGAAATGGAAGAGAGGGTCAGCTCCAAAAGATGTTTGGAGAAAGGGAGATAAGGTTAGTAAGAAGAGAATAGTGGTAATGAGCTTTGAGGAAGACATTTTGGAATGAATTGGTGATAATTAAGGAAATATTATTGTGATGATAATCTTGCATATGGGATTGTGGAGAGAGAACTATTTATAGAGCAAATCCTTAAAAGCTTCATGTGCGAGGAAAAGTTTAATAAGTTGACCTTTTCTATTGACAATTTTAAGTAGCCAGTTAGGCAGCTAGCTAGCACAAAGTCAAAAATGGGTTGCGACTTGACATTCTAGATTAACTTTGTTTCTAATTCAGCCATGAAGAATTACAAATTCAAGTAAGGATTCATTCCTTTAAATCTTCATAACTTGGTTTGTTCTCTTTGGCCATTTCAAGTATGGTTGGTACAATTGTGTAGTTTGACATAGTTGTAAAACTTCTTACAATAGATTTATACAGTAAATATTGTTTGCAAAAAACTTTGACTTAACCATCTCGTATTAGGTTTTTTTGGATTAAAAAAAAACTAGTTGTTTAGCGTAAGCTAGCTACTTTAGTATCTTGTTAAACACAACCACAATATGTTCATGTTAATTAAAGTCATAATCATCTTGATCAACATTATTCTTTTGTATGTTACAGGAATGTTTTTAGTGATTTGTAAATATTTACATCCTTGCATGTGTGCTTACATTTGTTAATGGACAGAACCGTAAAAAGTTGTTAAGGGTATTCTAAAGTGTGTGATTGGAGTAGTGAAGCCTGCTCTAGCTAGTGCATAAGAACCTAAAATCTATGATGTCTCCCACTATCATTAATTGCCTTTTTGTACATATCATTTTTTATAGATGAAAAATTGTTCTCTGGTTTTAGTGTATCATATTCTATCCCCATCAAATATAATATTTTGAACATATTCTACTTTTTTAATATTACATGAAATTTTAACTTAATAAGATATTAATAGTAAGAATAGAGTATGATATATCAAAATAGACAACAAATCTTCATTCGATAAATAACCCTCAATACTAGTCAACATGTCCATGCATCGATCATAAAAAAATATATATATATATATGTCCATGCAACAAGTGACTCTCCAGGTGCATTCATTAAAGGTTGTATCATGTATGTGCCTAGTGCGCGCATAACTAAACCATAAACTTTTAATTTTAATTAATAAAGAAATTCAATCGATTTGAAAATTTCTCGCAACTCTTGGGCCAAATGTAGAAAGTTGAATAGAGCATTCACACTTCATTATATATAAATTTTACTCGTACTCGCGTATCACGAATAATATCAGTAATGCATAAAAAATAGATATTTTAATGAATATCCGTGGATAAAATAATTAGATATTTTCTGTATCCGCTTATTAATGAGGCCAATGCAGGTAGTGTAGTATCCATACTTACTGGTACCCGTTAAGGTATGGATTAATGCTTATGGATTACAAAAATTCTTAAATATTCTTTTCTTTTTTTTTTGAAAAGAAGTTCTTAAATGTTCCTAACCGTTGAGATTTAATTTATTTGTATTGTTTAATATTTTAGATTTTAATTTAGTGACATATATGATTATATTGTTCATATATCATATTGTTTAGTATATTTATGTGTGAATTTCATGTGTGAATAAAAAAATTGCGAGGTGTCTAAATATCCATGGATACCCGTAAATATTGACAAATTTGTTTAAAACTCGTAAGATGGATACCCGCACGGATATATGACGGAGACATGTAAGAAATTCATCCATGGAGACATGTAGTGGGGGTACTACCCTTACCCACCTCACCCCATTTACATCCCTACACTTCATATATATGCTCAGTTGAAAAACAATAAGATTAAATCATCAAAGAAATTTCAGAGAGTTGAAAGAAACAAGTTGCATTGATCAAGTTCAGTTGAAAATGGGAGTTGCAAATTGAAGGGTTGTGGCAATGATAACTATTTGTTCTTTAATTTCTTCTTTTTTTCCAGAAGATCAAATGAGTGTAACATTGTTAGTTGCGGCTGTGTGGGCCAAAAAGAGATCGATCGTGACATTTTTGGCACACTGATGAAAACTATTTTCTTTCGTCAACCATGCAAGTCTCTAATGAAGATATTTATGCGCCTTACCAGAATATCAAATCGTTGAGCAAGCTTCTAGAAAAGGAATAGTATTTGAGAGAAATTTATACGTATAATCAAAATGGTGAATCATGCCTTATTCCTGAAGTTTTCTTCGTTTATTTTTTATACCTAAACTTTTTTTTTAATAAGAAAAATACCGAAACTCATTGTACACGTTTGACTATAAAATTAATTCTATCATACACTACAAGAAATTAAGCTATTTCCCAGGGCTTTTTACCCAGGGAAAAATTCCCTAGGAAATTTTTACATTTCCCACGGCCAAGACCCTTGGAAATGTCTCGCTTGATTTCCCACGGCTTGGTCCCTAGGAAAAAGAGCCGTTAAACATTCCCGCTTGATTTCCCACGGGCTGGACCGTAGGTAACAGAAAGCGCTGTTTCCCACGGACCGAGCCCTGGGAAATGGCTCAGTTTTCCCATGGGCTTAGCCGTGTCTAGTGAACACGGAGTTTCCCACGGCCATACCGTCGCAAATTAGGCGGTGTTTCCCACGGGCTTAGCCGTGTCTAGTGAACACGGAGTTTCCCACGGCCATACCGTCGCAAATTAGGCGGTGTTTCCCACGGCTCTGACGGTCGGAAAGACAGGCGGTGTTTCCCACGGCGAAGCCCCTGGGAAAATCATCTTCCTCCTCTTCACTCGGTCCCTTCGCGCCTCATCTGTTCACACGGTGTTTGGAGAAGAACACAGAATGACCAAAGCACGTGTTCTCGTGTCCTAACCCTAAAGTCCTCACCGCACTCCACTCAACCTCACCCTCCTCGACATCACGGCCTCACCATTCCGGGCTCGCCATTGCAGAGGGTTTCCCGCGCTCTGGTAAGTCCCTGGTCTAATACCGATGACGAAATTTTTTTGGTTTTGTTTGCTTTGGGGGTTTGAATATAGAAACAAGAACTCCCTTGAGATTCTCCTTCATCTTCCTCTACTTGCCGATGATAAAGTAAATCCCTTACAAATGTTACGATATGTTTAGGATGACTTATGAAACAAATGCTAGCTAGAGTGGCTTTTTTGTTTATAGATTAGACCGACCCCTTTCTTTTGGTTTCTTAACTGTTTGCTAGGGTCCAGGGTTTTGACTTTTTGATATGTAGATTCTTGGATAAATTGAAGGGTTCGATTTGTGTATTTTCAGTTGCATTTCAATGTGTTAATGGTTTGATTTTGATCATCCTGGTTATAATTTTTTTAATAGTAAATCCAAATGTAGATAGGTTTTGGTTGTATTTACTATTTAGGAGTCGATGATTTTGGTTCGCATTTCATTGTGTCTAGTTTATTAGTTCTCATTTTAACGGCTATGCATTTCAGGTTTGCGATCCTCCCGGTATCTTCAAAAGTAAGCCAAGATCAATCCATCAACAGCCAATTGTAGACAAAATCAAGTTAAAGCTTGCTGCCCGGAAGGCTTCTTTACTATCAATTGCTGGAAGAGTTGAGCTTGTGAAGTCCAACATTTTTGGTATGATGCTATACAAATTTTTGGTTTATTCATGGCTTGTGAGACTTTTAAAAACTGTTGAAAGGTGGATTAGGAACTTTATTTGGTCTGGTGATGTGAATTATAAAAATATTTGCATAGTTTCATGGAAAACAGTATGTAGTCCTATTAATGAAGGGGGATTAGGTCTAGGATCTCTTAGAAGTGTGAATGATGCTGCTATTTTAAGACTTAGTTGGCAGTTTTTGCAATCTTCTGAGCAGTGGGCTAGTTTTGGTGAGGGCAAGAGTTGTTAGGCAGAAGTCTTTCATTCAATACCATATGTTAGTTCTTCAATTTGGTCTGGTTTGATGTATAAGTTCTCAGAAGTTGCTGAGAATTGTGTTTGGCAGCTTGATTCAGGAGACTCAATAAACTTTTGGACAGATCCTTGGCTTCTTGACACAACGGTTTCAGTTCTAAATATTCCCTCTCAAGTTCATTCTCTTTTAACCTTAAAGGTGAAAGATTTTATTTGTGATGAAAAGTGGTTGATTCCTTGTAATCTGTTAGAAAGGTTACCTGTCATTAAAGAGAAGTTGTAGGATACCTCGATTCCTTTATATACAGGTGAGGATATCTTCAGATGGAAGCTTAGTGATTTAGATGACTTATCTTTCCAGGAAGCATATATGTTTTATGAGCCAATATGGCGGGTAGTAAGCTAGGCTAAAATAATCTGGAACAAGGTAATTCCCCCTTCCAAATCATTACTTCTGTGGAGAATCATACATAATAAGCTCACAACAGATGAAAATCTAGGAAGTAGCTGCATAATCACTTCAATGTACAATCTTTGTGAAAGTAATTTTGAATCATCACATCATCTATTCTGTGCTTGTCCTTTTGCTAATCAAGTCTGGTCTTGGCTTAGCTATATTCTGAACCTGCAGATTGATACTTCATCAATAATCTCCATCATTTCAATTTATGATAGGTCATGGTCGACACAAGTAAATGATATAATTTATGCTGCTATTATTAGTTTAGAGTGAAACCTTCACTTCCTAGAAGATACATCTTATATCAAGTTTGTTAGACACTGATTTAGTCGATTTAGCCGCTCAAAGGATCAAATCCTCGATAATTTAGGCCCTTCATCTATTTGAATCTGTTAACAAGAATGCCTGCGTGAGATTGATGAGTGTGATTTCACCTCATCTTTGTCCATCATTTTGCATGCATTTTCATGTAGTTTAGGCATATTTTTATTAGATTTTAGGTTAATTTTCCTTTGGAATGGGTAAGGCGGTTTTCGTGTGTTGTTTTGCAGATATCAAGGGTAAAATGCTCAAGATCAACCATGATGAAGTTTGGATGAAGATAGGACTTTAAAAGTGCAGAAAATGAGCCAAACAGAGCCCATCACGGCCTAGCCGTGATGCCCATCACGGCCATGATCGAGCAAAGCTGAAAAAGAACAGAGGCTGAAGTCAGAGTCTGTCACGGCCTGGCCGTGATATCCATCACGGCCGTGACCCAAAACCATCACAAGTCAGAGCACATCACGACCCAGCCGTGAAATTCATCACGGGCCATGAAAGGAAGGCTCGCGTCGCGAGCAACATTTCGCGTCGCGAGAATGCTGGATTTTGTAAAAGTACCAGAAGCGAGAGGCCGACCACGGCGCCTGGCCGTGATGGTCATCACGGCCGTGACGCGCATTACTTGGACCTGAAGAAACCGAATTTGGATCAGAATTTGAGTTAGATTGGGACTCTAACTTCCCACATCTATAAATAAGGACCAGGCAGATCACATCAGGGACATATTGGAGGAGGAGGATCACATCCATAACAACTAGGACTCTAGGCATAGATCTCTCTTCTCCTCTTCTCCT
This sequence comes from Sophora flavescens, assembly GCA_030762895.1. Classification (NCBI taxonomy): domain Eukaryota; kingdom Viridiplantae; phylum Streptophyta; class Magnoliopsida; order Fabales; family Fabaceae; genus Sophora; species Sophora flavescens. The sequence continues at coordinate 153,044,073 of CM061066.1, forward strand.
CTCTTCTCTGATTTTTGTATTTTCTATTATGTTGTCAACCCAGCTTGTCATCTCCATGGCAAGACTGGAGTAGTAGTTTGTTTCTAGGGACTAGGGCTCTGCCCGAGTTTTGTAAATGTTGTCGATTTGATGTAAAATCGTTGTTGATTTCGTTATTGTTTTAGATCTGATTTCTAGTGTGTTAATCACTCATAAATTTCGGCAACCGCTTATTTGCGTGACGTAGACGTTCTAAGGAGGAACCTAGCGGTGAACTTAGGATTTCTAGGGTGTTTCACTCGTAAAGCCCGGCGGCCACTGGTTTGTGAGATGTGGATGATCCAAGGAAGAACCTAGCGGTGAACTTAGGTTATTTGCATGACTTAGACATTCTAAGGAGGAACCTAGCGGTGAACTTAAGTGTCGGACCTATAGAAGTCAGACTTGGGACTGAAATCACGAGAGTTAGAAGTCGTCCCTCGAGGAGCAACGAGTTGTCACGAAGCGCAAAGGGTCCAATCTGGGATCGACTACCACGAGAGTAGGGGTCGGGTCAATTGGGCACGGCTTTTGTAACCCGAGAGGGAGCTTAAGCTATTAGAGGATAAACTCGCCTTCAAGGCAATTTCGGTAATCAACAAAGGTAAATCATATTAGCAACATAAACAACCTCAAAGGTAACCCAAATCCCTATGAATCCATTTAGATCAAAACTCCAAAAAGATTTGTTTTCTGTTTTATTTGATTCTGTTTGTTTATCTCTCAATTCAAACCTTTTTCAAAACCCTCTAAAAAGTCCAGATCTAATCGATTCGAAAACCGATTGCGATTCGAGAACACAGTCTCTGTGGGTTCGATATCTTTTATTACTTGACGGCAATCCGGTACACTTGCCGGAATCGCAGGAGCGTCGTCGCTCGTCGACTTACGCCACATCAAGTTTTTGGCGCCGTTGCCGGGGACTGTGCCTTTTCGAATCTCAATTCAAATTTTGAATTGATTTTTCTGGACCTTTTCTTTTTGTTTGATTTTTATTTCTGAAATATTAAAAAATATATATATTCTTTTCCTTCTATTGTATCCATCTCTCTGTGTGTTATATGCAAAGATCCCTAAGTCTTGGGAGCCTTAGTGAGATTGATCCGGAGATCGAGAGGACCTTCCACAGACGTAGAAGACTACAAAGAGAGGGAGAAAGGTTGAGTCCCGTTCCACTCATGGCGAATCAACCGGATACAAAACCTTTGAAGGACTACGCAGCCCCAAATGTGAGAGGCTTGCGAACTGGGATTGCAAGGCCAGAGATTGAGGCGGAGAACTACACTATACCGCCCATGCTAATCAACATGATTAGGCAACATCAATTCGGAGGATTGCCTTCAGAGGACCCGACCGATCATATAGAAACATTCTTAGAGTCACCGACGCAATCAGGATTAATGGAGCCTCAGTCGATGTTGTACGTTTAAGACTGTTCCCCTCATCTCTCACTGGAAAGGTGAAGGCCTGGCTTAAGCAAATCCCTGCTAACACTTTGACTACTTGGGACCAACTGGAGCAGGTGTTCTTGGAGAAATTCTTCCCTCCATCCAAGACGGCCTACATAAGAACCCAGATCACTGGCTTCTTCCAGAAAGACGGAGAATCATTATCGGAAGCTTGGGATCGATACAAGGGACTGCTGGAGTCGTACCCACATCACGGACTCGAGAGGTGGTTAATAGTGCATACCTTCTATAACTGATTGGACTACTCTTCGAAGGTGTCACTAGATTCTGCAGCCGGTGGAGCGTTTATGAATAGGCCTCTCACTGAGGCATTCAACATCATTGAGAATGTCGCCACCAACTACCACCAATGGGGTTCCGAAAGAGGTAATAATCCGAACAAGATTTCGGGGGGTAAGTTTGAGGTAAATAGCACAGATCTTATTATGTCAAAAATAGACTCACTTAATAAACGTTTTGATCGGCTTGAAAGAGCTAATGTGAGTGCATTAGGTGCTACTAACCTTCTTTGTGAGATTTGTGGAATGCAAGGACATGACATGATGGAATGCCCACATGGATCCGGCGCTTCGGGTGAGCAAGTGAACTCTTGTAACAACTTCTACAATACGAACCCGAAGCTGCCCAACTATGCTCCCCCAAATCCCTACAACCAAATAAGGAACAACCCTTACCTATCCTATGGCAACTACAGCAACATGCTCAACCATGAGTTCCAAGAGGGTCAAGGTAATAAGAGAGCAGCACCGGGGTATCCTCAGGTACAAAGATCTAAACTCGAGACTTTATTTGAAAGTTTTGTTGAAACTCAGACAAAACAGAATGAGGAGTTTAGACAACAAGGAAGGGCAGTGAGTGAGGCAATAAAGGATCTAGCATCTAAGGTAGACAACTTAGCAACTCATAACAAGATGCTAGAAACCCAGATTGCCCAACAAGCCAGTACATACTCGAGACCTAAGGGTGCATTCCCGGGGCAACCCGAAGCAAATCCCAATGAGCATTGCAATGTCATACACTTAAGGGATGATAAGCTTGGGGTGGGGGTAGCTGAAATGGAGGTGGAACCGGAGGAGGACACAAGCGAAAAGGAAGAGCCAGAACCGAAGTATGTCCCTCCACCACCGTACCAACCCCCGATACCTTTCCCACAAAGGTTGGTCAGGAAAAAGCAAGTAGATGTAGAGACTAAAATGCCTACTAAACTGAAGGACCCAGGTAGTTTCTCTATCGCTTGCTCGATTGAAAAAGTGGAAATAGATCGAGCCTTGTGTGACTTAGGGGCTAGTGCGAGCTTGATGCCCCTCACTATCATGGAAATGTTGGAAAGTAAAGAGTTGAGACCATTCAAATTCTCCTTACAATTTGCGGATGGCTCAACTAGGACTCCTCTAGGCATACTAGAGAATGTTCCTGTAAAGGTAGGGAAAATTCTCATCCCTACCGACTTCCTGGTGTTGGACATGAAAGGGAATTCTGAATTCCCCATCATTTTAGGAAGGCCATTTTTGGCAACCGCTGGGGCAGTGATAGACGTAAGGAATGGTAAACTCTCTCTAAATGTAGAGGAAGGTAGGGTAAATTTTCAGTTGACTAACTCTTATAACAACCCTCCTTTTGAGAGCCATGTGTGCAGAATTGATGTAACATCTCCAGCGGTAGAGAAAGAACTTAGCATGGAAGCAACCCCAAAGATATGCATGGTTGATGATGCACCCAGCAGTGGTGAAGTTGGAATTGCTGTCCATGCGGAAACAAAACTTCCGCCGGGAGGAAGGAAGGCTAGGAAGCTCCGAGAGAAAAGAGCAAAGCGGAAGCGTTACTGGCCGTATGAGCAGAAACGGCTTTTTGAAGGAGCTCCTTGGAAGAGAAGTGTTCCGGCACCTCTACGCCCAGCCGACCCCGGTTGATTAAAGGAAGTATGGTCAAGCTTAAGACCATAAATAAGCGCTTCTTGGGAGGCAACCCAAGTTTTCTTTCCCTTTTTTTCCTTTTGTTTTTGAATTAACCTCTTGAATAATTTGAGAAGATCAAGAGGCAAAAATATCATTAATAGATTTGTCTAGTGTTTTCAGGTTGAGAAAGGGAAGAAGAGCAGAGAAAAATAAAGTCAGAAGCCATCACGCCCTGGCCGTGACAGTGGTCACGGCCGTGATAAGCTATACAAGAACACAGAAAGGATCACGGCCCAGCCGTGACAACCATCACGGGCGTGATGAGTAGGATGCCAAGACCAGAGAGCATCACGGCCTAGCCGTGATGTAGATCACGGTCGTGACAGGGCAACTCCTGAGGACCAGAAACGATCACGGCCTGCCCGTGATAAGCCTCACGGCCGTGATAAAATTTCCACCCAAGTTTTGACTGGAATGTGAGTCAACACCCGCCACCGACTCGGTAAGTTGTTCCAATTTTTCTCCTCTCTCCGACTTGATTATTTACATTGGAGACAATGTAAGTAATCAAGCTTGGGGTAGGGGTATTTATTTTTACATTTGCATTGTTGCATTCATATTGCATTCTCATAGGCATAGATTGGTATGATCACATTCTCTAGATTGCCCCTCACTTAGAACATGCATCCGATTGTGAGAACTTGGAGCCAAATGAATTGAGATAGTGAATTTTCGAACCCAAATTTTTTTTATTATTCTTGTGATAAGGCTAAAAATAAAAATTCTTGAGATAGTCATTTGATAGTTGATAATTAGCATGTGGTTCCTTAGACTTGTGTACCTCACTGATTTTTGAACTACTAAATGTAAGATTTTGAGCCAAATAGGGGTATTCACTAAATCTACCCCATTTCTTGTGATAGAGTGATTTAATTCCTCATGGACTGTATTTTCTAGAACTTGACTTGAAACCATTTCAAAACTTAAAAATTTTTGAAAGCATTTTTGAATTTGATTGAGGCACTAGGTATTTTTCCGGCCTCCCGAGCTTTGATTGATAAATGCTACCCCTTAGTTGCCCAATTTTGAGCCTAAAGAAAAAAAATACTTTTCTTGGTACCTTGAATTACTTTGATAAATAATGCTTGGTATGGCACCTTTTAAAGTATTACAAAAAGGGCAAAATGGTAGTTGGAAAAAGTATGGGATGAAAAAAGTTAGAAAGTAATTTCTCTTGAGCTATAAATCTCCCCTTCTCTAAACTAATAAAATGAAATAAACGAAAGAAAAAAATGGAGAAGGGGATGACAAAGAAAGTGAGAAATGAAAAGAAAAAGAAAAAGAAAAGAAAAAAAATAATAGAAGGAAGAAAGGTGGAAAAGTAAACCAAAGCCCAAAAAGGGGGTATTTTAGAAGGTGTCATGCTTTGCATTGTTTGATGATTTGTTTAGCCTTCTTGAAATTCCCTTTCCTTGATTTTCCCACCTAACAATAAATCCCATGGCCACATTACAACCAAAGTGAAAGACCTCTTGATTCTTATGTGTTTTCATAAATGAAGTAGAGATTTGGTTAATAGTCAAGCCTATGGTAGAATACTTTCCTTGAGGAAATGGAGTGAATTGTCATATACCCTAAAGCACTTGAGTGAGGTGAGACGAGTGCCCAAATCAGTGAGAACATGAACTTGAAGAACCTAAGCTTCTAATTGGACTTGAACTTGATTATTTCTTGAGTGCTTATTAAAAATGCCTATTACTTGGATTAGCTTCTAGGGTTTTTGGTTCACTATCCATACTTTGAATGATTTATATCTTATGGCCTGAGTAATTGCTTGAGGACAAGCAAAGTTTCAAGCTTGGGGTGATTTGATGAGTGTTATTTCACCTCATCTTTGTCCATCATTTTGCATGCATTTTCATGTAGTTTAGGCATATTTTTATTAGATTTTAGGTTAATTTTCCTTTGGAATGGGTAAGGCGGTTTTCGTGTGTTGTTTTGCAGATATCAAGGGTAAAATGCTCAAGATCAACCATGATGAAGTTTGGATGAAGATAGGGCTTTAAAAGTGCAGAAAATGAGCCAAACAGAGCCCATCACGGCCTAGCCGTGATGCCCATCACGGCCTAGCCGTGATGCCCATCAAACCAAAAACGAGCAAAGGAAAAAGAACAAAGGCTGAAGTCGTCGGTCTGTCGTGATATCCATCACGGCCGTGACCCAAAACCATCACAAGTCAGAGCACATCACGGCCCAGCCGTGAAATTCATCACGGGCCATGAAAGGAAGGCTCGCGTCGCGAGCAACATTTCACGTCGTGAGAATGCTGGATTTTGTAAAAGTACCAGAAGCAGAGACCGTCACGGCCTGGCCGTGATGGTCATCACGGCCGTGACGCGCATTACTTGGACCTGAAGAAACTGAATTTGGATCAGAATTTGAGTTAGATTGGGACTCTAACTTCCCACATCTATAAATAAGGACCAGGCAGATCACATCAGGGACATATTGGAGGAGGAGGATCACATCCATAACAACTAGGACTCTAGGCATAGATCTCTCTTCTCCTCTTCTCCTCTCTTCTCTGATTTTTGTATTTTCTATTATGTTGTCAACCCAGCTTGTCATCTCCATGGCAAGACTGGAGTAGTAGTTTGTTTCTAGGGACTAGGGCTCTTCCCGAGTTTTGTAAATGTTGTCGATTTGATGTAAAATCGTTGTTGATTTCGTTATTGTTTTAGATCTGATTTCTAGTGTGTTAATCACTCATAAATTTCGGCAACCGCTTATTTGCGTGACGTAGACATTCTAAGGAGGAACCTAGCGGTGAACTTAGGATTTCTAGGGTGTTTCACTCGTAAAGCCCGGCGGCCACTGGTTTGTGAGATGTGGATGATCCAAGGAAGAACCTAGCGGTGAACTTAGGTTATTTGCATGACTTAGACATTCTAAGGAGGAACCTAGCGGTGAACTTAAGTGTCGGACCTATAGAAGTCAGACTTGGGACTGAAATCACGAGAGTTAGAAGTCGTCCCTCGAGGAGCAACGAGTTGTCACGAAGCGCAAAGGGTCCAATCTGGGATCGACTACCACGAGAGTAGGGGTCGGGTCAATTGGGCACGGCTTTTGTAACCCGAGAGGGAGCTTAAGCTATTAGAGGATAAACTCGCCTTCAAGGCAATTTCGGTAATCAACAAAGGTAAATCAGATTAGCAACATAAATAACCTCAAAGGTAACCCAAATCCCTAGGAATCCATTTAGATCAAAACCCCAAAAAGATTTGTTTTCTGTTTTATTTGATTCTGTTTGTTTATCTCTCAATTCAAACCTTTTTCAAAACCCTCTAAAAAGTCCAGATCTAATCGATTCGAAAACCGATTGCGATTCGAGAACACAGTCTCTGTGGGTTCGATATCTTTTATTAGTTGACGGCAATCCGGTACACTTGCCGGAATCGCAGGAGCGTCGTCGCTCGTCGACTTACGCCACATCAGAGATCATAATATTCAAATATTGAGGGATGTTTGTATTAAAATTGTCTATGCCATTCTTCAATATTCGATAATAGGATGTCATATTGTTATGTCAACTTTTCATTAACAATATTAAACTGATATGAATGGAAGAGCTGAATAGCTGGAGTTTCAAACTTTTTAAGGCTAAAGCTATAAAAATTAATCCCTGTGGGATTGATTTGGGAAGATAAGCGTGTTTCGTGGACTACAGGGGTGTTTTAGTCTAATTTTTGTTTCTATATGCCCTTTATGCCATTATCTTCATTGATCGCGATCAGTACTTTGATGAATATAGGCGTCCTCTGTATGTACAACAATACTAACACCTGCAGTGTTTGTTCCCCCTCCCCTTTTATCGACTATGTTGTGTGTGGTGACTCTTTAAGTGTATCATGGACACCACTTGAACTGTATTATTATTTCTTATTGTTATCAAGACTTGAATTGGTCAATTTGTGATTTACATCATTTATCTTATTGCAGTTTATTTGGTATATATGAAATCAGCTTATGAATCTAAGTGACTTTGATGGCTTGCTTGATAGTTGATCATATGCATAACTAGTGAAAATAAGTTTATATGCTTTTTGAATTGTTAGTTCGTAGGATTGCTTGTTTTCCCTTGAAGCTTCAATAACTTGTGTAATAGGGATTCCATTGTGATTGTGATGTTCTCTGTTTTTTATTACTTTGTGCTTTTTGGTTTTGCATAGATTTAGATCTCAAGTAATAATATCTAGAATTGGAAGTTAAAACCATATATTTTGGGGGCTGCTGGAGCCTGAAAGTGAATTGAGCAGGTAGAAGACACGCGCGCACACACACACATAGAATAAAGTGAGTTTGATTTTAAAGTGAGCAAGCAAAGGTGTATCTAGTCTTGATATGATAAAGTGCATATAGGTATCAACCAACTAAATGATATAAGGGTAGATGCACTTTTATTTACTCACTTTTAGACATGCCTTTTCCTTTTATATCACATCATTCTTAATTGAGAACTCATACTAGCATATCATAGTTATTTGTTTAGGAAGAGTTATTCGTAGGTTCTTCAAATGTGTTTCAAGAGAAGATCGATGATAAGCCTTGAGTATAGCATATCACTAGCTAATTTGAATATATATAAAAAATGTGATGGAAGGTATGATCTGGATTTGATTACCTTCAGCTTTTTTCTTGAAATTTATCAAGTGGTTATAGTAACTGTATTTCTACAGTGATTTTGAAAAAACACTTTTTTTTTCAAGTGAAACGTATCTCTGATTAATATTAGCGTGTTTTTGCTAATGACTTAAACCCGTATGCTGTTGAGTATCTGGAAAGAAATACTGTTCTAAACAAACTTGAGAGGAAAATTAAGGTAAGGTTGCTTGTCTAGTTAGTTGACTGTAAAGTATGCAAGTGTTCGTAGTATCTCTTTCTCATTATCACATGCCTAAAAATTATTTTACTATGATTGCTTTGGATATCTAAAAAATTTGCATTTATTTTGCATTCTTCAATTATCATCAATCATTTTTGGGGATTCCTTTTGCCATCTTTAAGAATAGGTGACTCCTTTTAGTGTGTGAAATTCATTGAGAGATTGTACCCAAAAAAAAAAATGTGATTGCTATTCTCTTATTGTTAAAATTTATCTGGATTTTTTATTAATATGCAGAAGATGGATTGTTATCCTTCGAATCGTAGTTGGGTGTATGATAGGCTATATCCGAAAAGAAGGGGTTTGAAACCAACTTTCGTAGATGGGGTTGAAGAGTTTGTTACCCAAGCAAAGCGACAAAAGTGTTTCATCGATGATGGAAACCGAATTAGATGTCCGTGTGCTAAATGCCGATGTCGAAAGATTAAGAGTGAAGACCTTGTGAAGACTGACTTGTATATGAATGGGTTCCAGGAAAATTACTGGATTTGGACTCTCCATGGTGAATAAGTGCCACATGTTGATTTAGGGGTTGACGAGAATTGCACGGGTGCCTCAAGCACTCGTGCAGATATGGGATGTGGGGAACAATTTGTGTTAATGCAGGAGATGGTGGTTGATGCTCTCGGGGTAAACGAGGCGCATGATTACGATAACACTGAAGATCTTCCGAATGAGGAAGCACAAAGATTTTATAATCTTTTAACTGAGACAGCAAAAAAGCCATTGTTTGAAGGGGCCTCGGACTCTAAATTATCGCTGTGTGTGAGGCTTTTAGCTTGCAAGTCCAATTGGAATATTCCTGAAAAGTGTTTGGATTTTTTTATGAAAATGCTTCAGGACGTGACACCTATAAAAGGAGTTGTACCAAAGAATTATTATGGTGCAAAGAGGTTAGTGTCGAAGCTGGGATTGGAAGTCAAGAGGATTGATTGTTTCATTAATGGATGCATGTTGTATTACGACAATGAATTCGGCATAAATGATGGAGCTTTGGTCAAATGCAAATTTTGTCAAGCTTCAGGTATTGCCCTCCCAAGTCCGGGACAAGTAATAACAAACCAATTCCCGTAAAGGCGATGTTCTATTTGTCAATAGTTCCAAGGCTACGAGAGAATGTTCGCATCAATGCAAACTGCAGGAAAAATGACATGGCACTTTGAGAACAAAAGAACTTCGGGCGTCTTACGGCATCCATCCGATGGCGAAGCATGGAAGCACTTTGACCGGGTACATACTGATTTTGCTTCGGATCCACGTAATGTACGACTTGGTTTAAGCTCCGATGGTTTTACCCCGTATATCCAAGCGTCGGCTTCACCATATTCTTGTTGGCTCGTAATTGTTACTCCATACAATCTTCCTCCTAATATGTGCATGTCGAAACCTTATATGTTTTTGACGTGTCTCATCTAATGGACCATCCAATCCGAAGGCTGGTATTGATGTTTATTTACAGCCTTTGATTGATGATTTGAAGAGGTTGTGGAGCGGCATGTTGACGTCACGATATCGCAAGGAAGGAAAATTTTATAATGAAGGCAGCTTTGATGTGGACCATTAATGACTTCCCCGCTTATGGTATGTTGTCCGGTTGGGGGACTCATGGTAAATTGGCATGTCCACATTGCATGGAGTATACAAAGGCCTTTACCTTGAAACACGGGGGAAAAGTTCTTGGTTTGGCTCGCATCGTATGTTCTTGGAAATGGATCATTCATTTGGACGGAATAAGAATGCCTTCAAAAAGGGGGAAGTTGAAAAAGATGCACCGCCGCCTAGGTTCAAACCGGAAGAGATTTGGAGTAGAGTAAGAGAACTACCAAAAGTCATCGGCAATGGTCGTGTGTCCAAATTACAAGGATATGGGGAAGGCCATAACTGGACAAAAAGAAGTACTTTTTGGGACCTCCCGTATTGGAAAGATAATTTGTTGAGACACAATCTCGATGTTATGCACATAGAGAAGAACTTTTTGATAACATAGTAAACACTTGTCATGAATGTCGGTGGGAAAACCAAGGACAATGAGAAGGCAAGAATGGACTTAGCTTTGTACTTGTAGGCGACCGGAGTTGGAGCTAAAGTCGCGAGCTAATGGGAAGATGTTAAAATCGAAAGCTAGTTACACTTTAACTCGTCGATGAAGCAAAGACCGTTTGTCGCTGGATAACAGAACTTAGGATGCCGAGGCGGTTATTCTTCCAACTTAGCAAGATGTGCCGATGTTAACAAAGGAAGGATGCATGGGATGAAAAGCCATGATTGTCATGTATTCATGGAATGTTTACTTCCTATTGCTTTTAGTTCATTGCTCGTGCATGTCTTGAATCCGCTTACTGAATTGAGTCAATTCTTCAAGGATTTGTGCTCTGCAACGTTGAGGGAGAATGACCTGATTAGGATGGAGCAAAATATTCCCATAATTCTATGCAAGTTGGAGAAAATATTCCCCCCTGGTTTCTTTGATTCTATGGAGCATCTCCCAGTACATCTCGCGTATGAAGCGAGGCTTGGTGGATCGGTTCAATATAGGTGGATGTATCCATTTGAAAGGTAATATAACCATCATAGAATTTTAATTAGACTTTTTTCCATTCGAAGTGAAAGGATATGACTATGAACTTCTTGTTGTTTTATAGATTCATGGGTGATTGGAAACGGTCGGTGAAAAATAAGGCTAAGGTTGAAGGATCAATCTGTGCGTCTTACTTACACCGTGAGACAACCCATTTTTGTTCCCATTATTTCAAGAACTTCATGTTGTCACCAAAAAATAGTAGGAATGAAATGGAAAGTGAAAGTGAAAGACATCCGTTAACCTTGTCAGTCTTTTGCCCGGCTGGTCGTGGCTTCCGGAAGGAGACCTCTCACTGGTTATCGGACAAAGAGAGGAAGTCGGCTCATGTTCATGTGTTGATCAATTGTACCGAAGTTAAACCATACCTTGAGTACGCATTTCGTATCTTTTTCTTTCGAATACCTAATAGTATATATTTTTGTGCTTATAATATATATTGTCCAACTTTACAAATGCCTTCTTGATATCTGCAAAAACAACGAGCAAGAACAGTCCACTCGTATACATCTTGAGTTTCCAATCTGGTTTAAGCAACAAGTTAGTATCTTAAAAATCTTTGAATTATCCATTGTGAGTAAAATGTAGACATGATTTTTTAGAACTGACATATGTAGGTTTACTGGTGAGCAACCAACTCCCATCAACAAACACTTAAGGAACTTAGCCGATGGTCCTAATACTGAAGTCAAAGAATGGCACACTTACTTCGTGAACGGGTATAAATTTCATACCCAATCATGGACGGAGGGCAAAAAAACCATCAACAATGGGGTCCATGTAAAGGGTCTCACAGAAGGAATTGAAGATGACTTCTACGGCGTGATCCAACATATATATGAACTGGTGTACCCTTCTTTAGACTATACTAAAAGAATAGTTCTATTTTATTGTAACTGGTTCGATCCGTCCGGTAGAGGCACAAAATTTAACCCAAAATGTAATACTGTGGACATCCGAATGAGTAGAAGATATCAAAGGGATGATCCGTTTATCATAGCACAAACCGCGTGAGACAGGTGTGTATTACGTACCTTATCCACCAACTCGTAAGGACAAATGAGGTTGGTCCGTCGCCATCAAGACAACACCAAGGGGTAGCATCGAAGTGGATGATTCGAGAGGGAGAGGTGCCTTCTCAAGTGGATGTAATGTCACATGTAGTGAAGTCATTGAAGTTGACCCTATTGATGGCTTAGGGGACTTGCAAGTCGCTGGTGAAGAAGTGAATATCGCCAATTTGTCATCCATCCAGGAGCATTTGGATGAAGAAGACGATAATTCCACCGAAGAACATGAAGAGACAGGGATCTCAAGATGGTGAGGAAGAAGATAATGACTCAACAGAGTCAAGACGATGACTCAAATTCTGAATAAATCGTAGTTAATTTGTATTAGATCTTCAAGACTTTATGATTTGGATGGTTAAGTTATTTTTGGCTGTTGGATTATTAGTTAGTTATACTTGTTGACTTTATGACTTAGATAACTTATTTTTGGCTGTTGGATTATTAGTTAGTTATATTTGTTGACTTTAATGACTTAGATAACTTATATTATTGCTATATCTGATAACTTTTGTTTTAACATTAAATTGCTCTTTAGGCATGTCTGCAGGGGCGTGACCCACCTCCACCCATCGATAAGGGTAAGGGTATTATGGTTGATCTCGACCCCCGTCCAAATCCCCGTCATCGTCGAACAGACCTTCCACAAATTTAGTGATTCGTGAGTCTATAGATGGATACTCACGTATGCCTTCAACGCTTACCTCTGCATCGTCGGCACCACACCCACATGTACCTCGCGTCGCGCCCACCACAAAGAAGCACCTTCACTGACTCCACGTGTTGCACCTACATCGCCTCATTTCGATATGATTCCCACCCCGGGGGTCACGACACATGCACACTATAGAGCATCTCCTTCAGCATGTATGGATGAGGAGCAACAATATAGTCCAGGCTATTCACGCTCACCTTCAGTTGCAGATGTGCATGAGCAGCCAGAGGAGCCGGTGGAGCCAGTGGAGCTAGAGGAGCTAGATGCAGCAGAGGTAGTTGAGCTCATGCTCGACGGTCGACCTATTATTAGGCCTAGTGGTAACAGGTAAGAATTAATTAAATTTCTATGTGTTTGGTTGATTCATGCATTGTATCATAATTTATTACCATGTGTTTGATTGGTTCATGCGTCTTTACTGTTAAGGTTCCTTCCTTGTAAGAGAGCAGCGAGTGCCATCGCGTTTGTTATCCAACAAAGGTATCATAGGGCATTTACATCATGGGGAAAACTCACCGACAATGAGCGGATTAGTATGTTTGATGCGTTTAGAGTAAGTAGCAAATTTCAATTTACTTAATGTGGTTTTTATTATTTCCGAAACTATTAGTATAACAATTGTTATTTATCTTAAAACAGGGTCAGGCGGCATGGAGGAACGAAGATGAGTCAGAGATCCAGAGGATCTTTCACCATAAAGCCTCCGAACGCCTTTCTGATATGCTTAGGGAGGCTCGTGAGAGTGGCATACAGCGATCCTGGATTGGAGATGGTATTTGGGAGGAGTTGCGTCGTTATTGGGCTTCGATCAATTTAAAAAAATTTCTGCTCGAGGCAAAGAAAAATAGAGCATCGAGAAAAGGGTGGGAGCCTACACACGGGAGGAAGCATTTCCCGATCGCGTGGGCGGATCGTATGGTATGCTCATACTGTCATTCTTTATGCATTAAATGTATTTATTCCAACATCATAGTTCATTACTTGTTATCTTAATCATCTATGCTTGTGTTATAGGCTCGCCGGTATAATCGAGGAGTACAGATTCATGAGGTTCACAAACTTACCCATACTAGGAAGGCTACCGGCGAGTACATAGATGAGCGCTCCAAGCGCACTCAGGTAATATGACCTTTTGATTTTTGAAGAAGCTATTGACTTTGATAGATATTGTAACACTCATACTTTACTGGACTTGAGAGGCAGAGAGCCTCAAATGTTATGACTAGTTTTAGCATTGGCTTTTGAGCATTGGCTTTTAGGGAGTTGAATATATTGCTTTGTGTGAATCTTATTAAGCTTTTGATGACTTGCAGTTTTAAATTGTGGTGTTCAATTTGTAAAGGTTGAGGTTTAGGGGAAACTCTGTCCAATTTTCTGCATAATTAATCGTGTAACATACTATTCATGTTTTGATTACTGAGTCTGTAGAGTCACTTTATATTTGGACCTATTGATACTGCCTGACATTGGAAATGTTATAACTAGTTTGGACATGATAATTTGTGTGCATCCTATTGAGCTTTTGATGATGATTTATGGATTTAAATTGCGGTGTTCTGCTTGTAAACATTTGGGATGTTGTAGTTTTAGGGGAAACTCTGTCCATTTTTTCTGCATAATTTATCTTGTAACATATTGTTCAAATTTTGATAGTCTGATGTATTGTTACAGGAGGAGTTTCATGAGAGGATGAGTCAACATATGTCTCAATCATCAGCCTCTTCACCATCCACCCCAGCTAACCCACAGGAGGACGAGCAGCTTGCGCTGAATGTTTGGGCAGAAGTCGTCGGCGGCAAGTATAAGGGTCGTTTGTACGGTGCTGGAGACCTTGCCGGCAACTATCGGAAAGGCACTACAAGAATAAGGTTAATTAGCGACGGAAATTTTGCGATGGTCTCAAATCCGTCGCAAATGGTAGAGGAAATTACTGACGGAAGTTCCGTCGCAAATCTGTCAATAACGTTCCCGCCATTTTACGCGAAATGTTGGCGCCAATTTGCGACGGGCATGGCCGTCGCTAATGTGCGACGGATGGTAATTTTGCGACGGTCATTCACAGTTTGCGACGGAATCGTAATTTGCGACGGCCTAGCCGTCGCTAATATTAAAAGGCCGTCGCTAATTTCCAATATATAACTCGAACAGTTTTCTTCCTCCCTCAGTTGTCTTCTTCGGCGCAACGTGTTTCGCTCTCAGCTCTGCAGCATCCAGACCAACAAAAATGGCGAGTTTTCACTTCTTATTTCTACTTTGTTCATTTTTCTTTCAAAATATTACATTACCTTCCCTCATTTCTTCTTTCTAATTTGTTCACCTTCTGTTTACGATTTTGCAGGCGTAAAATACTAAGGATTGTTACTTCTGCTTCACAGTACAATTGGATAGCTCCGGAACAGGTGTGAAATATTATTCATACAACAATATATATCTGTACTTTAGTTCTTTTGTGGGGCCAGCTCAAAAATGAAGCTGTAGTTTATACGAGTCTTTCTCCATGCAATAATGTTGCAGCCTGTTCCGGAGCAAAAATAGAACTAAAGTTGCAAAAATAGATTACACAAATAACGTTTATTTGTGTAATCATCTGTGAATTATGTATGTAAAAAATAATGTTTCTTCTATTATACTTGCTTTGTGTGTTTATCAATGTAAAGTTGCCCCTCTTGACTACTAGTTTACTTCAATCCATTTTTCTTGTAGAAGAGGTGCTGGGTTGGGTTGGGTTTAGGAGAAGAGAGCTTGTAAGGCCAAATAGGATTTTCGATGTATAATTTAAGGATGAATTTTATGCATTTTATTAATGACCACACCTCGAGGTGGATGTAGAGCTCGTTCATATTATCTTCTTACTAGAGTGAGTGCGAGAATTGTATTGCTCTTTTAGGGATCAGTTAAGGTGATTCATTATAAGATTTAGCAACATCTAGGATGCTTAATTTACTGCTTTTTAGTTCAAAGTATTATTATATAATTGATTTGTTGCTAATGAGCTGCATAACTAGCTAGGTTATACGATACGATCCTGACTGCATTTTTGACTAATTTATATCAAGAAAATTATTGTACGATTATTTAGTGCTGCTTTGGAGGACTCTTATGCTAACAAAATGTACTTTAGAATAATGGCTACAGTGAGCCACTCCCTGTCAAGATTAACGGCTGTTTTGGACTCTGATGTTAACAATATATTTGAATTTATGCTAAAAATTATACTATCTAAATGTCAAATTAATCTACTATGAACTTCTCAATTTATTTTTTTTACAGCTGAATTTTAATTTGAGTTGCAGGAGATTTAGGGATAAGAAAGAGGCTGTGGAACCTGAGGCAGATCCAGAAAGGGATCAGAGAACTGTTTTTGCCTACCAGGTTAAATATTATAAATTTATAAGGTCTAACATATTTGGACATTTGGCGTCTTTTTTCTGATGATTGCCAATATGCTGTGTGGTGACTACAGATGCCCTTAAAAGCAACTGTGTGTGAACATGCTGCAAAAATAATAAAACATAGCATTAGCTTATTAATATTCAAGTGCTATCCAAATATGAATGGAATCTGCTGTAACCAAAAGCAGGTTTTCTTACCTAAGCACAGGGTAAACAGTTTCCATGTAAACTGACTGTTGTTGTGGTCTATACAGACCAGTTACATAAAAAAAATCGCTTGTGTGCTTGTGTTTTCTGACTCCACATGGCAGCAAGGTGGTGGTATGATCTAGATTAGTTGGTGATATATATGAATTAGACCCATGTAATTTATAAAATGTGGATGAGATAATTGGGATTGTGAATTTTGTTATATTGTGAGGGATATGTACTACATGGTATGGTTATGATGTTTTCTGTCATCTTGACCTATGGATGTGTATTTTTAAGTAACTAGAGATGCTAAGGCACAAGTACATTTTACACTTGAGTTGATGCACAATTTTATACTTGGTAAATTCATGTTTTCTGTTTTAACTTTCTTCTTTATACTATGATTTTGTTCATCTAGTATATAGAAAGATGGCAAGTTTGTTATAAAAGAATAAAAGAATGGTTTTACCATTATGAGATTGAGTTGATCATTGGTTTTGTAGATAGTGACTATCTGAGGTGATCATGCTCACCTTTTGATAAATCTCTATGCACTGTATCTATATAGTGATCAAGAAAACTTCATTATTATGCCAAGGTTAAGGAAAGGTAAAGGGAAAAAAAAATATCATGAGTGTTCATTGGAATGACTACATGATAAATCATCATGTCAATCTCGTGCAATTAATTTTACCAATTGGATTTTGTTTCATCTCTGTTATTTCAAGTATTCTACAGAATTTGTTTTTCATATTTGGTTTCTCCACACAAAAAAAAATTTGAGATGGATTTATATTAGAGGGAAACAACTCTGCTTTGGGAGATTTAATGGATTGATTTTTTTATGTAGGAAACGTACATGTATGTGAAATTTAAGTGATTGTGAAGCTCTTTTCTTCTTATTTGAGTTGGTATGTGGATGTGCAATTGAGGAACATGTAGGAGGCATTCTCCTCACTGGCATGACACAACATCAATGTTAGTTGTTCCTTTTGTAGTAGAGAAAATAAATAGCAGTTTTTACCTAATCATGTAATAGACCTTGACAGATGGATCACATAGAAGGATATTAACTATTTTTTTTTCTTTCTTTCCTCAACTAAATATAGTTAGAGTAAGATTTTCAATACAATAATGCATTGCCGCTTATCATTCTCATCTATATTGAAGAAAAGTTTTTCAAATGGGGTTGATACTAATATATATTTTTACTGATGACTTTGATATTGAATTGGCTTGATATAGGAATACATGTAGTATGGTACTTCTGACTTTAAAGTACACCTATGATTTAGAAGATAAGGAAATAAGGATGGAATTATTTTTGGATGTTAGCATTATTTACTTCTGGCCTTCGATTATTGGTATATAGTATGGTTAACTTGCATTTCTACAAAAATATTGTTACCAGTGTACTTTCCTCATTTCCCCCCCACTAAAATAAGCTTTCTAGTGGTCCCATTGAACTGCAGAATGTGTTTTGGATAGGGTATTTGGTAGAGTTGGTAAGTCAAATTATTGTTTGTCATTTTAATAACAAAAAAAAAGACAGGAAAAGAGAATGAAAGTGATTTCAATTATGAGCATTAGTCTACAAAGTGATATTTGAATGAACATTCTTGCTTACACATGGCGCTCTACTTGATTTTGAATTAAACCTAGAGGGTCTGTCAATTAATTTAGCACACGACTGCATGGTGAGACTTAACTTTGAAATGGTCATTTTAAGTAATTTTTGGATTCTCATGCTTTGTTTATATTTACATCATTTATAGCAATGACTTTAATGGTGCTACCTCTGCTACTTTACAAAGTAATGAGTTTAATAATAGACAGGTGAATATTGTTATAAAAAAAAATTACTATGAAGGGCGATGTTTAATAAATGCTAATGCAAATATGCCTAAGTTACTGATCAGATGCCATGAGCTTTATGACTACAATGTTTTATTAATTGTATGCATTTTTTTAGGTCTGTTATTTTCTTCTTTGATTATAGATGCAACTGAGGCTTGTAGGTTGTTTTATTAACAATTACTTTATTTATTTTAGTGATGTATTTTGTATTAGGTAGTATTGTCATTGTCATAACTTTAAGTTCATTATGATTAGCATCATTTTCCATTATTTACAAATGTGTGTTTGTGCTTACTTTAAGTTAATTATTATCACCATCATTTTCCATTATTTACAAATGTGTGTTTGTGCTTACTTTAAGTTAATTATTATCACCATCAATTTCCATTATTTGCAAATTTGTGTTTTGGTTACTTTTAATTAATTATTATTAGCATCTTTTTTCACTATAGACATGGGCGATGGTAAGGGAAAGGGTAAGGCACCTGCTTGGAGGGGCACGTCGTCGTGGTCGACCTCGCTTTGTGACACGGACGGTCGATGACGGATTCGTGTCCCTCCCATCTACATCTGTTACACTACGCCCACCGCCCACACCCATGCCTCCACATGATATGGCACCGCACCCCCACCTTTGCTCCTACACCATGTCCATCGCCCATACCCGTGCCTACACATGTTCCGACACCTCCCTACCGACTTGTTGCTCCAGCCACTCGGTTCATGGACACCTCCATTGGGATCACGATGATGCCCACCCCGAGGATTCCGACTTAGACCCATGCGACAATTCCAGGACAACCGGATGCATCGGGGGTAGATTTACCCATGGACGGTGATCATCGGTCTCATGGTGATGACGAGGAGACTTATGGATATTCCTCGCCTATATCATCGATGATGAGGAGAGATCGAGGTTATGTCGGATGGCCGAGTTATTGTTACCCCGACCGGGTAAAGGGTAAGAAAGATCTCAAATATTGTTATTTTATTGTTGAGTGCAGATTTTATATGTATGTGTATTGATTGTTCTCATGTTCTATTGATAAGGTTCCTTCCGTCGAGAAAATCTGCAGAGGCCGTCACGTATGCAGTTACATCTCGGTTTGATCGGGCCGGAATCATTGGAGTGAGCTTGAGGATCGGGATCGGGATCGATTCTTTGCGGCTTTTAAGGTATTTTGTACTTTTGAATTTACTTCCATTTTTAGTTACTTTTAATGTTTCTTTAGTTTATTATTATCCTAAAAATATTATATTCTCCTTATTTACAGGATAAGGTTGCTTGGAGAGTAGAGCATTCCGCTGATGTAGAGATAATTTTTCATCAAAAAGCGAGCAAACGCCTCTCCGAGTTGTTGACTAGATATCGGAAAAAGGGACAGCGTCCAAAATGGTGTTTCCCACCCATTTGGGAGGAGCTATGTGCTTACTGGGCTACACCTGAATTTAAGAAAAAATCCGCCCAGGCAAAGCTCAACAGGGCCTCGGAAAAGGGTGGGAGCCCTGCACACCGGCGGCATCGATGTCGGAATCGGGAGCATGTTCGACGCCTTGTAAGTTCCAACATCATATTTTGTTAATTCATTAGATGTCTGGCTATTAAGGTAGTGTAACTTCAAATATGAACAAGTTTTTTTTTGGTGCGGGCTAAGGAGCTTGGCCGTAGCGTCAAGCCGGTTGAGCTTCATGCCCGAACTCATACTAGGAAGAATGCCGCGAGAGTATGTAGATGAGCGTTCTAGACGCACTCGGGTGATTTACATGTCTCTTTTTTGGAAAATATTATTATTTTCTATTTAATAATTATGGTCATTTTGTATGATTATGTGTATCAATTTTAATGATAGGAGGACTATCGTGATAAGTTATCTCAGGTTCGGTCTCAGGCAGCCTCATCTTCCCCTTCTTCTACCACACTTGACCCAGAGGTGGAAGCCCAATTGGAGTTGCAGGCATGGGTCGAGGTTGCTGGCGGTAAGAACAAGGGTCGCATATATGGTATGGGAGACCTAGCCAGTAACTATCGACGCGGGTGCTCCAAAGCATCTTCACTCAGCAGAGTCGAGCATCGTCCCGATGCTAGGCCTCGCCCGATCTCGTGAGTCTGCGAGAGATGGTAAAGATGCGACAAAACTGGCAGCTCAGGATGAGATCAATCGGCATCTGCTTACTCAACATACAAAGATGATGGAGCAAATAGAGATGATGGCAGCTGCACAGAGAGAGCTCATGCTGCGTTTAGGAACCAGCACCCCTCACCCACGATCGCAGCAGACCAACACCTTCACACGGCACCCCTCACCCCAGCCACAACCACCACCGTCCCACTGAGGGTCATCAAGATACCAGGTGGCGAGGATGATCAATCCTTTCTGATTTGTTCTCATGGGGGGCTATAGAGAGGGTTATTAGTTTTTTTGATATTATATTTTATTTTGTATGATACACTCTGTCAAAACAATTTGCTTTTATTTATGAATTTTATTTATTGTTTAAAATTATTATTCATTTATCATAATATAGTCTAAATTCTAATTAATATACAAAATAACTAATGTTTATATTAATTTTGAATTTTATATTAAATATTAAATAATTATTTAAAAATATTTCATATTTTAAATAATTAATTAATAAAAATTACTTTATTAAATTATTTAGTTTTATAAAAATGTGTTGCAATTTGCGACGGCTATTCCGTCGCTAATTTACGTTGATTTGCGACGGTTAGGCCGTCGCTAATTTATATAATTTGCGACGGCATAGCCGTCGCTAATTTCTCAAAATTTGCGACGGCTAAGCCGTCGCAAATCAACATAATTTAGCGACGGAATAAGCCGTCGCTAATTAGCGACGGTCATTTAAAAAACCGTCAGAAACCTTTTGCGACGACCCAACATGTGACGGATTTATGGCCGTCGCAAATCCGTCAGAAACATGTGTTTTGCGACGGATTTAAGCTTTTTGCGACGGCCTTTGACCCTCGCTAAATTCATTTTTTCTTGTAGTGAGGGGCCTCGCGCAAGTTGGAGCTTAGGGTTGGAGCGTCCACCACATGCAGACGTTACCCTCAGGAGTCTGCGGAGATTGCTCAGTTGAGGCAGATGTTGGTCGCTTCCCAAGAGAGGGAGCGGCAGAGGGATGAGGAGCATCGTGTGATGATGGATACGATGCGACAACTGATGGAGACAGTCACGGCGATTCGGCAGCAGGCAACCCCACAGGCGGCAACGCGACGGCCCTAGTCGAGGCGACCCAGCGTGCTCAGGAGGACGACGACTCCCTTGACCATTTTGTTGAGGAGCCTTATAATGGGGATTCTTAGTTTATTTTACTTATCATGTTTATTATGGTTTGAAATAATTTTTTCGTTGAACAAATATGACTTGAATAACATTTTGTGTTGAACAAATTGTTTGCTTGAATTATGATGTTAATTTCTTTGTTGATGCATTCATATAAAAATAATAATTATTTATTTATCCACTTTAGCATAAATTAATGTATATAAGGTTTTATTTATAATTTAAACAAAACATATATTTCCCAGGGTTCTAACCGTGGGAAATATTTCCCAGGGATAGATCCGTGGGAAATATTTCCCAGGGATAGATCCCTGGGAAATTTCCCAAGGCTGTAACCCTGGGTATTTCCCAGGGAATGTTTCCTACCAGCTGAAAACCGAGGGATCTAAATCCGTGGGTCATCCCTGGGAAGAAATGTGTATTTTCCAACGGATTTTATGGATTTCCCAGGGTCATTGGTCATGGGAAACAGCGAAAATTCTTGTAGTGATATAACTATTTATTATCAATAATTAATGATTAGTTGATAATATAAAAAAATTTACACTAACAATGTATCAAAATTAAATTCTTAATAATATGAGACTATTATTAATTACTCTATTAATTTCAGATAAATATGACATTATAAATAATGAACGAATTTTATTATTGGACAAACAAGAATCCAGGTGACATGAGTACATCACAAATACAACTAGGTCGATCAACAACATACTTAACATTTCCCACTTTAATCACTCTATCTAATTTCATTATCTATAAGTTCATCTTATGTCATATTAATAGCCTGCAGGTAAGTTTTACTCTTTGACAAATGGGTAAATCTCATATCGGATGTTGCAACTTCCACCTACTACTCTTCCTCCTTCTTTTCCATCACAACAACTTGGAAGTTTGCCAATCGCATCATCAAGACACTTCTTGCAATCAATGCTAGAAAGGTCTCTGGTGCACTGAGTCAACCCATATACTCTCTCTGCAGATTCTCCAATCTTTAGCTCTCCTGTTGCATACATTTTAGTGCTCACAGAAGCTTTATAGGCAAGTAGGCTCAACAAATCCTTAGTCATATAGTTGAATGTCGCAGGATCACTGACATTTTGCACGTTCAACAAAGAGAACTGGTTTGTCTTATCAATCTGGCCAAAGAAATCACTGTCCAAGTACTTGAACATGCAGTAGTCGTACCATATGATGGCACCTTTGTTGTAAGGGCAGCGAGTGAGGATTTCTTTGGATGCCTCAGAAACACAAGTTTTGCATTCTGAGGCTGAGACATCGCCACGACAAAGAGCGATACCGTATGCTTGTTGGCTTTGGTGTTGGCCGACCGAGCCAACACCAAAACCTGATGAAGGGGTCTTGTAGATAAGCGAGTTGACGAGTGTTTTCAAGTTTGATTCATAGGGGCTGTGAGCTGCGAAGTTTTCGGAGGTTGAACAGAAATGGAAGAGAGGGTTGGCTCCAAAAGATGTTTGGAGAAGAAGAGCAAAGATTAGCAGGAGGGATGCGGGAATGAACTTTTTTGAGGACGACATTGTTTTTGAATATGAGAGCAAATTAAGGTGATTGATGAGATATTTTTGTTTGGTTTAATGGTTCTGATTTTGAGTGGTACATAGAGATGAGTTATTAACTAGTTCAATTTATAGTGAAAATCCTCTAGTTTGCATGTGAGAAAAAGATTTAAAGGTTGACCTTTTCTATTGACTTTTTCTTCTAGCTAATTTATACTTTTGAAGGGAGTACTATTTCAGATATGGTCAGCGTTACTTGATTCCTTGGATAACTCGCATTAAGTTAAGTGCAGAAAAATAATGAAGGCTAACTTGCTGGGATGTATCTAGAAAAAGAAAAAAATATGGAACAATCCTATATAGTAGCAACATGATTTATTATGGTGTGCCTTAAGTTTTCAATGATTATTAATTTACTACGCGTAAGTATTCTAATTCTGTTATATTATTAATTATTATAAGCTGACTACTTCAATTTGGTTCAATTCTATGTATTTCGAAACTGCGATCCTTAGCGCCTTTGTGATATTTGGTAAACTGCAAACATGGTTGATTTGGTGAAGATGCCCCTGCTGATTGATTCGTGAAGGTTTTGGCCTGGTAATTGCTTAGTCCAAAATGAAGATGAGTTTTACTAGGACAAAGTTCTTGTTATAGTTATGCTAAAATATACTTTTGATTCTTTATCTTTTAAAGGATTTATTTTGATCATTTATCTTTCAAATGTTATATAATCTAGTCATTTGCATCAGTTCTATTATAATAGACGTTAGTGTGTAAGCTGGGGTGGCCGTTAACTCTTCATGCTGACCTATTACATGTCAAAGAAGTGTGACATGTCATCACATGCACGTGAACTATACCATTGGAAGATGTATTCATCACAAATTAAAAACGCTATCTTATTCTCATGGAAGACAAAGACACGATCATTGTTAGATAGAGGAAAATGATCATGTTTTTGTAAAATTGATTAAACTGCACTAGGAAAAGGTTGAAAGTGTTCATGGTTGAAGACATTGAAGCAGTCACGTCAAAAATTTTGTCAATAAAATTAACAGAGTTGACGGAAATGACTGGTTTGTGTAACATTAGAAAGATAAATGGCCAAAATGAATCTTTTAAAAGATAAAGGATCAAAATGAATTTTGACCCTAAGATACCAAAAATATATTTTAGCCTATTAGTTACTATTAATTAATAGCAGTCCATTGACTCCTCATTTAAGTATGGTTGGGAAATATCATGACAGAATCAATTAATCTATATATATCTATATAAGTTTAATTATGATATAACACAGATAAATTTTTTTTTTATATTGTGAACTAAATTTGCAAATAATTTCATGTGTAACTTTTAAGATAATTATTATAAAACTTAAATATTTTTAATGATATAACAATTTATGGTTAATTGATAGTTTAAATTTTTTTTGTAACAATAAATCCTATCTATATTTGTATATAAGTAAAATTAACTTGAGATGTAATACATAAGTTTATTAATTATAAAATATTAAGTCTGATATTTTTTTGGGTAACCATATTATTGATACGAAATATCCACCATTGTAATGATGGTGATCTCCATCGGGAGATCTGAGCGGCATTATAGAGTTGTAAACAGTGACTAATTAACCTACGTATCATGAGATTAATTACATGTTAGATATCATCTTAATAGATTTAATTGTTCTTATAATTAAAATTCTTATAACTTTAGAAGATGTGATCCTAATTATTCTCAATAAATTTTTGTCAAAAAAAATAAAAATATTCTCGTTAAATAAAAGATTCAGTTAAGATTGAATGGTCATCTAGAAGTTAACCAATTAGGTGTTTAAACTGAAACATCGAATTTGATTCAGGAAATTAAAATGTTAAGAACACATTCTTTTTCACACTCATCCTCAACACACTCTATTATTGGGTATATTTCTTGTGAGACCCGTCAAAACACATGATACAAATCATATATATAGTAGCAACATGATTTATTATGGTGTTCCTTAGTTTTTCAGTGATTATTAATTTATTACGCGTAAGTATTCTGTTATATTAATAATTAATTATTATAAGCTGACTACTTCAATTTCGTTCAATTCTATGTATTTCGAAACTGGGATCCTTATTAGTGCCTTTGTGATATTTGGTAAACAGCAAACACGTTTGATTTGGTGAGGATGCCTCTGCTGATTGATTCGTGAAGGTTTTGGCCTGGTAATTGTAGTCCAAAATGAAGATGAGTTTTACTAGGACAAAGTTCTTGTTAATATTAGTTAACAGCAGTCCATTGACTCCTTATTTAAGTGATGGTTGGGAAATATAATGACCAAATCAATTAAATATTGTGAACTAAATATCGCAAATAATTTAATGTGTAATTTTTAATGTAATTATTATAAAACTTAAACTTTTTTAATGATATGACAATTTATGGTTAATTGATAGTGTATAAGATATTTGTAACAATTAAATCCTATCTATATTTGTATATAAGTAAAATTAACTTGAGATGTAATAAATAAGTTTATTAATTATTAAATATTAAGTCTGATATATTTTTTTTTTGGGTAACCATGTTATTGATACAAGTATTCACTGTGTGGTAAACAATGACTAATCTTCATCGGGGGATCTGGATAGCATTATAGAGTTGTCCCTTCCCACCACCAGATTTTTACCATACACAAGAGCCAAGAGTTGAACAATTGACCACTTGCATAAGGGGCCTGAGCTCATTACCACTTGGACCAACCACATATTGGTCTATTAAGCATAATATAATACAATCCACAAGGTGTGGTCCGAGTGGCTAATAGCTCGATCCATTTAACCATATATCCAGGGTTCGAATCCTGATGATGAGAATAGAGTTGCTTCTGTGGGTAGAGGATAAGTCTCGGGAGATAAGTCTTACGTCTACTAGTTGTAGGGATACCCTGGTTTCCATCTGGTGAGCGTGAATCTGTAAGTGTACGACTTCGTCGTCAAGTAATAAAAAGATTGAACCCACAGACACTGTGATCTTAAATAACAATTAATTATTAAATCAATTTAACTAAACTATATATATAAAAAAAAGATTTGGAAAAGATTTGGTTTTTAAAATAAGAATTAACTAACAAATCAAATATTTAAAACGCAATCAAATCAAATATGGGATTTTTCAATATCAAAAGAGATTTCCAGGAATTGGGTTACCCACAAGACTGCTCATGCTAATAAATTGACTACCCCTCTTATTAATAATCAAAATTGTTTTGAAGGCGAATTTATCCTAAATAAGTTAATGTTCCCTCTCGGGATACAAGAACCGTGACCAATTAAACCAACCCCTACTATCATGGTAATTGAATTTAAATCGAATCCTTTAAGCTTTGTGACAATTTAGTGAACCCTCGAAGGACCGCTTCTAACTCTCGTGATTTAAGTCCTAAGTTTGATTCCTATAGATCCGATACCTAAGTTCACCGCTAAGTTTGTCCTTAGAGTATCTACGACAAGCAAATAAGTGGCCACCGAATTTACAAGTAATTCAAGCAATAAAAATCAAATCGAAAGCAAAATTGAAATTAACAAGAAACAAAACGCCAATTCATTACATAAAACGAGTCTTGGGCATAGTCCCAATTCTTAGAAATAAAAAGACTACTCGTGCATTGCCATGTTCATAGCAACCTTGAATAACAAAAGCATGAAAATCCTAAGGGAAGAGAAGAAATTGAGAAGAAGAGAAATCCTAATTTTTGTCTATGGGTAGCAGTCAAGAGGTCCCTATTTTCGAGCCTTAGAGTCCTATTTATAATGTAGGGTAACTTGAATTTAAAGCTATTGCAAAATCATATCAAATCAGCAAATTAAATTTTCAGATATTGCACGTCACGGCCGTGATGCCTGTCACGGCCAGGCCATGACAAATTCTGTCTTGGAAACCTTGGCATTGGTTGGCCTGTCACGGCCGTGATGGCCATCACGGCCTGGCCGTGACAGGTTCTGACTTTTGCGTTCTTTTCTTTTCAGCCTTGCTCGATCATGACCGTGATGGCTGTCACGGCTAGGCCGTGATGGGCTCTGTTTGGCTCATTTTACTTGCTTTTCAAGCTCCGTCTTTGTGCAAACTCCCACATAACCGATCCTGAGCATTTTAATCTCCAATTCCTGTACACAAACACCACAAAACCATCTTACCCATTCCAAGGTAAAAACTAACAAAAATCAAATTAAATATGCCTAAACTATATGAAAATGCATGCAAAATGTCAAGGAAATATGAGGTGAGATCACACTCATCTAACTACCCCAAGCTTAAGATTTTGCTTGTCCTCAAGCAATAATTAAGGCTAGAAAAGATAAACAATCAGAACATGGACAGTGAACCTAGAACCCGAGTAATAAATCCAAGTAAGAGGCATATCTAATAAGAAACCAAGAGACAATCAATTTCAAGTCCAATTATAAGCTTAGGTTCCCTAGATTCATATCTCTCACTAATTAGGGCACTCTTCTCACCTCACTCAAGTGTTTAAGGGTATATGACAATTCACTCAATTTCCTCAAGGAAGGTATTCTACTATAAGCTTGACTATTAACCAAATATCTACTTTATTAATGAAAACACATAAGAATCAAGAGGTCTTTTATTTTGGTTGTAATGGGGCCATGGGATTCATCATTAGGTGGGGAAACCAAGCAAAGGAAATTCAAGACGGCCAACAAAATATGAAACAATGAAAAGCATGACAACCTCTTAAAATACCTCTTTGGGCTTTAAATCACTCTTCCACCTTTATTTATTTATTTATTTATTTATTTATTTTTCTCATCCCCTTCTTCATTTTTTATATTATTGTTTTATTTTTTTTATTTGGAGAAGGGGAGATTTTCAACTTGAGAGAACTATTTTGCTTTTCATCCCACAATTTATTTTTTTCAAACCACCCTTTTGCCCTTTTTACAATACTTTAAAAGGTGTCATACTATGAATCATTCATCAAAATCAATCAAGGTACCAAGAAAAGCAATTTATTCTTTTAGGAACAAAATTGGGCAACTAAGGGGTAACTTTGAATCAGTCGAAGTTCAGAAGGCCAGAAAAATACCTAGTGCCTCAATCGTTTTCAAATATGTTTTAAAAAATTTATAAGTTTCAAAACAGTTTCAAGTCAAGTTCTAGAGAATACAATCCAAGAGGAAGATAACACTCAATCGCAAATAATGGGGTAAATTTAGTGAGTGCCCCCTTTTGGCTCAAATATCTCACATTTAGTAGTTCAAAATCAATGAGAAATACAAATCCAAGGAACCACTTGATAATTATCAACTATCAAAGGATCATCTCAAGCTTTTTATTTTTATTTTTAGCTGATGCGCGTATTTTTTTGAGATATATAATTAAAGGCAAGTGCACCTCGTCGCAATCAAGTAATACGGTGGTGAGACCGGTTATCGTATCCACAGGGATTGGATGTCAATTACCAATTCGCAAATTCAACAACTATCTAGACTAATCTAAAATGTGAGGGATAAATGTTTTTGGTCTTTTAGAATTTTTAACAAACACTTGGTATGCAAACAGGGATGTGGCTAGAATTGTCAGGGTTAGACTACACTAATCCTCCCTTAGTTGCAATGAAATGGCTTCTAACACAAGTCCTAATTCAATTATGCCAATCAAGCCTTTTCTAAATTACTCAAGCCTAATGTCTTAGGTGCATTGAGCCTAAAACCCCAAATTAAACCCTAATGTCTTAGGTGGAATAACCTGAGATTTTGCATTAAGTTAAGACTTATAAGATTGCAAGCAGCCAACACCTATGTCTAGATTCTTGACCTACTTGGCATATGATTCATGAGCATGCCTTAATACCAACCTTCCAGTCATCTATCAAAGCAACAAATCATTCCTATGGGTAGCTAATCCAAGGAAAGCATTAAACACAGAATCACATACTCATACGAAATAGAAACTTGTATTAAAATACCAAATCAATTACAACAAGTTCAGAAAAGTTACATCTAACCCCAACAATGGGGATTTAACTACTCATGATAAGGAAATACAAAAAGGAAAAAGAGAAGGGATGAAGAACACTCATAGACAAGCTTCCTCCAATCTTCTCTCCATCCAAAAAGCAGAAAACGCCCCCCTTTTTGGGTAGAAACCCTCTCCAGCCACCAGCCTCAGCCTGCCTCCAAGTGCCGATTATTTTAGGTTAGAAGTTCGTTCCTTTTCTGTTCAGTGCAGGTTTATTTATAGGTCCGTCGCCCGTCACGGCCGTGACAGCCATCACGGCCAGGCCGTGATGGTTTCTGACTTGGGCGCCTCTTCATTCACTTATTCATCACGGCCGTGATAGCCATCACGGCTAGGCCGTGATCGTTTCTGACTTTTCCAACTAGCAGGTCACGGCCGTGATAGCCATCACGGCTAGGCCGTGACAGCCTCTGACTTATGGCTCAATTCTTTTTTCAGCTCTTTGCTCCTCACACGGTAGTGAGGCCCATCACTGGCTGGTGATACTCTCTGTTTGGCTCATAACCTTCACTTTTCAAGCTCTTTTTCAGCCAAGCTCTACCAAGGCTGATTTCTGGGCATTTTTCCATTAAATCCTACAAAACAACACACAGAAACCACCTCATCCGTTCCAAAGGAAAAACTATACAAAATCAACACTAAATTGGCCTAACTATATGCAAATGCATGCAGAAATGTACATGAAAAATGAGGTAAAATCACACTCATCAAATCACCCCAAGCTTAAGACTTTGCTTGTCCTCAAGCAAAAACTAAGGCCAGAAGAGATAAACAGTCAAAGCATGGATAGTGAACTAAGAACCCGAGTAAAATGATCCAAGCAATAGGCAATTCAAACAATTCAGCAAGAGACAATCAATTCAAGTCCAATTAGGGGCTTAAGTTTCCTAGACTCACATTCTCACTGATTCGGGCACTCTTCCTCACTTGAAGCTCACCCCAAGCTTGTTTACTTGCTTGGCTCTCTTTCTTGCCTCACTCACTCAAGTGTTCAAGTATATATAACAATTCGCTCCATTTTCCTCAAGGAATGATTCCTACCATATGCTTGACTATCAACCAAATCTCCACTTTATTTATGAAAAACACTTAAGAATCAAGAGGTCTTTTATTTGGTTGTAACGTGGCCATGGGATTAATCTTTAGGTGGGAATAACAAGAAAGGGATATTTCAAAAGGCTAAACCAAGTATCAAACATTTCAACACAAGAAACCTTCTAAAATACCTTCTTGGGTTTTCAATACATTTTTCCACCCTTCTTTTCTTTCTTTTTCTTTTATTGCTTTTTGTCATCCCCTTCTCTATTTATTTTTAATTTTTTTCTTTTTTTCTTTTATTTGGAGAAGGGGAAATTTTTCAAATCAAGATTTTTTTTTATTTTTTTATTTTTCCTGATTCTTTTCCCAAACTTTCAACTACCTTTTTCACCCTTTTTGTGATACTTTAGAAGGTCCCTTATCAAGTATATGTATCCACATTTTTCAGGGTACCAAGAAAAGCATTTTATTCATTTTGGCTCAAAATTGGGCAACTAAGGGTAGCATTTACACATTCAAAGCTCAGAAGGCCAGAAAAATACCTATTGCCTCAATCATTTTCAAAAATGTTTTCAAAAATTTTTAAGCTTTAAAATGGTTTTAAGTCAAGTTCTAGAGAAAACAAACCAAGAGGAATAACACTCTACACAAAGAATGGGGGCAGATTTAGTGAGTACCCCCTAATGGCTCAAAAGCTCACATTTATCAGTTCAAGAACCAGTGAAGAACACAAGTCTAAAGAAACATATGCTAATCATCAACTCTCCGAAATCATCTCAAGCATATTCATTTGCAGCCATATCACAAGAATAAACAGAATTGGGTTCAAAAATCCACTATCACAATTTCATTGGCACTTAGCTCTCACAATCAGATGCTCAATCTAAGCAGGGGCAATCAATTCATGTGATCATGCAAATTTAAGCCTATATGAATGCAACATTTACAATGCAAGCAAAAAGATTACCCCTACCCCAAGCTTAAAGATTTACATTGTCCCCAATGTAAACAATCAAGTTGGAGAGGAGAGAAAAATAAAATAAAGCAAAAAAAAATTGGAACGGCTTACCGAGGCGGTAGCGAGTGTTGGCTCACATGCTTTTTGGCTCTGTTTCTCCCTGCTCTTTTTCTCCTTCCTTTATTCAAAATCTGAAGACACTTAACAAAATTATTAACAAACCTCTTGAGCTTCTCAAATTATTCAAGAGGTTAAAGCAAAAACAAAATTAACTAAAGAGAAGGGTTAAGAAAAGTTGGGTTGCCTCCCAATAAGCGCTTCTTTAACGTCACTAGCTTGACTCATCAAGAAGCATCCACCTGGATCCCATAACCTGTGGTATAAGGACCAAGGGATGCTAACCATGTGAGATCCTTCACCTGGATCCCACAGTTTGCAGCAAAAATGTGGAAGTGAGCACTCGAAATTCATGCCGACTTCTTCAAATGGGAAGCGCTTTTCAATTCCACTCGGGTCAAAGATGACCCCTTTATCCATAAAATCTTCCCAATAAAAATGGGGTTCAACCTCAGGCAGAGGCATGAACTCCATTATTGACTGCTTTAAAATGTGAGGTGGCAAACAATTCGAGAGGATCATTGGTGCTGTTAAAGCCTGTATAAGCTTCACTCTCGATTTGCCAAATCCATCACCTTCCAAATATGCAGAAATCTCCGCACAAACCACACAAGTGTTTCTCCCATCACATTCCACACATGCATAGGGGCCAATAGCATCATTTAATTTCACAAGTTCTTCATCATCCCCGAGCATGGTGACATAGCTATCCTCCAAATGCCTCTTCCTTTCAGGCTCCTTAGTCAAGGGTTCAATGGGGAATGGTGCAACTATGTTCTCCAAAACAGGGTCCTCACTTCTTGACTCGGTTGCTCCCACTTCTTCTTCTTCCTCCTCATCCATCATTGCATCATCTTCATCATCATCCATCAAGTCCTCATTTGGCATTTTGGACAGAAGGTTAGAGAGTTCCTCAATACGTACCCCGAGACTTCGAATGGCATCTTCTTGATTCTTGAATTCTTCCATTGTTGTTGCCATGAAGTTCTCCAAAACAGCCTCTAAGTGAGATTGACTATCCGGGATAGGTTGCTCAACCTCGACTGGGAATGCGGATTTGAAGTTCTCCCAAGCAACTTCCAATGGGGATGGCTCATCATTCCAAGGTGTGGAAGATTCCCAATGTTCCCCTTCATCCATCAAAGTGTTATTTGGAGGGTTCCCCCACCATGGAGTAGAAGTGTTGGGAAATTGATTTCCCCATTCAGAACAACCTACCATTGGTGGAGGAGAGATTTGTGCCATTGACAACTCATCACTCACTTGTTGGATTTTTATGGCCAACTGCAGCATATCTACCCGCAGCTGCAGCTCAGATATCTCACTTTCTGCATCAGATGGTTGATACCAATTGTAGTCCATGATCCTATCTAATCAATTTTTCACCTCACAGACAATTAAGCCCAAGATCAAAGAAACACAAAAACAAATATATACAAAACTAACAAAAGAAAGATATCAAATATATACAGAAAATTAAAATAAAAAAAAATGTCTAAACTAGTTGTCTCATTTGTTACTACTGATATTGACAAAACCAATTCCCCGGCAACGGCGCCAAAAACTTGATGCGCGTATTTTTTTGAGATATATAATTAAAGGCAAGTGCACCTCGTCGCAATCAAGTAATACGGTGGTGAGACCGGTTATCGTATCCACAGGGATTGGATGTCAATTACCAATTCGCAAATTCAACAACTATCTAGACTAATCTAAAATGTGAGGGATTAAACAGAAAACAAAATGTTTTTGGTCTTTTAGAATTTTTAACAAACACTTGGTATGCAAACAGGGATGTGGCTAGAATTGTCAGGGTTAGACTACACTAATCCTCCCTTAGTTGCAATGAAATGGCTTCTAACACAAGTCCTAATTCAATTATGCCAATCAAGCCTTTTCTAAATTACTCAAGCCTAATGTCTTAGGTGCATTGAGCCTAAAACCCCAAATTAAACCCTAATGTCTTAGGTGGAATAACCTGAGATTTTGCATTAAGTTAAGACTTATAAGATTGCAAGCAGCCAACACCTATGTCTAGATTCTTGACCTACTTGGCATATGATTCATGAGCATACCTTAATACCAACCTTCCAGACATCTATCAAAGCAACAAATCATTCCTATGGGTAGCTAATCCAAGGAAAGCATTAAACACAGAATCACATACTCATACGAAATAGAAACTTGTATTAAAATACCAAATCAATTACAACAAGTTCAGAAAAGTTACATCTAACCCCAACAATGGGGATTTAACTACTCATGATAAGGAAATACAAAAAGGAAAAAGAGAAGGGATGAAGAACACTCATAGACAAGCTTCCTCCAATCTTCTCTCCATCCAAGAGCAGAGAAAACGCCCCCCTTTTTGGGTAGAAACCCTCTCCAGCCACCAGCCTCAGCCTGCCTCCAAGTGCCGATTATTTTAGGTTAGAAGTTCGTTCCTTTTCTGTTCAGTGCAGGTTTATTTATAGGTCCGTCGCCCGTCACGGCGGATGACCATCACGGCCAGGCCGTGATGGTTTCTGACTTGGGCGCCTCTTCATTCACTTATTCATCACGGCCGTGATAGCCATCACGGCTAGGCCGTGATCGTTTCTGACTTTTCCAACTAGCAGGTCACGGCCGTGATAGCCATCACGGCTAGGCCGTGACAGCCTCTGACTTATGGCTCAATTCTTTTTTCAGCTACTGCTCCCTCACGGCCGTGAGGCCCATCACGGCTAGGCCGTGATACTCTCTGTTTGGCTCATAACCTTCACTTTTCAAGCTCTTTTTCAGCCAAGCTCTACCAAGGCTGATTTCTGGGCATTTTTCCATTAAATCCTACAAAACAACACACAGAAACCACCTCATCCGTTCCAAAGGAAAAACTATATTGGCCTAACTATATGCAAATGCATGCAGAAATGTACATGAAAAATGAGGTAAAATCACACTCATCATTAGCCTATCACAAGAATACAGAAAAAAAAATTGGGTTCAAAAATTCACTATCTCAATTTATTTGGCACAAAGTTTTCACAATTGGATGCATACTCTAAGTAAGGGGCAATCTAATCATGTGATTATGCAAAACATATGATTATGCAAAACTATCCCTATATGAATGCAACATGCAAGAATGCAAAAATAATACCCTACCCCAAGCTTAAAAACTTACATTGTCCCCAATGTAAATAATCAAGTCCGATGGAGGATAAAAATAAAAATGGAACAACTCACTGAGGTGGTGGTGGGTCTTGGCTCGGATGCCGATCATATAGCCGCTTGGATCATGGCTCTCTGCTCGCTTGCTCCTCCTCCATGATGCGCTCCTGGTTCGCTAGAATAGTATCAAAGGTGGACGAGAACCGCGCATAAGGATCATCGATGATGTATGTACCAGAGGAAGAAGAAGATGGGCGCCCAGATGGCCTAGCCGGCAGTGGCAGGCGTAACGGCCTTTGTATCTCAATAGGCTCAGGCTCCTCTCCTACTGACACCTTCCAATTTACCGTATTTTTTTTATCCAAGAGTGCGGGGTTTGGGAGATAAATTGGGTGCCTGCACCTTGGGTGTTTTAGGGAGTAGGTGTCATCCTCCTAAGTGATCATCCCCATGGCCTCTCAGGCCTGCAAGGTAATACGTGTCCGTCCTGGGGCGGGCTCAAAACTATCCAAATAAAATTTAAAATGATGGCATATGGTGGTGATTAAGCCACCGATGACAATAGTACCACTTGAGCTCTTAGCAACCTTTAAGAGGTGCCTAGCCAAAAATGACCCCGTGTCCACATTGCTCTCAGGGTGGAGCATGGCCCAAAGTATAAAGACCTCGTCCTGGCGGACAGATCCGTCACTCTCTCCACGGCCAAACAAGGTGTTGGCTATGACCCTATGCATAGACCTTAAGCTCGGGTTAACGAGGTTTGTGGACTTGGATGTCCTAGGATCAAAACGCCTACCCTCATAATCAATTATTGACCAGAAATCTTGTGCATTAAACCCTAAGGGGTATCTCCTGTCAGCCCCTACAGGTAAACCAAAAATTTCATTAATTTCAGCTAGGGTTAGCACAAAATCCTGGTTAAAGAGCCGGAATGTAATCCGTCCCTCAAGACAATGCGGCCCTTGCAGAATTTCAGCATTTAGAGAGCTCAAGAACTCCAGAGTAGGGCCAGCAAGTGCAGGGTATCTGGTGCAAGCAAACTCGCTCCACCCTATGTTTTCCAACATCCAGTTGATGTCAACAGTCATGCCTAGAGTGTCTATGCAGACATCATCAAGATATTTTGCTTGGACAATTTTCCTATTTTTAAAATATTAAATCTAACTTGTTGAGCATTATCTTTGAAAACAATCCCATATCCACGCTCATCAGTTTCAGAATCAGAAGAGTCTGAGTCAGAATAGTTACCTAGGTTCCTGCTTCCTCTGGTACGAGGGCGTGAGGCTTTGGTTGCCCTTTGGCGCTTGCTTGCCATGATTTTCTTCAATGAGTCTCAAAGCACCAAAATACACAATCCCTTCTTGGACTCTTTCTACAAATTCGGATTTTAGGGGTAAGGGTTTCAAAATTGGGACTTTTTGATTTTTCCCAAAAATTGAAGGAATTGGCTTGTGGGTTTTTTGGGTTAGGTTTAGGGAGCAAGGAAACAATGTTGGTTGGGCATGGGTGTCATGGAGAGGTGAGTTTTTGAAGCTTTTAGTTGAGTGAATGGGTATGGTGGTGAGAGTGAGAAGATGAAGAAGAAGATGAATAGGAGGAGATGAAGATGATGGGTTATGGGAAGGATGTGATATGTTGATGATGTTAGGGTGAAAGATGGTGTAGGAATGGAGGTTGAGAGCTTGGTGTCTATGGAGGTTAGAGAGAGGTAGAAGAAGGAGAATATGGTTTTAGGCATGTTTGAGCAGGGGGATTGTTTTTGCGTTTTTAAAACTGGGACAATAGCGCGTCACGACTGTGACCTTCATCACGGGTTGGCCGTGACCAGTTCTGGTGTCAAGCAAGTCCCCATCACGAGAGTGATGTATATCACGGCTGGCCCGTGATAAAATCTGTTCTTATAGAGCTGGCCTGTCACGACCGTGATGCATTCGGGTCTTCAGTTTTCCTTTCCGTCACGACTGTGATCCATATCACGTCTGGGTCGTGACGGGTTCTGGTTAGTGGTCTGATTTGTAACATCCCTGACTGCTTTATGGATTGACGACTGTCCCCACAAACCAACACGGGTCTTTTGAGCGTGCTTTGTCCTCACTCACACGCTTCTTGGGAAAACTTCCCAGGAGGTCACCCATCCCAGAATTGCTCCAAGTTAAGCACGCTTAACTGTGGAGTTCTTAAGTGATGGGCTTCCGAAAAGAAGACGCATCTTTTTAGTATAGGTAGTACCAATCAATTCATATAAGCCTTCCTCAACTGTATAGTCCCATACCTACACAGTCTCATGATCCCTCTCATTCGGGTGTGTAATCGGTTCATTCATGTATCCCTCCGCCTAGAAGCCTGCCAGGAGCCTCTCCTTGTCCATGCCTTCTTGCACCGGCGACCACTCCCCGCCCTCGTCGGCACCCGGGTGTTACATGCCCACCAGCTTCCGCTTGGTTCGTCCCCGAACCACACCGTACTGGGAGAGGTGCCGCTCTGATACCATTTGTAACATCCCTGAGGACAAAGCACGCTCAAAAGACCCGTGTTAAGCAGTCAGGGATGTTACAAATGGTATCAGAGCAGTTCGATTCTAAATCGGACTGTGGTAGTGGGGTTTTTTCAAAAACAAAACTTGGGCGCATAGGATACTTGTTAGAGCTATAAATGCTGCACGCTATTCTTTGGGATATTGGACCTGATCAACCCAGTATTTCATTGGTAGTGAGCAGATTTATGGCGATTAATAGGCGAGGGACGAACGTTGCACTTGCACCAGCCTTGGATTGTATAGCCAGAGTCATGCAAGCGCGGGCGGAGACTCTCCATCAACTAAATGGGAATGGAGGCCAATCACCCATAGAATGGTGGCAACCTAGGACCCTTAGTACGTGGGGAATTTCTGAATTCAAGAAGGACAACCCACCATCATTCCGAGGGAGCTTAGATCCGAAGGAGGCTGAATTCCTTCAACTCGTACAGGAGAAAAGTTACTCTATTGTTCGATTCGGGAGCAACTCATTCATTTATATCTTTAGATTATGTGAAAAATCTATCTTTGTCTGTTTCTAAGTTGCCATATGATTTGAGTGTCACTACTCCTACAAATGATAAACTTGTTACCTCTATTGCTTGCTTGAGCTGTCCTTTAGTGTACCAAGGTGT
Organism: Sophora flavescens; assembly: GCA_030762895.1. Lineage (NCBI taxonomy): Eukaryota > Viridiplantae > Streptophyta > Magnoliopsida > Fabales > Fabaceae > Sophora > Sophora flavescens. The sequence continues at coordinate 153,081,478 of CM061066.1, forward strand.
ACCTTATTTTGTTGATCTTATGTGCTTGCCCATGTCTGGGTTAGATGTCATTTTTAGTATGGATTGGTTGTCTGCAAATCATGCTGTCATAAATTGCTCTGATAGAACTATCTCCGTTCCTATACAACCAATGTCTAATGATTTTCCCGTACCCAGTCCTATTGTTTCTGCCGTTGCTTGTCATAAGTTCTTAGTTGAGGGAGCTCAAGGATATGTACTCTTATTCTCTGTTAAGATAGAGGCTGACAGTGATGTGACGGCTATACCTGTGGTGTGTGAGTTCCAGGATGTTTTCCCTAAGGATGTTACTAGTTTGCCTCCGAATAGAGAAGTTGAGTTTAACATAGATCTAGTGCCAGGGAGTGGACCAGTATCGGTAGTGCCTTATAGAATGGCACCTTTAGAGTTTAGCGAGCTTAAGAAACAGTTAGAGGAGATGCTAGGGAATGGGTTTATTAGGCCTAGTATGTCACTTTGGGGAGCACCAGTGCTTTTAGTGAAGAAAAAAGGATGGGAGTATGAGGTTGTGTGTTGATTATAGGCAACTGAATAAGGTAACCATCAAGAACAAATATCCCTTGCCTAGGATAGATGATCTCTTAGATCAGTTAAGGGGGATCGTCGGTGTTTTCCAAAATAGGTCTAAGATCGGGATACCATCAAATTAGAGATAGAAGCGAGGACATTCCTAAGACAGCCTTTAGGACAAGGTATGGGCACTATGCGTATGTAGTGATGCCCTTTGGTGTGACCAATGCCCCAGTGTTTTCATGGACTACATGAATCGGATCTTTAGGCCATTCTTGGACATCTTTGTGGTGGTGTTCATAGATGATATTTTGATATACTCTAGGACACCAGAGGATCATGAGTAGCATTTGAGGTTAGTGTTGCAGATTCTAAGGGAAGAGCAACTCGTATGCAAAAGCCGAGAAAGTGTGAATTTTGGCTTGACGAGGTGAAGTTTTTAGGACATACCATATCTAGGAGTGGTGTAGCGGTCGACTCTAGTAAGGTTGATGCAGTGCTTGGATGGGAGCAACCTAAGTCAGTGACGGAAGTGAGGAGTTTCCTAGGATTGGCAGGTTACTATAGGAAGTTCATAGAGGGGTTCTCTAGACTAGCTTTACCTCTCACCAAGTTGACTAGGAAAGGAAAATCTTTTGAGTGGGATAAGGAATGCGAAGAGAATTTTGAGGAGCTTAAGAGAAGATTGGTGTCATCACCGGTCTTAACCATTCCAAATCCCTCAGTGAGTTTTGTGGTATATTGTGACGCTTCTAAGAATGATTTAGGTTGTGTGTTGATGCAGGAAGGCAAGGTAGTGGCTTATGCATCTAGGCAGCTTAGGACACATGAGGTGAATTATCCTACTCATGACCTTGAGTTAGCAACAGTAGTATTTGCTCTTAAGATTTGGAGACACTATTTGTATGGTGCAAAGTTTGAGGTTTTTAGTGATCATAAGAGCCTTAAGTATTTGTTTGACCAAAAAGAATTGAATATGAGGCAGAGGAGGTGGATAGAATTCCTTAAGGACTATGATTTTGAGTTGAAGTACCATCCAGGGAAAGCCAATGTGGTGACTGATGCACTCAGTAGGGAAACCTTGCATGTGTCTAGTTTGATGGTCCGAGAGATGAATATGTTAGAGGAGTTCAGGGACATGAATCTAAATGTGTCTCTTAGTGCTCTAAGCTTGAAGTCGAATAGGCTGGAAATTTGCAGTGACCTTAGAGAAATGATTAGGCGAGAACAACTTTTAGACCAGGAGTTACAATCTCTTTTAGATCGAGAGAATTATGTGTTGTCTACTGATGGTCTAGTGTTGTTTAAGAATAAAATCGTTGTTCCTAAGGAGGGGAGCCTTAGAGAGAAAGTTTTAGAGGAAGCGCATAAGGGGAAGTTCACCATACATCCAGGAATAACTAAGATGTACCAAGACCTTAAGAGGATGTATTGGTGGCCAGGAATGAAAAATGATGTGGCTAGCTTCGTAACTAGGTGTTTAGTGTGCCAAAAGGTAAAGATAGAACATCAGAAGTCTTCGAGGTTGTTGCAGTCCTTCGAGATTCCAGAATGGAAGTGGGAGAGAATTTCTATGGACTTTGTGATTGGGTTACCTAAGACACGTTTAGGCTTAGACGCCATTTGGGTGATAGTGGATAGGCTGAACAAGTCTGCCCACTTCTTGCCAATTAAGGCAACCTATAGCTTAAACAAGTTGGCATACCTCTATGTCAAGGAAATAGTCAAGCTTCATGGGATACCCGCATCTATAGTGTCAGATAGGGACCCGAGGTTTACCTCTAGATTTTGGAGAGCTTTTCAGCAAGCCTTTGGGACTAAGTTGAACCTTAGCACGGCCTATCATCCCCAGACGGATGGTCAGTCAGAGCAGACCATTCAGACCCTGAGGACATGCTTAGGGCGTGTGTCCTGGATGAAGGAGGGAGTTGGGATAGATTCCTACCTCTCATTGAGTTTGAGTATGACAATAGTTATCACGCTAAGTATGGGCATGACGCCCTATGAGGCCCTATATGGGAGGAAGTGTAGGTCCCCTTTATGTTGGTGTGAGGCAGGTGAGAAAACCCCGATAGGACCTGAATTGGTCCAGGAAATCTCTGAGAGGATCAAAATGATTAGGGAGAGGATGCGTACGGCGCAAAGTAGACAAAAGAGTTACGCCGACAAAAGGAGGAAGCCTCTAGGATTCCAGGAAAGTGAGCATGTAATTTTGAGAGTCACTCCTAAGACGGGGGTAGGGAGGTCGATGAAAGTCCGCAAGCTAAATCCTCGTTTCATGGGACCTTTCCAAATCCTTAAAAGAGTCGGGCCTATTGCTTATCAATTGGCTCTTCCGCCACAGTTGGCAAACCTTCATGATGTTTTCCATGTGTCGCAACTCAGAAAATATGTGCCTGATGAATCTCATGCGATAGCTCCTGAGTCTGTACAATTGAAGGATAATTTGATCTACAAGCCAAAGCCTAGTCAAATCTTGGACAAGAGCACTAAAACTGTAAGGAACAAGGCAATTCCATTGGTGAAAGTGTTATGGGACGGATTGACTCCTGAGGAAGCCACTTGGGAGATGGAGGGGGACATCGTGCGTCAATGCCCAGATTTTATTATCTAAGGTATGGTAACCTTTTAGTTTAGAATATGACATATGTTACAATAGGCGCATGTGTATGAGATGAATTTCGGGGACGAAATTCTCTAAGGAGGGGAGAAAATGTAACATCCTAAAATTCTAATACAATTAATTTTAAAAAAAAAAGGGATTATGTTATAAAAAAATAAAAAAATAATAATAATGGTATAACAAAAATAAAATATAATTAAGAGGTTTAGTGTGAGGAATTTAATAGTATAAGGGTTTATTGAAATTTATTAACTATTATAGAGAATGCAATATATATATATATATATATATATATATATATATATATATGTATATATATATTAAAAAAAAAAGGGGAGGCTACTCTGGCGTTAAGCCCAAGCAGCAAAGCTTTTGGCCACAGAAAATTAAAATGCTAGTAACCGTGCCTATATATATATATATATATATCAAAATAAGGGTTAGTAATAAAAAGAAAGAAAGTGGATCAGGAGCGCCGCGTCGCATGAAAGTTATCTTCCTTGCCATTACAATCGTAACAACATAGATTCAAGAACGTCACCAAACAGGAGGAGAATTTTTAGGGAAGCGCAAATCCCTATTATACATAATTTTTAAAGCATATTGGAGGTCTGCAAAAGGTGAGTAAAAATAACTTTTCTCACACTTTCATGGTACAGATAATTTGATGCTTCTACATGTAACTTTGTCTTTTGGAAATAGTAAAATATTTTAGGGTTCTTGATTCTTGATGTGAGACTCTTAAATTATTTTGAGATGTTGTTAGATGAATCGAATTATTAAATATATTTTCTTGGAATCTATAAATAAATAGCTTTATATTAATTTTTTGGAATTGTTGTACATTCTTTATTTTGATTGTTTGATGGCAAAACAATTGTCAAAGTCAAATTCATTATTTGTAGTGTGATTAATTCTTTCCCTATTACGTGAAACTCTATTCTCTTCGATGAAGGTCAATTTAAATTAGAAATTGGAATGTAAGTTCATGTTTTGTGAACCCGTTCCCGTAACAAGTTATTTTAAGCATGTTTTGTCCAATGGTTTCTAAATTAAAATTTGTTTAATTACAGTATGAATTATCGTTGATTAACAATCTTTAATATGTATAATATGACGTTATAGTGTTGGTTTGGCATGACATTGTAACATTGTTATTGATAGATAAAGTTGGAAAACCTTGAGAGTCATCTGGGATGACATATTGCATTATGCATGAGTTGGTCATCACCTTCCGGAAGGGATGACGGTGTACATTCTATTCCGGGAATAGGATGAGAGATATCACCATCTGGGATGGGATATCAAATTATTAAAATATTCACATCTGGGATGGAATATTAGATACCTCCATCTGGGATAGGGAAGGCAGTGGGACGTCATTGCATGGATATGAGCTCATAGACCTTTAGTGGATCTGGGATTCACACCGGTTCTGGGAACCAAAGAGTCAAGTTGAGTGAATCTGTTAATCACCTAGACATCTTCGTGGAGTTGCATTGTGTAGAGTTTGCATGGTGAAGGTGATTAAATGCAATGTGATGTGATTTATTCTTGAGTTTATGAGTTTGTGCTTTAAATGCTTGACATTAATTTTATATATATGTATGTATAACTATTATTTTGGAGGTTTATTATATTCAATATTCTAAAAATTAGCGGGTACCATGAATGTTTTTCCGGTTACCGCACCGGCTGAGAACAACACTATTTGCGAAAATATTTTTAGAACTTGATTTTTATTCACTGGGATTATATCTCAATAAAAGTGTTGTTTTCAGAGCACGAGGACGATATCACTGGTAAGATGATTGAAGACTTAGCGAATTTACTTATTTATTATCTAGCTTTGTTAGTATTTTATTTTGAATAAGGAGCCGTTTGTGGCTAGAGATATTTATTTTATTTTTTATTTATCGTTGGGTTTATTAGTAGACGCCCGGTTTTGAGGCTTGGGGTTTTTATTTGGACGTATGGATTTATTATTTATTACTTTGACACATTATTACTATTTTATTTAATATGAGACATTTTCCAGACTTATATAATTGATAAAAATTTTATGATTAACATATTGTAATTAAATGTATTAAAGGGATTTTTATACAATTTGTTTTGGGTTACTAATGTAACGAAGGGCGTTACATGATTCATGCTGGACCTCATCACGACCATGATAAACATCACGGCTGGGTCGTGATCAATTCGGGCCTTTCGGAGTTGGCCTATCACGACCGTGACCACTATCACGGCCTGGCCGTGATCCTTCCTGACTTTCTGGTCTTCACATAATGCCCGTGAGGGCTGTCACGGCTGGGCAGTGATACTGTCTGACTTCAGCTGTTGTCCCATGATGGCCATCACGGCCCAGCCGTGATAAGTTCTGATCTCCCTTTTCCTTGCCCTTTTTGCTCTTCATGCCTTCCTAACCTGAAAACACTTGGCAAATTCATTAATTTGTGATCTTTCTTCTCTTAATATTCTCAAATTATTCAAAAAAAATTCAAAAATAAACTAAGAAGGGAAAGAAAGCTTGGGTTGCCTCCCAAGAAGCGCTTATTTACGGTCTTAAGCTTGACCATAGTTCTTTCAATCCTTTGATGTTGGATCGAGGAGGGAAAGTGCAACCTCCTGTTCAGGTGGATGTTCTCCAAGGTAGTGCTTCAACCTCTGTCCGTTGACTTTGAATGTTCCACGTTCCTGGTTCCAAACCTTGATGGCACCATATAGAAATACTTTCTTAACTTTGTATGGTCCGGACCTTCTAGACATGAGTTTTCCTGGGAATAACCGCAACCTTGAGTTGTAAAGAAGCATTAGCTCTCCCTGATGGAATTCTCTACAAAGGATATGCTTATCATGCCACTTCTTTTTTATCTCCTCGTAAGATCTTGCGGACTCAAAAGCATCCAATCTTAACTCATCAAGTTCATGAAGTTGCAGGACTCTCTTTTCTCCGGCGGCCTTTATATCAAAGTTTAGCATCTTAATAGCCCACAAGGCCTTATGCTCAAGCTCGACCGGTAGGTGACATGGCTTCCCGTAAATAAGTCTAAAGGGTGTCATCCCAATAGCAGTCTTCTAAGACGTGATTTGGTAAGCCCAAAGAACATTATCAAGCTTTAAGGATCATTCCTTTCTCGATTTTGAAACGGTATTCTCTAGAATGCTCTTTATCCCTTGGTTGGAAACTTCGACTTGGCCACTTGTCCGAGGATGGTAAGGTGTAGCAACCTTATGAGTGACTCCATATTTGAGTAGGAGTTTTTCAAATTGTTTTTCAATGAAGTGCGATCCTCCATCATGAATAACTGCCTTTGGGATTCCAAACCTTGGAAAAATCACCTTCTTGAATAGTTTGATTACGGTTTTTGCATCACTTGTTGGGTATGGAATGACTTCCACCCATTTAGAGACGTAATCAACGGCTACAAGAATGAACTTATTGTTGCAAGAGGAAGGAAAGGGTCCCATGTAGTCAACTCCCCAACATCAAATATCTCTACTTCTAGCATCGTGTTGAGTGGCATTTCATGCCTCTTAGAGATGTTCCCCGTTCTTTGACATGGATCACAAGCAAGCACGAACATTAGGACATCTCTGAAAATATGAGGCCAATAGAAACCGGCTTGAAGCACCTTGGCCGTCGTCTTTGAGGCACTAGCACGTCCTCCGTAAGATGAGGAATGACAACAACTCAGGATACTTGGAACCTCGACTTCTGGAATACACCTTCTGTAAATGCTATCCGTACACTTGCGAAAAAATGTAAGGCTCATCCCACACGTAGTTCTTTAGATCAGAAAAGAACTTCTTCTTCTGTTGATAATTGAACTCCGGTGGTAGAATCCCACATACAAAATAATTCACAAAATCCGCATACCATGGAGCATTCTCTCCCAAGATGGTGAACATTTGCTCATCTGGGAAAGAATCATCTATAGGCAAGTTGTCCTTCTCATGTTCCAATGGTTCAAGCCTAGATAAGAGGTCCGCAACCAAGTTCTCTGTCCCTTTCTGATCCCGAATCTCCAAGTCAAATTCTTGCAAGAGAAGGATCCATCGGATGAGCCTTGGCTTTGCTTCCTTCTTAGTCATGAGGTACTTTAGTGCGGAGTGGTCGGTATACACAGTGATTGTTGACCCCACAAGGTATGATATGAATTTCTCAAATGCAAAGACAACCGTGAGCTACTCTTTCTCAATGGTGGCATAGTTGGCTTGAGCTTCATCTAGAGTTTTGCTTGCATAGTATATTGCATGGACCTTCTTGTCTATCCTTTGTCCCAACACCGCTCCCACAGCGTAGTCACTAGCATCACACATTACTTCAAATGACTCATTCCAATCCGGTGTTTGCAAAATGGGAGCGGTGGTCAAAGCTTCCTTCAACCTACAAAATGCACTTAAACATTCCTCATTAAAATCAAATGGAACATCTTTCATCAATAGGTTAGATAAAGGTTTAGAAATTTTTGAAAAATCTTTGATGAAACACCGGTAAAACCCGACGTGTCCCAAGAAACTTCTAACTCCTTTCACATTTACCGGTGAGGGAAATTTTTTAATAACATCAATTTTGGCCCTATCCACCTCAATACCTCTTCCAGAAATCAAGTGCTCAAGCACTATACCTTCTTTTACCATAAAATGACATTTTTCCCAATTCAATACCAAATTAGTTTCTTCACATCACTGCAAAATCTTAGACAAATTTGTTAAACAATCATCAAAGGTAGTTCCATAAACAAAAAAATCATCCATAAAAACCTCCATGATGTTTTCAATAAATTCAGAAAAAATTGCAGTAATGCATCTTTGAAAAGTAGCCGGTGCATTACATAGACCAAAAGGTATTCTCCTATAGGCAAAAGTGTCATAGGGACAAGTAAACGTGGTCTTTTCTTGATCACTAAGATGTATAAGAATTTGATGAAAACCCGAATAATGATCCAAGTAACAAAAGTATGAATGCCTAGCTAACCTTTCAAGCATTTGATCAATAAATGGGCAAGGAAAGTGATCTTTTCTTATTGCCTTATTTAACTTCCAATAATCAATGCACATTCTCCAACCGGTTACCGTCCTAGTAGGGATTAGTTCATTATTTTCATTTTGAATAACAGTTATCCCCTTTTCTTTAGAACCACATGCACCAGACTAACCCATTCACTATCGGAGATTGGATAAATAACCCCCGCATCTAACAACTTAAGAACTTCTTTCTTAACCACCTCTTTCATATTAGGGTTCAACCTACACTGATGCTCAATGGACGGTTTCTGCTCATCTTCCATTAAAATGCGATGCATGCAAAAGGAAGGATTTATGCCATTAATATCATCAATTGTATATCCTATCACCTTTCTATGCATTCTAAGCTCCCTAAGCAAATTCTCAGTTTCCAACTCATTCAAGCTAGCATTCACAATTACCGGATAGGAAGATTTAGGACAAAGAAATTCATACCTCAATGTGGAAGGAAGAGGTTTTAGTTCTACCTTAGGAGCTTCTTCATCTTTCAAATCTTTACTCTTTGGTTTCAACTCAAGTTTTTCTTTCTTTGTTTTGTGAGGAGAAATTTTCGGACTAGCCTCCAGGAAGCGGGCATAATTCCTTACTTCTCCTTCATGAGCATTTAAGTCTTCACCAAACAAACACATTTCCAATGGATCATCAACACAAGCTTGAGTGGATTCTTCTTTCACCGCTTGGTGCATTAAGTTATCCCTGCAACAGAATCCTTAAAAGAAGGGTGTTTAATAGATTTAACTAAATCAAATTCAACTTTATCAACACCCACAGTTAAAGTCAAATTTCCATTTTTAACATCAATAATTGCTCATGCGGTAGCCAAGAAAGGCCTACCAAGAATAATGGGGATTTGGGAATCCTCCTCCATTTCAAGTACCACAAAATCTACAATGATGAAAAATTTACCCACTCTAATAGGAACATCCTCCAAGATGCCTACAGGGAATTTGACGGACCGATCCGCCAATTGAAGGGAGATTGTTGTGGGTTTTAGTTCACCCATCTCCAACTTCTTGCAAACAGAGAGGGGCATAAGACTAACACTAGCCCCCAAATCACAAAGAGCTTTATCAAAACTAGTGTTACCAATCAAGCAAGGAATAGAGAAACTACCTGAATCTTTCAATTTAGGAGGCAATTTATTTTGATTTAAAGCACTGCACTCCTCAGTTAAAGCCATTGTTTCATAATCCTCTAGCTTTCTCTTATTTGACAAGATGTCCTTAAGAAATTTAGCATATGTGGGCATTTGTTGTAACGCCTCAGAAGGGTATATTAATGTACAATTTCTTAAGGACCTCTAGAAATTTCCCAAATTGCTTATTTAACTTGGCCTTAGCCAACCTTTGAGGGAAAGGTATCGGGGGTTGGTAAGGTGGTGGAGGGACATACTTAGACACTTTTTCACTAGGTTCTTCCTCTTCTAAGGGTTGTATCTTAGTAGGTTCCTCCTCCTCATCTACACTCTTGTTATCACTCTCCCCTTTAGTGCTAGGATCCCCAAGTTTCTTACCACTCCTTAAACTCACAACTTTACATTGATCATTATTTGGGTTCACTTCAGGTTGTCCAGGAAACTTACCTGGTTGCCTATTTGAATTGCCCGCTTGTGGGGCAATTTGAATTTCTAACATCCTGTTATGGATGGCTAAGTTATCTACCTTAGATGTTAACTATTTTATTGCCTCATTAACTGCCCTACCTTGTTACCTAAATTCTTCATTTTGCTTAGTTTGAGTAGCAACAAAACTTTCCATAAGAGACTCAAGTTTAGACTTTTGTACCTGAGGATACCCCGATACGGGTTTCCTATTACCTTGACCTTCTTGAAATTCGTGGTTCAACGTGTTGTTGTAGTTCCCGTAGGAGAGATAAGGATTATTCTTCCTTACTTGGTTGTAAGGATTTGGGGGAACATAATTTGGCAACTTCGGGTTCTTGTAATAGAAATTGTGACAAGAGTTCACTTGTTCCCCCAAAGCACTGGATCCAGGAGCAATACCATGTGGGCACTCCATTATGTAATGTCCCTACATTTCACAAATCTCATAAACAACATTAGTAGCACCTATTGAACTCACTTTAGCCTTTTCAAGCTTATCAAAGCGTTTATTCAATGAGTCAAATTTAGATATAATTAAATTATTACTATTCATTTCAAACTTACCCAAAGATTTTTCGGGTTATTACCTCTTTCGAACCCCATTGGTGATAGTTGGTGGCTACGTTTTCAATGATATCGAACGCTTCAATCAGTGGTCTATTCAAAAAGGCTCCACCAGCCGCGGAGTCAAGTGACACCTTCGAAGAGTAATCCGATCCGTTGCAGAAGGTATGCACCAACAACCACCTCTCGAGCCCATGATGTGGGCAAGACTCTAGCAATCCTTTGTAACGATCCCAAGCTTCGTACAAGCATTCTCTGTCCTTTTGGAAGAAGTTGGTGATCTGAGTTCGTAGGTAAGCAGTCTTGGATGGAGGGAAGGATTTTTTCAAGAATGCCTACTCCAGTTGGTCCCAAGTTGACAAAGTATTAGCAGATGTAACACCCACCCCGCTAGGGCATTACTACGTAACACATGTGGAAGTAAATTAAAAGATAATTTGCTGGTTGCTTTCGGAAAATTGTTTTCTTTTAAGTCAGAAAACTGGGTTATAAAATTTTTTCTTTACGGATAACTCTGAAATCCATCGTTCATATATTCAAAACGTAAAGTCACGTTCGTAACAAAGTTGCCATGACATACAACATTTCTCTAAGTTTCCACTTTCGAAAGAAAAAGTTCAAACTACATATGGATGTATATAATACTACATTTACCGACCTCTTTAGATATACAACCCAACTCAGACTCCTAAGCTGGTCATTCTATCAAATATTCATTGGAGAGACCCCCAATCAGAATACTTTCCCAACCTCTAACACTAGGTCTTCAAGTGACTTAGAAAGACTCCTCTACAACATTGGTACTACAGTACCAAAGTATTACAGTAAAACCCGGAGAGACCTGATATAACTGTAAGAGTGAGATACCGACAAATGGATATATCACACAACAACCATACACATGATACATACAACACCTTGGCATATTATCACTTTAACATTACTCATAGGTAAACAAGTATTATTTCAGTGGGTCTCATACCCGAATCAATCAATTTTATAAAGATAATGCATGACACTTCTATTATCAGGCTCTAATCTTAATCTCATGAGATACCATCACCGTTTTATCATCAAGAAAGAAAGAGTTGATCAGGCTCATACGCCCCGTTTGGCAAGTTGTCTCTGTCACCTCATGCACCCGGATCAACATCATCACGAATCCCTTATAACGGCCATTCGGATGTATACCTCATCGAATACCACATCTTAAGCGGGTATTCGGATAACTCAAGCACGTCTGCTAAGGGGAAATGTATACGAATAAAAGACTTTTCATTATTGAGACTTTTCTTTGTGTTCACTTTTTTCGTTGTCAAAGCCCAAAACTAACGACTATTCACAATTTTCATTTACTTGAAAATCAATAACACAGGACACACAGTCCGAGTGCTCAATCACAACACCTTAGACCGATGCCGCAGTCCGAGGTTGTGGTCGTAGAAACAATTATAATTTTATCCATGTTTTATTTCAGCATGATAAGGACTCCTAGGCCATAACAACGAGATTAGGACACACAGTCCTCAATTCCATAATCAGGGATCCTAGCCCATAATATCACGATTGGGACCCTTGGTCCATAATTCTTGACACGGATCCCAGATCACGTGCATAAACTGAATGCTAGAGGCGACGTCTCGTGAAATAGTATTCTCTTTCACATGTGCTTACTTTTCGCTCAATGAAAATCAAAAACTAAAACAAAACCTCGGTCACTTATCCAAGTAACCGGAACATTTCTAAATCATTTAGGAGAAAATCTTTTCCTTTACAAAGTCTTTTATAAAACATTTGGAAATTCGTTTGCTTTTGAAATCCTTGATGGAATAAAGTCAAATATTTTCCAAGGGGTTTTTCCTTCATGAAACACATAGTTCGAAAAAGGTTTTCTCTCGTACAAACTTTGGATCATAAAAAAGTAGTTTATATTGACTTAAAAACACTTCAACGTTTCTTTTCAAAACAAGAATCTCATTCTCTTGAAGTAAGCATTTTACACAAGGAACTTTTATAAATGAAACCAATACTTTCAAAGTTCTATTCAAGGCTTATTAAGGCTTTTAATCCTTATAATCATTGTGCACAGACTCAAGTCCGGCTTCTCAAACTTCAATCAATAGTAATATATTCTCAACAATAATACTACAGTTAATGACAGTTCATCACATATATACAACTCACAATACTTTAAGGCAGGTAATAATCAACTTCAAGTAATAATCACAATAGTTCAAGTAAAAAAGTCATTTAAGTGTTTGCTCCTCATCATAATAATATTCAAATAACTCAAGTAAACACATACACACATGCATATAGTCATTGAATATCCTTAGGCAATCCCCTCTTACCTTCGGTGAAGGTAAGGAGATTAGATGCTCGAAGAGGTAATTAAGTCACGAACGTTCTCTTTTTCTCCGCGATGGAAGTCTAAGGTTATGAACACAAAATCACAAGTTAAAATCAAAACAAGAACACTAAACCACAAGGTATAGGTTCGTTCAAGACTAGTTCTTAGGGTTAGAGATTCCCAAAAATTATACAACTCATGGATTTATGATCCTTAAGTGTTAGGAGTTGATAAACAATGATCATTTAACAAAGTTGAATTAAAATTCCACTAAGTTAAAAACATAGGGCATTCGGCCAAGGCTAGTAAAATAGGTTAGCATTCACTAAACTTTCCAATCTCTTAGTTTTAGTATCCATATGTATTAAGGAGCTCCAAACTATGATCATTTTGGAAAAATAAGAACAAAGTATCCTAGGTCCATAACCTTCTAGGTTCGGCCTTCATAGGATTTATAGGCTAGAGATCTTTAAACTTTCCAATCTCTTAGACTTAGCATCCAAATACTTTATGGAGCTCAAGTTCATGATCATCTTGGAAGAATGAAAATAACACATACTAGCTTTAATAACATAAAATAAACAAGTTATAAATCCTTAAACTTTCCAATCTCGTAGACTTAGCATCCAAATATCTTATGGAGCTCAAGTCCATGATCATCTTGGAAAAATGGAAGTAACACATACTAGCTTTAATAACATAAAATAAACAAGTTATAAATCCTTAAACTTTCCAATCTCTTAGACTTAGCATCCAAATATCTTATGGAGCTCAATTCCATGATCATCTTGGAAAAATGGAAGTAACACATACTAGCTTTAATAAAATAAAATAAATAAGTTATAAATCCTTAAACTTCCCAATCTCTTAGACTTAGCATCCAAATATCTCATGGAGCTCAAGTCCATGATCATCTTGGAAAAATGAAAGTAACACATACTAGCTTTAATAACATAAAATAAACAAGTTATAAATCCTTAAACTTTCCAATCTCTTAGACTTAGCATCCAAATATCTTATGGGGCTCAAGTCCATGATCATCTTGGAAAAATGAAGTAACACATACTAGCTTTAATAACATAAAATAAACAAGTTATTAAGAGTTCTAAATCCATGATCAATACTTGGAAAGTTGAAACATAGTATCCTAGGCTTACTTATTCATATTTTCGGCCATCATAGGAACAAGCTATCAAAACTTCCAAGATTTATAGATTCAAGATCAAGGGATAGTTAGAAACTCAAACACATGATCATATTCCAAAAGTTGAAACAAAAACTTCTTAGGTCACAAATGCAAGCATTCGGCCTTCATTGGAAGAGATGGGTAGAGATTTTTGTTTTACACAACCTCTTAGTATGTGAAAATATAAGTTAATACAAGACTATAGAAAGTGGTTTCAACTCAAAATAAGTTTTCTACCATTTTAGAGAGATTTTAGAAGTTTAAAGCATATAAAGAACACATAAAGTAAACTAAGAAATAAAAGATGAAACTTGCAAAAAGATTTATCTGAGAGCATTACCCTTAGTATAAGGAAGAACTTTAATGAAGAACTTAAGTAGAAAAGATGAATAAAAACTAAAGCTTTAAGAGCTTGAACTTTTAGAAGAAACAAGATGCATATGAAGGGTTAATGGAGTTTTGATGGATGAAGATGATGAAGTGAAAATGAAAGGGGTATATATAGAGAGGGGAGAGAGTGGCACGAAGCTGAGGAGAGAGGAATGAGCTTAGAGAGCAAGTTTTGACCTTGTGCCTTGTTTGGTTGAAAAGGAAAGAGAAAAATAGGTTTTTAAAATATTATATGATATATTTCAAAAAGTGTCATCATGACCACTTTTTAGGAGGTAGCTTAGGTCATACCTCTAGTGAGTCACCTCACTCCCTCATATCACCTCAAGCCTTTTATGTCTCCTATTCTTCTCCATTTCGTACCCGGTTGCATTTCCGATCGTAATTCTTCCGACGTTTTCGTCCTAATAAAATATTATATTTTATTTTTGAACGAAAATTTTCAAAATAACCAAAGTGGAAGGAAACATAATAAAAACACTAAATATCTCGTTCACGGGTCAAAATTAGGTTTTTTCTGCTCAAAACTTGTACCTGCGCGGTGAAAACGCAGACCGACTTCCATCTGAATTTTCAACCAAAATTTTTACCGTAACTTCATATGATATAACAACACAAGAAAATGATTTTAGTTTAATTAAAATCATCCTATGGGTTTAATCTAAAATAAACACATTTAAATATGTATTTACTACTATAGAGAGCATAGGAAAAACAGGGTGTTACAGCGGACACTTGCTTCAACCAAGCTCTTGCCTTTCCAGTCAGAGAGGAGGGGAATAACCTCAAGCGAATAGCATCAATCGAGGCACCTTGAGTTCTTATTGCATCGGTGAACTCCAAGAATGTCTCCACATGATCAGTCGGGTCCTCCGGGGGTAATCCTCCAAATTAATGTTGCCTAATCATGCCAATTAACTGATGCGGTATGGTGTAGTTCTTTGCCTCAATTTCTGGCCTAGCAATCCCAGTTCGTAAACCTCTAGCATTTGGGGCTGCATAGTCCTTTAGTGGTTTGATATTCGGTAGATTCGTCATGAGTGGAATAGGAATCAACCGCTCTCTCTCTCTCTTTGTCTTTGTAGTCTTCTACGTCTATGAAAGGTCCTTTTGTTCTCGTGGTCAACTTCAATAAGATTTTCAAGACTTTGGGATCTTTGCATAAAAGAGAAAAATACCTGCAAGAGAGAGATAGATACTCTAGAAAAATAAAGAAAAAGAAATAAATAATAATTTTTTTCCAGAAAGATCAATTTAAAAATTAAATTGAAATTCAAGAAAGCACAGTCCCCGTCAACGACGCCAAAAAAACTTGGTGAGCATGAATCCGTAAGTGTACGGCTTCGTCGTCAAGTAATAAAAAGATCGAACCCACAAAGACTGTGATCTTAAATAACAATTAATTATTAAATCAATTTAACTAAACTATATATATATAAAAGATTTGGAAAAGATTTTGTCATTAAAATAAGAATTAACTAACAATTCAAATATTTAAAACGCAATCAATTAAAATCGCAATCAAATAAATCTGGGATTTTTCAATATCAAAAGAGATTTCCAGGAATTGGGTTACCAACAAGACTGCTTATGCTACTAAATTGATTACCCCTCTTGTTAATAATCAAAATTGCTTTGAAGGTGAATTTATGCTAAATAGGTTAATGTTCCCTCTCGGGATACAAGAACCGTGCCCAATTAAATCAACTCCTACTCTCGTGGTAATTGAATTTAAATCGAACCCTTTAAGCTTTGTGACAATTCAGTGAACCCTCGAAGGACCGCTTCTAACTCTCGTGATTTAAGTCCTAAGTTTGATTCCTATAGATCCGATACCTAAGTTCACCGCTAAGTTTGTCCTTAGAGTATCTACGACAAGCAAATAAGTGGCCACCGAATTTACAAGTAATTCAAGCAATAAAAATCAAATCGAAAGCAAAATTGAAATTAACAAGAAACAAAACGTCAATTCATCACATAAAACGAGTCTTGGGCATAGCCCCAATCCCTAGAAATAAAAAGACTACTCGCGCATTGTCATGTTCATAGCAACCTTGAATAACAAAAGCATGAAAATCCTAAGGGAAGAGAAGAAATTGAGAAGAAGAGAAATCTTAATTTTTACCTATGGGTAGCAGTCAAGAGGTCCCTATTTTCGAGCCTTAGAGTCTTATTTATAATGTAGGGTAACTTGAATTCAAAGCTATTACAAAATCATATCAAATCAGCAAATTAAATTTTTGGATATTGTGCGTCACGGCCGTGATACCTGTCACGGCCAGGCCGTGACAGATTCTGTCTTGGAAAACTTGGCATTGGTTGGCCTGTCACGGCCGTGATGGCCATCACGGCCTAACCGTGACAGGTTCTGACTTTTGCGTTCTTTTCTTTTCAGCTTTGCTCGATCATGGTCGTGATGACTGTCACGGCTAGGCCGTGATGGGCTCTGTTTGGCTCATCTTACTTGCTTTTCAAGCTCCGTCTTTGTGCAAGCTCCAACATAATTGATCCTGAGCATTTTAATCTTCAATTCCTGCACACAAAACACCTCACCCGTTCCAAGGTAAAAACTAACAAAAATCAAACTAAATATACCTAAACTATATGAAAATACATGCAAAATGTCAAGGAAATATGAGGTGAGATCACACTCATCACCATCCCGAACCTTAAAATTGGATTTAATAAGAATATACATTAAAATTTATACTGACAAGTAGAATGTTAATGGGGCGGGGCGAGGCAGGGCAGGGAGTACCCTCCCGCTCCCCATCCCCATCCCCTATTTTCCTCCCCAACCACATCCCCAATCCCCGCCATGGGGAGTATTTCTCCCCCGTCCCCATTCCCCGCCTCCCCACAGATCCCCGCTGGGGACTCGAAAGTGTAACTGTTCCAAATCCGAACCGTAAGTTCATCTTTTTAGATTGGATTAAATCCACTTAACTCTACCTAATTGTTGCCAATGTCGTGGAAGACATTTGATTCCTCTTTCTACACTTGCTTTTAGATTCCAGAACCCTCAGTCCAGTTTTGCTTTCAAGAATTTACAAAAAAATCTGTAAGGGGGTTTAATTTAATATAGTGATAGTTTTGATTAGGGGTGTCCATGGGTCGGGTTGGGTTAAGTGGATTTTAGAGCATCCAACCCTTTCAAAGTTGAGTGGGTTGGGTTGGATTTGTCAAAAAAAAATTTATGAAACCCGAACCAACCCAACCCGACCATTTATGGTTTGGTTTGAGTGGGTCGTAGGGTCTGGCAAGAAACACGCGGATGTTCATTTTCGGGTCGGGATGGGTCGGGTCAATGGGCCTATCTGGGCAGAAAAACATGAAAAATGCAAAAAATCACGAATAAACATGTTTAAAACTTTAAATTACATCAACAACCACGAACTAAAAGTCTAAAATCATCAGCAACCATCAACTAAAATCTAAATTATTATAATGAAAGAGTAAAAGTCATCAACATTCAACAACCATCAACACAAAACTAAGTAATATGGGTTGGGTTTTTGGTTGATGGGTTTGAAATTCTGAAACCCAATACTCAACCCATACTATATGGGTTCTATGTGTTTTTTCCCGACCCAACCCAATCACCCAAACCAACCCACAAAATCTGGGTCGGGTTGGTCGGGTTTGTGGGTCTACCCAGACCCATGGATACCCCTAGATTTGATCATTGTGTTTCAGGCTGCAGCTCTTGATTTGTAAATAACATATACTTTAAGTTTCTTTTATTAATTTAATAAAATTACATATATATATATTTATAAAATTACAACCGATCTAACATTGTCATATCATATAAAATATAATATGTTTGACTCTTATATTGCTTAATTACCTTTAAAGTCACATTTTGGTGATGTACATCAAAACTAAACTCAAATTTCTTTGTATTGATCATTATGTTTCATGGTGCAGCTCTTGATTTGTA
Source organism: Sophora flavescens (assembly GCA_030762895.1). Lineage (NCBI taxonomy): Eukaryota > Viridiplantae > Streptophyta > Magnoliopsida > Fabales > Fabaceae > Sophora > Sophora flavescens. The sequence continues at coordinate 153,099,699 of CM061066.1, forward strand.
AATAGGATATACTTTAATTTTTTTATTAATTTAATAAAATTACATATATATATATATTTATTTATAAAATTACAACCGATCTAACATTGTCATATCATATAAAATATAAAATGTTTGACCTTTATATTAGTTACCTTTAAAGTCACACTAAGGTGATGTACATCAAAACTAAACTCAAATTTGTTTGTATACATATAATAAATATTAATAGTAAAGCATTAACACTGAGATTTAATATGTAATTTTGAAATCTAATATTTCAGTGCATGCAAATCAATTCATCATCTTTGCATTCTCTTATTGCAATTTCCATTTTGTCATCCGCTACAGAGGGCAATACATCACAACAGTGTCTTCTCGGGGCCTGCAACTGAATACAAAACAAATAATTACCATTACCACTACCAATACAAAGCCAACAACTGCACAAATACCAGCATCTAATCTAGATTACCTTTTTTATGTCAAGGTCCAGCTTCTTTGTGGCCACTTTGATTACCTCCAGTTTCTTTAGTGATGCCACGTTGTATGAACAATTTTGAAAATATTTCCTATAATTGCTTATGGTAATGCCATCTTTACCAGAAGACACATTGTCTAGAAAGAAAATGATTGGCCTTTTACATCTGTCAGGGTGAAGTGCTCTTGTGCTGAAAGTATATGCACCTGCCAGAGCATCTCCTTTCTTCCACTGTTTGAATGTTTGTTGCACGTTCAGAGCATCAGGCAAAGGCATATGGTTTTGGAATACTTGAACAACATAGCCCCATGACACTGAAATGGTCCAAGAAAATTGCTTGTCATAGCAAACTGTTTGTTGTAGGATCCTCTGAGAATCAACATCTGCTGCTTCAAATAAATGTTGTAAAGCTTTTATAGTTGTCATGTTAGGAAAAATTGGATCTGTGAACTCTGGGTGATGCAAGGACAACAAGGGAGTTATTGGATGTGATGCCAATAGGCCAAAGATATTTCCAAGTAAATCAACCTGATTTAGTCAAAAAAAAAAAGAAAACAACCTGATCAAAATTCATAATCACAAAATAAGGATGGCTTGGTGGTTAAGATGAGGGACATAGGTGTTGGGAGGTATAAGGAGGGTAAGGTTTTCAAACCCCACCCACTAACATTTAACACATTAACATAAAACTAACTTTGGCCTATAAAAAAAAAAAAAAGAGGAAAATTAACCTATGTATTTTCAGCATTTTCAATGTTAGTATGGTTTAATGATAGGTTTTAAATTGCAGTCCGCGATCGTAATGACGCTGCAAGTTTGAGTTTTTCCTAACCTCCGCGACCGCAATTAATGTCGCATTAGTCATATTTTCCTGCTATTTTTTCACAATTGCGATAAACACAACCACGACTACAGTATAAAACCTTGGTTGTATGTTACCTGATGAAAACCCGGTTCAAGTGTCAATGCTACACCGAGTTCTGTTATGCAAGAATACACCCTACCATCACTTCCATAGAGATGTGGATACCTTTCTATACATGAATCAAGAACATTGGCTAAAACTTTTGCTAGAGTGGAACTGATAGCAAAACCACCTCCACCAAAAGCCATTCCAAAACCAAAATACCTTGTCTGCTGATAACTCTCAGAGTTTGCACCAACATAGTACCAAAGGCCATCATTATACTTGGAAAGAGTTTTCACTATATTCTCTGGAAAGAAAATTGTGTCATCATCTCCAAACACATACCATCTAACACCAGAATGATTCAATGCCACTGTCTCTTTCACAACACGCGCCACACGGATTGCGGATCTTAGGCCATTCTGGTAAGTGTAACGAAATCGAGAAGTATCTTCAGAGACATGTAGAGGTGGAAGAGAAGTATCATTGTTAGCATTGTCTTCTTCAGGTGGGAGTGTATCCAGGAATACACATCCTCTCATTTTGTTATTGGGTTTCCACCATTGTTTGACATATTCCTTCCTCTTAGGCCATGAAGCCCCACTAGAAGCAATTCCAAACACTAGATGATCGAGAGTGATTGGCTGAGACACATGTTGTAATGAAGAATGCACCTCTAATAGCTTAGATGTGCCTAGCAGTTGCACAGAAACAAGGATATAAGTAGCACAAAATGAACAGATGATGACTAAAGTGAAGTTTATCAATGACTTGGTTTTGATGGTTTTTTCAAGTAACTGCATATTTACTAGCCAATGTTGGATGTAGTTATGCAGAGGATTATTGTTCTGTTGCCTTAACAGTGTGAGAAAGGTTGCACACAAATTTGATGTATATGTATGTATAGTGAAATAAAATGCCAGCGCAATCTGGGGCGTAGGAAAGGTTGCACACGAGTTTGATGTGTACCCCTCTTCTTCCAATTAGGACTGCAAGTGCTGTGCTCAATTTTGGACTAAAAATATTACTCTATTATTATATTTATAACACCTAATAGCATTTCTCAAATTGTATACCAATTTCTCTTTTTTACTTCTTTCGCCCTTCAAAATCAACAGCAGAAGAATTGATATAAGTGCACAAAAATAATGTCCCATTCAACATTTTATGTGTTATTTATTTTGTATCTAGTGTTTTTTCTTAAATGATAAAAGATAGAAGGGGAGTGTGTAGTTGTGGAAGGAAGGCTGAAACAGTAATTTGCAAGATGCAGCACATGGAAGGCGTGTGTGTCTGTAACGTCTGAGGGATTCATTTTGAAGCCCCCGTGATTCTGGGCAAGAAGGAATTTTGGGTTTTTTTTCTTCTTTACTTCCTGCTCCTAATTGGAGGTGCATGCAGACCACGTGAAAATCCAAATGAGATGATGTTTCATATGCCTAAAAGTATGGCTTGTTACCTAAATCCTTGAATCCTGCTGCCATGTTTTGATTCTTCAGCAAGTGTACGATTGAAGATCATAAAAGGGTAGGTTGTGAACACACGAGTTTTACACATTACAGATTCTTAAATGCTAATTTCTTCTTCTGTCCAATTACATGTGACACATTAATTATAAAATAAAAAATGTAATTAAAATGAATTAAAATAAAAAATGCTAACAAGCTTCGGTCTTTTGGACCGACATGGGACTAATCCTCGATCAGTTGTTTAGGATAAAGAATTAATCTTTAGTTTTCACAACCTCCCATCTAGAGTTTCTGTCAAGAGGATCTAAACTTGCGTTCTCCTCCTAATAGGATCGAGATGCTTACCACTCATATATGTTTTACCCATCACATGGGTACACGAGTGTGTTGTATTCGAGATAGGAGGATTGTGTTCGTGTTACCCTAATCTTTATTTATCAATAACATTTTATAATTTTACTATTTGTAAGAAATAAAAAACAAATTTTCAAATAAAAAATAAAAAATTATTCTCATAAACTCTATTTCACCCGTGCATCACACGGGTCTATCGTCTAGTTGATATATATAATTGATGTAGACACTTATTTAATAATAAAAAACTCCAGTTATAACCAACGTTACGTTGATCCAAATAGAATTGGTCTCAGATCGCTTTAAGCAAGGTCTTAGATTCGAGCTTGTGGATGGGAAAAAAGTGTAGTTGAGAGGAGAGAGACCCCACTAAAGATGGTCAGCTAGGTTCCCGACGGATAGCAATATATATATATATATATATATATATATATATATATATATATATATATATTATAGATAACCTCCTTTCATATTAGAAATTAAAATATATTGCCACTGTGCATGATCCGTTCTTTCAGAATTAAAAAATAGAGTAAAGACCCATTTTAGTCTCAAACGATTGTTGAGGTACCATTTTTCGTTCATGAGAAAAAACTCATCAAATAATCTCCGAGAATGGTAAAAGAGGGGAACTTTAGTCTCTCCTTTTGTCTCTGTCCTGAAAACATCGTTAGAGTGTTGATGTGTACTCTTAGTACGCTCATGTCTGTGTGACTTGTTTTGGTGCATCTGGTATGATACATCTAGTGCATGTGGCATGTTGCATGTAGAGATTAATTTGTCCCACAGTAAACATTATCAAGGATTAAATTGCTCGGACACTTAAACATATAACGATATACATCAACACCCTAACTTGTTTAGGAACTCTAACAATGTATTCAAGATTTAGACAAACTGAATGACTAAATTGTTTCTCTTTTGTTATTCTCTGGAATTATAATTATTTGGTGAGTTTTTTTTCTTTGTTTCCAATGGTATCTCAGCAATTGTCAGCAACTAAAATGGGCTGCAATCAAAGATAAGGATCCGGCTGTCTCTGGTCCTCCAGCCTCTCCAACAAGTTTTCTGCTTCTTTCTCATTCATAAACCACCGCGTACGATAGTTTTCCTTTGCCTTTTTGTAGTTTTTTTGTAGCTGCTGGATGGTAAGCGTCGGACACAATCCAAATTCCAAAGATGATAATAAACCAAATTGCTAGTTTCACTGTTTCAGGAATGAAACGCGCAAACCTCCACGAACCCAAAATGGCGTTTTCTCCGTTGTGGCGAGGAAGAAGCAAGAAGGAATACTCAGAGTTGCATCCTCTGGTTCTCCCTTTTCCGCCTTCGTCACTTCTTCCTTGCGGTCCAGTGGTAAGCTGTTTTTAACCGACCCTCCTCTGTCTGCCATTTGATATAACTATGACTTTCATTCCTTCTCCATGCCCTTTACTGCTGCTGTGTATCTCATTTTATGCAGGATTCAGTTCTATTTATGATCTAAAGAGTAGGGATTAAAATTTACAATCCAATTTTTAATTGTATGCCTTCACTTGAAAGATGCTTTTTGGAGCTTGTATCTTAAGATTATCTTCCATCACTTGCAAATTGCAATACCCGAGAAAACCCCATTTTATTAATTGCCTAATGCCCATGAGATTTGACAGCACTGAAGTTTTACCTAGATCTCACTATACTGAGGGATCGTTCATTTGAAAATCAGTACGTTACCTTTCCACATTTCATGGCTAGACAAAGTAAGTTAATGTAGGATGACCCAATCCGTTTATGGATTTACCAATTAGGCATGTTTCTAAATGTGATAATTAATATAGCATATTTGATTTGCTTTTCATTATTCTCTAATTATTTCACCTCTTATATTTTTTCATTTTTTCATGAATATGCAATCATGCCAAAGGTTAAGACTTAAGCGTTTCCAAAATCCACAAAAGTCAGTCCTTCAACCACAATGTGCTGCATATCTTCCAACACAAGCTCCAGCTCATTCTTCATTGGTGCCAAATTCTCTAGAGTCTTCACCATCACTTGAAGCCTTATGCTGTGCGTGAGTCTACACAATATTGGAGTATTGAAGCAATAGGTATGTGTGTTATATTTACTTGTGATTAACATAATTTTTTTAAAAATTTATTTTGGTTTACTACATTCTTTTATTGTTAAACTCTCAGAAGAAGCTATCAAAAAGATTAAGGTCAAGGTTTAAGGAAGTCAATAACCTACCTAGCGGGGAACAGGTAATTCTGCACTTTGATGAGTTTTCTATTTCCTTCTTAAGATTTGTAGTTCGTCTAATTAAAGTTAGAAACCTATTAAAAATGGTTCACTCAAAAAAGATTCATTAGCTACATGCAAGAATAATATACAATGAGTTGTAAACTCAAATTCTCTTTGAACAAGACAAATGAACCCACAACTTTATCATTATCCATAAAAAGAGTTCCTGTATGATATCACCTGCTTACACCTCATTTAAGTAATGTACCAATTAATAACATAAGTATTAGTGTATGTAATATAAAAGTTATGTAGAAAATTAATAGACCAATATGAAGATGTCTTTATTATAACTTACATTTGAGGGAGCAAAAAAACTTTATTTTAGGAATTGCTAAGAAGTTAGTAAATTTTTGGGGGAAGCATGGCTTGCCATCCCATATACATTAGCAAAGCTCTTCAATTCAATGATGCCTTTAGGTTAGGTATATCAAAAGAGATTTAACATAAACATTTCTTCTGTCAGTGCATGAAAATCAATTCTTCATCTTTGCATTCTCTAATTGCCATTTCCATTAGGTCATTAGTGCTAGAGGGCAATATATCACAACATTGCCTTCTTGGACTCTGCAACTGAATATATAAAGAAGTTAATAAATAAGTACTATCACTATGTAAAATAGAAAGAGTACTAGACCAATGTAAAAAGAGTACTATCAGTAATGTCTAATAGTATAGATTACCTGTTTGTTGTTAAGGTCTAGCTTATTTGTGAACACTCTTATCACTTCCAGTTTCTTTAGCGATGCCATGTGGTGGGAGCAATTTTGAAACGATTTCCTATAATTGCTTATGATGCTATATTTACCTGAAGACACGTTGTCAAGATAGAAAATGATGGACCTTCTACATGGGTCAGGGTGAGGTGTTCTTGTGTTGAAAGTATATGCTCCTGCCAGAGCATTTCCTTTCACAAATTGATTGAAAGTTTGTTGCACGTTCAGAACATCTGGCAAAGGCAAGTGGTTCTGGAATACTTGAACAGCATAGCCCCATGACACTGAAATGGTCCATGAAAACTGCTTGTGATAGCAAACTGTTTGTTGCAGGATCCTCTGAGAATCAACGTTTGCCGCTTCAAATAAATGTTGCAGAGCTTTTGTAGTTGTCATGTTAGGAAAGATTGGATCTGTGTACTCTGGGTGATGCAAGGACAACAAGGGAGTTACTGGATGTGCAGCCAATAGGCCAAAGATATTTCCCCGCAAATCAACCTGATCCAATTTCATAATCACAAAATAAGGAGGAAAAAGAGGGTGAAAAATCACCTACAATTTTCAACATTTTCAAAGTTGTAATGTTGTATGTTACCTGATGAAAACCGGGCTCAGGTGTTAATACTACACCCAATTCTGTTATGCAAGAGTACACCCTACCATCACTTCCATAGAGATGAGGATACCTTTCTATACATGAATCAAGAACTTTGGCTAAGACTTTTGCCAGGGTGGAACTGATAGCAAAACCACCTCCACCAAAAGCCATTCCAAAACCAAAATACCTTGTCTGCTGATAACTCTCCGAGTTTGCCCCAACATAGTACCAAAGCCCGTCATCATATTTAGAAAGAGTTTTCACTATATTCTCTGGAAAGAAAATTGTGTCATCATCTCCAAACACATACCATCTAACACCAGAATGATTCAGTGCCACTGTCTCTTTCACAACACGTGCCACACGGATTGCTGATCTCAGGCCTTTCCGGTAAGTATAACGAAACCGGGAAGTGTCTTCAGAGACACAGAGAGGAGGAAGAGAAGTATCATTATCAGCATTGCCTTTTGGTGGGAGGCTATCCACGAATACACATCCTCTCATCTTGTTACTGGGTTTCCACCATAGTTTTGCATATTCCTTCCTCTTAGGCCATGAAGCTCCACTTGAAGCAATTCCAAACACAAGATGGTCGAGAGTGATTAGCTCAGACACATGTTGTAATGAAGAATGCACCTCTAATAGCTTAGATGTGCATAGCAGTAGCATAGATGCAAGTATATAAGTGCCACAAAATGAAGAGATTGCTAAAATGATGTTTGTCAAAGAATGGGTTTTGGTGGTTTTTTGAAGTAACTGCATATTAACTAGGCAATACTGGATGTAGTTATGCAGATGCAGGGGATTATTGCTATGCTACCTTAACAGGGTGCTGCTGCTAACTGTGAGAAAGGATGCAAACTAGTTTGAACTATATAATTAACTGTACGAAGTGCCACCACAATCCACGGCGTAAGAAAGCTTGGAAACTTTTGAAGTTTCAAGTTACTTTAGTTGTGTTACTTGCCCATGTGTAATGTGTATTCCACCGGGTTGGTCTGTATGAATGGAACGGTGAAAGTCATTGGGTCCAACATCAAGTCAACCACTAAAATGCATCTGCATTGTCTTTGGAGAAGGGAAAGGCAACCTTTCAATTTCAAGATTAGGCATTCTTTTTTTTATGAAAAAGTTTAGGCATTCTTAGTCCTTACTCTTTTGGTCAAAAAGCATTGCATGCGGATGAAACATATGCTAGATTTCCAGAGTGTATTAAAATACGGAGTGAATAGATAAGTTTCGGTATCAAATTTTTAAGGTGTTTTTGACCGATCATAAATTAGCACATTGTTAAACATATTTGACTCGAATCATAATTACCTTCAAACACATATAGAGGATAATATTTGCTGCTGAAATTGAAATGAACTTGATGCAGCGTATGGACTGTGGACGGCAGGGTGGACTATACTGAAATCTAATCCAATGCATTAGTCTCACTGTCTCGGTAATCTCGTACCCGTTTGATACTTTGAATATTCTTATAATCATCTGGATTTAATTTGATAATATTTAAATTAAAATTTAATAACCTGAATGATTATACAATCTCATGTCACTTTTTTAATTGAAGCAAAATACTACTCTCGTACTATCGGTCTCACCACGTGTGAAAGATTCAGGTGGCGTTTGGAAGAGTTTATTTAAGCTCCTTTTGACTTATCTGATGACATAAGCTCTTATGCAGTGTGTTTGGCAGAGCTTATAAAAATAACTTATGCCATCCCATAAGGAGTTTTTGACTTATTTTCATAAGTCACCTGGGAGAGAAAACATGGAATTATCATAAGAGCTTATGTACTAAACATCATCTCCGTGTTTTTCACTATTCAAATCCTCTCATGCCCTTTTCTTTATTTTTCTTTCTTTAAACGCTTATGGCATAAGCTCTCACATGATAAGGTCTTATGTGATAAGCTCTTAATTAAGTTGACGCACCCTCTGTCCCCTATGGTTCTGAGTAAGAATGAATTTTTTAGTCACGTTATTACTTCCTAAAAGGCATGCAGCTGGCAGTCCAGCTTAACGTGCAAATCCAAATGTGACAATCTCTTTTGTGCAAAAAAAGTATGGTTTGTTGCAGATCCTTGAACCATGCTGCTTGTTTTCATCTTTCAGCAAGTGTTTGATTGAAGATCATGAAATTAAGGTTTGTGATGTTACACATTACACACGAAAATAGAGATGGATGAAGACAAAAGAACAAATAAATTTTAAAAATTAGATCAGAAAAACCATAATTAAAGTGCAAGATCCACCCTTCACCTAAGCAAAGGGTTTAGTTACTCATAATAGAAATAGAAATTACAACCAAAGCTACAAAGAGTACCATGAAAATCAAAGAAAAAGGAGAAGAAAGATAAATCACAAAACTTTATCTTTCAAGAATCCTAGTCTTACGATCTCTTCAAACTCCTGAGTCCGTTGCCTCCTGATGTTTTTCCCCCTCAACAACCACATATATATTTCTCAAAATCGTAGGGCGTGAGAAACCTATAAGGTTTCTAACTCTCTAATTTGCTTATAAGATTAATTTAGATCTATCTCAATTCTCAAGTTTAGAATTTGGGTAGAATTTTTTTAACAACTTTATCTTTGATAGCTCTCAACTTAACAACTTTTAAACAACTTTATCTTTAGTGGTCAATAGGAGTTGAGTGAAATGCATTCTTCATTTCATATTCAGTGTTGATATCTGGACAACCAATTGTTGCCTGACACCGTATAAATATAATTTTTCTTATCGAGCCTGATAACACGATTCATTCAAAATCAACATTCAGCTCTATGTTGTATGTATTGTTGTCGTGAATGGATGTCAAAATATCATTATTGTTTCATATTTATATATATAGTATTGTTATTTGAATACATAATGAGTGTCTGACACCGTATAAACATATATATGAATTTTAACCAGACCCCACTAACATTTATCGGACTCCATAAAAAAACATCATTTAGCTACAGTGTCGCGCGATACAGTGTCGGTATTTATTGTCAAAAAAACGTTGTTATATAAAAGGATGTTGTTCAAACATATGAGACAAGTACTCTCTTTATTTTTTTATTTTTTGTTCTTCAGGGTAGGGATGACAATTTGGACCCTACCCTATGGATACCCACAAAAAATACCCACAACGGGTAGGGTAATTATCCGTTTTATGGTTATGGGTATGGGTTCGGGTATGGATAATTACCCGCAAACAAGAGAGGGTATTGGTGCGGGTACGGGTACTCTAGTACCCACCCCACCCGACACCGCACCCGCATATATATATATATATATATTTATATATTTATTTATTTATATTTGTATATATAACTATAATTATATATCAATTTCTAAGAATAAAATTAATATAAAAGTACTGAACCTAGGCCTTATTAGTGTTTTTCCCTTTCCTGACATATAAGTTCATGAATTTATTGTTTTTTATGTTTATTGTGATATTTACTCATTTTGGATGTTTTAGATGTTTTATTTAGTTTAATATTTTGGTTTGTAATGTTTCATGAGTAAATTTAAAAAATCTCTAGATGATTTTTAATTGAGTTATTATGTTATTTATTGTTTTTTCTTATTTAAAGTGTGGTTAACGGTGTGGGTACTTAGGTACCGGAGGGTATGGATAAAGATACTAAAGTTGCTACCCATGCGGGTATGGGTTTGGGTACGGATAATTTTTTTAAATGCGGGTATGGGAACGGATGCTATAATACCCTATCCAGACCCTACCCATCACCATCTCTACTCCATGATATCCTCTATATGTAGTTGCAAAGACTAATCTCTCAAAATAATGAATTACATTCAATGAGTAACCTCTCCAAATATTGTTAGACAATTATTTCAGTTGATAATTATTAACTACTTGGAATCAGTTTGTTTTAGATTTTGATAGAGTTGATTTTGGTAGAATTGATTTTGGAAGAATTGATTTTGAAAAAATCAAGGTTACAAAAATTGATTTGTGTTTGGTAACAATATTTTAAAAGTAGGTTAGAAGAATTGATTTTGTTTGGATGATAAAGTAAAATCACTTTTGAGGTGTAAATATGTAGAAATTTGTGGATCCTACATTTAGAATCAATTATTTTCAACGAAAAAGCTAAAAAAATTTACTTTTACAAAACTCAACTTTATTCATCAAAAATCAATTATTTTCAACTCAATTTGACTCTAAAACACTCTAGTACTGGAGTTTGGGAGGTTTTGGGTGCTAAACAAGGAAGCACTTGATACAATCTGATATCTTACTGAAAGTTCGGTAGGATTTCAAAGGAGAATTTATTTTCTTACTGAAATTCCTATCTTACGTTTGTCTAGAAGCTTATACGGGAATTGTTCAGAGCATGAAATTTAACAGAACGTGGATTAGTTGAAAAAATAGATTATTTTAGTAATTAATTGTAATTTAATTTAAATTTAATTTGGGATATGTTTATTAAAAATCAATTTTAAAATAATCTGATTTGTTTGTTTGCGTAATGAAATCGCTTTTATACAACAAATTATAAAAGATATAGAATTATTTATTAGGTCTTGTTAATCAATGTATTAGGAATTTAAAAAAAAAATCAAAAAAAGGAATTAAAAAAATTTATGAAAAAGTTAAATATATCACTTTTCATAATAACAAATACACTATTTTTCAATAAAGATATACCTTTTTATTTTTTAATCGATGTCTTAAGGATATTGATTAGCATTATCCATATTTATTTATATCAATGACATTTATTTGATAATAAATCATCCTACCTGAGCTGATAGCTGCACTGCTGAATCTAAGTTCAGGAATTCAAATAATAATAATAATAATAATAATAATAATAATAATGATGATGGGTGTGTGGTGTGTGCGGTTTTCATGCTAGTTGAGCTGATAGCTACATTGTTGAACCTAAACTCAGACGGATTCAGAAAATATTTAACGATGGTGTGTGTATCCAAAGCATTCCATCACCCCAGCCCCTCTGCCTTTTGTGAGAATGTAAAGTCTTCTTTGTTTGTTTGAAAGGGTCAATACCACAAAGCTTTTACTAAATAAAAAGGTGGTGAAATAGTTGCCATAGAAAGTCTATGAAAGAAAATATGTTTCTCTTAAACCAACAAATAGAATAGTAACAAGAAATAGAGGTAAGTTCTTTGTATTATTTATCCCATCTTCAGAGATAGAAATCCACAGAGAGAAAACATTGTTTTTCTTGTAAGGTTATGTATTCTCCTATATTACAAGAATGGGTGTTATATTCTCTTCTTGTATTTAGAGAAAGGTTATAATAATATTCCATTTAGTGAAAGTTTCTCATCTTTATTTTAGCTACGTAATATTATTACGTTACTCTGGTACCTAACAGTGGTATCAGAGTCATTGGTTCGGTCACTACTTCGCTGCAGTTATTGTTCACGGTTACTATTCACACGTTTGGTTTTATACTTTTACAGTGATTGTTAACGTATACTTGATTTGTTCTAGTGTGCTATAATACATACAATACTGTTCACGTATATGGTACTATTCACGACAAAATTGTGTAAGGCGGTCCATTTGAAAAAAAAAAATTTATTTGGTGTAAAACCATGGCATCAAAATTTGAGATTAAGAAATTCAATGGGAGTAATTTCTCCATATGGAAATTGAAGATAAGGGCGGTTCTGAGGAAGGATAATTGCCTAGACGCAATTGACAGCAGACCCTCAGATATCACTGATCAAAAATGGAAAGAGATGGATGATAATGTTGTTGCCAATTTGCACCTAACAATGACAGACTCGGTATTGTCAAGTATTGCAGAAAAGAAGACTGCAAAGGAGATATGGGAAACTCTTATTAAACTGTACGAGGTCAAGTCTCTTCACACCAAAATATTCTTAAAGAGGAAGCTTTACACTCTTCGAATGAGTGAATCCACGTCGGTGACGAATCACATCAACACTCTAAATACGCTATTTGCTCAGCTCACATCATCAAATTTCATAATAGTAGAAAATGAACGTGCAGAACTTCTACTTCAGAGTGTATCAGATTCATATGATCAACTCATCATCAACATTACAAATAACAATGTTGTTGACTCTCTTCACTTTGATGATGTTGTCGGTGCTATTCTTAAAGAAGAATCAAGGCGCATGAATAAGGAAGAAAGATCAGAAAGTTCGAAGCAAGTAGAGGCATTAACGATGACGAGAGGCAGATCAACAGAACGTGGCTCCAGTGGGAGTCAAAATCATGGTAGATCAAAATCTCGAAGAAGGAAGAATCTCAAATGTTACAATTATGGCATGAGAGGGCACTTGAAGAAGGAGTGTTGGCATAATAAGAAGAGTGGAGAAAAGAATTATGAAGCAATAGCCTCTCAAGGATGTGTTGCAAGTACCTCAGATGAAGGAGAAATATTATATAGCGAAGCAACAACCAATTTTAAAGGCGGAAAACAACTCAATGATGTCTGGATAATGGATTCAGGAGCGACATGGCACATGACTCCACATCGCGATTGGTTTTGCACTTATGAGCCTATCTCAGAAGGATCTGTGTTCATGGGAAATGATCATGCCTTAGAAATTGCTGGAGTCGGTACTGTCAAATTAAAGATGCATGATGGTACTGTTCGCAAAATACAAAGGGTACGACATGTAAAGGGATTGAAGAAGAACTTATTGTCCATTGGGCAATTGGATGACCTCGAGTGTAAGGTCCATATTGAAGATGGGATCTTAAAAGCAGTGAAAGGAAATCTTGTAGTAATGAAAGCATAGAAGATCACAAGTAATCTACACATGCTTTTGGGAGATACGTTACAAGTAGCAGATGCATAAGTTTAAACATAGAGCCAAGAAGAAATAGTAATGATTTGGCATCGCAAACTAGGCAATATGTCAGAACGTGGCTTGAAAGTTCTTGCGGAACGAAATCTCCTGCCTGGACTCAAGACGGTAAATGTTCCCTTCAGTGAGCATTGTGTGATAAGTAAGCGACATAGATTGAAGTTTGCTAGAGTAACTACTAAAAGCAAACACATATTGGACTTGATCCATTCTGATGTGTGGGAATCATCATAAATATCCATGGGAGGAGCAAAATATTTTGTGTCATTCATTGATGATTATTCCAAAAGATTATGGGTGCACCCAATCAAGAAGAAGTCGGATGTGTTTCCAGTGTTCAGGGAATTCAAGGCACCAGTGGAGCTTGAAACTGGTAAAAGAATAAAATGCTTAAGGACAAACAATGGAGGAGAATATGTAGATGGCAACTTTCTAGCATTTTGAAAACAAGGTGTTGTAAGACAATTCATAGTTGCACATACACCTCGGGAGAATGGTGTAGCGGAGCGGATGAATAGAACTCTCCTAGAGAGAACAAGAGCCATGTTAAGAACAGCGGGGGTGGCCAAATCTTTCTGGGCAGAAGTAGTCAAAACCGCTTGTTATGTGATAAATCGATCGCCATCGACGGCGATTGGTTTGAAGACGCCAATGGAGATGTGGAAAGGAAAATCAGTTGATTATTCTTCTCTGCATGTGTTTGGATGTCCTGTGTACGTGATGTACAACTCCCAAGAAAGAACAAATAAAGCTGGATCCAAAATCCAGGAAATGTATATTTTTTGGGGTATGCTGACAATGTTAACGGGTATCGCCTGTGGGATCCCATTGCCCTCAAGGTTGTTGTTAGCAGGGATGTAGTCTTTGCAGAAAATGATTTGCAAAGTGAACAGAAAAATGACAGCAACGCACTACTAAAGAAACTACTGCAATTGAGATAGAAAGAAAATCTAAAGAAGAGGATTCTTCTGAAGTAGAAACATTGCACGAGGAACGAGTACCAGGTGAGGTCGATAATATAGAAGTTCGACGATCATCACATCAGATTAAAACACCACCATGGAACTCATACTATGTAATGACAAGCCACGATGCATATTGTCTTCTAACAGAAGAAGGGGAGCCATCAACCTTTCAGGAGGCTGTAAGAAGCTCAGATGCTTCTCTGTGGATGGCAGCAATGCATGAAGAAATGGAAGCCTTACATAGAAACCAAACATGGGAACTTGTTGAACTTCCAAAGGGTCGGAAAGCCATCGGGAACAAATGGGTATACAAGATCAAACGAGATGGTAATGATCAAGTAGAATGGTATCGTGCAAGACTGGTGGTCAAAGGATATGCTCAGAAAGAAGGTATTGATTTCAATGAGATATTCTCTCCAGTTGTTAGACTCACTACTATCAGAGTAGTTCTGGTTATGTGTGCTGCATTTGATTTACATCTTGAACAGTTAGATGTAAAAACTGCTTTTCTTCATGGAGAGCTTGAAGAAGAAATATATATGCTCCAACCAGAAGGCTTTGAAGAACAAGGAAAAGAAAACTTGGCTTATAGGTTGACCAAATCTCTGTACGGTTTAAAGCAGGACCCGAGATGTTGGTACAAGAGATTTTATTCCTTCATTATTAGCCTTGGATACAATAGGTTGAGTGCAGACCATTGTACGTACTACAAGAGGTTTGGTAATAATGACTTTATCATTTTGCTGTTGTATGTGGATGACATGTTGGTGGTAGGCCCCAACAAAGATCTAGTCCAAGAGTTGAAGGCACAATTGGCTAGGGAGTTCGATATGAAGGACTTGGGATCAACAAACAAGATTTTAGGGATGCAAATTCACCAAGACAAAAAAGATAGGAAGATTTGGCTTTTTCAAAAGAATTATCTAAGGAAGGTCTTGCGATGCTTCAACATGCAAGACTGTAAGCCAATATCTACCCCACTTCCTGTCAATTATAATTTATCCTCAGGTATGAGTCCTAGCAGTGAAGCGGAGAGGATGGAAATGTCTCGAGTACCATATGCATCCGCGGTGGGAGCGGTTAGTCGATTTATGGCAAATCCTGGTAAAGAGCATTGGGATGCTGTTAAGATGATCCTGAGATATATTAAAGGAACCTCGGGTGTCGCATTATGTTTTGGAGGATCAGAATTCGTTGTCAAGGGTTATGTTGATTCATATTTTGTAGGTGATATTGACAAAAGAAAATCTACTACTGACTATGTGTTCACACTTGCAGGAGGAGCGATGAAGTCGGTTATCCGAATTACGATCATTGTATATCTATCTACTACGTGGTGAATATATGGCAGCTACACAAGCTTGCAAGGAAGCTATTTGGATACAAAGGTTAATGGAAGAACTCAGGCACAATCATCAACAAATTGTTGTGTATTGTGACAGTCAGAGTGCCTTGCACATTGCAAGGAATCCAGTCTTTCATTCCAGGACAAAGCACATAGGTGTTCGATATCACTTTGTTCAAGAAGTGGTAGAGGAAGGGAGTGTGGATATGCAAAAAATTTACAGCAAACACAACCTAGCAGATGTTATGACGAAGCCAATCAATGCTGACAAGTTTACATGGAGTCAATCCTCCTATGGCTTACAAACGTGAGCAATAAGAAGTTGGCATGATATAAAGCTCACAAAAGTGACTTTAAGTGGGAGATTGTGATAATGTAAAGTCACATTTGTTTGTTTGAAAGGGTCAATACCACAAAGTTTTTACTAAATAAAAAGGTGGTGAAATAGTTACCATAGGAAGTCTATGAAAGAGAATACGTTTCTCTTAAACCAACAAATAGAATAGTAACAAGACATGTATAAATAGAGGTAAGTTCTTTGTATTATTCATCCCATCTTCAGAGAGAGAAATCCACAGATATAAGACATTGTTTCTCCTGTAAGGTTATGTATTCTCCTATATTACAGGAATGAGTGTTATGTTCTCTTCTTTTATTTAGAGAGAGGTTATAATAATATTTCATTTAGTGAAAGTTTCTCATCTTTATTTTAGCTGCGTAATATTATTACGTTACTGTGGTACCTAACACGTTTGTCTCCAAAACATTCCCTCATCCCATGTGTCCTCCTTTTTCTGTTAAACAGAGTAAATTATTTTAACATGTTGAATAAGCTGTTCTACTCATACATGAAAATATTGGAGATGCCCATTACAACCATGGCTATATATGTATTGTAAACCAAAAGAGATTTAACATATACATCTATTCTGTCAGTGCATGAAAATCAATTCTTCATCTTTGCATTCTCTAATTCCAATTTCCATTAGCTCATCCGAGCTAGAGGGCAATATATCACAACAATGCCTTCTTGGACTCTGCAACTGAATACAAAAAAAATAAAAATGAAATCAGTTTATAAATAAGCACTAGTAGCAAAAAACAAGAAGTACTATCACCAATGTAAACCCATCTTCCGAATAGCCAGGATGAAATATTAATGTCTAAAGCAATGCTACCAACATACTCTTTGCAATAGTCTCTCCTACACACTCTTTGCCATTGGATGAAATTCATGTATAACCATGAATTTTATATGAAAATCACTCTATTTAGGGAGACCCACAATAAACTCATCCAATAATAAATAGCATGTTAGAGAGAGTGTTAAAAAGAATTGTTGGCATTTCTCTAATGTCTACAAGATTACTTGTTTGATGTTAAGGTAAACAGTAGTTATGGTTAAGTACTAATATACTATTACTATGTAGCAAAAAACAAAAATATATATTATCACCTATGTAAATCTGGACTAGGAATCTTTCCCATCAATTTATCCTACAGTCATTGAATATTTTCCTGAAAACCATGCACGGTCTCTAAAAATCGTGTACGGTTTCTGTTTAAATTATAGTACAAATTAATGACCGTAAAGAATCCAAACGCATGTAAACCCATATTCCTAATAATAGCTCTAATGAAATACTAATGACTAATATAATAGGTTACCTGTTTGAGGTTAAGGTCCAGCTTATTTGTGAACACTTTGATCACTTCCAGTTTCTTCAGCGATGCCATGTGGTGGGAGCAATTTTGAAACGATTTCCTATAATTGCTTATGATGCCATCTTTGCCAGAAGACACATTGTCTAGATAGAAAATGGTGGGCCTTTTACATGGATCATGGTTAAGTTTTCTTGTGTTGAAAGTATATTCACCTGCCAGATATCCTTTCTTCCAATGCTTGAATGTTTGTGGCACGTTAAGAACATCAGGCAAAGGCACATGGTTCTGGAATACTTGAACAGCATAGCCCCATGACACTGAAATGGTCCATGAAAACTGTTTGTGATAGCAAACTGTTTGTTGTAGGATCCTCTGTGAATCAACATTTGCAGCTTCAAATAAATGTTGTAGAGCTTTTGTTGATGTCATGTTAGGGAAGATTGGATCTGTTATATGTACATGATGTAGTGACAATAACGGTGTTAATGGATGTGCAGCCAAGAAGCCGAAGATATTTCCCCTCATGTCAACCTAATCCAATTTCATAATCACAAAATAGAGGATTAATTAAAAAGGAGGAGATAGAGGGGATAAAAAAAGGTAAAAAAAATTAAAAATAATTACTCACTACAATTTTCAGTGATGAAAGAAGCAAGACTAAAGACTCAAACACATAAGCACCTGCTTTTGCCAAAAAGTCCGCACACACACAGACCTCTCATGAAATATTTTAGTGATAAAGAAAATATGTTAATAATGAAGTATAAGGGGGTATTCCTATCCAATTAGATCAAGAGGAAATTATATAAAAAATTATAATCCCTGCCTATTTACAAGAATATATAGTACGAAGAAATACAAGAAGCTAGATTAGTACAACACTCATAAAAGCTCATCAAAGCATAATCACAATTAGCATTTATCCAAAACCAACTTCTAATCTTGATTGCCTCTAAAAAAAAAAACTTCTAATCTTGATCATCTCCACAATCTCTTCAGAATTCATAATTATATTAGAAAGAAATCTATCTGATTTCTACCCAGCCATATGGACTACAAAATGAAAAGACAAATGAGTTTCTGAATGCCGTTATGTTTCATGATTTCTATTCTGTTATGATAAGAATTTAGGGGTCAGACCCAATTTAGTATGCTAAGATAGGTAATATCAGAGGCCCAACACTTTTTAGACATGTGATTAATAGGTTGACTATAACGATGGTATTCAATAGATGGTCGGCAGTATTAATACTCGGACGACCTTTTAATACACGGACGGCCGAAGTTACACTAGGCAATGATTAATGTAATGGTATTGGAGGATGGAGGTTACGCGACATGGTATGACGGCTATAAGAGGGAGACAGTAGACTAGAGGAAGCCAAGACGTACAATTTGAGAACATTGACACTTATACTTACTTTAGAATCCGAGTATCCATCTTCATGTCGGAACATATTCCTATTTTGCATAGATCCAAAAGTTGACCAGAAGTGTGCTTTCCCACAACAAGGTAAAATAGAATTTACACTACCCAACCAATCAAAACATCATTGCCACTAAGTTTATCAACCTCATGGGAATAGTGAACCCAGATCTTGATCTCATGAATCAGCACTCCATGTACGTGAAAGGATATACTATCATGCAAGAATAGATGTACAACATCCACGCCACAACATTTTTTTCACTTACATTTCAGTCAATTTCATTCCCCAAGGAATTTTGAAGCATGACAATGCTTAATAGCTAATTATAGTTTAGCTAATAAGCTAGTAGTCACTCTAGCACTACCTTTTTATAACCACCTAAACTGTTAATCATCATGCTTAATAGCTAATAGTTTAGCTAACAAGCTAGTATTCACACTAACATATGTCACAACCACATGTAATCACAACAAATATAATAGACTGTTTACTCTTTACAAATGTTTGTCAAATATTTGAATATGGGGATTAAAAAATGTTTTTAATGTCACAATCGCATACGAGTAAATTAAAATAGTTAGGACATGTCAATTTATGATTGGGTTGACGGTGTAACAAAGAATATTCACATACACAGTATATCAATTAAATCCTTAAATAAAACATGGTGATTGCATATCAAATAATTTGCTATTAAAATGAACTGTTACCTGATGAAAGCCGGGTTCTTTTGTTAATCCTACACCAAGCTCAGTTATGCAAGAATACGTCCTGGCATCACTTCCATAGAGATACGGATACCTCTCCAAACACGAATCAATAACCTTTGCCAACACATTTGCCAGAGAAGAACTGATAACAATGCCACCTCCACCAAAAGCCATTCCAAAGCTAAAAGTCTGGCTTGCCAAATAATTCTCAGAATTTGCACCAATGTAGTACCAAAGCCTATGATCATATTTGTTAAGCGTTTTCACCACATTCTCAGGGAAGAAAACAGAATCATCATCACCAAACACATACCACCTAACATTAGAATAATTCATTGCCACTATATCTTTCACCATACGTGCCACACGGTTTGCTGATAGTTGACCAGTTGGACCCCATGTGTAACGAAAATGTGATGTGTCTGAAGAGACACAGAGAGGAGGAAGTGATGGATTAGCATTGTTTTCATGATCATTTGGGAGACTACCCATAAATACACAACCTCTCATTTTGGGTTTCCAATAGATTTTGACAAAGTCCTTTCTTTTGGGCCAAACAGTCCTACCTGAACTGAGTCCAAAGACTATATGTTCAAGGGTGGTGGGTGCTGAAACTTCTTGTGGTGAAGGGTCCACTTCTAATAGCTTTGTTGTGGATAAAAGTACCATTGATATGAAGAGACATATGGCACAAAGTGAAGAAGAGATTAGAATGAATTTTACCAGAGGTTGTTGGGTTTGGTTGGAATTGTTAAATATTGGCTTCATTTTCATGATCAGGGAATTGAATTGGATGAAGTTATGGAGAAAATCTCTTGCTGCTGCTATATGCTCCACTCTCTAGATCTTCACTCTGTGTTAGAAAAGTTTTCATCATGAGAAAAGTTATTTGACCACCGAAATAACCTCGTGTATTTTTTGGAATGATGCGTGTATGTAAGAAGATAAAAAGTAAGTCAGAGATAGAGATAAACAGTATTACGGTGTCCAAATTTGAATAATTTGTGTAATTAAAGCACAAATCTCAAAAAAAAAAAAAAAATACAGCTGTATCTAAAGGTTGAAATTCCTTACCTTGAGTGTGCAAAAGCGTTATAACAATGAACAAGCAGTGCCCCCGGTATTTCAGCTGGGTTTTGCTGCTATTGAAGAAACTGCCACAGTAAACAAACGGATAAATGTCATGATTTCAACATCATCATATATTTGCTAGAATTATATATTGCAAGGAAGTAACGTACACTAGCAATTTGGTGATGAAAACATACTAGTTAATTAAAGGATTTAATTCTTAACCTCAAATTTAGTTGAGATTTTAGTACACTTTAACTAACCAACAGTTGATATATCCTCAATTTCTCACTTTACACATTTGCTCATTTTAGAGAAACTTTATCCATTTTTCATACTATCAAATTTTTATGACTAGTTCATACTATCAATTTTAATCATAATTTATCATATCATTAAAAATGATTGACTCTTATCATAACTATCATAGACTTATCGTATACATATAGATGATATTGTATAATTGCTAATATTTTATAAGCACAAACATTGATGGAGATTCAAAGAAGGAAATTAATTCTAGTAAACCTTCCAAAAATGCATGTGAATCAATTACAGAAACAATTAATTTGGAAGTTATCACATGCAAATAATTAATACTTAAAGATAATTAATATAAGAAATTAAAATAAAAAAGTTTTTTTTGGTAAAGAATAAAAAAAATTGACTGGAAAATAAAAAAGGATTTGAATGTTCATATATATAAAATCAAAATTAATAATTAATAAAAAGAAAAATTTTGAACAATAATTTATAACTAAACAAATTAATATAAAAAAACCTTCCAAATGCATAAATGAATAAATGCCAAAACAATCAATTTGGATGATATCGTGGATAATTAATTTGCATAATATAGTATCAAAGAAGAGTATGATTTTTAACCGTTCAGTTTTAACGAAGATTCTCCGTTTTTCTGTTCTATTCTTTTCTTATATTTCTTCCATTTTCTAAAATCTGAAATTGTAATACCTCCATTTTTATGCTTTCTAAAATCGGTATAAATATAAATAAATATTTATATTTTTATCTGAAATTTAGAAAATGATTTTGGGAAAACCAAAATCATATTCATATCATACTTATTTTTCTAAGTATAAGGTGAAATTTTCGGTTGAAAATTCAGACGGAACCCAGTCTGCATTTTCACTGACAGTAAGATTTTACTAATTTTGACCCGAGAACGAAATGAATAGATTTTATATCTTATTTTCAACAATATAGGTTATTTTGAAAATTTTCAAAATAATTAGGTTTTATACTTGATTCGGGCGTAAAACCCTAAATCGGGTAATCGACGGAGTCGAGAACGGACATGCAGAGACAAAACCCGACATCGGATGCTGAGATATGGTGCCACCTAGGGAGGTGACTCATATGGATGAGTCACCCAGGTCATGATTGCTTTTAACAAAAAAATCTAGATATTTCTTTAAATTAGTGTAAAGACCATTTTGCCCTTGGACCATTTTACCCTTGAACTTTCATTGAAATGACAAGTTTGCCCCACAATTTGTGGACACAAATCAGCCACCTCTCCTTCAATCTCAATCACATAATTTTCATGATTACTTTAGGCATGAAATTACCAAAATGTCCTTAAGTCCTAACTTAATCACAAAATTGCCCTAAGTGAAATTACACTTTTGCCCTTAAATGAAAAATAATTTGTACCTTTAAGCCCCTTAATTCTCACGGCCAACACACCTAAATTAGGCCATTTCACTCATTTCTCTCTAACTTCATCACCTTCCTTAAGCTTTCTTCCATTTTCTCTCCAAAAACCTTAAGATACATAAGCCGTTTTTGTGAAGCAACTACTTGTTCCTTGCTTATTTTTAAATTCCAAGAGGTATACCATACTCCTCTCACTCAATCATCATCATGTTCTTCATTCATTTTTGTGATTTGAAGTCTTGATCATATTTTTCAATTCTTAGATCTAGAACTTTGAAAAATCATAGAAAAATCATTTTAAAGTGAAACCAATTTCTATGATCTTACTATCCTCTCTATATTTAAGATCCAAGAGGATACATCCAACAAAATTTCCTTCCCATTTATTCTCTTAAGGTCGAATCTAGTTTTTGTTTGTGTGGGTGTGTGTGTGTGGGTTGGGGGGGGGGGGGGGGGGGACTTTGTTCAATTTTTTTGGCAAATCATGTTTGATTCATTCCTTTTAGTACATGCATGTCATAAATTCATGATGTTGAATCAAACTCAAACCTCTAACCTAGGGTTTTGTTTAGGACCGAAATTATATTTTTGAAGAGTTGAAAGATTTTGTTTCATTTTTCAACTTATGATAGTTTATCTTAACTCTACACTACTCTAAGGTCATGGATCTAAGAGTATGTAAATTTTTGAAATCTCTATCCTATGTTAAGTGTCATGGCCGAATTAGGGTTCTTGAAAGGTTGGAATATTTTATTTCAATCTTTGTATTCTAATCTTTGTTTTAGGGTTTCAAGTGATTAAAGAACACTAATCCATGAGCTTAGGATTTTTAGAAATTTTTAGCTAATTAATCCCCTCATGGCCGAACCTAGCATATAGGAGTATATGTAACATCCCTGGCTGCTCTATGGATTGACGACTGTCCCCACAGACCAACACGGGTCTTTTCAGCGTGCTTTGTCCTCACTCACACGCTTCCTGGAAAACTTCCCAGGAGGTCACCCATCCCAGAATTGCTCCAAGTCAAGCACGCTTAACCGTGGAGTTCTTAAGTGATGGGCTTCCGAAAAGAATATGCATCTTGTTAGTATAGGTAGTACCAATCAATTCATATAAGTCTTCCTCAACTGTATAGTCCCATACCTACACAGTCTCAGGATCCCTCTCATTCGGGTGTGTAATCGGTTCATTCATGTGTCCCTCCGCCTAGAAGCCTTCCAGGAGCCGCTCCTTGTCCGTGTCTTCTTGCACCGGTGACCACTCCCCGCCCTCGTCGGCACCCGGGTGTTACATGCCCACCAGGTTCCGCTTGGATCGTCCCCGAACCACACCGTACTGGGAGAGGTGCCGCTCTGATACCATTTGTAACATCCCTGGCTACTCTATGGATTGACGACTGTCCCCACAGACCAACACGGGTCTTTTCAGCGTGCTTTGTCCTCACTCACACGCTTCCTGGAAAACTTCCCAGGAGGTCACCCATCCTATAATTGCTCCAAGTCAAGCATGCTTAACTGTGGAGTTCTTAAGTGATGGGCTTCCGAAAAGAAGATACATCTTGTTAGTATAGGTAGTACCAATCAATTCATATAAGCCTTCCTCAACTGTATAGTCTCATACCTACATAGTCTCAGGATCCCTCTCATTCGGGTGTGTAATCGGTTCATTCAGGTGTCACTCCGCCTAAAAGTCTGCCAGGAGCCGCTCCTTGTCCGTGCCTTCTTGCACCGGTGACCACTCCCCGCCCTCGTCGGCACCCGGATGTTACAGTATAGGTGTATTTAGTTGTTTGATTGTTAATTATTTGTTGTGTTTTGATTGAAGGATAAATTGTTGTGTGAGTCGTGTACGTGTTTTGCAGAGACCGAACGTTTGACGGAATTTCAATTCGACGAGAAAAATCTTCAAGAGGTAAGGGGAGTACCTGAGGGATTTTTCCGATAGCTATATGTAATTTGTTTGTGGTCTGTATGATTTATTTGGGTGTAATTATTATTTTACGTAGTTAGATTTATCTGATTTTAATGATTTAATTATATGCATTTAATTGTTATTATGTTTTATTGAATGTCATTAATTATGCTATTTGCTATATTATTGGCATGGTTGTTATTGATGTTGTTTGTGGATTGTAAAGCCTGACAGTGGTCAGTGCTCAATTAATAATGAGGTTAAAAGCGTTAAAAAGCTTTTTACGGAATAATGAGTTTTAATTGATGAGAAATAGTAATATAATGTTACTTAATTATTTGGTTGGTTGAAAATGAGAAAAAGTTGAAAATAATATTATTTTAATAATTTAACAGCGTAAGAGTGTTTTATGAGTCGTAGTGAGGACGTAACCGTGCGAATATTTTAGTTTTGCTATGACGTAAGAAATTTCTAAATATTAGAAAATATTATTTTATGAAAATAAGTTTCAAAAATAATTTTATTATAGTGTTGGAAAAATTATTTTACTAGAAAAGTCAATTTTGGACTTCAAAACGTTTTTACAACGTCAAACTTCGGGTAATTCCAACAATATTTATGGTAGTATTATTAAAAACGGTAATATTAGTTAAAATTGAGAAGTTGTCTCAAAGCAATATTTTCAGGTTCAAAATATTGATTTTTGAAAGAAAATGAATTTTAAGTGATTTTGATGATTTTGTAAAACGAATTTCCAACGTTAAAGGATATTTTGTAAAGTATTTTTATACAATGGGTCATTTCCGACAACTTGGATAAGTTAAGGAAATTTTGTTTTTGATTTGTGTTTCACAGAGCAAAAATGTTGTTAAATTGACAAACGAACCTAGCTGCCGAGATGTCGGTGTCTAGAGTTCTATGATATGGACCTGGGGTCTGAAAGGTTAAGTTATATTGATTTTGGTGTGCCAAAAATCTAGGAATCTAAATCTGGTGCATGGTTCTAGATTTCGTGATTTGCACATTTTTGACTTGGAGTTTGTTTGTTTGGTTTGGACTTGGAGTCCTTGTTATGGGAGTGGTTGTTAAACTTAAACGTTTAAATCTTGGTTTGGTCGTGAGCCTTTGAGCCTCGACAAGGAAAGAATGAACACAAAGAAAATTACGTGAACAAAATGTTTTACGTGTATTTTGGGTAGACATGCCTTTGCATAGGACTTGAATGCTTGATGGCAAGTATTCATGACGTTTGCATCACTGTGCCTTCATGGATATATGACCACGAAAATCACGTGCTATACGTAGTCACCACTTTGCCTCATTTTGGACTGTGGAATGGTTATTTGAACTTTGCCATATCTGGCATTAATTCTGCCTTATTTGGCAATGAGAGTCTGATCAGCTCATTTACTTGATGGTTGGAGCTCTGGAGATTAGGTATCAAAGTTAGTTGATGAATATTGAAGTGACATGGTTTTTAAAACGGCTACGACTGTCGGGTATGAAACCCTTTCATAAATATATTGTTTATCTTTGAATATTCATGTTAATTGGTATTTGAGAGTCGTGCATATGGTTATCATTTTAAAATCCATATATTGGAACTCACCCTTGCGTATACATGTTCTTCTGTCTTGCTGTTGTACCTTGGTACACAAGTGCAGATTTTGCAGAAGAGTTCCTTAAGTCACTTGGAGACTTAAGTCCGGATTGCGAGAAGAGATGTACGATCATAGCGATGATCACGAGGTCTTATCAGTGAGTGTCTTGTAGAGCGACCAGCTTAGGATATTTTAAATTTCTTTTGGGTGGTATGTTTTGAGAAAGTCTGTGTAGGTATTTTGAAAACATTTATATGGTTGAAATTCTGTTGTGAATTAGATGGTTTTTTAATTATTATTGTGTTATGCACGTTATACTCAAAGTATTCAGAAGAAATTGTTTTACACCCAGATTTTATGACTTCAAACAAAATAATTTTTCAAAAGTAACCAGCAAAATCCTTTTAATTTATTTCCGCACGTGTTCACATAGTAATGCCCAAGGGGGGTGTTACAGAGTGGTATTAGAGCTGGTCGAGTCTTTTGGGAACCTTGGAGAATAGGTCTGTTAGGTTTTTGTTGTGTGATCTCTGGTTGGACCTTGCTTGAATTGTTTCTTTGTCAAAACAATGTGTGATTCCGATAGGTTTTGAGGTAGTCGAGACCTTGTAAGAATTTATGAACAGTATATGGTACCTTGACCGAGTTACTTCTTAGAAGTAATGTGTTTTAGACACATAAGTATACGTTTCAGTTTCTGGTTTCGGACTGACTGAGTTGTCTTGTTGGTCAGTTATGGAACCAGGAATTGGACAAGGACTTGGATGTGATCGTAATGGTGCTCGTGATTATATCAGCAACAAAGATGTGATTGAACAGATGAACGAGGCCGTGTAGGCTATGACTAGTGTTGTTGCTATCGTGGTTGCCCAGAATAAGCTGGACCAGGTTCGGGCTAAGCAGACAGTCGAGGCGAAAAATCTAGCAAACTTCATAAATCAAAAATCCTCAACGATTTTATGGAAATGATAACTCTGAGAATGATGACTTGTGGATACAAGAACTGGAAAGTATTTTTGAGTGTATCAAAAGCCCTGAAGAATCAAAGGTTCTGTATGCTCTTTCTCTGCTTTTCGGAGAGGCAGGATCATTGGGTGGGAGGAAATCAGACACATACTGGAAGCGGTTGACAAGGAATATACTTGGAGTGTTTTCCGCATTGTTTTCTTGGATAAGTATTTTCCTCAGAGCGCCAGAGTTGAGAAGGGACACGAGTTCTTAAGACTACAACAGAACGAACTATTTGTGGATGAATATACCGCAAAGTTTGAATTTCTAGTTAAGTATGTCTGTTTCTTCTAAATTCAATCTGATGAAGGATAGGAATGTAAGAGATTCGAAGGAGGCATGCGATACGGAATCAAAGTGTCTGTGCTACCACTAGGAATTTTCAACTTTCAAGCTTTAGTAGAAGAGTGCCGGAAGATGGAGCAGAAAGGGAAAGATAAAGACTATTGGGGTACTACCGGCGGACCATCTCGATTTCAATTCCGCAAGCAGAATAAGAAGGAGAAGCAAAACTAGAGGAAACCTTATTTCAGAACCTCGGGAAATGCTCAGAATTAAAAACTTTATCATGTCACTGCACTAGGAAGTGGAGGCCAAAAGAACCAAAGCCAAGGCCAAGTCAGAAGATGTTATAATTGTGAAGACCCAAAACATATGGCTAAAACTTGTCCAGTAGAAGGAGTTAAGTGTTACAACTGCAATCAAGTGGGACACTTAGCAAAGGATTGTAATGTACCGAACCGTAGATCGATCATCAACAACACAAAAACCAATGACAAAGGGAAGAGTCTACATTAGGAGTAGTGTTGAAAACTTCACAACCTAGAGCAACTGGATCATGAACCCAAGATGTTGTTACGCATAGGAATATTATATATAAGATATGTTGGAACCAAAGTGGTTCTGATTTATTTAATCTCTAGGTTTTGATTTTAACAAAAGGATTAAATTTGCTTGGCAAAGTGTTAGTTGAGATCTAACAAGTGATTTCAGTTTATGCAGGAATATCCAAAATAATATAAGGTATACAATGCTTGGACTCTTGCAAAGAGTTATCCGTCCAAAGGTTATTTAAATTATTTATATTTTAATCGTTAAGTAGACTGCTAACTATATCTCTCTGAGGCGTCCATAGTAGCCACGTCAGCAGACGAGTGCTCTCCTTAAAACTCAAGTAGACATCCATAGTGCCTAACTAAAATTCAGTAGACGTCCATAGTGTCACGTCATTGGACGGAGTTTCTCTAAAGACTTACCAAGTCCAAAGACTTGTGTGGACGAGCGCTTTTGCCACATCCGTGGACGAGCAAAATAAAATCTTGTGTAGACACGTTCTAAAACTGAGTGCCTGTAGACGGTTCTATATCTTCTATATCTTTACTACCTTGAATGTGATTTAATGCAATCTGGACCACATTGAATTTATTTCAAATGATTGATATTTATTTCAATAGAATATATGTTCTTTATAACTGTTTTATCTGGTTAATGCCTTGTTCCTTTGTGAGAAAATTCATAGTACTATCAAGGAAATACAAAAAGTAAATAGTATAATTGGAATTGCAAAATGATTTGTACGATGACAACTTTATTGCTGGACAAAAGCTGGGTTATACACAAAGGAGGAAAAAAGTTTTTAAGATACGATTGCTCAGGACAGTGAGCCTCCATTTTGTGCTTTTTTGATAACCAAGGATGCTTTTCAACACGGCCAAAATCAAGCTATTAATCTAAACGGATATCATGCATTTAATGCCATCTCTAAACGGGATGATTAAAAATAATAGTTGAAAAATTGCAAGAGAAGTTGAAGACCACTATATAAAGAAGGTCTCAAGCACTGAAGAACAACTTTTGCCATTTGAACATTTGCAAGATATTCAAAGCTCATATTCCATTTGTAAAGCAAAAGTCTGTAATTCTTAAGGTTGAATATTTGTAAAAATATTCAGTAAATCTTAAACTTTCATACCCTCACATATAGTGAGTTAGAAAGATCTTATAAAAATCTCTGTGATTGAATTAGAGCCTGAAGAGGCTTGGCAAGAAAACAATACTTGTAGCCTAGAGAGGTGTAGAATACTTGTTGTAGAAACTGTTTGGAAATAGTGGAGAAAATCCTTCAAGTAGAAGGGACTGGACGTAGCTCTTGGTTAGAAGAGAGTGAACCAGGATAAAATACCCGAGTGAATTTTCTATCCCTTATCTTTTACAGTTTTATTTATTTATACTAATTGTGGGATTTGATTTTGGTTTTGTTAATCTTTTAAAAAGGATTTCTTGTGTGCTTGAACTTTTTATCTTCTTCTTGTGAAAAGGTTTCTCAAAAAGGGTTTTTGCGAAAATAATTAACAAACACAATTCAACCCCCCTTCTTGTGTTTTCCTGTTCCAACTTTAAGATGCGTGCTTTAATGACTAGTACATGTTAAGTATGTAATACGATCTAAGTAGAATCATATGTAGGCACTCTTGAGTATCTGACTCTCTAAAGTCTTTTATGTTATTAGTCTTTTCAGTTGACGTCGGTGATGTATACTATCTACAACTTTATGAGAATAAAGGTTTCTTGAAAGGAAATTTATTCCAGTTCTTTTTATCTTGATTGATGTGATCAGAATAGGTTTTTGAGATCAGATCATTTCTTTGATAGTAGATTTGTTTTCAAATTTCAAATGTTGTATCGTTTATTGTGGAATTTTTGTAAAATGTCCTGTTGTTGTTCGGGATAGACACTTTCTTGATAAAAGAAGTTTCTAGATGAGACTTAGCCTAGTCACTTTTACTTTTGGTGAAAGTGATTCAGTCTGAAATTTTGTCAGATTATTGTTATTTTTAAATTGTCGTTTGTAAATCCCTTATTCAAAGAATGAATCCTCTTAAGGTTAGGAAATATTCGTTTTGTGAGTTCCTAATTCTCAGGGAGTTCTCGTGAAAGAAGGAACTTTATTAGAGTCATGGTTGTAAATATATATTTGCTATGCAGTTTTACACTCACGAATCTATTAAAGAATGTTTTTACATATTGAACATTCATGTATTCCTTTGACAAAGTTCTTCTACAAATTACTTACCTTATTGTGAAAGTAAGACTTTGTTATTAGGGAAATCCTGTCAAGTCTTGAGTCACGAAATTTCTAGGACGAATTTTTTTTAGTGGGGTAGTAATGTAACACCTCGATTTTTCTGCTTTCTAAGATCGGTATAAATATAAATAAACATTTATATTTTTATCTGAAACTTAGAAAATGATTTTTGGAAAACCAAAGTCATATTCATATCATACTTATTTTTCTAAGTATACGGTGAAATTTTCGGTTGAAAATTCAGACGGAACCCGGTCTGCGTTTTCACTGACAGTAAGATTTTACTGATCAGAAAACCTATTTTTGACCCGAGAACTAAATGAATAGATTTTATATCTTATTTCCATCAATATAGGTTATTTTGAAAATTTTCAAAATAATTAGGTTTTATATTTGATTCGGGCGTAAAACCTTAAATCGGGTAATCGACAGAGTCGAGAACGGACGTGGAGAGACAAAACCCGACATCAGATGCTGAAATATGGTGCCACCTAGGGTGGTGAGTCATATGGATGAGTCACCTGGGTCATGATTTCTTTTAACAAAAAAATCTAGATATTTATTTAAATTAGTGTAAAGACCATTTTGCCCTTGGACAATTTTACCCTTGAACTTTCATTGAAAATACAAGTTTGCCCCACAATTTGTGGACACAAATCAGACACCTCTCCTTCAATCTCAACCACATAATTTTCATGATTACTTTAGGCATAAAATTACCAAAATGTCCTTAAGTCCTAACTTAATCACAAAATTGCCCTAAGTGAAATTACACTTTTGCCCTTAAATAAAAAATAATTTGGACCTTTAAGCCCCTTAATTCCCACGGTCAACACACCGAAATTAGGCCATTTAACTCATTTCTCTCTAACTTCATCATCTTCCTTAAGCTTTCTTCTATTTTCTCTCCAAAAACCTTAAGATACATAAGCCATTTTTGTGAAGCAACTACTTGATTCCTTGCTTATTTTTAAATTCCAAGAGGTATACCATACTCCTCTCACTCAATCATCATCATGTTCTTCATTCATTATTGTAATTTGAAGTCTTGATCATATTTTTCAATTCTTAGATCTAGAACTTTGAAAATTCATAGAAAATCATAGAAGAATCCTTTTAAAGTGAAACCAATTTCTATGATCTTAGTATACTCTCTATATTTAAGATCCAAGAGGATGCATCCAACAAAAATTTCCTTCCCATTTATTCCCTTAAGGCCGAATCTAGTTTGTGTGGGGGGGAGGAACTTTGTTCAATTTTTTTGGTAAATCAAGTTTGATTCATTCCTTTTAGTACATGTATGTCTTAAATCCATGATGTTGAATCAAACTCAAACCTCTAACCTAGGGTTTTGTTTAGGGCCGAAATTATATTTTGAAGAGTTGAAAGATTTTGTTTCATTTTTCAACTTATGATAGTTTATCTTAACTCTACACTACTCTAAGGTCATGGATCTAAGAGTATGTAAATTTTTCAAATCTCTAGCCTATGTTAAGTGTCATGGACGAATTAGGGTTCTTGAAAGGTTTGAATATTTTATTTCAATCTTTGTATTCTAGTCTTTGTTTTAGGGTTTCAAGTGATTAATGAACACTAATCCAAGAGCTTAGGATTTTTAGAAATTTTTAGCTAATTAATCCCCTCATGGCTGAACCTAGGATATAGGAGTATAGGTGTATCTAGTTGTTTGATTGTTAATTATTTGTTGTGTTTTGATTGAATGATAGTTGTTGTGTGAGTCGTGTACGTGTTTTACAGAGACCGAACGTTTCACGGAATTTCAATTCGACGAGAAAAATATTCAAAAGTTAAGGGGAGTTCCTGAGGGATTTCTCCGATAGCTGTATGTAATTTGTTTGTGGTCTGTATGATTTATTTGGGTGTAATTGTTAATTTACGTAGTTAGATTTATCTGATTTTAATGATTTAATTATCTGCATTTAATTGTTATTATGTTTTATTGTATGTTATTAATTTTTCTATTTGCTATATTATTGGCATGGTTGTTATTGATGTTGTTTGTGGATTGTAAAGCTTGACAGTGGTTAGTGCTCAATTAATAATGAGGTTAAAAGCGTTAAAAAGCTTTTTACGGAATAATGAGTTTTAATTGATGAGAAATAATAATATAATATTACTTAATTATTTGGTTGGTTGAAAATGAGAAAAAGTTGAAAATAATATTATTTTAATAATTTAACAGCATAAGAATGTTTTATGAGTCGTAGTGAGGACGTAACCGTGAAAATATTTTAGTTTTGCTAATTTTGATGTAAGAAATTTCATAATATTAGAAAATGTTATTTTAAGAAAATAAGTTTCAAAAATAATTTTATTATATTGTTGGAGAACTTATTTTACTAGAAAAGTCATTTTTGGACTTAAAACGTCAAACGTCGAACAATTCCGACAATATTTATGGTAGTATTGTTAAAAATGGTAATATTAGTTAAAACAGAGAATTTGTCTCAAAGCAATATTTTCAGGTTCAAAATATTGACTTTTGAAAGAAAATGAATTTTAAGTGATTTTGATGATTTTGTAAAACGAATTTCCAACGTAAAATGATTTTCTGTAAAGTATTTTTATATAATTAGTCATTTTCGACAACTTGGATAAGTTAAGGAAATTTTGTTTTGGATTTGTGTTTCACAGAGCGAAAATGTTGTTAAATTGACAAACGAACCTAGCTGCCGAGAAGTCGGTGTCTAGAGTTCTTTGATATGGACCCGGGGTCCGAAAGGTTAAGTTATATTGATTTTTGTGCGCCAAAAATCTATGAATCTAAATCTGGTGCACGAAAATAGATTTCGTGATTTGCACATTTTTGACTTGAAGTCTGTTTGTTTAGTTTGGACTTGGAGTCCTTGTTATGAGAATGGTGGTTAAACTTAAACGTTTAAACCTTGGTTTGGTCGTGAGCCTTTGAGCCTCGACAAGGAAAGAATGAACACAAAGAAAATTACGTGAACAAAACGTTTTACATGCATTTTGGGTAGACATGCCTTTGCATATGACTTGAATGCTTGATGGCAAGTATTCATGACGTTTGCATCACTGTGCCTTGATGGATATATGACCACGAAAACATGTGCTATATGTAGTCACCATTTTGCCTCGTTTTGGACCGTGGAATGGTTATTTGAACCTTGCCATATCTGGCATTGATTCTGCCTTATTTGGTGATGAGAGCCTGATCAGCTCATTTACTTTTTGGTTGGACCTCCGGAGATTAGGTATCAAAGTTAGTTGATGAATATTGAAGTGTCATGATTTTTTAAACGGCTACGACTATCAGGTAAGAAACCCTTTGATAAATATATTGTTTATCTTTGAATAATCATGTTAATTGGTATTTGAGAGTCGTGTATATGGTTATCGTTTTAAAATCCATATATTGGAACTCACCCTTGTGTATACATGTTCTTTTGTCTTGCTGTTGTACCTTGGTACACGAGTGCAGATGTTGCGGAAGAGTTCATTAAGTCACTTGGAGACTTAAGTCCGGATTGCGGGAAGAGATGTGTGATCATAGGGATGATCACGAGGTCTTATCAGTGAGTGTCTTGTAGAGCGACCAGCTTAGGATATTTTAAATTTCTTTTGGGTGATATGTTTTGAGAAAGTCTGTGTAGGTATTTTGAAAACATTTATATGGTTGAAATTCTGTTATGAATTAGATGGTTTTTTATTATTATTGTGTTATGCACGTTATACTCAAAGTATTCAGAAGAAATTGTTTTACACCCAGATTTTATGACTTCAAACAAAATAATTTTCCGAAAACAACCAGCAAAATCCTTTTAATTTATTTCCGCATGTGTTCACATAGTAATGCTCAACGGGTTGTTATAGAAATTGCTTGCAGAGTTCTTATGAGTCTTTTATTTCTCTCATCCTGGACTTATTGATAGGTGATTGTGAAATATTAATATTTTTTGTCTAAAATCTCTTTATGATGATATGTTTATTTGTTTAGATTAGAAATCAAATAGTACTTTTTTAGAAAGTTTTTACAATAAATGTCATTAAGTAAATCATTGTCTGGCAGATTTAAATTTAAATAATCTTGACTGGAGATTGCAATGAAGGTCAAAAATTGATTAGTATTTAAATGAATTAAAAGGATTTTCAAAAATCATTTAAACAACTTCACGTCAACAATTCTCAATTTTAAAATAATAAAAATTTATTGGGTTAAATATGTTTTTAGTCCCTCATTTTTTACAAAAGTTCGATTTTAGTCCTCTGTTTGGAAAATGTGTGGTTTTCAAAAATGAGGGACTAAAAATGTGTGGTGTAGGGACCACTTCTGACACATTTTAAAAAATGGGGGACTAAAAAAGTAATTTTTCCAACCGGGGGACTAAAATCGAACTTTTGTAAAAGACGATAGACTAAAAACATATTTAACCCAAATTTATTTTTATAAATTTAGATACGAAAATTGAATACATTTTCATATTAGAAATAATTATAAAATATATTTTTAAAGAAGTATTTTTTATGAATATATTATTTTAGTTTTAAATTTAGTAATCTTGATTAATTTTTTTTGGACAGTAATCTTCATTATTATTATTATTATCATTATCATAAATGAATATAAAAATGCTTAATGGGTTTATTTATTTTAATTCTAAATTAAATATATTTTTAGTAACAAAATGTTCCATTATATGATTGAAGCCAAATAATAAGTAAAAATATTATGATAACTTTAATTATAACTATAATATTCAGAAGAATTTTGCAATCAAGCCATTAAGTAAATTATTATAATCTCATATTTAATTTTAAATAATTTTGAATGGATATTGGGACCATGGGGCTGAAGTATCTACCTAAAAATACTTTTGTTATCAATGAACCATTATTTCTATTTTTGGCTCATTCCTCTTTTTTCCTTCGAAATGCAAACAATTTTTAAATTTTATGGACTTTTTGTTTTATATATTTTATTCATATTGTGACTACTTATTCTCATGTGCTATATTGTCTTTTTTAGAATTCATATTTGGATTAATTATTATATAGATTGTTGTATTATATGAAAATGGTTATAATTAATTAAACATATATAACTTTAATTTATTTTATATGAGTTTTATATGCCTGGTTTTACATTTTTTTTATATAAAACCATTTTGTAAGATTTACCTCTTTTAAATAAATTAATTTTATATTTAAGATCACGCTATTAAAAACCTTGCTTATTTAATTGTCTCCGCTAATAGGTTTTTAAATTTATGGATTTTTAATATTGACACAAATAATTGTTACATCACATGTGTTGCACAAGTAACACACTATTATGGTAGCATACTATTAAAAAAAAATGTTGCAAGATTTGTTTTTTCTTTCTTACTTGGTTGCCATTGCTGTGGAATATAGATCATCTGTTTGTGATCTGTTTTCTTTTCGGACAATGGACAAAAAGTGTAAGGATAATAACGATTGGTGGTGGCTCCTTTGTCAACGGTGTCCGCTTGCGAAGTTACCAGATAGAAATGCCGAGGAAGGGGAGGAGAAAGGTTACACTTTGTGATCAAATGTTCGAACAATATAATTTTTTAACAACTTTAATTTTGGTATATAATTTCCTAAAAAAAATAATCCAAAAACATGAAATGAACTATTACATTTTTTTTATAAAATCTAAAAAAAATAGCATATTCCTCGTGCATGGCACGCGTCCATATACTAGTTATTATAAACAATTAAAGTAAAATTGCGAAATAATATAATATATTTTAAAATACATAAACAAAATAATTATTTTAAAAAAAATACTAAAAATTGTAGAGGGTGCCACATGTTTTACTGGTAGAGAGAAATTGTGGAGATCAACGAGTACATTCGAGATTCTATATATATATTTTTTTTTGTCTAAACCCAGTGTATTCCAACGCTGTCAACGAAGGGCTAATCACTATTCAGGGGGCGTGGCTTCCGCTGGCCAAGCATTATTTTCACATTGTCAGGAATCGAACCCGAGAGCAAACCGAGTCGACCCCTAGAGTGTATCAGGGCAGGCCTTACAACCGCTGGGCCAAGAGGCTTAGTTTTCTATACTCTTATTTGATATATAGAGATTGACTTATAAATAATAAAAAATATTAATATAAGAAATGATTTAATTGGTATGCACTGACTTTGTCAAAAAAAAAATGGTATGCACTGACAGTGTAAAGACTTTTTACATTGTCAACTAATCAAATACTGACACATCATTAAAAATGTTTGACTCTTATCTTAACTACTTTAAAAGTCATCTACACCACGATTTCTGATTGCCTGACAGTAAACTCAAAATTAATTTGCATACTTAGAGGTAATTAACTATATAAAATATAGTTTAAGAAATGATTTTTTTGCCTCATCATGCTTCGCACGTAACTGCAAACATTATTCCCTCGAGCCAGGTAGGACCACAAGGACGGCAAAGCTCTTTCTCAAGAGTTTTAATATTATTGCATTACCAGAGGTCGGATTCAAACTCAAGACCACTGATTAAATGAAATGAATTTGAGTATTTGTTTATGGAGTCAAAATTAATAAATAAACATTTATAAAACTGAAATTAATAAATAATCATATATAAATCAAATAATCAATCAAACAAATTAATATGACAAATCACTTTCATAACGTCACTAATATATATATATATATATATATAATAATAATAATAATAATAATAATAATAATAATAATAATAATTCTACTCAAAAGAAACCTTTTTTACTATAATATAATAGTTAGATGTCAATTTTAATTACCTTTTATAAATGGGGTAAGCATATGTACCACGTGTAGTCTACAATGTGAACCATATGACCTGTTTAATAATAATTAGGTTGGAAAAATAGTTAAATTTGAATTTTGATTTCCATTCTAATTTTAAATTACATATCATTAAATTTGTCTAAATTATTACCAACATGTGTTTGGTACGAGTGATAATGGGCTCAGATCCTTTAAGTAAGTGGACAAGGATTCGACACATGACTCTTGCATATGAAGACAACCTGGTTAGGAGGGGCAATCTTTTTTTATACGCAAATGCTAGTAATTAGTGTGTTATGTTAGTGGGAGGGGTTGAACATATTCCTTATCACTCCAAACCCTATGTTCATCCCCCAAATTAACCAACCCAAGTAATTGTTTACGACAGTGAATACTTCATACCAGTGACATGGTAAAACCCAAAAAAAAAAATTTGCCTAAATTATTGCTATTTGTGAAAATGAATCATTCTCGTTTGATTAGTAATATTAAAATTCAACTTGTATTCATGGATATATATATATATATATATATATATATATATATATATATATATATATATATATATATAATCTGATTACCTCATTTTTTTACATATTTTGTTCGAAAATTTGCTGGAAATTTCTGCGAAAAAAGTCCACAAGAAACTCGTGAATTTCAAGCAATGTATTAAAATAATTTCAGAGCATATATTAAATAAATATAAGTAGTATATGACGTTTAATACATATTGATAAGTGGTAACTTTACTATTTATTTATTGACTTTTTAAGAGTCATTTGTGTATTGGTAGCAAATATTTATACATTTTTTAACGTGTGTTTGGTAGTAATTTAATTGAGACGCATTCAAGTTTTACAAGGAAAGTACCTACAAAAGCAAACTTAGAGTAAGATGGGTCATGCTAGATCAACATGCCACAGTTTGTTGCTTCTGTAATCAAATTGCGGAAAGCTGCTCCCACCTGTTCATACGATCCTGCTTCTCTCCATCAAATTTGCCTCCATCAAGTAGCCTCCAGTCAAATCTGGACGACTGGACCGCAGATTTGATCCAACGGTCAGAATAAAATATAATAAAATATTATCATGTTTTATTAAAAAAATAATTTTTAAACCCACAAAATCCCTAATCCATTTTCTCTTAACCCAGTCTAATCCCTTTTTCTCTTAACCCAGAAACCCACGGATCCTGCCCCTTCTTCCCTTCACACCAGCCCGCCGCCCCCTGCCCACCGTCGGCGACCAAGCTTCGCCGGCGGTCCTCCACCCGTCTTGCACCGCGTTTCCTCCTCACCTCCGCACGTTGGTCCCCTTATCCGCCCGCGAAGCCGTCCCGTGTCTCATCTTCTCCGCGAACAGCAGCTGCTGTTCCCTCCGGTCACCGCCTGCTCCTCGCCGCTGCTGGTTTCCGGCCACCGTCTCCTCCACTGCCTGCAAAATTGTATGTGATAAAAAAAATCCCCGCTGTCTGAATGTATCTTCTTGTATGTATCTGCTCTATCACGAGTATTTGCTCTGTCCAATGTATGTTTTTTTCTTGTAGCTCTGTCATATATGTTTGCATGTATCTGTATGTATGTTTTTGCTCTGTCCAATGTATGTTTTTGCTTGTAATTGCTCTGTCCATTCATACTTTCTTTCTGTTTTGTAATTGCTTGTGGTTGTCCTTTATTAGGATTGGAAGCAAGAAGATGCAGGAAGATTGGAAGCCAAAGGTGGGCATGACTTTTGATGATTATGATGATGCTTGGAGGTTCTGGGTTGATTATAGCGGAAGAGTTGGATTTGGAGCGAGGAAAGAATATAGGCACTTGAGAAAAGATGATTCAACTTCTTCTTGCAGGCTTGTTTGTTGTAAAAAAGGCTTGCGAAAGGCAGACAAGCGGGATTTTAAGTATGTCAATTCAAAACGGAGACGAGAACTGATTGTCAAGCAAGGCTAGGACTTAAGGGTAAGAAGGGAGGAAAATTGACGGTGCATGAATTTGTGGAGGAACATAACCATGTTTTACAACTACCAGAAACAACTCATATGTTGTCATCTCAAAGAAAACTTTCAGAAGTTCAATGTCATCAAATTGATCTAGCTGATGATGCTGGAGTACAACAAAAGAAATTATTTGACTTGATGAGTAAAGAAGTGGGAGGTAGAACAAATTTGGGATATACTCGTGAAGATCAAAAGAATTATCTTTGCAAAAGAAGACAGAAGAGTTTGGTAAATGGGGAAGCCGGTTATCTGTTGCAATACTTTCAGAGAAAGTTGGTTGAAAATCCAACATTCTATCATGCCTATCAAATAGATGTAGAAGATCAAATCACCAATGTATTCTGGGCAGATGCAATGATGCTCATTGACTACGGATATTTTGGTGATGTGGTCTCTCTTGATTCAACATATTGCACAAATAGTTCGCATAGGCCGCTAGCAGTGTTCTCGGGATTTAACCATCATCGAAAGGCAGTGATCTTTGGGGCTGCATTATTGTATGACGAAACAATAGAGTCATACAAGTGGCTTTTTGAAACATTTCTAGAGGCACATAAGCAAAAAATGCCTCTTACGGTTTTTACTGATCAAGACCAAGCGATGGCAAGAGGACTAGCTGAAGTTATGCCTAAAGCATACCATGGCCTTTGTACCTGGCATTTGATGCAAAATGGCATCAAACACTTGGGTAACTTAATGAAAGGGGACTCTCATTTTCTCACTGACTTTAAGAAGTGTATGTATGGTTGTGATGTTGAAGAGCAAATTGAAGAAGGTTGGAGAATCCTCCTTGAAAAGTATGATGTTAAGGAAAACTCTTGGTTGCAGAGAGTATACACTCTGAAGGAAAAATGGGCACGTTGTTACATGAATAAGGCATTCACATTAGGAATGCGAAGCACCCAACTTAGTGAAAGTGTGAATGCAGATATTAAAAGTTTTATAAAAGTTGACTTGGATGTTGTCAAGTTTTTTAAGCGTTTTGAAGACGTGGTAGAAGAAAAGCGATATGTTGAGTTGAAGTGTGAATATGAAGCACGCCAAAAAATTCCAAGACTCA
This sequence comes from Sophora flavescens, assembly GCA_030762895.1. Lineage (NCBI taxonomy): Eukaryota > Viridiplantae > Streptophyta > Magnoliopsida > Fabales > Fabaceae > Sophora > Sophora flavescens. Next base: position 153,139,630 of record CM061066.1, read on the forward strand.
AGAACCCATATTCTGACATCTTGCAACAAGTGTCACAACTTTATACTCCCACTATTTTTGATTTATTCCAACAAGAGTACAGCTTATTTGAAGCATGTTCTGTGAAGAGTACGAACAATGTGGCATCAACACTTGATTTTGTTATTGCCATGGCAAGGGATTTGGGAGAGTGGCGGGTTTCTTTTGATTTGGATAAGAAGTCAATTTGTTGCTCTTGTCGTAAGTTTGAGAGTTATGGCATACTTTGTTGTCATTGTGTAAGAGTCTTTATTCATATGGATGTCAAATCGATTGCCCGAACAATATATCTTGAAGAGGTGGACAAAGTTGGCAAGAAGTGGTGCTTTACCTAATGTTGGTGTATCTCATGGAGTTGAAGATATTGATTTGTCCCCAACGCAACGCTATAAGGAGCTTTGTCCCCGCTTTATAAGGATAGTCACAGAAGCGTGTAGAAGTCAAGAAACATTCATGTTCCTTAGCAAAGTTGCCGATGGATTGGATAGGCAAATGTTAGAGTTTCAAAATAAAAGTGTAAGTAGTGCTGAAGTGAATGAGTGCCTTAAAGAGATTGCAAGCATCAATGATGGTTCAACACAAGTAAAAGGTTTCAAGAAAAAGGAAGGCAAAAAGGGTTCAAAACGTCACAAAGGTTGGGTAGAGTGCAAACTTGCCAAAAGAAAGAAAAATGATGGCTCAAGTACTTCACAAAGTCAAGAACCCACTATGGTGGCTCAACCAAGTCAAGGACATACTATGGCGGCTCAAGTGCTTCAACCAAACCCACCATGGCTCAATGACATTTTGAATCAACCACCCATGGTAAGCTTATAGCATCTTTAAGTATGTTAACGAATTGAAATTAGATTAGTAATTAAATGGTTTTCTTTTTTGTGTAGGAGACCAATGACACTTTACGCCAATTTGGCGTCACTAGTTTTACTAGTTTATTGATGGTAAGTTTCATATCATACCAATTCATTTCATATCTATTTTTAAAAAATTAACTTATGTATTTGAAACTATAGGAGGAACATCACGAGGATGAGACAACATTGACCAACCCATGAAGTCTTGAAGTAAATGTAGGACTGCAATACTTTTTTTTTGGGTTAATAGCTCCAGTCCTTGTTTTAGTAGCACTGAACATGTTTTTGGCTATAAGAAATTTTTGGGGTATATGATGTAAAGTGGTGGATTGGCATTTTGACTAGTTTATTGGACATGTATAGGTTTAGCATATATATTGGGGTACACATGTGATTTTGCTTCAAATTACATACAAGAAATATTCACAAGGCAGAATTCAAGTATCATTTTATTGCTTGAAAATTCTTGTTACATATGTCTGATACAAAACTTTTACAAAACTGTTACACATGACAGCAGATACATAAGTTCAATTCCACTGTCCTCCACATTTGACAGTAGCATATGATAGCATATACATAAGTCCCTTTGGATCTTCACACTTGCCCTCTCTGTTGATACATAAGTCCCTTTTTGTTCTTCTCACTTGGTTCTTTTGCAATTGCTTTCAAAGGTTGCAGCATCCTGATCAATTGGTTCTTCACAATTGTTCTACTTCATGATCAATCCAACAACAACTTATTTCATGACAGCATATTACCATTATTTAGAAAAATCCAACAAATATGAACATATACACAATACTTGAAATATCAACAAAAATTTGCAAAAGAAGATTCACAGCAACAGGTGCTTGAAATAGGGGAGTTTTCTAATAGCAGAGTTTGGCTGTTTAGCCTCAATGCCAATTTTTGATTAACTGTACTCGAGCACATTTTCTAATAGCAGAGTTTGGTTGTTTAGCCTCAATGCCAATTTTTTCAAGAACAATGCCTTTGACATGAGATGATCTAGCAACTGGCTTTTTCCATTCATTTCATGCCAATCTTTGATTAACTGTACTCGAGCACATTTTCTAATAGCAGAGTTTGGCTGTTTAGCCTCAATGCCAATTTTTTCAAGAACAATGCCTTTGGCATGAGATGATCCAGCAAATGGCCTTTTCCATTCATTTCCAAGATGAGATTTCTTGTAGGACTTGTCAGCCCACCTCTGCCTTCTACGGTGGGACTTCAACTTGCGAGCAGCTCTCATACCACGTGTTTTCCCCATGGTGGCGAGTGGCGATTACGAAACACACAACTCTTCTGAACGAGCTACACACACCGCCGACAATCATATACACAATACTTGAAATATCAAAAAAAAAAAAAAATTGCAAAAGAATCTTCATAGCAGCAGCTGCTTGGAATAGGGGAGAAGGGGAGGAGGCCAAATCGGCGGTGTAGGAGCTCACGGAAACCAGCAGCGGCGAGGAGCAGGCGGTGACCGGAGGGTACAGCAGCTGCTGGGCGCGGAGAAGACGAGACACAGGGGACGGCTACAGCAGCTGCTGTTCGCGGATAAGATGAGACACGGGACGGCTTCGCGGGCGGATAAGGGGACCAACATGCGGAGGTGGGGAGGAAACGCGGTGCAAGACGGGTGGAGGACCGCCGGCGAAGCTTGGTCGCCGACGGTGGGCAGGGGGCGGCGGGCTGGTGTGAAGGGAAGAAGGGGCAGGATCCGTGGGTTTCTGGGTTAAGAGAAAAAAGGATTAGGCTGGGTTAAGAGAAAAGGGATTAGGGATTTTGTGGGTTTAAAAATTATTTTTTTTAATAAAACATAATAATATTTTATTATGTTTTATTCTGGCCGTTGGATCAAATCTGCGGTCCAGATTTGGCTGGAGGCTACTTGATGGAGGCAAATTTGATGGAGGGAAGCGGGATCCCTGTTCATAACGGCAACGTCTTCAATGCTCCGTCCAGAACTCGGAGGAGCGATACTTCTTAAATTTCGACCATAGATTTAATATTATAAAATTTCAATGGCCAAGATTAAAAGGGGCAAATGGGTATTATAAAATAATATTTTATTTAATTAAAATGTATTTTTAAATTTAAATTCTGAAAGTTTGTCTTCTACAGTGAACTTCCGGTGGAGTTATTGGAACCACGGTTGCAACTGCAACCACCAACGGCGGCTCCTCCACCTTCCCCGAACTCCGCCACTGCCACCCTCGGAAAGTCTTCGGGAGAACCTGGCACGACGACCCTTCCAACAGCTCGTCTCCGCTCTCCGTTTCTGCCACCGCAACGGCGTCGCCCACAGTGATCTTAAGCCGCCGAACCTCCTCCTCGACGTCGACGACAACCCCATGGTCTACGACTTCGACCTCTCCGCCCTGCTGCTCGCCGTGTCGACGTTTGCTGTTTGTAAATCTGTGTTACATGGTGGGGATGGGGTTTCCAGATCTGAGAGGAGGGAGGGAGGTGCGGCTGGGAGAGGGGTGGTCGCGAGGTTGCTCGTCGTGGAATTCGCCTGTGGCGGTGAGCTCTTCTCCCAAAACCATGAGGTTACGATGCAGAAGAACTAAGCTTTTGGCAGAGAGGTCGCACGTTCTGAGTGTTTCATCGCGACAGGGGCAGAAGCGGAACCGCCACTTGCCAACGAAAACGAGGCGGTGGCGGTGGCATCGAAGTGGTTGGTTGGGATTTCTTTCAGTCACGATGGTGGAAACCAGTAGCACGACCAACAATGGTAGGGGTGGTGGCCGGTGATGGTTGGGGTAGCGGCCATTGATAGCAGGTGATGGTGGGAGAAAGGAAAAAGACAATGAAAAAAAATCCGTGAAATTTTTTTTAAAAAACCCCTTTTTGTTTTTTTTTTCTTTCTTATGGTAAAATTCCAATTATACCCACTGGAGTATCAAACTCCTTGACTCTCAACCCCTATGATGGAGTATTGTAGAATTCTCCGTTCATAACATGTAATTTCTCCTACTCTATATGGATGTATGCTTATCATTGGTTTGAGATAGTTACAGTGCTAGCCGGAAATCCTAGTGAGCTTCTAATGCAACATAACGGGTTGTTCAAAGGAGGGGGATCAAATAAAATTTGGAGGATGCTGTGGTTTTGTAACCATTTGGTCACTACGGCTACACAGGAATGAAATCTTGTACATGGGAGTTCAGACTTGGAGAAGGTACCTGATTTGGTTAAAGTAAGAATGTGGACATGGTGCAAAGCTTGGGTGAAGAAAGGATGCTTTTCCTATATAGATTGGTGCCTAAATCCTGCATACTGTATTAAAGCTTTAGGGAAGCAACACTAACAGCTCACGTTACTGCCAAGACCTTAGAAAACTTAGTTTTTACTTCTATGGATCTGATTTGTTCTGTTTTGCTAGAATCATATCCTGTAAAAACTTTGTATCATAGGTAGGTGACATGGGATGTGGGCGTTACTGCTACTGTGGTCAGTTTACATGAACTGATAGGCATTTTTTCGTCTCTTATAAATGGGTTAAGAGTACCCCTTGTACTCTCCTCAGTACAACTCTTTTGCTTATCAAAAAAAAAAAAAGGCTTTACAAGAAAAATGGGGATGATAGTACTAATGTTTTAAGAACTGAACGGGTGATCGAATCGACGAAGCCTCCGAGTCACTGTTCAATTGATTCAACTGGTTAAACCAACAGTTGAACCGGATGATTAATAAAATAATAAATAAATGAATAAATTATATTTATATATATATATATATATATATATATATAATCTTATATTATTCGGCTTATAAAGTAAATGAGCATTTACAAAAACAGATCCTAATAGTAAGTAACATTGACGATGTCAAAAAAAAGAAGTAACATTCACCACATTATTTGTTGAAACTAGACAATCCAAGGCAACTCAAACCATGTGTGTTTCTCTAAAGCAAGCCCAAGCCCAAGCCCAATTTGTAATAGTAAATGAGCATCAGACCACAAACCCTTAACCTTATTTGCATACTTCAATCATCAATGCACAACACTATAAGTAGAACACTTGAACTGCTAACCACGACTACTGGGTGAAACAGAGAACTGGGTGAAGCGCAAAACAAGTAGGATCGTGGACGGCGAGGAGGCCTGGGATCATGACGGCATAAGGGGCTGGGGCTTCGAGTCACCAATCGTGATGGCGTGGGAGGAGCAAGTTAGGGTTTGAGAAAGTTAAAATGCTCAGATTTATGGACCGGACGGTTCAAACAGACTAACGGTTCATCCCGATTTTTTGGAGGTTCAAACATACCAGCGGTTCTATATGCCGGACTGGACCGTAGACACAGTCGGTTCCCGGTTGAACCAATTGAACCGGTGTTGCACTAGAACTACACTTAAGGGCAAGTGCACCCTATCGCAAAAGTAATATAGGAGTATTTGAGACTTCAAGTGTCGAACTCACATGAATTGATGACAATTACTAGATTAATTACTTATTATGTTATCTAGACAATCGAATTGGTTATAAGTAAAAATAAATAAAAAGAAACAATATGGTAAACACCAAGAAAGACAAGAATCACAAGCAAAAGTTCAATTATGGAGAGACTAGGGTGTCTGGTTTCACTTATGTCACTACCTATGATATTACCCAATTCTTCAATGATATGTGTTTCATATTGATTGTTAATCGCTCGCTCTATAGCTATTAATACCCAATGGTCATCAATATTAATATTATTTCTCCTAAACAGTTACCCCCAATGGTCATGCAAGGTAAACAGTTATCAATGGGGAAACATAAGATGCACCATTACCTTAGGAATAAGTTTAGCTAAGCATAGTCATAAAGATCACTATACAAATCACAAACCTGTAACAATCCATAAGAGAGAATTATGAAACTAAAACCCGAACACCCTTTTAATGTAAAACAACTTCAAATCAATGGGGAGATGATCCTTCACTTGACAACTCTATTTCTTTCTGCATCACCAACTTTATGCGGTACTGCTCCAGTAGCTATGCGATGCTGCCTGTCCTCCTTTTTTTTCTCACTGATGCTGTCTATGCTGTCTTCTTCTATACATAGTGCACCTCCTTTTTTTTTTTCTATCCACGCTAACGCTGTGGCCCTTTTCTTTTTATTCCAATTGCAAATTCCCCATATCTTTTCAATTTTCAAAACTCATCATGCGTGGGCCCTCTGCTTGCCTTTAAGCTTCTTCCCCAAATTCCAAATCCACTTCTATTTTATCTATTACCTAATTAATAAAATTTTCTCCCTTTGTCAAGTGTCAAGCTCTCATTCATCATTATCCCGCTCAAAACCCTCCTCTGGCTTTGGGTCACTCTTCTCTCTCGGTCTGCTCCCTTTCATTCTTTCTTTTTATTATTTTTTTAAATTCTTGGTGATTTTACTTTCATCCTTATTCAAAATTCAAACTTGCTTACTCGGGCACAAGGAGCTTCCTCATCCATATCAACTTTCTCCTTCTTCTCCAGTTACACAACATCATTTATCTCTCTCTCTCAACGTTCCGGACGATGGTGCAGGGAGCTTCCTCATTTTGGTTTTGAGAGAAAGGATGGATCCACCCACTGGCCTTCCCCTTCATCCATCTCTTCCTCCTTCTCAGATCTCTCTCTTCCTTTCCTTCCTCTCCCCTTTTCCATCTTCATTTTACTCTGTAGTACATCAGAGCATCCCCATTCCCCTGCTTTCTGAGGAATTTTGAATTTTGATTCCTTTATTTTGAAACTCTATTTCTGATTCAAGTGTTTATTTGTAGAAGGTCATTAAGAGTGGCTTTATAATTCAGCCTATGTATTGGTTTTTTCAGCCATTTGAGGTTTGTCCCCTTCAGCTTTTAAATTGTTATGTTTACTTTTGTCTTACAGTGGAAACAAGAGAAGGATTTGTGAGGAAATTATGCTCATCAGATTTTTGTATCACGAAGCACTCCAAGTGCTTGACAAAATGCATTGCCCAAATGATATATGTGAGACAATAGTATGGGAGACAAAATCTGATTTTAAATAATAAGTTATTCTTTATGATTATTTAAATAATAAACTTTGTATGATGCCCTACTCTCAGCTTATGTCTCAATGCCAAATACCATAGCTTTCTGATGTTTTCTTATTAGTGTTGCGTTCTTGCTCTGGCTTGACAGTAACCATAATATAAGAGGCACCTGCTATGCAAGAACTCCTCTCATATAATGTTAGACTGAACACACCATCTTTGCTATATTAGATATTGTCAAGCAGCCAACGAGGTTGTCATTCACAAGGAAAATTTTAAGAAATTTTCAATTCACTTGGAGAATATCTCTTTTATATTGAATTCTTTATCAAAGGAAAAACACGCAATCCCGAGAGGTTTAGTAATTGTACCGGCCAAAGATATAAGGTCAAGGATTGTCAATACGACCGAGCTCATTCTCGTAGACCCGTTAATACACTCAACACCCAAGGACAACTACTCGGCCCTATTCCACACCAGACGGCGAACGAAGATACCTCGGCCCCGAGATATCCAGTCACAACTAACTGGTCCGAATATCTCGCTGAGCCTGATATCTTTCCGCGTAATTAGGAGCCTAATATCTCTTCGCATAATCAGGAGCCTAATATCTCTCTGCATAATCAGAGCCTGATCCTAATATCTCTCCGTATAACTCGGAGCCTGATTCTAAACATCTCTATAAATAGGGGTCCAACCCCTTCCTTGAGAACGACGTTTGCTTTGATTCCCATTTGGATACGTAGGAGCAGAATCTCAATTCTGTCAAGCATATTCCAAAACATCCCTTCTAACTCTTCCCAGCCGAGTATCTCTCATCTGAGATATTTTGGACGGAACATTTGGCGCCGTCTGTGGGGAGTCAAAGCAAAACTTTCCCATACCACAAATCATGGTGAGAACAAGGAGCGGAAACTGCAGGAGAGAGGAGCCAGAAAATGCTAACAACGGAGATAATGGGGAACGGTCCATAAACCCGGCTATGACGACCGACAACCCCCTTATCCAGGAACTTCTCGCACAGATTGCCATGCTCAGAAAGGAGAATGAGGAGATTAGGCGGCGAAACGTACCGTCACGAACCAGACAGAAAGCGAGAGAAAAGGTCCGTCTCTTCTCCTCCGAGAGAGCGCGTCGGACAACCGAGAATGAAGGATCGAAACTTCGCGCAGAAGGAGGCCCACAACTCCGGGCTTCTCATCATATGGGCCGAGTGGACGAGGAGGAATTTCCTAGGCGGGCCCCCGAACTGTCACTCCCGGATGAATAAATTTAATGAAAGGGCCGGCGTGCGAGGCCGAGACATCCCTTCACGAACACTATCATGGAGGTTCCCCTACCATCAACTACAAACCAATAAGCATTGATGAGATATGATGGCACCTCGGACCCCGAGCGTCACTTGGACGCTTTTACTACTCAGATGTACCTCTTTACCGACGACGATGCTGTCATGTGTAAAGTCTTTCCGACTACTCTGAAGGATGCTGCGTTGACCTGGTATACCCAGTTACCACCAGCGTCAGTTGATTCCTTCGACACATTCATGGCTAAGTTCAATGCTCAGTTTGCCACCAGTCGGGCTCACAAAAAAACCTCGGCCTCGTTGGTAAACTTTAGGCAAGAAAAGAATGAATCCCTGCGTGATTTCATGGTCAAATTCAGCAAGGAGACGTTCCTCATCTGGAATCTCAGTGTCGATGTTGCACTACACACCATCTTGACCGGGTTAAGGCCTGACCCTTTCGCCAGGCACTTGGCGCGGAAGCCACCAACCAGTATGGATGAGCTGAGGAGAAAAGCTGCGGGATTCATCAATATGGAGGAGGTTGAGGAGTCGAAGAAAAGGGAGAGAACTGATGATGCTGACAGGCGAGACGGGAGAGAGAAGAGGAGGGCTGGAGGTGATAAGCCGAAATTCAAAGGTCCACCCGAGCATTTGCATAGGGGACCAAAGTATGAGCATTATACTCCCCTCAACACAAACCGAGCTCGGGTGTTTGAGGAAGCATACAATGTGGAACTTTTGCAGCTCCCTAATCGTGGTCACACCCCCCAGAATGCTGATCGACAGAAACATTGTCGGTATCATCGTAATTATGGCCATACCACCGAGGAGTGCTGGGTCCTACGAGATAAGATTGAAGAATTGGTGCAAGCTGGCCACCTCAATAATTTTGTTCGGAGAAACCACAACAATGGCGAGGGACGTGGCAGAAGCAGAAGGAGAGGAGGTGACCAAAGCCCGAGAAGGGGCGACGGTCAACAAAATAATGAAGGAACAGAAACCAGAGAGGGCTAGAATGAAAGACGAGAGGAGGATAATGTGATCCGAGGCGTAATAAACACCATTTCGGGTGGATTCGCTGGGGGAGGCACCACGAGTTCAGCTCAGAGAAAGCACCTGCGGGCTTTTCGGGCTGTCAACTCGGTATACAGCAAACCACCGAGAATTTCTCCACCTATTATCTTTTCTGATGATGACTTTGTGGGGGTGGATCCTAACCAAGATGACCCTATGGTGATCACTGTGCAGTTGGCCAATTTCTCGGTCAAAAGAACCCTGGTCGACCAGGGGAGCTCGGCAGATATATTATATTACTCAACATTTCAGAAGCTCGGTATCCCAGAGAAATCTATCCAACCGCATTTACGATGCTCGTCGGCTTTGCAGGGGAACAAGTGGATACGCGATGATACATTGACCTTCTGACTACTTTTGGGGATGGAAAAGCATCCAAGACTATCATGGTCAGGTATGTGTTAGTTAATGCAGTAACATCATACAACATCCTGATCGGAAGACCATCTTTGAACGAGCTAGGAGTTGTGGTCTCTACTCCCCACCTCACGATGAAATTCCCTTCCAACTCGGGGGACATAGTTGCTGTCCCGTGATCGATCGAAGATGGCCGAGAAAGTCTTTATCTTGATAGTTTGCGTGTGAGCAAACTTAGACCTACACCTGCAGAAACCCTAGACAGGGGGAAAGACAAGTCGGTGAATTTCGTTAACTCTGTGGAACTGGATCCGAGAATGGACGTGCAGGAACAACGTCCACAACCTATTGAAGAGCTAGAAAAGTTCCAGCTCGGCTCACAGCCTGATCAGTGCACCAAACTCGGCAGTCACCTTGAACCGAATTTGAAAAAGGAAATAAAAGAAGTGTTCCGCAGCAACGCCGATTTGTTCGCCTGGACCACCTCGGATATGCCGGGAATTAATCCCGACTTCTTATGCCATAAACTGGCTATATGTCCCGAGGCAAAACCAATGGCCCAAAGGAAAAGGAGACTGGGTGAGGAGAGAAGAAAGGTTGTGGAAGAGGAAACAGCGAAGTTGGTCAAGGCCAACTTTATCCGAGAAGTAGAATACACTACCTGGCTAGCCAATGTTGTTCTGGTCAAAAAAGTAAATGGCAAGTGGCGCATGTGCACCGATTACACAGATTTGAATAAAGCTTGCCCAAAGGATTCCTATCCTTTGCCGAGTATTGACAGACTGGTGGATGGAGCTTACGGATACAGAACTCTGAGTTTCTTGGACGCATACTCGGGGTACAATCAGATCCGAATGTACCCCCCAGATGAGGAGAAAACAACTTTCATTACTGAGGGCTCAATTCATCATTCACAGGGTGATGCCGTTTGGACTGAAAAATGCTGGAGCTACATACCAAAGGCTCATGGACCGGGTATTTGAAAAACAAATCGGAGGAACTATGGAAGTTTATGTGGATGACATGGTCGTAAAATCCGATGACCCCAACAGCCACCCAAAAGATCTGGCGGAAATTTTTCAGCAGCTGAGAAAGTATAATATGAGATTGATTCCGGAGAAGTGTGTTTTCGGTGTCCAGGGTGGAAAATTCCTCGGCTTCATGCTGACACACCGGGGAATCGAGGCCAATCCTGATAAATGTCGGGCTGTGATTGAGATGAGAAGCCCACAAAATATTAAAGAAGTACAAAGACTTGCAGGGCGGCTGGCATCATTATCTCGGTTCCTACCCAAATCTGCAGAGAAAGCTCGGCCTTTCTTTAGATTACTAAAGAGGCCCCAAACCTTCACGTGGACCGAGGAATGTGAGAAGGCCTTCGTCGATTTCAAGGCCTTTTTGTCTTCACCGCCGATATTAACTCGACCCGTCCCAGGGAAAGAGTTATACTTGTACCTGTCAGCCTCCGAGAATGCCATCAGCGCAGTCATTGTGCAGGAAATAGAGAAAGTTCAAATGCCGGTGTACTTCATCAGTAGGGTCCTTCATGATACCGAAACTCGGTATCAAGTCATCGAAAAGCTGGTTTTGGCCCTGGTAACCGCAGCTCGGCGATTGCGTCCGTACTTCCAAAGTCACCAGGTGATTGTCAAGACTGATCACCCGATTAAGCAGATCCTCAAAAAGCCCGAATTGGCAGGACGTATGATTGCGTGGTCGGTAGAGTTATCCGAGTTTGGCCTAAGATACGAGTTGAGAGGCCCTCTGAAAGCTCAATGTCTCTCTGACTTTATAGCCGAGCTCCACTCGTACCCGATATCCGAGGATGTGTGGTGGAATTTGTATGTGGATGGATCCTCGAATGTCAGGGGCAGTGGAGCGGGGGTGATTCTGGAAGGCCCGGGAGATCTGATCCTGGAGCAGTCAATAAAGTTTAAGTTCAAGACCTCAAATAATCAAGCCGAATATGAAGCTTTGATTGCAGGATTAATGCTGGCAAAGGAAATGGGGGCGAAGGCTATTAGATGCCGGAGCGATTCACATTTAGTCACGGGGCAAATCTCTGGAGGGTATCAAACGAAAGAGCCTCAGCTCACCAAGTATTTATACAAGGTCAACCAATTAATCTCCAACTTCGAGAAATTTGCTATTGAGCACATTCCCCAAGAAGAAAACACTCGGGCCGATCTGCTGTCCAAATTAGCCAGTACAAAGAAACCGGGCCACCATAGAATAGTTATTCAAGAAACCATAAATGAACCGAGTGTCACGACTGGGGAGGTGATGGCCAACGAGCCGGTTGACCGAGAATGGATGACACCCATTTGGGAGTATTTATCCTCAGAAACTCTGCCCCCAAATCATGTGGAGGCCAGGAAGATCAGGCTCAGAGCAAGTCACTTTGCTATCATTTCCGGAGAATTGTTTAAACGGGGATTCTCGGTACCGTTGCTAAAATGTCTGACGAAGGCACAATCAAAGTACGTCATGGAAGAGGTTCACCGAGGAATCTGTGGTTTTCACTGCGGGGGCAGATCAATGGCCTCCAAGGTAGTCCGAGCAGGGTACTATTGGCCTACCATCCGAGCAGATTGCATTGAGTGGACGAAGCAATGTGATGAGTGCCAAAGATTTTCCAATATAAGTCGTACCCCTCTTGAAGGACTTCACACATTAAACTCGCCTTGGCCTTTTGCTATGTGGGGAATGGATATACTGGGGCCGTTCCCTGTGGCCAAGGGTCAAGTCAAATTTCTCCTGGTAGCGGTGGACTACTTCACAAAATGGATTGAAGCAGAGCCTTTGGCGAAGATTACCGCCGAGAAGGTACAAAAGTTTGTGTGGAAAAGCCTCATCTGTAGGCACGGAATCCCCTTTGCAATCGTTACAGACAACGGAAGACAGTTTATAGATAAGACATTGCGGGAATTCTATGACAACCTCGGTGTTAAACACCAAGTCACGTCGGTTGAACATCCCCAGACTAATGGGCAAGCCGAAGCGGCCAATAAGGTCATTCTCGGAGAACTGAAGAAGAGGGTGGGAAGATCCAAAGGAGCTTGGACAGAAGAGTTGCCAAGTATCCTCTGGGCCTACCACTGCACGCCTCAATCTACCACTCAAGAAACACCCTTCAGACTGACATATGGAACAGACGCCATGATCCCAGTGGAGGTTGGTGAACCGTCTTTCCGACGTATGCAACATGAGCCGAATGATAATGAAAGCAATTTAAGGGTCGAACTTGACTTGGTAGAGGAAATCAGGGAGGAGGCCAAAATCAGAGAAGAAGCTTGCAAACAGAGAGCAACCAGAAGGCACAATTCAAGAGTAAAGCCGAGGAGTTTTCTGTGTGGAGACTTGGTGCTGAGAATAAAAGGAGAAGCAAGAAAGGATCATACGGAAGGCAAGTTGGCAGCAAACTGGGGAGGGCCATTCCGGGTAGCAGAAAACCTGGGAAACGGGGCATATAGGTTAGAAGAGTTGTCCGGAAAGCCTATCCCGAGGACTTGGAATGCTTCACATTTAAAATTTTATTATAGTTGATGTATATAGTCAGGTGATGTACTCTTTTTCCTACCTCGGTATTTTGTCCCAAAAAGGGTTTTAACCGAGAAGGTTTTAACGAGGCACACCGCAGACTTTCTTTTTATTCAATAAAAGAATTTATTATGAACATTGTTATGCTCTCTTATTTTGCCGATGTACTTACTCTGCAAACATCTCATTTTTAAGGCCAAGTTTGAGCCTGAAGGCCGAGTACGAGCCATTAAATTTGTAAAGGCCAAGTTTAAGCCTGAAGACCGAGTTCGAGCCGATTAAATGCTTAAGGCCAAGTTTGAGCCTGAAGGCAGAGTTCGAGCCGATTAAATGCTTAAGGTCAAGTTTGAGCCTGAAGGCCAAGTTTGAGCCTAAAGGCCGAGTACGAGCCATTAAATTTTCAAAGGCCAAATTTGAGCCTGAAGGCCGAGTTCGAGCCGATTAAACGTTTAAGACCGAGTTCGAGCCGTTAAATTCTAAAGGCCAAGTCTGAGCCTCCTAGCCGAGTTCGAGCTATTGAGTTATTAAGGCCAAGTTTGAGCCTATTAGCCAAATTCGAGCTATCGAGTTATTAAGGCCGAGTTCGAGCCGCGAAATTGTTGAAATCGTATACGAGTAGCAACTAAAAAAGAACAAAGTTCGAATTTAAAGGCCGAATATGAGCCATGATTTTATTAAGGAAACCGAGTACAATGCGTAAGGCAAAAATAAGGCCGAGTTTGACTCTTGAAAAGTACAAACAGGTGAAGATATTAAGGGGACCGAGTACAGCGCTGAAATTGAAAATAAGGGCCATTCGGCGGGACAGTGGTTCCCCCAATTAGAGCAGGGGCAAGTCCAGTCGGCCCCCAGTCTCCCCAATCCAACGCCATGACTCTCTCTTAAGGGAGGATGTAGTCACTTCCCCCTGAGAAAGCTGGATGATGAGGTGCTCGGCCCGCTCAGGGAGTAGACGGCCTCTACCCCTTTCGCGACTCCCGAAGTCTGCTATTCTCCCAGTTAACATCCTTCTTGGAGGATTGAATCATAAAAGGAATTCTAGATCCCGTCTCCCACTTACATCCTTTTTGGTAGCCATGAAACTCAAAAAAGGATGTTAACTGGGAGAGGGGAGCGTAAACCCCTAACACTATTATAGAACTACTCGGGTGGGAGAGAGACGAATTTGGCTGGTGGGAAAGAATGAAGAATGAATGAAAGGAGCAGTAAAACAACCCTATTTATAAGGGGGGAAAGGCGTTGGAAAGAAAAAAGTATGCGTGGGAAAAGGTTTGTTGGAAAAGCAAATCTCGAAACTAAGCAAAAGGCGGTAATTGCATGAACCCACTGCGGTTTCCAAAGCATATAATGCGTGACTGCATGCGTAAGGTGTGAAACATGTGTTTCACGTGAGACAACCACCGTCCATTTCTGATATGGACGGTAGAATACCTCGGTCTTAACCAAAGATTTGTTTAAACAGCCAGAACACAACGACGGAAGTGTATCTCGGCCAAACAAGGGGCTACAAGGAAAAAGGAAAAGTCAGCAAAATGGAAACAGTTTTCATTAAGTAAAACGAAATTACAAGGGCACAAGCCCATTACAAGGGATGAACAAAAAACAAAAAAAACTAAACAGCCTATCGTCCCTAGGACCCTCTTCGGCCTCGATGCGATCACCGGGAGAGGCTTCCTCCCCTTCCACCTCCACCTCCTCTTCATCCTCAGGAATTATGGGGATAAGTTCCCCGTTCACCACCTCCTTGTTCACATCGACTCCCGAAAGATCAACCCCCGGGGCGAGAACCTCAACCTGAGCAATAGCCTTGTCGAAACCTTTTCGGTGCTCGATAATAATGCAACTAGTGGCCTCTTTTACATCCTCCTGGAGCCCCATCTTGGCCTTGGTCTCGGCTTCCAAGGCAGCTTTAAGTCGCTCAATTTCAGCTTGAGCCTTCTTAAGCTCCTCCTCGGCACGAGCTCTACCTTCTTCATCCCGAGCTTTGCCCTCCTCAGCGAAATTTGCTTTGGTGTTGAGATCGGAATTCTGGCTGTTCAGCTCGGTGATGGTTGTAGTCAGGAGATTATTGGCCTTGGCCAGCTCGTCGCGCTCTGTGGAGGTCCGGACAAAATCCCCTTTCAGCTTCTCAATGGAAGCAAGTTCAGCTTCCAGATGCCGGGATTTCCTCTCGGACTCCACCAAGTCTCGGCTGCATAAACGGGCTAGAGCGGCGGCTCGGATGCAGTAGGCCGAGAGGGCCTCCATGCTGGACTGAGACCCATGCTGCCTGATTAACCGGAGGTCAGCAGGTTTGAGGAAGTTCAAGTCAAAGGAAGGGAACGGGTTGAAATCTTCACCCCAGAGGGATGAGGTCCCCGCCTTCAGAGAACTGTTGTACCATTTCTGCTCGGTGGATGGAGGGGGCTGTTCTCCCCGCCCCGCGGTCCCGGTCTCCTGAGTAGTTGGACGTGGGGGACTCGGGTGAGGTGGGGGAGAGTCTTCGGTGTCAACTACAACCTCTACCCTCTTTCTTTTTTGAGGGGCAAATGATGAAGTTCCCTTCGCAGAGGTCTTGGTGGGAGGAGGTCTTTTCTGCTTCTTCTCAGTTGAAGAGGGACCCTGACCCTCTTTAGCAGCAGCCTTTACAAGCTTGGAGAAGTCAAATTTCCCCATAATGACTGCCAAAAAGAAAAAGTTGTTAGTTCAGCAACAATTACAGAAAAAATCCAAAACTAAAAAGCCGGGTACTTACTTTTCAAGTCAGTTCTCGGGGTAGATGAGAAGGGTAGTTTCAGGAGGCGTCCACAATGGAGGGGCAGGGGAAGTTTTTCTAATATGTCTATGTCCCGTCTATCCTCGGCCGGGAGGGATTGGTACTCAAAGCCAACGAATTTTGTGGGGGAGGATTGCCAATATAGAGGAAACTTGGCACAATTATCATCATCAAAAAAGTGGGAGGAATGAGAGCCCGAGGGGCGAACTCAGAAGAAGCCAACTTTGAAATCTTTGTACGATGATGTATACAAACTAAGCAGTCCTCTCCGGTTCAGCCCGTTAAGGGAAATCCATCCCATTTTCTCACCAAACCTTGTTTGGTAGAAATACAAAAATTTTGGAGTGGTGGGCTCCATCCCGAGGTATTTACATAGAATCTGAAAGGCTTTCATAAAAGCCCAACTGTTGGGGTGAAGTTGAGTAGGAGCGACGTTCATGGTTCTCAGAACATCGCACTCAAACTCGGTAAAAGAAAGAGACACATGCAGCTTATCAAAGAGTGTTTTGTACATGTATGTAAAGGGGGGCTCGGAAGGACGAGCCCGGAGGAAGACGCACTCGGTACCCGAGCATGGAGAACAAATGAACTCGGACTCATCTCCAGATGCCGAGATATTAATTTGGGAACAGAGTTGATCAATTGACTCTAGAGTTTGGAAGTCAGAGAAAAAGGTGCCAACCTCGCCTTTAACCCAGGTATACCCAGGAAGGGTAATATCAGGAATAGGGTCTTTTGGAACCCTCAGGCGTTGTTTACGAGCGGCGGGTTTGGACACCGGGGGAGAGGGGGAGCCGGACTTGGAGTCAGACCCAGAGGAATCCGACCCAGGGGAAGATGACCCGGAGGAGGACGCTTCCCCTTCTCCGATGTTCAACTCCCGTGAAGGAATCGAAGAGGCGGAGGGAGAACCCCCAATTGGGGAAACCTCGCGCTCAATTAGAGGTGAGGTATTTGACTCAGAGGACATGGATGAACTCATCTGGTAAGCAGAAATTAAACTTAGAAGCACGAGGGTAAGAAGGAGACTGGACGTACCTGAAAAATGACAAGCAGAAGAGTGATGGCAGAAACTTGGAAGACGAAGGTGAAGGGCGAAGGAGGATAAGCAAGGTAGAAGGGAATTGGAGTCGGAAGGGATATTTATAGCCGCGGTTGACGGCCCACGTTCTATCAAGCCCAAAAGGGCGCGACTTTTGATTTCTCCCGCATTAAATGGGCGCGGAACCCTAGGGTTTCTTACCCAAAGCGTACTGCAGAAGTATTAGGGGGAATGAGTGCCTCCTCTGACAAAGAGGAAAGATTTGATTGAAACGACAGCTGGGAATACGGAAGTTTGTGTAGCCGAAGAATAAGCTCGGTTTCATACTTATCAGCTCTTTCTCTTATTTAAGCTCGGAGCTCGGGGGGCTTGTGTACCGGCCAAAGATATAAGGCCAAGGATTGTCAATACGACCGAGCTCATTCTCGTAGACCCGTTAATACACTCAACACCCGAGGACAACTACTCGGCCCTATTCCACACCAGACGGCGAACGAAGATACCTCGGCCCCGAGATATCCAGTCACAACTAACTGGTCTGAATATCTCGCTGAGCCTGATATCTCTCCGCGTAATCAGGAGCCTGATATCTCTCCGCATAATCAGGAGCCTAATATCTCTCTTCATAATCAGAGCCTGATCCTAATATCTCTCCGTATAACTCGGAGCCTGATTCTAAACATCTCTATAAATAGGGGTCCAACCCCTTCCTTGAGAACGACGTTTGCTTTGATTCCCATTTGGATACATAGGAGCAGAATCTCAATTCTGTTAAGCACATTCCAAAACATCCCTTCTAACTCTTCCCAGCCGAGTATCTCTCATCTGAGATATTTTGGACGGAACAGTAATGCTATGAATGCTCTCAACCAAGAGGTTCAAGTTGCTAAGCAATTGGTTTTTGAGTGCAACAAGTTGCTAACTCTTATCTGTCGTTTCAAGCTTTGCCTTCATGTGAAATATATTTCATCTTTATTTTGCATTATGTAAAGTGGCTATGTATTGATTTATGCAATGCTTTAATGACCATTACTCATATGTATCATTGTCCCAAACATGCCGATGGTCTTCAATATGTATTTAAGAGTTAATGCAGAGGCATCATGCCCTAGCATGGATCAGGTGTTGTACGTTTCATAAGCATAGTTTCCTCATGCTTTTTATGTCTCATAAATTAGTGCCATACTGCAATCTCTTTTCAATGTATATGCCCATTGATGACTGATGTGTGTTAATCAACTTAAATATACAGGTGAACTCCAATCATTCATTGTATTTGAGTACATATCAATTTTATGTTGTCATGAATGTACAGAGCACATGTAAGTTCTTACCAACTGAAAAGTCTATATTGTTGATGCAGTTTGTGTTTTCTTCATAAAAGTTGTTAGTATAAACGGATTTAGTATATAATACTGGATAAATCCCCAACTAGAGTGAATCTCTTGAAAAGAAACATAATAGTTGATGCAGAGGATGCTACATGTGTCTTATGTAATAACAGTTTGGAATCAATGGACCATTTAATGTTTTCATGTAGCAGGACAACACAATTATGGGAAATGGTATATGCTTGGGCAGGTTTTGTGTCTGTGATGCCTGCAGACGGAAAGGCTCACTTTTTACAACACAAAGGAATGGTTAGGGGAAAACTCTGAAGAAGTGTTATTACCCAAGATATGGCACTAGATCCAAATACCAAAGCCCAAGTATTATTTCTTAGATGTGACAAAGCATCAGGAGTAGAAGGGTCTAGTAGCTTTGTTAGCATTCTAGAATAATGATGAGTCACATCATTTAGGAATTATCTAGAATAATGATGAGTCATTCTTAGGTTTATTATATTTGTATTCATGGGTACTATATATGTAACCAATTATGGAATGAATGACAATAAGAAGAATATTTAAGGAAGCATTTTGCTTAAGGAGGTTGCTCCCCCTAGAAGATGAGTGTTTCTATTTTCTTTTATAGTTTCTCTAATTTCTGTTAGCTATATTTTGTATACCTTGCATTGGTGCTTTCGTTGCCATGGCCTTACCTCCTTCATTTTTTCATACCATGTATGCTCCATCATCCAACCTCTCTTTCAATGATGGCTACCCACCATTTTTTGATCCCTTCACTGTCAACAGCACCACCATTACCACACCTTCCCCCATCCCTTGTTTCAGCAACTATGGCTACCACCCACCAGTGTTCACACCCACTCCTAAGTACACTAAGCAACAATTTCGTTATGATATCCTTTGCCTAGAGGAATCCTACAACAAACTCAAAGCTTCTTGTGAACTTTTCAGTCAACCCCTCCTTCAGGCCATCCGCCAGCAACAATCCGAGACAGTTCAAGAAGCAGACTCGGTGACCTCACATGAGCCCATAGCCACAAGGGTCATTTGCTCTGCCGTTGCCACTCCGGTCTCGGAAGGCGTTGAGACCCCTGACTCGCCACCCTCCCATACGACCATCACCCTCAACTCCGAGCCACGGTCGTTGCAGTCTGATTTGCTACCTCCAACCACTGTTGCGAATACCAAAATGGGTGGCAATTTTGTAGATCCGAGTTCCAACCCAGACTCTGAGTTCATGGTCAAACGCAAGGCACCTCTCACAGAGGTCTCGCTTTCTGCTGCCGCTGCGAAGTTCAGCCTCGCTTTCATCCTTTTCGCACCAAATCTGGTTTGTTATGCTCGATTCGGGTTCGAGACTTTCGCGCTGGCCAACCCCATTCCATCACCGGAGAAGAAGGCTTTGAACACCGTGTCTGCAACGCCGCCACCAGAATCGGCTTTCGTGTTCGATCCAGGCGGCCCTCTGCATCCCCATCTGGTGTGGTTTCGTCTCCTTCAGCTTGGTCAAGCACTGCTCCGACGATTGAGCCCTTCCCACGACGGCGCCGCCCTTGGATCCGCTTCGGGATGGCCATGGGTGCCATGGTGTTTTTGACCACAATCGCATGGGATTTTTGTTTGGGACTCTGCTAGGTTTTTAGCCTCTAGTTGGAACTTTGATACACTAGGAACATTAGGGTTTGGACACGTTAGCATGTTGGGCTTGTTGCAATATTTTGAATTTTGTTCCTTCAAATTTTTTCCTGGGCTTTACCATGTTCTAGTATGGGCTGTTACAAATTTTGACATCCTTTCTTTTTCTCTGGATTCCTCTTTGGGCTGCAGCATGATGGGTTTGAATTAATTACACCTTGAGGACAAGGTGTCTTTGAAAGGCATGGGGATGTTATGACCTAAGATATGGCACTAGATCCAAATACCAAAGCCCAAATATTATTTCTTAGATGTGACAAGGCATTAGGAGTAGAAGGTTCTAGAAACTTTGTTAGCATTCTAGAATAATGATGAGTCACATCATTTAGGAATTATCTAGAATAATGATGAGTCATTCTTAGGTTTATTATATTTGTATTCATGGGTACTATATATGTAACCAATTATGGAATGAATGACAATAAGAAGAATATTGAAGGAAGCATTTTGCTTAAGGAGGTTGCTCCCCCTAGAAGAGGAGTGTTTCTATTTTCTTTTATACTTTCTCTAATCTCTGTTAGGTATATTTTGTATACCTTACAAGAAGTTTTGGATGGTGATTTCATTTTCCACAATTTGGTTAGTTTGGCTTCAACATAACAACATTATTTTCAAGCAGGAAAATCTGGATTTGATTCAGCTTTTGGATTTGATCAACATGAGAGGCTGGAACTGGTTTTAGAAAAGAAGCAAGGGCAGCAACTACTTTTTTTCAGATTGGTGTATCTCACCATTGAAGTGTATGTAGTCATGTGCCTAATTTATTTACTGAAATTTGTAATGATGGGTCTATGGACATTCTGCGATGGAATATGGAATGCAAGAACTGAAGTTGACACAGGCAAACACAAGAAGGGGGGTTGAATTGTGTTTGTTAATAATTTTCAAAAACAACCTTTAAAACAATTTTTTCGCACAAGGAGATTAGAAACAGAAGCAAGCACAAAGAAAAAAAAAATCCTTTTTTAAAAGACTTTAACAAAATCAATATTAAAACCCCTCGGTTAGTAAGAAACAAATAAAGCTGTAAGAGAAAAGAGATAGAAGAATCACGCAAGATGTTTTATCTTGGTTCACTCTCTTCCAACCAAGAGCTACGTCCAGTCCCTTCTACTTGAAGGATTTTCTCCATTATTATCAAAATAGATTACAGCCAAGTATTCAACACCTCTCCAGGCTACAAGTATTTCTTTCTTACCAAGCCTCTTCAGGCTCTAACTCTAACAAAGAGATATAATGTTTGATCCTCTTAACTCACTATGTGTGATGATATGATAGTTTAAGATCAGATGAATATTTTCACAATATTCAAACTAAGAAATACATCTTGCTCTCTAAAGAAATATGAGTATAAGTGATTGTAGTTTTTACAAAAGTTGAGCTCGTGAGGTTGTGCAGTCAAGAGTCCTTGTTTCAGTATCTCAGGTCTTCTATTTATAGTGACCTTCTTCTTCACTTGTATTTCATCAACGATTACTTTGAATAATCCCGTTTAGAGATAGCATTAAATGCATGATATCCGTTGTGACTGATAGCTTGATTGTGGCAATACTGAATAATACTTTTGGTTATAGAGGTAGCATGAAATTGGAGGCTTACTTCTCTGAGTATTGTAGCTTGAGAACTTGTTGTTCCTCCTTTGTGTATAATTCAGCTTTTTCAGTCATAAAGTTGTCATCGTACAGATCGTTTTGTAGTATCTTATTGTACGATTCTGTTTTTTACATTTCTTGATGGTATTATGTTTCTTTTTCAACAAGGTGAAACATTAAAGCAGATAAAACAAATGTGAAGAACAAATATTCTATTGAAATAAATATCAATCATTTGAAATAAAATCAAGAGATTCTGATTGCATTTAATTCATTCAAAGATGGAGCTCGTCTATATCAAGAAACTCCATCTACTTATATGAGAAACTAAGTCTGTTCAATATTTCAATTTGCTCGTCTGATGACGTGGTATATCCTTTTGTCTATCAAGTCTTTGGACTTGCTATTCCTCAATGAGTTATAAAGATCTCCGTCTAGTGACTTGGCGGTTAGAGCTCGTCTACTAGATTACTTTATTTTTCAGTTCATTTACTTTTACTAATTATTTTCGTCTGCTTACGTGGCAAGATGGACGCAATTATTATCAAGTCTTTGGACTTGCTGTATCTAACAAGTTATTTTGGTATTCATCTAGCAAACACTTAGAGCCTCGTCTACTTAAGAAAACCAGTTTACTTAATTAAATAACTAAGTAACTTTACCAAAATATTTTAGCAGCCCGTCTACAAGGGTGGACGCGTATTCTTTGAATGAAAACGTATTCCATGTTTATTTTACTTATAATAAAGTATTCCTGCATAACTGAAAGCACATGTTAGATCTCAACTAACACTTTGCCAATCAAATTTAATCCTTTTGTTAGCATCAAAACTTAGAGATTATTAAATCCAAAACCACTTTGGTTCCAACAATCTCCCCCTTTTTGATGATGATAAAACTAATTAAATTTGAAAAGCAAAATCTAAGAGAGCTTGCAGGTCTCCCCCTAAGACAAAGCATTCAAATAACTAAGCAGAAAACGCATATGAAAAACAATTGCATATAAGCTAACAGATAGGTGCAACGTCTTATCATACTTTAGAATATATCTAAAGGAATAAATAAGCATTGTCAGCAAATATCAAAGCAAATAAGCAAACATAAGTATCAGAGCAATTAGCAAGTAGAAGAGAATATGCAAATGCAAACCAATATGAGTTTTTCAAAACTGACTTTTTAAATATAAATATAAACAAATATCTTTTCTTTCATTTCTCCCTTTTTTTGTCATCAGCCAAAAAGGTAAAAGGAGAGGACCATCATTGTCAGTATAAGAGAAAAAAAGTAAAGGTTAAACATGAGGAGGTGGAGGGTTCTGAGTCTGACTTTTCTTGAAGTCCATGAGGAATTCCAGCATTTTATTGATAACCTCTATGGTTGGAGCCATTGAAGTTTGAACTTGCTGTTGGACATCCTCCTTAATCTTCTCAGTCATCTTTTCAACCTTCTCATCAACTATCTTGCCAACCCTTTCATCAACTATTTTTCCAAGAACCTCTTCAAGATTAGATGGCAGAGCCTGTTGCCTTGAGCTTTCAGCAGACTCTTGAAATGTGCTTAGTGTTCTTGAATAATCTGAAGGGTGCATCACAACTAGAGCTAATGGTTGAGAAGATTGTTTTTCTGATGAGCTCTGATTATGAAAGGATTCAGCTGTATCTTCTAAGCCAACGGCGGTGGCAATTTGATCAGGTTCTTCAACAGCAGGTTCAACTGCGATAGGCTCTGAAGTGGGTGGAGGGATTACTAAGACTTATTTTGCCCATTTGATGGGGTAGATGAATTCCACATTTTTACTGTTTATAGGAAGTCCCCAAAGGTCTTTATAGATCATATATCTAAAGTTTGAAAGGCCACACTTCCCTCTGACCTTACGAATTTCTTTCTTCTCTTCATCAGTCAGTCTAGAGGAAGATGCCTCTCTGGTGCAGTGGATAATATGATATTTCCAGAAATTAGCAGCTCTATGTTCATTGATCAACTCAATGGATTCAGTATTCAAAAGGAAATCCAGTGTCGAGTAGTCAAAGGTTTCTTGATGTAGATCAAGCATTGCTGATTCAGCTTCAGGCATGACTCCTTTGAATCTTCTGTTTTTCTTGTCCTCGTCCTTATTTAGATCTAACATTGGCAGTCTTGGACATATTCTGTAAGGCATGATTCCAACTCTGGTTGCTTCATTATGTCTCAGCCAGGATGGAGGGACGAAATGTGCGGCTCTATCAACTCTGAAATGATTGAATTCTCACTTCAGCATTTCATAGATGAGCTGATCCAGAAAGAAGTCAGAGGCCCTCCCATAGACTCTGGGATGCTCAAAAGACACCCATTTTGTGTCCCTTGGCATGATCAGGGGAACATGCTTTGAGGATCTTGCTCTACGCTCAGGGATGGTAGGAAGATTTTTCCTATTGGGGTCAGTCTCCCAGACAGGTATGATATGTCTCTCAACTCCATCAGTGAATGGTATGAAAGGAGGAGTTTTGACAAGGTTATGGTAAATTTTTCTGGGGGGAATGTGTTTAGGGGTAGGTGAGTGACTAACGGTCCTAAGTTGTTGTACATTTGAGAAGGCACATTTTTTATTCATTTACATTCATGATGAGGTAGGTAAAGGGGTTCAATAGGTGGGCTGATTTCTTCCTCATACTCAGGTAGAGGATACCATCTGTTTGGAATGTGTTCGGGTTCAGGTTGGTGAGAATGAAACAGAACTTTCCAGTCCCTTTTTACCTTGGCCCAATCCTCAGATTTGCCATTATAAAGAACAAAAGTTGGGGTGAAGGGAAATAAGGTTCTTAAGGGTTTGGGGAAAGGAGCACCAGGAGAAATGCCATCATCTAGTTGATTGAATCAGGGATCATCAGTAGGGATAATAGGTTGAAATTGTGGAGTGGCTATTTGTGTTGGGAGGTAAAAAATCAACACGAGAGTAAAATCAATGTAGCAGAGATGAGAATGTTGCGCTGGATGAGCGGAAAAACTAGACGTGATAGGATTCGGAATGATAGCATTAGAGAGAGAGTTGGGGTAGCACCTATTGTAGAAAAGATTGTTGAATCTCGACTTAGGTGGTTTGGGCATGTATGGAGGAGACCTTTAGATTCTGTAGTAAGGAGAGTGGATCAAGTGGAGGGCAATCCAATAGCTAGAGGCAGAGGTAGGCCAAGAAAAACTATAGGAGAAACTATTAAGAAAGATTTGGAGGCCAATGATTTAACTGTTAACATGATTCATGATAGAACATTATGGCACCGTATGATCCATGTAGCCGACCCCACCTAGTGGGATAAGGCTTGGTTGTTGTTGTTGTTGTTGTTGTTGTTGTTGTTGTTGCCTTCTAGGTTTTGTTGGAACAGGCACAACGACCTCAGCAGCAGCAACAGAGGTCTTCTTCTTCTTCAGAATTGTACTGATAGGAATGCTGCCCTCATCAGCTTCCTCATCTTCATATTGAGAGAAGATAACTTTTCTTTGCTTCTTTGCAGCAGGGGCATTAGAAGGTTCCCTGATAACAATGCCACTAGCTGGTCTCTTGGGGGCATGCTTCCTTGTTACAATGGTTTTTTGCCTAGTTACTCTTTTTACTCCTAGGACTTCAGCATTGTTTTGTTCAACCATATTTTCTTTAGTTTTCATCAACTCCTCAGTCTTGGCCATTGCAGCAGCAACATAGGTACTGAGGTTTATGTTGGCTATATTCATTTTACCAAAATCTACAACCGACATTAGTTTTTCAGTTAATATCCTAGCTTGCTCCTCAGGAGTCTTTGCAGCAAGAATCTCATGAATTCCTTGAGCCTTGAAAGTCTTGGAAAGAAGATGGCAAAAAGGAAATGCTGAGAGTCTTTTCTTATTCATCACAGCGTCTCTGAATCTTCCGTACAGAATTCTTGGAAAAATGATCTTTGTTTCGGTGAGAAGATGGCAAAGGCAGAACTTGTGCAGAGAGGAGAGGTTGTCTTTGGATCCAACCTTATGAAGAACCACTTTGTTAAGAAGCTGATGAAGGATGCGAACAATGTCCTTCATTTCAACAGCTTTTCAGGTGTGAGTTCTGACTGTATCTTCTTTCATGAGACAGACTTCAATGGTCTCAGAGCCATCCAAATCCTCTTCCCATGACTCAGTAAAAACTAAACCCTCCTGAGCACAGAAAATTGCATCAGCAATAGTCTTCTCCGAGACTACAATCTTCTTTCTTAACACCGTTGAGAAAAAGTCAGTATCACTCACTTGGACATTTCTCTAGAAATCCCTAATCAGGTTGGGAAAGACAGAGACTTTCTCCGTGAAGAGTCCTCCCCACCCGGCTGCATTAACAAATTTGCTTATGTCTAAGTTGTAGTCTTGCAGCACTCCAAGGTTGAAATGATGTTCAATTGCCAAGTTGAGCTTGTCCAAGTTAAAGGTTGAAGAAGAAGCCATTTTTGGTGATCAGAGAGCTTAGGGTTTGAAAGCAGAGAGAAAGAAAGATAGAGAATTCAAGAGGTTATGGAAGTGTAAAGTTTTTCTCAGAGGGAAAAATATTACTTATAAAGGAATTTTGAATCTCAAATGTTAAAAAAAACTTTTGACATGACATGTCATTATTATAAAACGACGTTGGTAACTCGGAACTATAAAAAGGTCTTGATGGGATTGATGGAAGTACTGACTCGGCAAAGAGAATAAAGGATAAATTTGTCTTGAGACAAAATAAATGCATTTATTAACACAAAAAATGCTTAAACACAGATGTAAACTCATCTGAAACTATACAATGGACGCAGTAACCAGTATCAGTGGATGCGTCATATGGACGTGCAATACAATATGCAATAGACGCACAACTTTTAATAGGTATTAGACGAGCATAGGTAATGAACGCAAAACAAACTTATCTCAAGGTTGGACGCCTAAATTAATCCACACATATCATATTAAGATGTTTCCTAATAAAGATAAATCTGTCCTCTGCAAGATGTTTAGTAAAGATATATGTCCATTGATGGTCAGTATCAACAAATTGTATATCAAATATGCCTTTTTGTACATAATCCCTAATAAAATGATGTTTAATCTCTATATGCTTATCTCTAGAATGGAAAATTGGATTCTTAGATAGATTTATTGCAGCAGTATTATCACACATAAGTGGAATATTATTTACAAACACATTGTAGTCCTCCAATTGATGTTTGATCCAGAGAAGTTATGAGCAGCAACTTGCAGCTGATATATACTCAGCTTCAGCAGTTGATAAGGCAATGGTACTTTGTCTTTTGCTTGACCATGAGACAAGATTAGCTCCAATGAAGTGACATCCTCCACTAGTGCTTTTTCTTTTAATTCTATCTCCAGCATAGTCAGCATCACAGAAACCAACTAATCTATAATCTTCATTTTTCTTATAGCACAAACCAAGATTAGTAGTACCTTTTAAATATCTAAAAATTCTCTTAACTGCTGATAAGTGAGATTCTCTAGGATCAGATTGAAATCGAGCACATAAACTTACACTGAACATAATATCAGGCCTAGAGGCAGTAAGATATAAGAGAGATCCTATCATACCTCTGTATACCTTTTGGTCTAACTTTTTCTCTTTATCATCTTTGTTTAGTATGGAAGTGGGGTGCATAGGAGTATTCATTGGTTTATAATCATCCATCTTACACTTCCTCAGAAGCTCTTTTGTATACTTGGTTTGGTGGATGAGCACCTCGTCCATGGTTTGTTTTATTTGAAGTCCAAGGAAGAATTTGAGTTCTCCCATCATGCTCATTTCAAACTCTTCTGCATTAACTTAGAGAATTCTTTTCATAGAGACTCATTTGTACCACCAAAAATAATATCATCAACATATATTTGTACAACCATGAAATTGGACTTAATGGATTTTCTAAATAAGGTTGAGTCAACCTTTCCTCTATTGAATCCATTTTCCATAAGAAAGGAACGTAGTCTATCATACCAAGCTCTAGGAGCTTGTTTGAGACCGTACAAAGCTTTCTTAAGCTTATATACATGTTCAGGATGGGTTTCACACTCCAAACCCGGAGGCTGCATAACATAGACTTCTTCATTAATAAATCCATTTAGAAAAGCACTTTTAACATCTATCTGAAAAAGCATAATACTATGATGTGCAGCGAATGAAAGTATAATTCTAATAGCTTCTAATCTAGCAACAAGTGCAAAAGTTTCAGCATAATATATACCTTCTTCTTGAGAGAAACCTTGAGCAACAAGTCTTGCTTTATTTCTTATTACCTTACCATTTTCATCAAGTTTGTTTCTGTAAACCCACTTTGTTCCAATCACTGATTTGTCTTCGAGCAGGGGAACCAGAGTCCAAACATCACTTCTTTCAAACTGATTGAGTTCTTCTTGCATGGCTAGAATCTAACCATCATCCAGTAGAGCCTCGTCTACTGTCTTTGGTTCTAACTCGGAGACTAGTTCAGAGTTGTCTTGTTCTCTGAAGGTTGATATGGTTCTTAGCTTGTCATTGGGGTTTCCAATGATCTTATCTTGTGGATGATAATTATTGAAGTACCAAGATTTTTGAACCGTACCATGTTGAGAAGTGGAAGTTTCTGGTTGTTGAGTGGGGTCATCTTCTTGATCATCAACTTTTATCTTAGGTGAGTCTCCTGGAATGCTTAGATCAAGATCTGCAAAGGTTTCATCTAGCTCTGATAATTTTTTATCAGGCTGTTTGTCATCAAACTTGACATGAATACTTTCCTCTACTATCAGAGTCCTAGAATTATAAACTCTAAAGCCTTTAGATGTTTCAAAATATCCTAATAGTATTCCACTATCTATTTTAGCATCAAACTCTAAAGCCTTTAGATGTTTCAGAATATCCTAATAGTATTCCACTATCTGTTTTAGCATCAAACTTACCAAGTTGATCTTTAGTATTCAGTATATAGCATTTACAACCAAAATGGTGAAAATAAGATATGTTGGGTTTTCGTCCTTTCCACAGTTCATAAGGAGTCTTATTCAGGATAGGTCTAATGTATATTTTGTTCTGATTATAGTAGGCAATATTAACAGCTTCATCCCAGAAGTGTCTAGGGACAGAGTTGTCATTGAGCATAGTCCTAGCCATCTCTTGAAGAGATCTGTTCTTTCTCTCTACCACACCGTTTTGCTGTGGTGTTCTAGGTATTGAGAAGTTGTAGAGGATACCACTTTCTTCACAGAACTTATGAAATAACTCATTTTCAAACTCTCCCCCATGGCCACTTCTTATTGAAGTGATACACATGCATTTTTCATTCTGTACACATTTGCAGAATACATAAAAGACCCTAAAAGACTCATCCTGGTGAGTTAGGAACATAACCCATGTCCATCTAGTGTAATCGTCTACTATGACAAGACCATATTTCTTACCACTGGCAGAGGCAGTCCTTGTTGGACCAAAAAGATCAAGATGTAGCAACTCTAGTGGTCTATTGGTACTAACAATAATCTTAGATTCAAAAGAACCTTTGACTTGTTTTCCCTTTTGACATGCATCACATAGAGCATCAGATTTGAACTTAAGGTTTGGTAGTCCTCTCACGAGGTTATGCTTGTTTAGCTTTGAAATTAATTTCAAGCTTACATGACCTAGCCTTTTGTGACAAATCCATCACTCATCTTCAATGGACACTAGACATGAGACACTTTGATTTGAGAGGTCCTCCAAGTCAATCTTATAGAGATCGTTTTACCTTTTTGCAGTGAATAAAAGTGATCCATCATCTTTCTTGACAGTACACATGTTCTTATCAAACACAACTGCATATCCACTATCACATAATTGACTTATGCTTAGTAGATCATGCTTCAAGCCATTTACTAAAAGAACATTATCAATGGAGGGAAAATGATGTTTACCAATTTTACCTATACCAATGATTTTCACTTTCTGATTTCCTCCAAATGTGACCCCAGTCACCATCTTTGGGCTTAAGGTTTTGGAATATAGACCTTTCTCCCATCATGTGTCGTGAGCAGCCACTGTCCAAGTACCAAGATATATGTTTTCTTCCTGTTGTTAAGCAGATCTGCAAAAGGTATTATCTTATCTTTAGGTATCCAAACCGACTTGGGTCCTTTCTTGTTAGTTGTCACTGGTTAAGTATGCTTAGCATGTTTATTGTGTATGCATCTAGATGTAATATGCTCTCACTTTGCAAAAGGTGTTGGACGAGCTAGACTTAGCTTTGGTATATTTATTTGGAACTTTTGAAGCTCTATGCTGTTTAAGTGGTTTTGACTTTTTGTGAGATGCGTCTTGCTTCTCTTTGTCATAACCAAGACCAGATTTATCATAAGGTGAGTACCTTAAAATGAGACTAAGCTTATCTAAGCCACCTACAAGCTTTGACAGAGAATTAGTTAGATATGTTACATCTTGTTTCGGTTTTGCAACTTCACAAGAAACATCAGGTTCACACATCATTTTGTCAGCTAGACTGACATTTACTGATTTTAGTATATCGTTTTCATTTTTGAGTTTTTGTTTCTAAGTGCAGACCCTATCATATTCTCTAGACAGTTTAGACAACTTCTTTTTGAGACTCTTATATTCTCGTGATAGTATGGATGACTCATGCAATAGTTCATCAAAAGCATTTTGAAGAGTGGACGGGTCAGAGTCCATTACCTCAGCATCAGTGTATTCGCTTTCTGATGCAGTGTCTGCCATGAGACAGATATTTGCCTCTTCCTCAGCTTCATTTTCTTCTTCTGATGAAGACAGATCAAGATCCTCCCATGTAGCCATTAAGCCTTTCTTCTTTTTAAAGAATTTCTTTTTATCCTTTAGCTCAGGGCAGTCAGCTTTGAAATGACCAGGTTTATTGCATTCAAAGCACAAGGGTGAACCTTTTTCCTTGGAGTCTGACTTCTCCTTGGAAAACTTTTTATTTAGTTGCTTCCTTCTGAAACCGCCTTTCTTTTCCCACATATGTTGAATCTTCCTGGAGATAAAGGACAATTCATCCTCATCTGATCCTTCATCATTATCAGAAGATTCAAACTCATCAGATGACTCAGCAGCTTTGAGAACTTTTGATGAACTTGCTCTCTTTGCCTTTAGGGCAATAGAATTTCCTTTTCTGTAGTTTTCTTCTTCATTAAGTTCAAGTTCATGAACCTTGAGAGATCCAAGAAGCTCTTCCAGAGAGAGTGTATTCAGGTTTTGGCTTCCTGAATAGCAGTTACTTTAGGTCTCCATTGCTTGGATAGACTTCTCAGGATTTTTCTGACATGATCTCTATTTTCATAAACTTTACTGTTGGTGATGGTTTGGAATCTTCCAAACATTTGGTCTATTATTTCATGTTCACCCATCTTGAACAGCTCATACTGATGAACCAGCATACTGATCTTTGATTCCTTAACTTGTGAGGAACCCTCATGAGCTAGGGCAAGAGTATCCCAGATTTCTTTAGCAGTATTGCAGCTGTGAACTTTGTC
Organism: Sophora flavescens; assembly: GCA_030762895.1. Taxonomy (NCBI): domain Eukaryota; kingdom Viridiplantae; phylum Streptophyta; class Magnoliopsida; order Fabales; family Fabaceae; genus Sophora; species Sophora flavescens. Next base: position 153,170,658 of record CM061066.1, read on the forward strand.
ATGTTCGGATCTGGTTATAGCACACATGAGATAGTGCTTAGCCTTCAGATTCAGCTGATGTTGGTTTTTCTGCTCTTGAGTCCATTGGTCTCTAGGAACAGCAGCTCCAGCTTCATCTCTTGGTTCAGTGTATTCGGTTTCAATCAGCTCCCAAATATCTACATTCTGTGCATATAAGAAGGCCATCATTCTCTTCTTCCATTAGTCATAATATGTTCCATCAAAGAGAGGAGGTCTGTTGATAGCTTGTCCTTCTGCATCCATGGTTGTTGGATCGTACTCCCTCAGCACTTGTTAGATGCTCAACCCTTTCGAGACTAAGCTCTGATACCAACTGAAGTTGATACAGGCAAACACAAGAAGGGGGTTAAATTGTGTTTGTTAATAATTTTCGAAAACAACCTTTAACACAATTTTTGCACACAAGGAGATTAGAAATAGAAGCAAGCACAAAGAAAAAGATCCTTTTTTAAAAGACTTTAACAAAATCAATATCAAAACCCCTCGGTTAGTAAGAAAAAAAATAAAGTTGTAAAGATAAGAGATAGAAGAATCACGCAAGATGTTTTATCCTGGTTCACTCTCTTCCAACCAAGAGCTACGTCCAGTCCCTTCCACTTGAAGGATTTTCTCCACTATTATCAAAATAGATTACAGCCAAGTATTCAACACCTCTCCAGGCTACAAGTATTTCTTTCTTACCAAGCCTCTTCAGACTCTAACTCTAACAAAGAGATATAATGTTTGATCCTCTTAACTCACTATGTGTGAGGATATGACAGTTTAAGATCAGATGAATATTTTCACAATATTCAAACTAAGAAATACAAACTCTTGCTCTCTAAAGAAATATGAGTATGAGTGATTGTAGTTTTTACAAAAGTTGAGGTCGTTAGGTTGTGCAGTCAAGAGTCCTTGTTTCAGTATCTCAGGTCTTCTATTTATAGTGACCTTCTTCTTCACTTGTATTTTATCAACGGTTACTTTGAATAATCCTGTTTAGAGATAGCATTAAATGCATGATATCCGTTGTGACTGATAGCTTGATTGTGGTAATGTTGAATAGTACTTTTGGTTATCGAGGTAGCATGAAATTGGAGGCTTATTGTTCTGAGTATTGTAGCTTGAGAACTTGTTGTTCCTCCTTTGTGTATAATTCAGCTTTTTCAGCCATAAAGTTGTCATCGTACAGATCGTTTTGCAGTATCTTATTGTATGATTCTGCTTTTTGCATTTCTTGATGGTACTATGTTTCTTTTTCAACAAGGTGAAACATTAAAGCAGATAAAACAAATGTGAAGAACAAATATTCTCTTGAAATAAATATCAATCATTTGAAATAAAATCAAGAGATTCGGATTGCATTTAATTCATTCAAAGATGGAGCTCGTCTATATCAAGAAACTCCGTCTACTTAATTATATGAGAAACTAAGTTTGTTCAGTACTTCAAATTGTTCGTCTGATGACGTAGTATATATATCATTTTGTCTATCAAGTCTTTGGACTTACATTTTGCACTTCAGTCTTGCATTTAAGTGTAACACTTTGGTTTAAGCCTTATGTTCTTAGTATGCTTGTGCTGACACATTAGAGTTAGATCTCAGTTATTGATTCATCTCAATTAGTGGTATTCGGTCAGGGAATTTTAGTCAGTAAAGGGCGTGGTCCAGTGTTGTTTCATTGTTTGGCTGATGTAACTTTGGAATAGGCTTTTATAAAACAAATACTGGTTTTGTAAAAGAGCCAGTATTATATTTATAATATTGCCTGTTGCTTTTGATTTCTGTATCTATACAGGTTAGAATACCCCTTATACTCTTCAATATACATTTTGATTATAAAAAAAAAAGCATAGACAAACTTATTAATATATAATAATAGATTGTTTATAAAAAACCGTTTCGAACATACGTAAAAACGAAAGTGACCCGTGCGAATGCACAGGTAGCTATCTAGTTTTAATTGGATTTCAATTCACCAAATCGGCCTTACGTAACTTATTTCTCAAATTCATTCAAAACAATGTTTCACGTGGGACCTGCTTGCAATTTTGTTTCATATAACCAATCTTCAACTTAATTGAAATATGCTAGCTAGTCCACGTGACCTTCTTGGAGAGTTTCTCCACTTGCAATTATATTGCAATAAAAATCCTCTAGCTTTTTCATCAATTTGTTTTCATTACTTTAATATTTGAATTCATCTACAACAAATATAGGAAGTTGGGTGACAATTCAACATTAAACACTCAAACATATATAAAATGTACCCAAATTCACTCAAATAAATAGACAGAATGATGGTTTATCAATCGGCCGGTCCGGGTTTTAAAACACTGAATGATACAATTCTTTGGCGATTAAAAAGGGAATTGACAAATTGAGAGACCGGATAGTAGACACAGTCGGTTCCCGGTTGAATCGACCGGTTCGGTCCGAGTTCTATCTGCCTGACTGGACCGTATAGACACAATCGAGTCCCGGATGAACCAGTTGAATCGGTCGGTCCAATCTGGGTTTTAAAACACTGAATGATACACTGCTTTGGCGATTAAATAGGGAATTGACAAATTGGGAGAGAATGAGCAGAATGTGAATTGCTATTAAAAGAGAGTAAATAAGTTAAGAAGAATTTAAATGAGGGGCCCACATGAAATGAAGAAAAAGATGAAGGTAATGTTTGGCCCAGCTTTATTTGGGTTTAAAAACTACTTTAAAATTAAAGTTAAAAATAAGAGCTTTAAATAAAGTTAAAGTTGTTTGGTAATTTTTACTTTTAAGAAAATTAAAAGCTACTTTTAAATTAAAAGTTGTTTGGTAAGATAATTTCTGTTAATATCAATTAAAAATTAATTTCAATTAATTTTTATTAGCTTCTTTCTCAAGTTGAACTATCTTGCCAAAAAATATTGTAAAGCTTTCTGGATTAAAGTAATATTCACTTTTTGGAACAAATCATCTTTCATCTCTTGAGGATTTCTCTCATCACCTTAAAATCCAAACCCCCAATCAAAATTAGGATCTATTTGGTTTATTTCCTATTTCTTGTTTTCATTTCATGATTTCAAGAATAATTTCAAAAAAATAATTACAAAATTGCTACTTTATTTTCATTCTATTTTCCATTTTCAAAGATTTGTATAAGGAACAGAGAAAACAAACAAAAAGTTGTTTCCAGTGTATCTTGTACAAATCTTTGAAAACATGAAACATGATAAAAATAAAGTAACAATTTTATAATTAATTGTATTGTAATTATTCTTAAAATCAGGAAGTGAAAACAAGGAAATAAGAAATAAACTAAACAGACCTTTAGGGCCTGCTTGGTTTATTTTATGTTTCCTGTTTTCATTTCCTATTTTTAAGAATAATTTCAACACAAATTATTATAAAACCGTCACATTGTCTTAATTATGTTTCCAAATATTTGAATAGGAAACAGTATAAACAAATAAAAAGTTATTTTCAATATTTCATGTATAAATATTTGGAAACAGGAAATAAAATCAAAACTAATGATAGTTTTATAAACATTTGTGTTGTAATCATTCTTAAAATTAGGAAATGAAAAACAGGAAATAAGAGACAAACCAAATAGGTCCTTAGTTGTTTTCATTATTTTCTATATAAATCTTTGAAAAGATGAAAAAGAATGAAAACAAAGTAACACTTTGGTCTTTTGTGATTAATTTAAGGACTAAACTTAGGTATCATGCTAAATACACAGTTGGTACTGTTCTAGACACAAAAAACAATTATTTTCATTAAATAGGTGTATCTTTTGAGATAGTTTGCAATAACTATGTTATATTTTTAATGAAGAATAGTATGAACAGGATCTAAGGAACTGTTTCTAAGTTTTTTCCTTAATTTTATTGTAATTATTCTTAAAACAGGGAAATGAAAACAGAAAACTAGAAATAAATTCAACAAACATTTTCCAATTATCTCACCAAAATGCTTTAGGTAAATTTATGCCAATGTCATCTAGCACAAAAGCAAATAACAAACCACCACTCCATGTCTCTAGTTGTAAAAATCTTCTTCATAACCAAAATACCAAATAAAGAAGATTCAAAACAGAAAACTAGAAATAAATTGAACAAACATTTTCCGATTATCTCACCAAAATGCTTTAGGTAAATTTATGCCAATGTCATCTAGCACGAAAGCAAATAACAAACCACCACTCCATATGTCACTAGTTGTAAAAATCTTCTTCATAACCAAATACCAAAGAAGATTGGCTACGGGTTCCACATACGCATTGTGGTAATCTGGGTTCGAGCGGCACATGGCGGTGGCTCAATAGCGGCGTGCGCGGCAGTGGCCGAAGATCTGGGCTCGCGGTGACGTCTCAAGGATGGTGTGGCAGCATTGGTGATCCATGGTGATCCACTAGTTGAGTTAAACGAATGTGAGAGGCTCTGCTTTTAATTCACCAAAAAAAAGATACTTTTGCTGGCTGGGAAAAAGACAACGAACAACGTGAAGAAGAGACTTTTCCAAGAACAGAACAGGGAAGAGGATTCCCTGACTTTGAAAAATTGAAAGTCTCCTAACTTCCATTAATTTTAAACAATTAGATTCATCCAAGGCACTAAATAATACTATGAACAGAGTATTAACAATAAAACAAAGTATATACGAACTAAGGAGATACTTAGAAATACTAAAAAATGTAGATCAAAATGACTATCTTATTTTACTATAAGGAATGGTTCAGAAAAGAATAGCAAAACTAAAACAAGAATTAGAAAATTATATAGGATAATACCAAGAAATTTTAAATATAATCATGGGTTTGTCCGAAGAAATAAAATTAGGATTTAAAGAAAAGGAAAAAACTATGAAAGATATAAATAAAAATATTATTCATTTAATAGAAAATATCAATAGAATTGCAAATTACACTTACAATAAAATGCAAAAAGGATAAAATGAAATAAAAAATATTAAAGAAACATTAAATAATATAAGCAAAGAAAAAAAAGATGGATGAAAATTGTGACACCCCATTTTCAGGTTATCACATTTACGTAACTTGTTGCGTAAATACACTTAATAAAATAGATGTTTGTTGCTGGTTGCTTTCGGAAAATATAATTTTCTAGTTATTCACCCCTTTCAAAATTGGTGATAAAAATTTTTCGTTTTCTTTTACTCCATATACAACATAATCTCCATTAACATAGTATAAATAGGTATCATAAGAATTTTACATTTAGACCTTCCCATAACAGGTCATCTCCCGAAATCATAATATAAGAAAATAAAGACGTAATTGTACTGTAACGTTAATCTGGAATTACAACTCAAAAGAATGACTCTCAATGGTCAAACATCCAGACTAACCAAGTACCACTACTTTATAAGACACCAAAAGTCCTATAGCTGGTCAGTACTAATAATCACTGTTGGGAAGACCACCATAGTTCTCCCAACCTATCGAAATATCCGGTGAGGATACCTCTACTTCCGAAACTATGGAAGTATCAGAAACATATAAGTTCCTACTCTACAAGAAAACCGGTAAGAAATCAGAGAGGCGATAAAGATATCTCCACTGTCAAAGTCTGGTACGTACTTGATGTAGGTACTGAATCATCACCCTCGTGATATTCCCACCAACGAATACTTCTTCAAGCATCTCGTAGTTAAGTCCTCGAATAACTTAGTGAATTCTTCGCTTCATCCGTACTAGTGTACCAAAGTACTACCTTAGTCTAAAATGAACCTGATATATTTGTAAGGGTGAGTTTCCAATATATGAGTTTTAATAAGACAACCCCATGCACGACTCTCAAATAACAAATACCAAATATTCACAATATAATAACATTAATTCGAACAGCAGAATGATTTAATTCACAGGGCTTCATGCCCGACAGTCATCGTCATTTTATAAAAATGCATGACACTTCTATGTTCAATCTCTAATTTGATACCTAATCTCCGGAGATCCCACAACTTTCTATTTCGTTTCAAGCTGATCAGGCTCCGCACATGGCACATTGTAAAAACGAACAAAACAATGCCCAAGAAAAATCATTGGTGCACATCCCCATTCCCGTTAGGATGCTCATGCAAAGCAATGATACTATTCCCCCATTCCCGTTAGGGAATAGCTGCACACATATACAATCTGGACACACAGTCCTATAAATTTGGACACACAGTCCTATATATTGGCTCACACATATAGAGACCCAATATTTAAATGGAACACAGTCCATAAAAGATACATTGATCCACTCCGGAACTCAATGATCATCATCTCCTGACACGTCTGCCATATACATTGATCCACTCTGGATTCAATGCCCATTTACATGACACAATTGCCATTGAATGCATGAGAAAAACTTTAATTCTCATTTTGTTTTATTTGTCGTAATAATCTTTCCTTGTCGAAGCACAAAGCTTAACGACCATGCTTAATTTTTTTAATTAAGACTTTTCACTTAAAACAAATACAGGACACACAGTCCAAATCTTTTAATCTCAACACAGGACACACAGTCCGAATGCTCAATCACGAGGCCCTTAAACCGATGCACCAGTTTTAGGCTCGGGGATCACTTTCCACATCAACTTAAGACACACAGTCCAAAAACAAAACTTGCAGGACACTCCATCCCATGACACAGATGCTTGATCTACGTGTCCATACAACACTAGAACCCCGACGTCTCAGTTTCTAGGCTTGTTCATCTGCTTGTAAAACATTTTGCTCAGTGTAAATACAAAACAAAAGCTCCGAAAACTTATCCAAGTTTAACGAAATACTTTCACTGAAGAAAAACATTTTTACAGAAATCCTTTTCTGTTAAAACGTTGATAAATTTTGAAAATCATTGATAAATTCATTTTATTTCTAATTATTTCACTTCAAAAATTAATTCTTAATAAATTTCAACTAATTTTTTTAATAATAATTAAAATTTAATAATTAAATTTCGAATATTTAAATAATTAAATATTTAATATTTAATAATATTAAATAAATAATATTAAATAACTTGTATCATTTCTCTGTCAGAAGTAATTGTTCTGACTGTTATAAACATTATTTTCAGAACTTAATCATTTTAAATAACATTTTATAATAAAATTGAATTTATTATATAAAAATTAGAGCCTGTGAAAAAATTTCACGGTTTCGCCCTTACTATAGCTTATTTACACAGTTTCCACAAGATATTATTAAAATAATTGTAACATCCTAGAAATTTATTATAATTAAATTGATAAAAAAATTATATATATATTGGGTATTAAAATGTGTAGTACGAATAAAATGTAATTAAGAGGTTTAATGTGAAGAATTTAATAGTATAAGGATTTATTGAAATTACTTAATTATTTTAAAGGAATATAATATATATATATATATATATACCCATGTATATTTTATTATATAATATTTTATTAGGCTTGTCATCCTCGAAAAGTATATATGACTATATTTTTATTAACAGACTTTATGACTTTGGCTTAAATTTCGACAATAGCCAGGCATATAAAAGCAATTAAATAATTGTATAAATAGGCCATAATACTCATGGATAAAATTATGATAAATTTGCCAGTATAACTAAAAGCAATTAAAAGTGCCCAAACTAGCCTGACGCTTTGTGGGGAGAATGGCATGAGCTAGACATGGTTATTACATAAATTCTAGCAATTTACGTTAAAGAGTAATAATGATATGAAATAATTTAAGATAGCATACCTTGATGCCATAAATACACACACACACATATTTTAAATAAGAAGGTGGCGTGCAGGGGGCCCTTTTCTTTCGTCGTGGACTTTGCCAATTTACTCTTGTAAATTGGATTCAGGTAGGTTTTTTTAATATATATATATATATATGTGTGTGTGTGTGTGTGTGTGTGTGTGTGTGTGTGTGTGTGTGTATGAGACATCTAATGAAAAGAAGAAAAAAAATAAGGAACGCGTCAGGAATAGGGGTTTCATGAGGCAACGTTTTCACAATAGCTATTTGACACTGCGCCGCACAGTGAGTGAGGGAGAGGGCATTTTTCGTTTCGCAGTACAGCCACAGCAGTACACAGATCCAAGAACGCCACCAAACGGGAGAAGAATTTTTAGGGAAGCGCAAATCCTTATCATAAATAAATTTTAGAGCACAGTAGAGGTCTTCGAGAGGTGAGTATCAGTACTTTTTGCGTACACTTTCCATGGTACATGTGTTTGTTGTGTTGAGCGATTTACCAATGATTTTGAGAGATTTTAATTGAATGATGCTTGTTATTAATAAACTAATTTTTAGGGGTTTTGAATTAAAAAAAATATTATTAAATTTGGTATTATTCTTGTTACTGATGGCATGAAATACATGATTGGTATTTGAATTAGTTGAATGACGTGCTTATTGGTGTATGTTATGCCATGTGAGTTTATTTGACATGCATGATAAGATCAAATATTTAATTTTTGGTAAATGAATTGTTACACATATGAGACATGAAATTGTGCCTTATGATGAATTGTATGATGTTTGCCGTAATACCACCAATGATAGGGGTATCGAAAAGTAATACCGCCGTAATGGGGTATCGAAAGTAACATCCCCATATAATTGGGATGTCGAAAATAAGTAATACTACCTAAAAAGGAGTATCGAAAGTAACACCGCCACAGGTTGGGGTGTCGAAAAAGGAGAAATACCACCATATGCACATGGGAGGTATCGAAATGGAAATGTCCCCGACAGAAGGGTGACATCGAAACACTCATCGTGAGTAGGGGTGGGCAATGGGACGCCATTGTCGTGTGATGTGTCAATTTATGGCATGCCGACAAGAGGCCAATTTAATTAGTTGGATTAAACTATGATTTATCTGGTATATGGAATGTGATGTATTGAGATGAGATTATAATTAATATTAAAAGTATTTTCTTTTATATATATTATTTTGAAAAATTAGCGGGTGCCATGGACAGTTTTTCCGGTTACCGCACCGGCTGAGAACAATGCTATTTTCGAAAATGTTTTTATAAAACTGTATTGTTGATCACTGGGATTTTATATCTCATTATTAAGTATTGTTTTCATAGCACGAGGAAGACATCATTGAAACTGAAGAGGCGTGAAGACTTAGTGGGTTCTATTAGTTATTCTTTCTAGTTTGGTTAGTATTTTCTTAAATAGGGAGTCGTATGTGGCTAGACACATTTATTTATTTATCGTTGGGTTTATTAGTAGATGCCCGGTATTGAGGCTTTTAATTTTTATTTATATTTATATTCACTACATGGATATTTTATTAATACGTCATTTATAATGAGGTATTTTTAGACTTTAAATATTTTTTTTTTAAATTTTTCTTTATGAGATGTATGTTTTAGTTAAATTTTAAAAAGGATTTTTATTGATTTTACCTTGAGATTATTAATGTAACAAAGGGCGTTACAATAATAATTTTTTTCATTTTTCTCAAAATCTCCCAAATTAATCCCTCTGATTAATTATCCAAGCTTATTAAGTTTTTTATCCTTAATTAAAATTTTTAACACTGACCAATGTCAGGTTACTCAGTCCAACACTCAACAGCAGATAAATTCCAATCACATAATAGCATGCCATATATCAATTCATGACATGCATCACAATTATAATATAAACAAATAATTATAATCATGTAAGTCCACACATCACATCAATTCAATTACTCAGATAAACATCACATCAATCTAGCAATTAATAGTAAACATTACAATATAATAAAATATTTCATACAGAAAATTAATAAGTGACTCCACAAATAAGCATGTGATTATCTTAAACTCCTCAGGCATACTCACCTTACCTCTTGAAGATTAAACTATAGTTACTGTTAATCTCCTGATCTCGATCCGATTTCTCTCCGTCAACGTAAATCGGTTAACTCGGTTGTTTCCTTCAAACGAATTGCAACCAAAACAAATCAAATCAAACAACAATACACTTGGCTCTTGGAGTTTAGGGTTCGGCTTCAACCAATTTTCTAGGTTAGGAAAATTAAAATTTGGTTAACTTAGGGATTAATGATCCATAAGTTACTTAAGCATGATTAATCACTTAAACCAAGATTATGAACCAAGAACATGAACTAAAACTCATCTAGTTCTAAGAACTAGCGTTCGGTTTTCTCAAGATTCATAGGCTAGAAATTTTAAAATTTCTTCAACTCTTGGACTTAATCAACATACAAAACTTAGAGTTGAATTCAAGGATTACAAACAACTTTTGAATCACAAAACCATCAAGTGCTCATACCTAGGGTTTCGGTTTTGAAGAAACAAGTAGGTTAGAGTTTGATTTTTGATCTTCTATATACTTGAATACAAGAACTATCAAGATACTAGAGGATTAAATCATGAATCAAGACATGAAAATGAAACAAAACCTAAGAACACAACATTGACCTAGGTTCGGTCAAGTCCAGAAATTAGGGAAAGAAATTTCTCATGATCTTATGCTTCTGGATGATGAAAATAGAGATGATTATAAGATCATATCAATTGTTTTCATGCCAAAAGGATTTTTCTAGAATTATTTATGAATTTTTGAATCTAGTTCCATGAACTTTAAGTAAAATGAAGAACATGTTGATTTAAGCCATAAATCTACAAAAGTTGTGAAGAGAAAGGATTTAAATGACAAGAGAAGAAGTTGTTACCTCTTGATGATCCAAGGAAAAGAAGATTTGGAAGATGTTCTTCACAAATTTCTCACGGTGTTCTTGAGAAACTTAGAGAGGAAGATGAACATGATGAGGGTTTACAAAAGTTTTAGTAATTTGGGTATATCTCTCAACATACTTGTCCGTTTTGGATGATCTTTGTGTCGTTGGAAATAAGAGATAAATATGAAAAACTTTCATGTTTAAAGTTTTTCGAGATTCAGAATAGAAAAGGGTCAGAATCGCTAGGCAAAATCTGACGAATATGAACACTTATGAATGTTCTTGAAGTTCTTAAGGCAAACTAAGAACTTGAAGAAATGGAAAATGGAAGAAAAGTGCCTAAATGAAGAAGACAAGTTGGAGCCATGTAGTTTGGGTTGGATTTGGTCAAAGTTCTCAATGGCATTGGCTTCTAATTTTCATGAAAAGACAAGGGTAAAATGGTCATTTCAAGGCAAAAGTTCCCTTTGCCATAAATGTGCCATTATGGCCATTATGACACGGATAATCTCGTCATAAATGCTCGTCAAGTCGGTGAAATCCATCACCTCAGCTCCGTTGCCGACTCCTTGGTTCATCTGGCGCAGGTTTTTCCTAGAGATATCTCGACGTATACGCCCGCAGCAAATATAATATTTTAATTTTTTTACCAAAATTTTCAACACTTCCAGTATCGTAGAAAATACGATAAAAACATTTTTCATCTCGTTCACGAATTAAAATTAGGTCTTCTGAGCAGTAAACTTTTCTCATCGGTGAAAACACTGAAAAACTAGAGACTGGCTTCCGTCTGAATTTTCAACCAAAAAATTTCCCATAACCTTATGAAAATAAGTATAACAAGGAAATGACCTTGGTTTATCCAAAATCATTTTCTAAGTCTCGGATAAATATATATATATATTTATATATTTATTACCGATATTACAAAGCAGCGAAAATCAGGGTGTTACAAAAATGAAGATATTAATAGAATAAAAATTGTTCTTGAACAATTAGAAAACCTCTTAAAAAGATGAAGAAAATAATAAAGGTATAACAAGAAAGGAATTAGAAGAACTCCTTGAAATTAAGAATTTAGAAAAAAAAATAGTTAAACAAGAATTGAGCCAAGAATTATTAATACCTACACCGATATCCGAATGGAGAGGATAAAAGATGAATACATGGAGACATTAAGAAAATCAAATGATTTAGAAGAAATTCAACAGTTACTAGAACAACTTAAAATTGTTGAAGAAGAAAATAATCAAATACACAAAATAGAACGTATCAATCAAAAAGACAAAGAAAACAACGAGAATGAAGAAGTAATTTTAAATTATAGCTCATCTTCAGAATCTGAAGAAAATTATATAAAAATGGGAAAAGGTGAATATAGTGGAAAAAATCCTAAAAGAAAATGGGAAGAATACAAATATACACCCAGTGGAGATTGGGATAAATATAAAGAAGAAACTATGTATAAGAAATGATATGCAAGAAAAAATAATAAATGGACAAAAATTCAAGAAGAATTTATACCTCAATATAATAATACAGGAAACATTCTAGACGTAGATTGTATAAGGAATAAAGAAGATGTATTATTAAAATGGACCAATGAAATGATATTAATAGTCTTAACTGATGAAAGATTTAGACAACTAAACTTTATAGAAACCAAGAATTTTGTGACATTTAAAACATCAGGAAATGTACAAAAATTCTTAATAGGGGTCAAAGATGAAGACTGGATTCGTTATGGAAGAATGGAGATAATAACATGGAATATGTTAAATTTGTCATGACATTAATTCATCAAGAATTTTTAGGATATAATATGATGGAACAAAGAGAAAAAGCAAACAAATCCTTACTTGAAAATGCTAAATCACATTTAAATAGAATGCAAATTTGTGATATGTGCCAAATTGAAAGTTTTATCTGTGAATATCAAAAATACTATTATCAATTGAATGAAGAAACTAAAGAAATATATAAATATATTTTCATAGATAAATTACCATATCCACTTAATTCAAAAATTAATAGACTATGGGAATTAAGACCAGATGAACAACAAATACTTTAGGAGGAGTTATTCAACTCTTATACCAAGAATTAAGAGAACAATGTTTAACTAGAGAAACAATAAGGCAATTAAATAGAGGAAGTACTGTCATTTGTTGTGACATTCCAGAAATAGAGAAACCAGGGAAATATGGTTGTGATAAAATAATAAGAAGAAAAAGAAAATACTATAGAAAACCAAATCTACGAAGAATTTATCCTAGAAAGAAAACTTATTATAAAAATAATAAGAAAAAATATTTTAGAAGAAAGAAACCAATACCAAGAAAATATTACCCGAAAGGAAAGAAGAAATGTGTCTGTTGGATATGTAATGTTGAAGGACACTACGCCAATGAATGTCCTCAAAGAAAAGAAAAAGACTTTCAAGAAAAATCAAAATTAATAAAACAAGTATTCAAAATATATGAATTAGAACCTTTGGAAGAAGAACTAAGTGATTCTGAAATAAGCATATAAGAATATGAAGAAGATGAATTATCTTGAAATGAAACAAAATCCAAATAATACTTATATAACAATACTAGTAGAAAAAAGTAATAGAGAAACAGAAGCCTATATAGATACTGGAGCAAGTCTTTGTCTAGCGACGGAAACACTTCTTGAAAAATGGGAAAGATTAGAAAAACCACTGAAGATACAAATTGCAGATGGATTAATACATTTGCTATATTGGAAAGCAAAAAGAATTACTTTAGTTATACAGGAAAACATATTTATAATATATACAATATACAAACAAGAGACAGGAATAGATGTAATTATTGGAAATAATTTCTTAAGTCTATACACACCATTTTGTCAATATTTGGAATATATAAGCTTGAAAACACCATATATTTACCAAAAACAATCTCCTGAAATTATACAAATTCCAATTATTCATTCTTCTGAATGTACTTACTCTTGTTTATGAGTCTCGGAAACTGAATCGTGGTGAGATAATTAGTGAAATATTTTCAAAAATTCGCTATGTATTAATAAATTTAGAACCAAATAGAATAATTCTAGCTCAAATAGAAGAACTTTTAGAGAAAGTAAGTAGTGAAAATCCTTTAGATCCAAAAATTAATAAAAACACTGAATTAGTCGAGTTAAAATTAAAGAATCCAACAAAAGAAGTAAAATGTAAACCAATGATTTATACAAAACAAGATAGAGATGATTTTGCAAAAGATATTGAAGAAATGTGTCAAAAAGGATTAATTAGACCATCCAAAAGTAAGCATTCCGCACCAGTCTTTTATGTAGAAAATCATAATGAACTCAAAAGAGGAAAAAGAAGAATGATAATTAATTACAAACAAATTAATGATGCTATGGAATGAGATGCTTATTTTCTCCCAAGAAAAGATTTAATTATTGAAAGAGTTAGAAATATGAATTGGTTTAGTACCTTTGACTGTAAATCAGGATTTTACCAAATTAGATTAACCGAGGGATCAAAAGCATTAACAGCATTTAGTTGTCCTCAAAGTCAATATGAATGGAATGTACTCCCAATGGGAATGAAGCAATCGCCAGGAATTTTCCAGTGAAGAATGGATTCAATTCTCAAGGAATTCAAAGACTTTTGTCTTATATATATTAATGATATATTAATTTTTACCAATAGAAATCTAAGTGATCATTTCAAAAAGATAGAATTAGTTCTTAATAAATGCCTTGAACATGGAGTAGTTTTAAGCAAAAAAAAGTTGTCTTAGCCCAAAATAGAATCAATTACTTAGGATTAGAAATTGAAAAAGGAAAAATAATAATGCAGCGACATGTATTAGAAAAACTTCAAAATTTTCCAACAAAATTAAGGGATAAAAAGGATTTGCAAAGATTTCTTGGACTACTAACGTATATTTCAAATGAAGGTTTTATCAAGAATCTTGCAGTAGAAAGAAGGATACTTCAACAAAAACTAAAGAACGATACCTTCTGGACATGGACCAAGGAAGATAATAGACTTATCATTAAAATGAAAGACTTATGTCGGGATCTTCCCAAGCTATATCATCCATCTGATGATGATTTAATTATTATTGAGACTGATGCCTCAAATGACTGCTGGGGAGGTGTTATGAAGGCAAAACCCCCTGGATGCAAAAATGAATTACTATGTCGATATATGTCTGGAACATTTTCAGACAGTGAAATTAATTATCCTACTCATGAAAAGGAAACACTGGCTTTAATCAGAATGTTGGAAAAACATCGGATTTATATACTGGATAAAGAATTTATTGTCCGAACGGACTCGACTTATGTTGCAGGTTTTAAGAACTTAAACCATAAAGGGACTTATAAACAAGGATGATTGATTAGATGACAAATGAAACTTGTCGAATATAATTACTCAATCTCCCATATTAAAGGAGATAAAAGTGTTCTTGCAGATATATTATCCAGAGAATGGAGCAACAAACAACTGAAGGAATAAAGAAGCAGCTACAACTCCAAAAAGCACTAGAAAAGCAGAAACTGAAGGAATTGGACTTAATTCAAGCAAATATTGAAGTACTAGAGCTTCAACTACTAAACAGAGGAGAAACTGCAAGAGAAGATACACTGAAAGAAATCAACAACAAGTTCAAACAAGTACTAAAGAAAAATGGTACACCATTTTTAATGGACCATTTCCAGGTATCTATGATGATTGGCATAAAGCAGCCCCTCACTGTATTGGACTTTCCGGAGTTTATCACAAAGGATTTCGGACAAAAGAAGAAGCTGAAAAAGCTTTGAAGGATCACCAAGAAAAGACTTTGAAAAATAATCAAGAAGGACAAAGCAAGGACAAAGAAATCTATCTTGGCCCAAGAACTTTTTCTAAAACAATAAAGCCTCCACCAGAACCAAAGACTTCGATGAGGATACTCGGAAGAGTTCCTTCTTCTATTGATGATTATCAAATTACTTCCCGAAAAAACCATGAACTTCAAATCCAATTTTCAAAATAAAAATTCCATGAGAATCTAAAAAGATTGACCAATTGGTCTGAAAAAGAAAAAACTAACTGTTTTTACATGGTAAACCGAAATATATTCGGAGTTAAAGCCATAATTACTCCCGGAGCATCATCAATACTTGTATTTAATATATTCCAATTTGGACTTATTGAATGTCTTTACTTAAGCAAAAACTTGGAAGAAATAAGTTTGTTCTCATATAGTCTGAAAGAAGCCGTCCAAAATTACAAGAGAAATGTCGCAAAAGATAAAACTATTTTCTTAAATTTCTAGTCAACTTATCCAGACTTTGCTACTAGGCAACCATCAAAGAACTTAATCTTTATTGGAGTAAGCAATAATAGTTTCTCCATGAGAGACGAACCAACCAGTGAAGACTATGATGAAGACAAAATTACTACAATCTTAGCAAACCAACTGACAAGTATTTTCACTTAGTGTCAAATTATTGGAAAAGATTCCTTCATTAAAGCTCTATACAAAGGACCGCATGCTTTGCTCCTAATCAAGACAAGTGGAAAGATAATTAAAGAAAAGGACTTGGCACTACTAACAAACTTTGAACTACCTTTCTACACACTCCAAGGACTATCAATGAACTATCAACCAGCTGTCCTCAACCTACTTTGCTCAATGATAAAATAAAATGGAAATCATGCATGAGAAAGATGCGTTGCAAAAAAGGATTGTCGGCAAGAGGATAAAGACTCAGACGATGCAATAATTGAAGAATGATGTAAGCGATCACATCATCATGTGAATTATTGAAAGGCTGATTGATAGACTGAAATAATGTAAGGACTTTTGTTTAAATTACCCAGCACTCTTAGGCGTATAAATAAGTCCTCTTATGCTGAGGCAAAGGCAGAGTTTTCATTCGGAAAAACCTCTCATCACTGAGAAGTTCTCTTTGAAGAGAATTGTGCTAGCTTCAGATTTGCTAGTCGAATCCTTGAAAGTGGATTCATTAAGTTCTATGTATTTCCTTCTACTTTTCATCGATAAATACTATCTTCACTCCTAAAAATTTTCTCCAACTACGTCACTTCGAAACTATATCGCTATTGAATTTCATTCAACTTGACTAAACGGAAGCAGCAGTGGGCCGAAGAATTCAGAAATAATTTCAAAGAAATCCAAATCAGGTATGACTTATCAACCCTTAGTCTATATTAAGAATTAATCCTGTCTGAAATAGAAAAGATTGATAATACTGATATAGAATACTTACAAATTACAGAAGAAGATGAGAATTATGAAGGAAGTATTTTAATAGATCCAAAGTTATTTCAGAAAATACAAAAAGAAGACTTAAATTTAGCAAAGGATGCAAATATGAAAAAACTTGGAGGAATAATAAAAAGATTTAATCAAAAAGAAAATATCATATATTATGGGAAGATAGTTAATGAAACCCCAATAGATATATCGGAAGACCAATGAAATAGTTGTATACAATTATTAAATAAAAAGAAATTAACTTATCTAAAAAGAAATTTAAAAAAGGAAACACATAGAAAGAAGATAGGATATATCCATATAGGAGCCATACAGGTTTTAATTAAAGTAACCTTCTAGCTAGGAAGGAATAAATTCACCTATAGAATTAGTTTTGAAAGATGATAGAATAACAGATCCAAAGAACAAAATACTGGGAATTATTGAAGGAAATTTAGCTTATGTTAAGTTAAAGTTTGAAATCCACCCAAATATTGGTATACCATTAGATACCCAGAGACTAGATCAATCATTAACTTTAGAACATAGATTCTTAAGGAATAATTTAACGAGACCAGGAGATAAAATCTTCTCAATTACTTAATGTGCTAATTACGCATTAACAAACTCTCATCATAGTATTACTTTCAGAAATAATGATAGAATAGATATACCAAGACTTTTTGAAGAAATAGGAAAAATTTATTACCCTAAAAGAAATGAAATAACTGAACTAGGAATATCCATAAAAAATCCAAAATCATTAAGTTTTCGACAAATTTCAAAACCAATTACTTTTCCTAAACCAGAAAAAACTAATGAAGATGAACATATAAATAAATTATCAAATCAAGTAAGAGATTTAGCTCAATATTTAAGAAATAGAATATGAATAAAGGTGAAGAATTGAGAAAAATTTACCAAGAATTTTATAACAAAATAGAGCAGAATAAAAGGAATATAAAAGACTTTATGGCTATCTATGATCATTATCTTAAAAGAGATTCAGAAAATAGAAATCGAGAACTGATGGAAAAACATATTATAAAAAAAGGAAAAAGAACTTATTAAATTAGAAAATAAAAGAGAAAAATATAGAAAACAAATTATAGAAGGAATAGAAAAAATAGGAAATATTGGATCCTCAAGTTCCAAATCAGCATCATCTAATTATTTTAAAATAGAAGCACCACCTTTTGAAGATAGTGATAACGAATAACTAATGGAAATATACTCAGAATTTGATGATCAAATCGAGAAAGAGATAATAAGTGTGTTAGTAATGAATTTACCTATCGACTGTAAACAATTAATAATTGAAAAAAATAAAAGCTCAGTATAGACAAGAAGACTATTACTTAGCATTTACATCACTAGATATAGAATGGAATTACATGGAAGAAATATGATTGACTTTTGAATATAATAGACTATCATTATCTGATATATATGAAGAATATGACTTATTAGATGATTAAATGAATCAGGAAATATTAATTTCACTGACTAGAAAGGTGGTACCATTTTGGTATCAAAGCTAAATACTTATGGATTCTCAAAATATAGAAAAATTTATACACAAATTAAGTATGTTAGATGTAACAAATCAAGATGTACTAAAAGAATTAATACATGAATTAAAAGCTGAAGCTACCGATGCATGTAATAAACATATGAAATATCATTGTGAGTATTGTGATTGTAAAGAATATGATAGAAAAATAGATTTAATAAAAATATTAATTACTAAATTAGAATTATGGACAAAATAATAATAACCATAGATCCAACAGCTCACAGGAATCAAAGTCACCTGCCTTTGCGCGCCCAAAAGGCAGAGAATTAGAATCCACAGAACAGAGATGGATCCTCAAAAGCAACGAAGAAAATACTTTTGCAATTACAAAAGAAAAATAAAAAATAAAAAGGAAAGTGATTGGACTCGAAGAGAGGTAGGGTGTATTTGGTTCAAACGAGGGGATGAGAGGAGAAGGGAAGGTAGGGGAGTGATTTTAATTTGACATTATATTTGGTTGAGAGAAGGGGAGGGAAGAGATTTTAAAACAACATTACTTTTTAATCCTTATATTATTTATTTAAAAATAGACAAGTGGGGATATTTTAGTCAATGCATATAAAATACTTTAAAATCCCTCCCTTTCCCTCCAAATCCCCCAAATATTGGAGGGGAGCTAAAACTCACTTGGTGAGGGATTTTGCTCCCCTCCCCTCCCCAAAAATTGAACCAAACATGATAGATTTAAAAAAACCTCTTCCCTCCCCTTCAAATACCTCCAACCAAACACTACTATAAAGAGGAAAAGCTCTGCATAAGTGAAGGGAAAGCTCTGCATATTAGCTTTTAAACAAGCTCCTTAATTTTAAATTTTGTTCATTATAAGTAAGTTCCTTCTTTTTCAAAGAGCTTCTAAAAAAATGTTTTTGGCCCAACTTCTACTTTTAAGGAGAAGAGAAATTAAAAAAAAAAAGTTGGGCCAAACAATACCAAAGTCTTGAACTAGAGAAGGGATGCCAACATGAAACAAAATTTGGTGATGGGGCCCACTAGAAATTCAAATGGGAACCAATTCTGGCAATTGCAAAACTTTGCTACATGCCCACCTGAATGGACCTTTTTTTTCATCAAAGTAACCTATTTTTAAAAATAATTTATTTTCAAAAAAATTTACTATAGTAATCTTGTTTTTGCCAAGGTGAAATTTTTTTTTATTATTTTTATGCTGACTACGTGGTGTCAATTTGACTGTCATGTGGTAGCCTTTCATTGGTTATTCGTTTTATAAAAAAAATGCATAGCATCAAGTTTCGTGTTCTGATGAGTGACGCCATTTTAACTAGCGACACTCACCATAACGCACCCCCTCCACCCATTTTCCCCACACTCTTTCTTAAAAATTTAAAACTAATAACACTAAAAAGGCTGTCAAGTGACAGTCAATGGCACCAGTTTGACTAGCGCCACAAAATCAACATGAAAAAAGAATAAAAAAGTCTACCTTGGCAAAAACAAGATTACTTTGATAAATTGTTTCAAAAATATGTTATTTTGATAAATAGTTTCTAAAAATAGATTACTTTGGTCAAAAAGCCCAAATTGACTCCAAACTAAAGTTGCCATTTTGGGATGACTTTACCTAATCACTGCCCTGACCTGATGGTTAGTCATACAGCTTTACTTGTAAGAATACTTTATTAGCCATGTTGACATGATTTTTAGGTTTGAAAGATTGTAAACAGAAAGATAATTGGTTTAGGAGTTTAAAATACTATTCACAAAAATTCTTTTGAAACTAAACTTTCATGAACTAATTTGATTTATTCAAGTGTAAAACATTTTTACTCTAACATCCAATCGTGTATGGTTAAATAATTTTATAATTTAGTTTTGAATTTAATTGATATATTTTTACTGTTTTTTTTTTTTTGTGCAATCAGCCAATTAGAAATAACCATAGTATGAGTGACTTTTAGAGTGTGTTTGAGAAAGCTGGAAAAAAATATTATGCTGATAATCAATTTTTCTATGATCAATTATCATAATCGATTATGATCATAATCTATTTTTTGTTTAGGTCTATTTGTTGAAAAGCGATTTTAAGATAATCTATTTCATTTGAGTTGTATAAAAAAATCACTTTATATAGTGTTACGAAACTAAGGATTGGACAACATTATATAGTGTTTCCCATCTTATGATGCGTTTGATTTGCAAAAAAACTAAGGACTGGACAACAACAAAAAAATTTGTTCCGAGTTTGATTTAAAAAGTTGTCATGGAACAGGACTAAAAAGAGAGTAAGAGAATGGGCTAAAACCAAAAAATTTGTCCCTCACTAAACCATGTGACAATTTTTTATCCCATCCACATACTACACAAAAGGATAAAATTATCTTCACATCTCACTCCCCCTCACTCTCTCTTTCTCTCTCTTCCCCTCCCTCTTATATATATTACCAAACGTTACTATATATATATTTATATATATATATATATATATTTATATATATATAATTTATAATATTTTATTACATTATAATATATATTATATAAATAATATTATATACTATATTTATAATACTTATATATATATATATATTATATAATATCGTAATAGATAATATTATATAATATGTGCTCAAAAAAATATATTATATCATATAATATAATATTTATAATATATAGTATTATATTTTATATTATATTATATTATATTATATTATATTAATAATATATAACATTATAATTTATAATGTTATATTACACTGTAATATATTATAGGTAAAAGTGTATATACATCCTTTGAACTTTAACCCATTTGTAAATAGGCACCTTCAACTATTTTTTCTTCCCAAATAATCATTAAACTCTTACTATTAGTAAAATCAATCATTTAACTATTTTTTCGTCTCAATAAATCCTTAAACTCTTTCTATTAGTAAAATTAATCCTTCTCTTAACTTCTAGTTAGACCACTAACGATAAATAAATTCAACCATTCATTTCGCTCAATTTCAAACCGTTGATTACATTTTTTTAATTTTTTATACAATAATAATTTAATAATTATTAAGAAGAAAATACTTTCAAGCTTACTACTTAACGGGGTTGGTCTAAGCTACACCACCCTAAAATTATACTCCTCCTTACACCACCCATGTGGCAATTTGTGGACCGATTAAATTGCCACATGGATGGTCAAAATATCAACTGTTGGAGTTGTATTAATACTGTATTCAAAGCTTGTATGTAGAGTATACTGCAGTATAATATACATATTTTTAGTATTTATATATTTTGCCCAAAAAAAATTACTTATTATTTTTAATATCTGAAATAATGTATTTGTTAATTTTTTTTATGTATTTCCTATGGTAAAAAAATAATAATAAAAGGGTATTTAAAATCTGGTTCGGGTCAATTTGAATCGAATATTTGAGATAATTTAGCATCCGATTAATGTTAATCAGATCATAATATGCGATGATACGAAGCAAACATCAGAAAATCCACCCAAATTGAAAATCTCAAGTTGAAAAAACGTCAACACACCGAAAATATAATAAATCAAAAAATTTGCAGTGCTTGAAAAACTCGGTGCTTTGAAAAACCAGTAGATCACACTCATCAATAAGAAAATTTCAAACTAATACAAAAACAATCAGAGAATGAAAGACAATGTGAAGCAACACAGAGAACACCCCTCCACCGCGTTGACAATCAACTTCTACGTCGATGGTACCCAGCTTCTACGTCGACAGGTCTGGTCTTGGCGGAAGTTGACGATAGCGGTTCCAGAAAACGCCACCGAAGGGAAGAGCATGTGAGTCGGCGACACTTGGTTGTGCCGGCACCCAGCTTCTGCATCATCGTATCTAGTTCTGGATGGCGAGATCTGAGGATTTGAAAACAGCGGCGAATCTGAGCCGCGATGGTTACCTCGATGGACGACGGGGGATCTGAGGCGCGCGGCACGCGGTGGAGCGGCGGTGAAGTCTGGTCCTGAGGGAAGAAGTTTTTCATAAATGTCATTTAATTTTAATTTTTAAAATTTGGGGTACAAAAAATAATACGAAAATACCAAGGATCTACTTGCAAATACATCATACGGTGCCCATGGTAAATGGTTGAAAAGTCAAGACTGCCATCCTATCACACTCATTGGCTGAGAATGAGACATGTGGGAGGTGCAAAAAGTGGTGTAGAAATTGGGTGGTGCACTATAGCCACACCCCTGCTTAACGTTGCAATATCGTTTTCAATTTTTTTTTTTTATGATCAATATCCTTTTCATTTATACTTACATAATGAACATGTACAATATTTATATTAAAGTTGTTATTGAAATGAAAACGTTTACTAAATTTTTCACTTGAATATTGAAGATTATATTAGATTTATTATTATTATTATTATTATTATTATTATTATTATTATTATTATTATTTCTTCATGATCTAAAATTAACACAGTCTACATACTAGTATATTAGATATATAAATTATTATGTTTAGACACTAGTCAATTCCTAAAAATAAAAAATACTGAACGGTTGGATTTACAAATTATTTTATATTGATAAAATAAAAAATAAAAAATAATATTCTTTCCCTTAATATTTATTTTGTTTTATTTTTATAAAAAAATTAATCAACGGTTTAGATTTAAGCAAAATAAACGGTTGGATGTATTCATGAATTATGATCTTATAAAAAGATTGATTTTATTTATATTAGGAGTTTAAAGATTAATTGGGACGAAAAAATAGTTTAAGGATTAATTTTACTAATAGCATGAGTTTAAGAACTAATTGGGAAGAAAATATAGTTGGAGGTGTCTATATGCAAATTAGTTAAAGTTTGAGGGGTGCGTATGCATTTTTCCCTATATTATATACTAGTGTAGTTGCCCGTGTGAGACGCACGGGCATCCGTTAGATGATTATTTTCGTAATAGTTTATTATAAATAATTTCAACATGAACAACATTAAATATATTAATTTTTTAAAAATAAAATAATACTATTATGTGCAATAGTTGGATCATATATTAAATAGTTAATGAATAACATGCTACATGACAATTTTATTTTATTTTTTTGGTTTCTTAGGGTATCCTCCGCGCGTAACTACGGAGACTAATCCCTTGAGCCAAGTAGGACCACAAGGACGACAAAGCTCTCCCTCAAGAGTTTTAACGCTGCATTGCCAGGGCAAAGATTCATTATTTCTATGATAATACGGATATGAGTTCATGATATGCAATATGTTAATCCTTTAGGATTATGAAAATAATACACATTTCCAAGATATTATATTTTATTGTATTGAACATTTCTTTAACAACAACTATAGAAGATATTTTGATGAAATAAAACAATAGAAGATAGTTCTTTAACAAAAAAAAATTATTAAAACTTTATTACGTGTATCAAATTCATTTGGGAAAAAAATTATTATCTAATTAATAATAAAACCAACTATTAATAATAATTAAAAGCAGTCATACTTTGATATTGAACACTAATTTAAATCTGTATGATTTTGTTATTTATGGTAAGTTATAATCTTGTGTTATGTTCAATTTAAGTATCATGTTATTTCTTCTTTTATTAATTTCTCGTTTTCCGTAAGTTTTTATATTCTCATGGATTAAAAGTAACAATTTGAATTAAAAAAATTGGTATAAAGAATAAAAAAAATCATAAAGCTATTGTAAAAGCAATAAATATTACGAATCAAAGGTAAAGAAAATGAAAATAAATAATAAATATCAAACTATAATTATTAAATTATAAAAATAATTGTTAAATAAAGAAAATAAAATCTTCAAGTTGTTAGTGGACCCCGCGCAGTTGTCAATTGTCGCAAATGTAGTCCACGCTAGTCACACGTGTGACTAATTCAATTATGTGCCGTAAAATCATCCAACCAATTGTTTATTAATAAGAATCAATATTAAATTGTTAAAAAAAGCGAAATAGGAGCTGGAAGCTGGAGGCTGGAGGCTGGACACGCCCGTTGTAACACCCCTCCTTTGGGACATCACATGGTTAACCCGTTACGGAAAATAAAACTTGAATTCGCTGGTTACTTTCGGAAAATAATATTTTCTTAAGTTGTTATCATCTCTCAAAACAGTGATAAATAAATTTTTTTCTTTTTCTTTTCGGCAACCACAACAACAACGTAAGTATAACCGTATATATACATACATACAAATATATATATATATATATATATATATATATATATATATATATATATATATTCATCATATAACTATACTGCATCCTACTGTTTTCAAACCTAGACCTTTATAAGTATAGGTCCTTATTGAAAAACAACAACATACGAAAAATAAAACCTAAGCTGGTCACACCTATAAGACAGACATAATAGTAGCAAATAAACATCGGCATGCCCCGAACTCAGGAACCTTCTTCTAGTATACATCATATATCCCTTGAGCGGTTCATCTGACCTCCCCAAATATAGAGCACAGCAGAGAAAATCCTAATAGAATAATGCAATAGTGAGAAACCAATATATGGATTTAACACGATAACTACATGCACGACACAAAAGAAAACATATATACATATACATTTCTATAAATAAACAAGTAGTCTATCATTATTGGGTTTCATACCCGATCACCGTCTTTTGAAAACAAATGTATGAACACTTGAACTTTCAACGTCTAACGTTTCACTTAATCTCCGGAGATCCCAACACCGTGTAAATGAGCTGATCAAGCTCGATTGCTAGGTATTTTAGGCACAATGTGGCATGGAATACCATACATAACAACGTAGCACAGAATACCTTATTTATCAAGGTACCATACATAACAACGTAGCACGAATACCTTATCA
This sequence comes from Sophora flavescens, assembly GCA_030762895.1. Classification (NCBI taxonomy): domain Eukaryota; kingdom Viridiplantae; phylum Streptophyta; class Magnoliopsida; order Fabales; family Fabaceae; genus Sophora; species Sophora flavescens. Next base: position 153,196,003 of record CM061066.1, read on the forward strand.
TTAAGGTATCATACATAAGAACGTGGGCACGTCTGCTAGTGTATGCATATAAAACATTTTGTTCTCGTCATTTTTCTTTGTATTCATTATTCTCTTGTCGAAGCTCAAGATGGCTTACGACTATTCGTAATTTTCAATGTGTTATATTTTTCAACGTTAACACAGGACACGAAGTCCGAATGCTCAATCACAAAACCTTAGACCTTGCAATCAGTCTTAGGTTCGTGGTGATAGAAAACAATATTCACCATTAACAACATTCATTACAACTTGAATATGACACAAAGTCCATAACAACGTAACACGGATCAAAGATATTCGTGCTTATATTAAATAACACTAGTATCGCGACGTCTCTGATACTAGGTTAGCATTTCAACGATAACACTGTTTTCGTTATGTGAAAAACAAATCCAAAACAAAGTCTCCGCAACTTATCCAAGTTGTCGAAAATAACATCGTTTAGTAACATTCATTTACAGAAAATCCTTTGTAAAATCATCAATTACTTGAAATATTTTTCCTGAAAACCCTATGTTTCAAAACAAGGAATAGTCACTTGAGACTACAAAAAAATTATTGTTGTTTTGAGAAAAATACTTTCTGTAACCGCTTTTTCAGAACTAATTGGCATCTAACGTTTTAAAAACCTTTTAAGTCAAAATTGGACCTTTTCTCCTTAAATAATTTTCTAAAATCATAATTAAGTTATTTTTGAAGATTAATTTCTTAAACTAACTTTTTATAATATTACGGAATTTCTTACGTAAAATTTATAAGTACAAAAATAATTTCATGGTTACGTCCTCACCGTGACTCATAGTTTACTTTTACACTGATAAATCATTAAAATAATAATATTTTCCACCATGTCTTAATTTTCCCAAATACTATTTTCCATCAATATTATATTCCAATGTTTCACCGTTAAACATTGAATATAATTTATAAAGCTTCTTAAAGCTTTTATCTTGTTAATTGATTGGGTACTAACCACTGTCAGGCTTCTCAAACAACAATCAATAACAACATCATAGCAATATTCTCAGGCAGATCATGCATCACAACATTATAATATATAACTGCAAATAAACAATTAAGTGCAGATAAACCATCACAGATAAAAATAACACAACTGAAACAAACACCACAGATAAATAATAAAGATATCAACTAGATAGCACGTAGCCATCGAAAAAATCCCTCAGGCAATCCCCTCTTACCTCTCGAAGAACTTAACTTTCGATTAAAAACTTTGCCACGGAAATCGTTGACACACGTACACGGTACAATTCTTTATCCTTCAACAAACCACAATCAACCAATCAAATTCACACAGATACAATCACCTATACACTAAGGATAGGTCACGACCATGATGAGTTTTTTGTGGCTAAAAACTTCTAAAATTCTAAAGTCCTTGGATTAATGATCCTTAATACCTAAGACATAGGATTAGTGATTATTCATAAAAGATTGAATCAAAAACATCCAATCCTCCAAAAACCTAGGTTTGGTCATGATGAATAAATGGAGTAAGAGATTTTAGTTTGATACAAGGATTTGGATTCAATATAGTTGCATACTGGAAGGATGAAATACAAGATCATTTTCAAAAGAAATGAACAAAAGTTCCTCCACCCTCACATGCATAGTTTCGGCCTTAGAGAGAAAAGTAGGGAGGAAAACTTTGTTTGCAACAAACTCTTGGATTATGATAATAGAGATGATAACAAACTCATAGAAATTGATTTCATATTTTTAGGAATTTTATATGATTTTCTATAGAATTTAAAACTTTCTAGATCTAGAAATTGAAAATAATGATCATGGCTTCAAAACACAAAAATAATTGAAGAACATGATGATGATTGAATGAGATAAGTATGGTATACCTCTTATAAATGAAAAATTAGAAAGGAATCAAGTAGTTCCTTCACAAATTTTGGTTATGGAACTTATGAACTTTGAGAGAAGAAGTGAGGAAGAAGATGAACTTAGAGAGAAAACGAGTGGAATGGCTTAAATTATGTGTGTTGGACATGGGATTTGGGGGGCTAAAGGTTCCGATTTGTTTTTCATTTAAGGACAAAGGTGTAATTTCACTTTGGGCAATTCTGTGATTAAGTTAGGACTTAAGGACATTTTGGTAATGTCATGCCAAAAGTAATCATGAAAATTATGTGGTTGAGGTTGAAGGAGAGGTGGATGGTTTGTGACCACAAAATCAAGAGGAAGTAGCCAAATTGAACTTGTCTTGCCTTAACCATGGTTAAATTTTAACCAGGATAGGTTAAGTTAGGGGTATTTTGGTCTTTTTATACTAAACTCGTCATTACCTTCATTAATTGCTAGGTGAGTCATCCCTATGACTCACCACCCTAGGTGGCATGATATCTCAACATCTGATGTCGGGTTTTGTCTCTGCACGTCCGTTCTCGACTCCGTCGATTACCCAATTTAGGGTTTTACGCCCGAATCACGTATAATAACCTATTTATTTTGAAAATTTTCAAAATAACCTATACAGTTGAAAATGAGATATAAAATCTATTCATTTAGTTCTCAGGTCAAAATTAGGTTTTCTGCTCAGTAAAATCTTACAGTCAGTGAAAACACAGACCGGGTTCCGTCTGAATTTTCAACCAACAATTTAACCATATACTTATAAAAATAAGTATATTATGAATATGACTTTGGTTTTCCCAAAATCATTTTCTAAGTTTCAGATAAAAATATAAAACGTTAATTTGTATTTATATCGATCTTAGAAAGCGGAAAAAAATCGGGGTGTTACACCCATAACATGTGTCACCGCCGGGTTGGTGAACAGTAAACTAATGCTCTCCATTGTTTGCACCTGATTAAATAGTGTAAATAAAAAATAATAATAATTAATATTACTTGATTAAATTAGTCGAAACAGGAGGAGGAAATGTTAGGCGGGACCCGTTCTAGACACGTGTCACTTCGTCATTCGAATACAACATCATATGACTCCAAACTGCAACAAGTTCCCGAAATAATGATCCCAAATGGTAATGAATAATAAATGTTTGCAATAAAAGACAAAAGTTAAATTAAAAGAAAACCAAAAAAAATTGTTAATTAAAAAAATAAATTTTTTAAATAAAATAAATGTTTCAATTTAATTTGTTTTTAATTCAAAAATTTTTTACATAAATTTTTTTAATAGAAAATATATTTTCTAAAAAATCCAAAAAAGATTTACAAAATTGAAATTTAAAAAAGATTTTGTTTAATTTAAATTTTTTTTGTTACTAAAAAATATTTTTTAGAATTTTTAACTTTAAAAAAATTTAAAAAAATTAATTTAGATTTTTTTAAGAAAATATAATTTAAAAAATGTGTTTGCATAAAAAATAAAAATAAAAAAAGTTTAATAACGCTAAAAAAATTTAAATTTTTTTCTTAAAGAAATTTAGGAAAAGTAACTTTTTAAAATTTAATTTTAAATCTTTATAAAACATTAATTAAAGAAATTTATAAAAAATCTAAATAAATTATTTAAAATAAAAAAATGGCTTAATTTAAATTCTGTATTAATTAATTTTTTTTAAAAATTAATATAAAATATATTTTATATAAAAAAAATCAAAAAAAGTAAAGCAAATTAATTTTAAAAAATTTTATTTTAAAAAAAATTGAATAATATTTTTTACTAAAAAATAATATTTTGAAAAAATTTATTTTTTTTGAAAAAGATTTTTTAAAAAAATTAAAAAATTAATTATTTTATAAAAAATTAACACTATTTTAAATATGTATGATCCTGTTATTTAGGATAAGTTATAATATTGGATTATTATGTCCAATTTAAGTATCAGATTATTTCTTCTTTTATTAATTTCTCATTTTCCGTAAGTTTTTATTTCTCTTGGATTAAAAGTAACAATTTGAATTAAAAAATTTGGTATAAAGAATAAAAAATCATAAAGAAATAATAGAAATAATTTTTAAATAAAGAAAAGAAAATCTGCAAGCTGGTAGTGGGCCCCGCGCAGCTGTCAATTGTCGCGAATGTAGTCACGCTAGTCACACGTGTGACTAATTCAATTGTGTGCCGTAAAACCATCCAACCAATTGTTTAACCTCCACCAAATTAAATAGTTTAAATAAAAATCAATATGAAATTGTTAAAAAAAGCGAAACAGGAGCTGGAGGCTGGACATGCTCGTAACACGTGTCACCGCCGGGTTGGTGAACAGTAAACTAATGCTCTCCATTGTTTGCAACATATTAAATAGTATCAATAAAAAATAATATTAATTAATATTAATTTGTTAAATTAGTCGAAATAGGAGGAGGAAATTTTAGGCGGGACCCGATCAAGACACATTTCACATCGTCATTCGATTACAACGGCATATGGCTCCAAAGCTGTAGCACGTTCACCAAATAATGATCTCAAATGGTAACAAATAATAAATGTTTTCAATAAAAAAAACAAAAGTTAAATTAAAAGAAAACCAAAAAAAATATTAATAAAAAAATATTTATTAAATAAAATAAATGTTTTAATTTATTTTTTTTAAATTCAAAAAGTTGTTATTAGAAAAGTTAATAAAAATTATCTTTTCTAAAAAAAACCACAAAGGATTATAAAATTTAAATTAATTTGTATTTTTTTTTTCTAATACATTTTCTTTTAAAAATTTAACTTAAAATTAATTTAGAAGATATTTAATTTATTTTTTAAAAAAATAAATAATAAAAAATAATTTCGTTTAAAAATTAAAAAAAATATTTAATCTAAAAAAACATTTTAAACATTTTTAATATAAAAAATAATTAGAAAAATAGCTGAAAATAAATTTAGAAAATGATTAATTTAAATTTTAAAAAATCCATAACAAAATGTTGTTTGTAAAAAACTAAAAAACTAAAAAAAATAAATTTAATTAAAAAAAAGGGCTTAATTAATTTTTTAGTTTTAATTAATAATTTTTCTAAAATAAGGTAACTAAAAATATATTTTTATAAAAAATTATCTATAAAAAATCAAAAAACAAAAAAACATTAATTAAAAAAAATTAATTTAAAGAATATAAATCATTTTTGTTACTTAAAAATAATATTTTAATACAAAAATTATTAAATAAAAAGGTTTTTTTTAAAGTAAAAAAATAAAAAATTAATCACATTTTTTTTAAAAATTATATTTTAAAAAAAGGCAACATGTGTCGCCATTTGGGTTCTAATTATAATTTTTTTTAAAAACAATTAATTAAAAATATATTTTATAAAAAATAAAACAATTTATTTAAAATAAAATGTCATTTAAAATAATAAATGAATTTTTTTACTTGAAAATAATATTTTTTTAAAAAAATTTAAAAAAAATTAAAAAAAAATATAATAAAAAAAATATTTTAAAAAATTGATTTTTGATAAAAAAAATAATTACTTTATTTAAAAAATTACTAAAAAAAATATGACACGTGTTGCCATTAGGGGATCTACAATGAAAACCCAATCACCTTATTAGTATATACTAGTATTTTTGCACTCGTGTGATGCAGGGGACATCAGGATAAGACTTATGAATTAGTTATGCTGATTCATAAATTTCCAGTTATACATTTCTTTGTTTGTGAGAAGTCGTACTCACACTTCCAAATGATCCTCGATGTATTAAACATTTGAGTGAATTGATTTAACGGAATCCATTGGTCGGGATCCCTTAAAGTGTTGTTGAGAAAAGTGGTTATGACTATTTTTCTTGAGTTATAACCCAGATAATTTCGGGATAGCAGAAGTTTCTTGGTGAAACTTAGTTTCGTCACTTCTATTTTCGATAGAGGTGAAAGTCATCATTTTGTAAATTCTTTGTATTAAGAATAAGAATTAATCCTCTTGGGATTAGACATTATTCACTCCTTGATTATTTGAATCCGTTGGAAGATTCTTGTGGAAGAATGAACATTATTAGATTCATGTTTGTAAATGTGTATTGATCATGCATTTTTACACCCACGAACCTGATGGAATGATCTTTTTCCATACTGGATGTTCCAATATCCTTCAAATTAATGAAATTCTTTTCTATGCTTATGTGAAAGTGGAAGCCAGAAAAATTTCTTTTATTGAGAAATTCTTTTATGATCACCAAGGTCCTGTCTTGTTGCGGTTCGAATGTACTTTTCGTCATTGATCATTTTACTTCTACGTACTTTCCAAATGTTGTTGATGTGTGACTTATCTCGTCAGTCGTGAGTTGAATGTCTCTACATCAAGATGTACAATTGAGACCTTCCTTGTTGAGATGTTGGTATTCCTTCAATCTTTGTTACGAGTTTTCTGAAGACCTGTACGAGTCTTGCATGAATTCAAGTGATCGTTGATCGACTGGTGAAGTTTACATCTTCTTACGAGTTAGGATCCACAAGTAGAGTTAGTGAACCAAATAGTATATCAGAGAATTGTTCAGACTTCATAGCGTATATTCAAGTGTTGTTTCAGATGAAAACCGGAAGTTTATCAATGTGTATCAACTAGGTTTACTTTAAGTGTTAAGGACTAAGTTGAGACTAAGTCCAGCTGATCATCCTTAGTGGGATGGATAAGGAATGAGGTGACCTATTTTAGCAGGTTATCTGGGAAATAGTGTGGTACCTAAATTTTTGTCATCTTTATGGTAAGACGAACCAGAGTTGATAGGAGTTTCGTTAGTGTATAGGTGTGAATGGTATTATGAGAACCCTTAAGTTCAACATTTTGAGTGAGATGATTACAATGGACTTTATGATCGAGATAGATATATCATTAAAGGAATTTAGAGTAGTGATCAATATTTATGGTTAATGGTTGACTTAGTGAGTCCGAGAATTAATGGAAAAAAAAAATATGGTAGTTGTCCTTAAGCTGAACGAAAATAGTAAATAGGCGTTCTTGAATGAAACTCAGTTGTTAGAAATGTTTAAGAATTATGATTTTGGATAATTCAAGTTGAAGTGATTCCCTTTGGTTGTAATTGCGTGGAGAAATGTAATTGTATTCTTTAAGATTGAAAGGAATGACTATGATATAATTTGGAGTGGTGGAATATGTTCAAAGGAAACTAAGACTACAATTGTGTGCTTTGGGTTGAAAGTTAAAATATGTAGTAAAGTAAAGTTAGTGTTGAACTTGATATTCGTTGTGAGGATAAGGTGTGGAAGAAGTTTTGTTAGCAGACTAATTTGGAGGCAAGAAGTGATTAAGCTTTGATTATGTCTTTCGAGTGTGATAAGCTATGATGAAATGTTTATAATCTTTGAGGTCTTATTTTGGTAAAAATGTGGTTGATGATCCATAGTAGAAACTGGACATTTTTTTATTCAAGATTGCCATTGGGGAGCGTTCACCTGGATTTCTTGGCTTTGTTTTAGTGCAACTCCTAGGGGTTATGGTCTTAGAAAAATTATGTTTTATAATATCTTTTCTCGGTTGCAAATATATAAGATAAGGGTACGTAGGATACAAGCATTTCCTTGTATAAGTGATAGAGTTAAGTCTTCGAATGGAGGAATTGTTAGGAGTTGTGTATTTCCTTGGACAATAGGGTAGATGTGCATGGGAAATTTCTTAAACCAGGGATACTAACGGGGCTTGAGAATCAAATTAAAAATGAGAGGAAAAAGGAGGATATGAAATCGAAGTAGGCAAAAGATTCAAGTGGAATTAATAAGAGAACGAATTATGATGGATGTGGTAAGATTCAATTTCAATAAGATTGAATTTCTTAGGTTCTTGGAGAAAGTTTATCATGTGCAATTCAGGAATGTTATGATGTTTTGATTGGAAACTAGAAAAGTGTGAATTTGATATGACTAGAAGAGTAGACTAAGCCAATTGGACTAAGACTATGATTGCATCTCTTGAGTGGAATGTTAAGTGATGTTATATAAAGTTAGTGTTGGTTTTGAGCTGTGAAAGTTAGATATTGGAGAAAGTTTGAATTCATATGGATCTATATTGAGAAGTGAGGAGATTTAGCATTGGTTTTGTTCTTTAAAGTGTAATAGACTAAGATAAAATATTAAGGTAGTGGAGAGAATGTGGTAGTGAAAAGTTTCGAGGATAAATAGAATGGCATAAGAATTGATTCTGTTATAATGTTATAGATGAAAGGAATGAAGCGATGAAATACAAAATAAGATTTTAGGGTCAAAGTGTAATTACAAAATCCTGTTTAGTTTTGAGCTACGAAATTTCGAGGACGAAATTTTTTTAAGAGGGGTAGTAATGTAACACCCCGATTTTCGCTGTTTCGTAATATCGATGATAAATATATAAATATATATTTTTATCCGAGACTTAGAAAATGATTTTTTTATAAACCAAGGTCATTTCCTTGTTATACTTATTTTTATAAGGTTACAGGAAAGTTTTTGGTTGAAAACTCAGACGGAAGCCGATCTGCTGTTTTCTGTGTTTTTACTGACAGTAAAAGTTTACTGCTCAGAAGATCTAATTTTTAATCATTAACGAGATGAAAAATATTTTTTATCATATTTACTATGATACTGAAAGTTTTGAAAATTTTGGAAAAAAATTAAAGTATTATGTTTGTTGCGGGCTTATACGACGAGATGTCTCTAGGCAGAGTCTGAGTCAGATGGATCGGGAAGTCGGCAAAGTAGCAGAGACATTGGATTGACCAACTTGATTAGCATTCAGGATGAGTTTATCCTATCATAAATGGCAATAATAGCACATTTATGGCAACATTTAGTTTTGTTATGAAATGACCAAAATACCCTTGTCTTTTTATGACAATTCCTACAAAATGCCATTTGACAAATTGACCCAAAACTCTTGCCAAATCCACACGGCTCCAACATTGTCTTCTTCTCCAAGTATTTGAATTCTTCTCCATTAAGCATTTGAATTCTTCTTCATTAAGTTTTGACTTCTTCTTTAAGAAGTTTTGAATTCTTCTTAACCAAGTTTTGACTTCTTCTTCTCCAAGTTTTGATTGCTTCTTCATTAAGCATTTGTTTCTTCTTCATTAAGCTGGTTGCTTCCTCATTTAAATAGGATGTCTCCTTCCTTAAGTCATTTTTTTTCCAAATTCATGATTCTTGCTCCAAAGAGTTCATAACTCGTCCGATTTTGCAGAGCCATTCTGATCAGTTTCTATTTTGAATCTCGAAAAACTTTCAACATGAAAGTTGTTCATCTTTCTCTCTTATTTCCAACGACATAAAGATCATACAAAACGGATAAGTATGTTGAGAGATATACCCAAAATACCGAAACTGTTCTGAAACCCTAACTTGGTTCATCTTCTCCCTTAAGTTCTCAAGAACACCATGAGAAATTCTTGAAGAACATCATCCAAATCATCATTTTCTTTGATCATCAAGAGGTAGTCTTTCTTAATCTTTCTATTCTAAGCTTTTCTCTTCATAAGATTCTTGAGTTGATGCATTTGATCAACATGTTCTTCATTTGTTTGAAGTTCTTGAAACTAGATTGAAAAATTCATAACTAATTCTAGAAAAATCCTTTTGACATGAAACCAATTGCTATGATCTTATAATCATCTCTATTTTCATCATCTAGAAGCACAAGAGCATGAGAAATTTCTTTCCCTAATTTCTGGACTGGGCCGAACCTAGGTCAAAGTTGTGTTCTTAGGTTTTGTTTCAATTTCATGTCTTGATTCATGATTATATCTTGATAGTTCTTGTATTCAAGTATATAGAAGATCAAAAATCTAACTTGAGCCTATTTGATTCTTCAAAAACCGAAACCCTAGGTATGAGCACTTGTTGGTTTTATGATTCAAAAGTTGTTTGTAACATTTGAATCTAACTCTAGGTTTTGTATGTTGATTAAATCCAAGAGTTTAGAAATTTTAGAGATTTCTAACTCCAAACTCAGCCTTGGCCGAAACCCTAGTTCTTGGAACTAGATGAGTTTTAGTTCATGTTCTTGGTTCATAATCATGGTTAAAGTGATTAATCATGCTTAAGTAACTTATGGATCATTAATCCCTAAGTTAACCAAATTTTAAGTTTCCTAACCTAGAAAATTGGGTAAAGCCGAACCCTAACCCCATTGATTTAAGTGTGTTGTTGTTTGATTTGATTTATTTTGGTTGCAATTCGTTTGAAGGAAACTACGGAGTTAGCTGATTTACACTGACGAAGAGGAATCGAATCGTGTTCGGGAGATTATTTAGTTCGAGTCTTCTAGAGGTAAGGGAGCTTGCCTGATGGATTTTTCTCAATAACCATTTGTTTGTTGACCATTTGCTTGTTGTGTATTATGTATAATTGATGTGGTTGTGGTTATCTGATTATGTGGTGTATGTTGTGTTATATATCTGAGTATCAGTGTTTGATCTGTTTTAAATTATTTATTTGAATATGATATTGCTATGGTACATTATCTGTCTAGTGGTTTGTTGTTGAATGTTGCTTGTGAGTGTTGTTTGAGAAGCCTGACTGTGGTCAGTGCACAACCGATTAATCAGATAAAAGCTTTAATAAGCTGTGCAAATTATATTCAATGTTTTATGGGAAACGTTGGAATATAATAGTGGTGAAAAGTATTATTTTGGAAATTTAAGGAGTTTTGATGATGATAATTTATTAGTGTAAAAGTAACTCGAGTCACAATGAGAGCGAAATTGTGAAAATGTTAAGTACTGCTAATTTTTATGTAAGAAAGTTTGTAATATTATACAAAGTTATTTTATGAAATTAATTGTTGAAAAGAAGTTAAGATGATTTTAGAAAATATTTTCAGTGGAAAAGTTAAGTATGGGCTTGAGAAGCGTTAAAAGTGATAATTGATGATTGATTTGGAAAAGTATGTTGATAGATTTGGAAAAGTATAGAAGGAAAGTATTTGGAGACGGCAGTACATATTTTAAGGAAGTTAAAACCTCAAGTGACTCATAATTGTGAAAACCAAGTTTTATTATTTAAGGATTTTATTGATGAATTTCCAATTTTTGGAAAAAGAATTTATGAAAACAAAACTGATTTCGTGTTAATAGTGGTGTGGAACTTAGTAACCGAGACGTCGGGGTACTAAGGTTCTGTGTTGAGATGGACTCAGTCATTTGGACTTTGAGGGCCTATATTGTATACATGAGGTATACTGTGTTGAAACATTGAAGATGTTTCTAGTGCCACGAACCTACGATTGGTGCACCAGTCGGGAGGTGTCGCGATTGAGCACTCGGACTGTGAGGTCCTATGTTTTGATAAATGTTTTATGGACAGTGAGGTCCTATGTTTTGATGAAAGTTTTATGGACAGTGAGGTCCTGTGTTGTGATGAAAGTTTTAAAAAGTGTTTTAAAACTATGTGAGTCGTAAGCCATTTTGAGCTTCGGCAAAAGAAAGAATGAGCACAAAGAAAAGAACAAAACAAAAGTGTTTTGCATGCATGTGGCAGACGTGCCTGCGATTTGTGGTTTAATGCATTAATTACCGGCGGCTGAGGTAATTACGATATGCATATCTCATTGTGCCTTGGAGGACATTGGGATCCCCATCTTACTTGCTAATGGTATAGTGCCACTGGTTGTGGACATTAGCAATGTGTTTGACCTTGTGAGTGCCTGGCTATGTATGCCTTTGTTATTTTAAGATGGGAAGAGGTTGCGCACCTGTTGGCAGTTAGCCAAGTTAGCCAGTGTGGCTTTGGAGTCTGATCAACTCATATGATGTTGGGATATCTCATGAGATTAGGACAAAAAGTAGATGATGAATAGAAGTGTCATGCATAATTTTATGGATGATGTTTGGGGTGTTGAACCCATTGATAGACTATTAGTTTATAAATGCTCGTGTGGTAAATGTATATGTGTTATGTGGTGTCGAGCATTTAGTTATTGGGTTAAAACCATATATTGGCGTCTCACCCTTACACACACATTTCAGGATTCTTCTAAGTTCGATATTGTACCTTGGGTACTCTATCACAGATGGTGCAGAGGAGTTTGTCTAAGTCACTCCGAGACTTAGATGTAGTTGCTTGATGAGGTATTATTTGCGGAATAACTCTTAGAACGACCAGCTTAGGGTTAAGACTTAGATTATTTTGATAGTATGTATGAGTTTGGCTCAGAGAGCCTTTATTTTATAATGGAACGTTTGAGGCTCGGAGAGCCTATCTTTTGAATGAAAATCTAAGCTATTTCTTTTAGTTTTGTAAAGCTTATGGCTATAACTATTATTTTTATGTATTGATGCCTGGTTGAATTTAGTGTAGCTAGAATTCTGGAGTGAAATTGTAATCATTTTAACAGGTGTTATTTTATTTTGGATGTCCGAATTACAGAGGAGACTCTGTCGAAATTTTTGTAAAACTACTATCTTGTATTTAAGTATATCCTTTAAATTAAATAGGTTTGCCAAGCTATGATAGTAAGTTTGTGTGTTGATTATGGCTTAGGTATGGAGTCATGACAAAAAATTTTATACCCAATTTCAGACATTTATGTACTTATATAAGTTATTTTCCGAAAGCACCAGCAAATTATCTTTTAATTTTATTTTCGCACGTGTTTAGAAAGTAATGCCCAAGGGAGGGTGTTACACCATTGGATTTGGTTCAATTTAGAGCCTCAAAAAATAAATTTTAAAAACAGTATTATAAAGAATATATGTTTAAAAAATAAATAAATAACTTTAAATTATTCAAAATAATCCACTGGTTGACAATTCTTCTACTGTTACAGGAACATTAGAAGAAAAGTTGTTAATTGATAAAGTGATATACATATTGAATATTAAAATATATGTAAATATTAAAATATAGTAATTGGTTCTGTTCCAAAATAAACGAATTAATAACCATTGGGTTTGGTTCAATTCAGAGACGTGCACAAAAAAACAAGAACCAACTTAATGGGTTGTTTTGGATTTTCAAATTCATCGAATTATTGGGTCGAGTCTTACTATCCTAAACTTTTTCGAAGAACACGGTAGCTTTGCTACCTTTCCTGGCTAAAAATATTTAAAAACAAAAAAATTATAAACTTTAAAAAGTTAATAACAATATCCAAACCAATTAAAATTGGTTTGGTTTGATTCGATTCGAACCGGAAAATATTCAAATATATATATATAAAAAATATATAATATATAAAATTTTAGATTTTAAACTATTAAATTATATATACATTAAAATATAAGTATATAAAAATTGAAACATCAAGAACACGACAACTCTACTTTTACTGTTTGCCAATTTATAATTGGTTGACAGTGTAAAAAAACTTTACACTGTTAGTTTATACAAATAAACTCAAAAAAAAGTATTAGAAAAAAAAATATTAGGAAACAAATTTTAAAAATTAAGGAAAACGAAAAAAAACTTTAAAAAAATAATTTAAAAAAATCATTATAAAAAATATTTTAAAAGAAAAAAGTAATTAGAAAAAAATTGAACGAAAAATAATTAGAAAAAAAAATTGTTAAAAATTTTTTTTTTCAAAAAATTAGGAAAAAATTATTAGGAAAAAGTAGATTTTAAAAAATTAGAAAAATACAATTATTTCGAAAAAAATATAAATTAATTAGAAAAAAATGTTTAAAAATATTTTAAAAAATTAGGAAAAACATATTTGAAAATTTATTTAAAAAAAGTAAAGTACGAAAAAAAATTAGAAAAAATTATATAAAAAATATTTTTTAAAATTAGGAAAATAATAATTAGAAAAAAATATTCTAAAAAAGTATAAAAATTAAATTAATTAGAAAAAAATGTTTTAAAAAATCAATTGGATAATAAACATTTTAAAAAAAGTAAATTAGAAAAAAACTTATTCTGGGAAAAAATAAATTTTTAAAAAAATAATATAAAGAATATATGTTTAAAAAATAAATAAATAAATTTTAATAATCCCAAATAATCCACCGGTTGACAAATCCTTCTACTGTTACAGGAATAGTAGAAGAAAAGTTGTTAATTGATAAAGTGATATACATATTGAATATTAAAATATATATTAATATTAAAATATAGTAATTGGTTCGGTTCCAAAATAACCGAATTAATGACCATTGAGTTTTGTTCAATTCGGAGCCATGCATAAAAAAGAAAAAAAAATGAATCAATTTAATTGGTTGGTTCGGATTTTCAAATTCATCGAATTATCGGTTCGAGTCTTACGACCCTAAACTTTTTCGAAGAACAGGGTAACTTTGCTACCTTTCCTAGCAAAAAATATTTAAAAAACTAATATAAACTTTAAAAAGTCAATAACAATATCCGAACCAATTAAAATTGATTTGGTTTGATTCGGTTCGAACCGGAAAATATTAAAAAATATATATATATACATATATTTATAAATAAAAATATTAAATTATATATACATTAAAATATAAGTATATAAAAATTAAAACATCAAGAACTCCGACAACTCTACTTTTACTGTTTGCTAATTTATGATTGGTTGACAGTGTAAAAAAACTTTACACTGTCAGTGTATAAAAATAAATTTAAAAAAAACTATTAGCAAAAAAAAATTATTAGGAAAAAAATTTAAAAAATTTAGGAAAACGTAAAAAATATATATATATAAAAAATTTAAACAATTTTAAAATAAAAAATAAACGTAAAAAAAGGTAAAGTTTTTTTTAAAAATAGTAAACAAAAAATTAAATATTTTTTTAAAAAATTACTTTTAAAAAAAACAAAAAAAGGCAAAAAATCATAGTTCTGACATGTATATGTACAGTAAAATTATCTATCCAACTTTTATATATTAGTATATATATATATATGTGTGTGTGTGTGTGTGTGTGTGTGTGTGTGTGTGTGTATATTATCACAAAGGTATTGCAGTAAATTTAACATTATTTTGTTTATCCTGTCCGTTGTTCATCACACACTCTACAAGATAAAAAGTTGTCCAGTAACTTTGCAAGTTTTTCTTGTGTTGTTTTCGTTGTCTTGTACCTCAATGCAAATCAAACACACTCTTAAGGTAATTAGGATAAAAGTCAAACATGTTTAGTAATATGTCAATTTATGATTAATTGATAATAAAAAAATTCTTTATACTGATAATTCATACCAATTAAATACTTTAATTTTTTTACAATAATTATCTAAAACACATGTAATCATTATTTATGTATTATTACGTCTATTTTTTATGTAGGAAAAATGCTTCTTGATTATCTGCTATATACATTCTTATAAGCTGCTTATCAAAAAAAAAAAAAAAATTCTTATAAGCTTAAAAATTTCAGTATGCAACACCCTTTTAGTAGCTTCAAAGATATATATGTAAATTTTATCCGTACCCACGCATACCCGTGGATAATATTTGTAATGGGTAGAAAATAGGTATCTTAATGGATACTCGTGGGTGAAATAAACGAGTATTTTCTCTATTCGTTTATACATGGGGCAAATATTATAGTATTTTTACCCGCGAGTACATGCTAAGGTACCCCATCACACATAAAAACAAAATATACCTGTTATTGAATATTAGTGTGAAATTCAATAATTTTGCCAAAAAAGGGGTATTTAATTCATGTCAAGACAGAAGTGTTTGAATTATGTGTGAATGATGTCAAGATGGGATTGTCTGAATAAAAAATTTATCATAATATTCAATATTTTTGTGAGATATCTGAATATCCATGGATATCCGTGAATACCCGCAAATATTATAATTTTTTTAAAAATCTGTAAAATGGATACCCGTGGGGATATGAGATGGGGACTGTGACACCCCTGTTGGACGCCACATTATGCAAATGCATGTAATAAAATAATGATTTTTTTTAAACATTTACAGTATGTATTTTAAATCAATAAAACATATATACAACATATCAGAGTTCACAGAAGCAATGGCATATGCAATACAGACACTCCACTGGCCGTGGTATAACTAATAAAATACTCAACTTCAACTCTGAAAGTCTTCGTGAGAGACGTTAGCATTCTCATCACCTTCCTCGTCTCGGCACTAGCTAAAAGCTCATCTCCGTCTTCGAATCATGAACCGAATCAACATAACAGAAACATAGAGACAGAGATATGCAGGAGGTAAGAAACTCTAATAATCATAAAGGGGAAATAACATAAAATACTACTTATCAACATGTATATAAACAAATATAACCGTCTCCCAATATCATTATCATACCAATCAACCTCGATATCTCAGCAACTAAGATCATAACTTATTCTAATGCATACCTGGTCCTACATGCAAGATTGGTCAATTCTACAACAACGTTCAGTCGGTAGTTGGGCTACTAACTCCTGCATCACCAACATGAGTTCCGTCATCTTGGTCGCTCCGGATAGTCCACCTCAACCTCGTGTGACAATTG
Organism: Sophora flavescens; assembly: GCA_030762895.1. NCBI lineage: Eukaryota > Viridiplantae > Streptophyta > Magnoliopsida > Fabales > Fabaceae > Sophora > Sophora flavescens. Next base: position 153,212,333 of record CM061066.1, read on the forward strand.
CTCAAACAGTTATTGCAACTATTCACACGGCCCCTCTGTGTACAGATACACAGATACACCTCTTGTGCGATAGCCCAGCTATGCACCAGTATTATCAAAACTCGTATGATAGCCACTCAAACGGCTTATCGTAGCTAGTCATACGACCCCTTGTGAAAACTATCCAACTTTCTTTGTAGTCGTATTCACAATACACCAACATCAACCTCATATTAGTAATCGCTCAAACAGCTATTGCGACTACCCACAAGGTCGACCACCGTAATGATATGCACATGCATCCATCACTACACAATTTCACACCACCTTTCCATCTAACACCTCGTTATCATACATGACATCATAACTTCCTAAACAAGCTATCAACCTAGTTTCATATCAAACATCTCCAAAGTATCACCAATATTGATCCACCACACATCAATATATCAACAACCCATAGTACAATATTATCAACAAAACAAAATCATATAATCAACAGAGAAATAAAAGAATAACCATATATCACGTAATCAACTAAGCATGTTATCATATATCATATTATCAACCAACAATCAACGGGGGTTGAGAATCCCCACACATGTAAATGTTCATATTTTATGCCAATAGTCCCGATAATTGGAATTTCTTCCCCCTCACCTTGCGTACAATTGTACCGACGTCCCGAAACGAACACTCCCTCTACACATTCAATTCTGCCATGCAAGGGAGCAAGGTCTCCGAGCCTCCAAAAATTCACCTAGACATCACATTGTGAAGCATATGTTACAAGGAGTTCAAATTTGAAGACAGAATCGAATTCCGACAAACGAAACGAAAGATAATACGAGAAACATGACGAACGGAGTTTCGACATAAACGAGAATGATTTACCTTCGGTTTTTGAAGAAAAGGAGAAGAGAACAATGAAGGTATCGTCACTATGATCACAACCAAGTACTTCGTTTCGCGACTGGACGATCGAAACTCGCACAACTCTCCCCGGAAGCTGTTTCTCTCTCTTGTTTTTTCTCTCTCTCTAGAACCTCCCCTCTCTGTTCTCTCAACTCTCACTGCTCTCTGGCTTCTATTTCTTCTGCCTAAGTGACTTAAGTCACTTAGGCTTTTATTTTTGCAAAACCACGCAGTCACGCTCGAGTGTGAGGAATTCCACGCTGGAGCGTGACCACGCTTGAGCGTGGAAAGCCACTGCGCCATGCATCCACTCACAGGCTGCCACGTAAGCCCTGATGACACATGGCAAGTCAAAGCATGGCCCTTTTCTGGTTGACTTCGGCGCTTGAGCGTGGATACACCCACGCTTGAGCGTTGACTTCTGACAAAAAGTCAACTCTTTACATTCAGGGTCCGTTCGACGTCCGATTGCGCTCAAATTTGAGATGTAGGCTCATTAGGACCTAAAAAACAACCTAAGATCATAGAAAGACCTAATCTCATATCTAACTCCAAAATTCTTATTTCACATTCAGACGTCTCAAAGACGCTCACCAAGAAAACCCTAATTGGTCTCCACGTTCCAACTCACCCGAAAAAGCCACGTACTTGCCAACTGCAAAGGTTCCTAGACCTTAATCCATCTCTTAACTATATAATCCAAGTCTTAAACCTGTCCCTCTTATGTAAAACAAAACCACAAAAACCAGGATGTTATAGGGACGAGTAGGAAATTCATTCAATGGAGGTGGGTAGCGGGGTTACTGCCCATACCCACCTTGGTCCCATTTACATCTCTAACCTACACATCTCTTAAGCATCTCAAACACATTTTTCATACAAAAATGGTACATATAAGAGCATTTACATCTCAGCACCCCACTTTGGAGTTCTTAAATGGGTCCCATCATTACACATCACTCATTTTTACTTTTTATAACTCAAGCATCTCATCTCTACATCCCAGCAACTTCTAAAAAATTCTTAAATGAACCCCACCAGTGATCCCACATTCTTACATTTCCCACAACAATTGAACAATTATATGTTATAACTTAAAAAAAATGCCAGACTCAATCACGCAAGCAACGGGTGCTTATAGAAGCACCCTCCAAATTCGAGGTGCTTAACAAGCACCCTCTCCATCGTTTCATGCATTTTAAGCATCGGTGCTTAATTTCTAAGCACCCCAAAAACATCGCCGATGCAGATGGCCCAAGCTCATTTACACATTGTTTGGAACGGTGGAAAGTTAGAGGAATGAAAGCAAGTGGAATGAAAACACAACTTCCAAAAACTGATCCATCGTTTGGTTCTAACCAATTGGGGGAGAGAAGAGAAAATAAGGGGTGAGACCCATATATTTTTTTTCCATCCCTACTTGAAGAGAAAGCACAAAAATCGATGGATGAGCTTGGTTGAAGTGAGGTGGCAGTACTTTTTAATTAGAAAAAGACAAAAAAAATCATATTTTTTATTTTTTTAAATTATCATATGAGGGTATTTAAGTCATTTTAAGTATATATTTTTTCTTTCCTCTCACTTTCTACCCAACCAAACAAAAGGAGAGAAAAATTTCAGTTTTCTTTCCTTTCATTTTCTCTCATACCAAACAACTAAATAATCCTTTTATTTTCTACTCCTTTTCTTTCCTTTCCCTTTATTTCCTCTCATTTTCTCTCCTACAACCAAACAAATTGTTATGCTCGAGCTTTCAATGACGTAAAACATGTAATTTTCTCTTCAACAATTTTAGCTGCAAGTGCATTCCATAATTTCCACTAAGGGCTCGTTCGGGAAAGTTGAAAAAAAGGATTATGCTGATAATCAATTTTTGTATAAACGATTAATGTGATAATCGATTATAATCAGAATATGTTTTTGTTTGGGTCTATTTGCTGAAAAACGATTTTAAGATAATCTATTTGGTTTGGGTGGTGCACAAAAAAAACACTTTTATATAATAAATTATGAAAAAGGGTATGAAGTTATTTGTATCATTTAATAATATTTGTTTAGAAGTTAGTTTTGTAGGGGTAAACAGGGAATAGAGTTTTGAGAATGAAAAATAATCAAATCACAACAATCTTAAGCTATAAAAAAACTAGATGGTATAAAATAGTTTTTTCCCCCTAAAAAAAGATTTTTTATAAATTTAAGCAGAATGTCAAACATAATAAATTATCTATGAAATAACTTTTAAACTAAAAAATATCTGAAAGAGGGGAAAATAATCTTTCCCAAACACACTATAACTTTATGGCATCTGTTGTTTATGCTAAAGGCCTTTCAATCATTGCATTCGATCACAGGTTTAGTCTTTTTTAACTTCTTCAAACATTAAATATATCAATTCTCAATATAATTTTTTTTTTAGATTCCTTAACGAGTGCTTCCAAGATATCTGTTAGCATTTTCCTTACTTTATATCCGATCTGATTGAAACTTCAGTGGTTCTGTTGTGTCAAATTGAACGGTTAGAATTCGTGGGTGTTTGAGAATGATTGTTCGGGGAAATAATGATATTCTTACAAGTTATAACAAAGTTATTTTGAATTTAAAACAATATATTTGATAAATCTGTTTAAAGTATGAAAAAACAAAGATTTTTGTGGAAAAAAATTATATTTTTAAAAGCTAAAAACTTGAAACTTATTTTAAAACAATTGATTAGTTTCAAATCATTCACATTTTTTCATTTTACCTTCATAAAACTAACTATTCAATAAATTTTATTAATCTAAACAAATAATTTTTCACTTTTTTTTTGATTTATTATCTAAAATTTTTACATAATACAAGTAAAGTAAATTATTTTAAAATAAGTTTTCCATAAACATACCCAAACCTAGTGTTATGAAAATCGAACCGATCATCGACTCGGTCGGGATACTGAGTTGAACCGTATGAACCGGTGTATATCAAATTTATCAATTTTATGACAAAGTTATCTATATATTACATAATTGTCCGCTATGAACCAAACGTGTAAATTTCAAATTTCCTCACAAGGTGAATGTTGCATAGCGCCTGAGCATGGGACCCAATAGTCGGTTCAACCACAAGTTGATGACATCAGCAGTTCAATAGCCTATGCAACCTCAAATCACGAACCAATTAGTCGGTTCAACCACGAGTCGATAATGTCAGTAGTTCAATAGCTTATCCGATCCAACAGATTGACCGGTTTCTGGCCAAATCGGTCTGAGTTGCCCAAAGTTACTCACTTTTTCTTTTACAAGAATAATCCAAACCTACTCACATTACAAACAAAGATCACTTTATAAAAACCTTTTTCTATAATTAGCATAGTATACCTAACTTATATACGTCACGTTTATATAATTTCTCAGTCATAGGTAAGTGCTGGTGAGTAGGGTTATTCAACCTAGTCAGGGGCAAAGCTAAATTAACAGAAGATGTAATTTTAGTCTTTCAATTTTTTTTACTAAAGGCCCAATTTATTCCAAAAAAAAAATCATAAGTATACTTTTGGTCCCTAAAAAATATAAGTTATTGGTTCCTTAAATTTACAAATGTGAGGCATGTTAGTTCATCATATTAGGCTTAACTTCGGTTTACTGGTATATATGTCATGTTAACCATCATGCTGGCTCGTTGGTGGTCTTGTGTGACCTGTGATGAATTTCCATCATAAAAAATAAATGAAAAGTGAAAAAAAAAATACTCAATTTTCGAGTATTTGGATTTTAAAATTGTGCACATTTATTTGTTTTTCTTCACTTTCCACGATGGAAATTTGTCATAAGTCATACAAAATCATCAACGAGACAAACAAGATGATTAATATAAGAGATAGATAAGTAAACAGACGTTTGGAATTGGTCTATGGACTGACATGACTCCTATTTATAAAAGTGAGGGATCAAATATTTAATTTATATTTTCGAGTACAAAAAATATGCCCCCGTTTATTTTCTTTTCGGCCACTAAATAGTCTAAGTCCGCCCTGAACCTAGTTTATTTTCCGTTCTTCCTTGTCCATCAACTTTCTGATTCTTTGGAATCACCAACTCATATTCGTGGCATTGAATGGGCAGATGTTCCTCATGTTTCAACCATACATGTGGACTACTCTGTCAACCTCAAGAACAATTTGTGGTCCACGACTACACTTCAGTAGTGTTTCATTTTTTCTTGGGTCCAACCGTGCAAGACACAAAATGGTATCAATCAAAATCAAAACTACACAAGTTCTCAACCAATACCAAATAAGTCAATCAGTTATCATTTCAAAGTGGCCTTACGTGCAACGTACCAAATGGGCTTGGGTGGGTCACAAATTTAAAGGTGCTAATTCTACACCATACAATAAACCTTTCTTCTTTAGAACCTCAAATTGGTTTGCTAACCACTCAACAACACAAATTATGGCTCATAACAACCCCTGAAGCATCTCATGGCGCTTAAAGCTTAAGCATATGTTATTTTTATTTTCTTTTATATTTTTTGAAAACTAGTGGAGTCACAAATTTTTTCTTCCACTTCAATGACTAAATTAACCTTTTTTTAGCATTATATTTGCTAAAAGACAAAGGGGTTATAATAAAAACACGTGTCATTACGTGAAGAAGTGGCAACCATGTCCATGTCCACAAGAATTTGTCCAAAGAAACTTTTATGTGATTTTTTCAAGCTGAAGACTTGTTATAAAAGGCTTCCGTTCATATACTAAGCTACACCTTTTATTCAATAAACTATACCAAGCTTAATAACATATAGACTTATAGAGGTTCTCAATATGTGCAAAGGTGCAGAAGAAGAAAAACATGGTGGTTTATGCAGGAGCTTCTCACCTGAAGAGGGTGCTTCACCTGGTGCAACTAGAGGTTTTACATGCTGTGAGCTGTGTGGATTAAATGCTTCATTGTATTGCCAAGCTGATGATGCATATTTATGTAACAAGTGTGATAAATGGGTTCATGAAGCCAATTTTTTGGCCTTTAGGCACATTAGGTGTTTTCTTTGCAACACATGTCAGAACCTTACACAAAGATATCTCATTGGAGCCTCATTGGAGGTGGTTCTTCCAGCCAATGTAAGCTGGGCCATAGGAAACCTGCCTAACAACAGCACCAACAGAAAGGATTCAAGAATGCATAAAAGGCATTACCAGTTTCTTTAATTTCCATCTTTTCTCTTTTAGATGATCTTCTGTGATGTTTTTTTTTTCCCTTCTCTTGGTTGATAGATAGAGAGCTTAGTGAACATCATCTCAGGTATACCTCAATGGAATTGTTGAAAATGGGGGAAATCTAAAAGTTTTTTCAATTTCATGATTGAAATTAAAGTTGCTAATACAACTAGATTCAGTAAAAACTCAGGCAGGCATGTGCAATGTCTAATATTTATTTAACTTTTAGATTTCTGTAATTTATGGTGGATGTAGTTAATTCAAATTTAATTTCTATGGTTATTGCACTCAGTGTGCAGATGCATCCACTGGGTTCTATAAAATTATCATTAATACTTTGAGTTAGATATATTTTGCTCCCCTAATTTTATATATATGCACCCATTGGCTGATTACCTGTATTGAGATAAATGTGTTCAGTAACATAGACAATGAACCGATCATTCAACAATTTTAAAACATGAAATCATGTAGAGAACAATCATATAGAGTTTAATTTTAAAACATGAAATCATATAGAGTTTAATTCCCATATACTGTCGATTTAAAGGATTTTTACCCTAACATTCAATAGTATATTAACGAATCAGCATTATTGTTATTTTTGTCTTAGTTATTAAAATAAAGCACACATGTCAAAATATTAGTAGATGACATACACAGGCAATACATGCTACTTTAATCCAAAATTTTATGATTTTAACATTTATGTCTTTATCTTTATATATATATATGATAATGATAATAATAATAATAATTATTAATATTTTTTTGAAATAAATTGCACCCACCGACTCCCGATCTTAGATCCGCCACTGATAGCAGGGGAAGAAATTTCTAACATCTATGGTTCAATGTTCATGCTATGTTAGCAGAGAAAATTAAAAAATTGTATCTTACACATACATGCCATGATAGTCCCTGAACTATCACGCTGCAATATATGCTTGCGTCTTAAATTATATGCTAAAAAAACTGCTAAGAGGAACTGCTACAGTTCTCAATATTGTCTCACGAACACAAATTATCAAGTCATAATTTCTATCAGCCTTAAAGTAAGGGAACAATATACCATTGACAAACTTCATAGCAGTTGGTGGTAAAAAAAATTCTTTTTTCTCGTTCTATCTGACCGGATTCTTGCAATTATTCCACCTTGTAAGAGTATGAAGGAACAAATAATTATAAATTTGAGGTTTTGGTTCACTAGCATTTATATATGTAGGAATATGAAACGCCTGAGTATCTTAGATGAGGATAAATTCAAGATTCTCATGTATGGTATTATAATTAGGGGTGGAAATGGAGTTAGCTATTCATGAATTATTCTGGCTTGACTCGTTAAATGATCGATCAAGTTTGTTTTTTATTTAAATGAGTTAAGTTCAAACTTGAGATTGAGTCCGATTATTTAAATGAGTCAAGCTCAAGTCTTACATGCTCGATATTAAACTACTCGTGAATAGCTTGTACATGTTTTGTGGTATTTAAGTTGTTGTAGTGATTTTTTGTTGGGTGAAGTTGCTCTCCTAACATTGGACTAGATATCTCAATAAATATATGGTGATCATTTTTTTTTGGACTCATGCTTTTGTAATGGTTAAGCTTAAATTGTATATTTGGACTCATGTTTTTATAATGGTTAAGCCTAAATTGTATTTGATAAGGGCGTGTTTTTAGGATGTTTTGGTCATGCTTTTAAAGTTTCTTTTTTATAATAGTTAAGAAATCTTGATATCTCTTTTTTTTATCGATTATCATATAATATTAAAATCTTTATTAAGTACTAATTTGACAAAATTAAAAAGTAATTAAAGAAAAAATTTCTTAAATGCAAAAATAATTTAATTATAAATGAGCTAAACAAGCTAAGTTCAAGCTTTATTATTTTTAAACAAGTCAAGCTTTTAGTTAGGCTCGTTTAAATAAATGAATCGAACTCAAACTTTACTATTTTTTTCATAAATCAAACTCAAGCTTTAAGCACCGGATTCGACTCGACTCATTTACACGCCTAATTACAACTATACACGACTCAAAAATATGCACGGGTTGTCTAATTATTTGAATTTTTTTGTTTAGCATCCTGTTCTTAAAATGCTGGTATATAAACCACCTCCTACGGATATTTGGTTTCTTGCACGATAGGGTCATTTGCTTTGTTTTCAATTTTTATTAATAATTGCAAAAATATCACTTAGTTTTTATTTTTATTTCTGATTTTTATTAAAATCTTTGAAATTGCGAAGCAGAACAAAAACAAAGCGACATTTTTTAAAGGATTAAATATGTTTTTAATCCATATTTTTTACAAAAATTTGATTTTAGTTCCCCGTTTGGAAAACATATTTTTTTGATCCGGTTTTTTAAAATGTGTCAGAAATGATCCCTACACCACACTTGTTTGATAACGGGGGATAAAAACCGAATTTTTGTAAAAAAATGAGAAACTAAAAATGTGTGATTATAAAAAATGAGAGGCTAAAAATGTGTGATGTAAAGACCACATCTGACACATTTTAAAAAAAGGGACTAAAAAAGTACATTTTCGAAAAAGGGGACTAAAACCGAATTTTTAATTATAAAAAATGAGAGACTAAAAACATATTTAACCGTTTTTAAAATTATTAATCAAAACAAAAATGAATTCAGAAAACTGAAAGAAAGCAAACGGACTCCAGATGTCCAGCTGATTTCTTATTTCTTGTATCACCAAAACATTATTTCTCAGCTCATCGAAAGAAGCTGCAAGCTTGCTATGCTTTAGGAATTCCACCAGACACCCTAAAGCAATATTTTTTTCTTTGTTTAGATATTTGAAGATCAAAGTGTTCATTGTAGACAAGCTGAAGTAATATAATAAACTTGTATGCACACCACAATTAGACCTTATCTTTTAGTTTGATATCAAACAATTCAGAACAGTAAAGGCAATAGTTTCTTTCTAATTATAATTATCACCAATTTTTTGAAAAGAACCATATGATGAATCCTTTTACCAGTTTTATGATTTAGGATCTTTTGATATGAGCAATGGCCACTAGACAGATTTTATTCTTACATTAAATGAATAACAGACTTATAGATTACCATTTCGGGTAATTCCTGCATTGAGTTCGTGCAAAACAAGACAATCATAGTCATCAAAGTCTCCAATTTCATAGGAGAAACAAACTTCCCTTGAAGGCATACAAACAATGTTTGTACTATTATTAAAAAAATAAAGTAACCATTTCCCAAGAAATATAGAGCAATACAAGACATGATGATTGCCGAGGGTGTAGAAAGGTTGTCAAAGATGCAACTGGTTGCTACAGGTGAAACTGGCTTCCAGCAAGTCAACAACAATAGTATCTCAATCCACAGTTGACCATGCTCACCAATCTGATGAAGATGGAATAGATTAGTTTCCAGACTATGGTGCTTGCAGTCCTTGGACAATGGTTTAGGAGGATAGAGTAAGGTAGAGTGTATTGGTCTACGGTTCACCCCTACGCGCAACCGGCTAAGCTGAAAGATAAAATGTGAGGTTGCCTTGCCTATAGTTGCTTGCCAAAGAACAGTTTCCCTTTTTTTTGGTGGATAGTGTTTATATAAGACATACAGGCTCAGCTACTCACATGAGCTAACCTGTCAAATTTCAGGATGGATCAACATGCACATCCCCTTTGGAAGCAGGGAATGCTGTAGGCCTGCAAATAATACAAACAGTAAAACTCAATTGTCAACAGAGAAGACAAAAGATTATTTTGGAAAACATTACCTTGAAATTAAGGATGAAGAGGGAAAAATATAAGCTATCTGCAACTCTAATGTTAATCCAATGAAGAGTCTTATCTTATTAGTCAGAAAGTAAAAGCAAATGGTAAACAAATTAGGAGCTAAAGGCATATGATAGCAGGATTCAAATACTCAATTAACCTTTTTTTATAACCACTTGGATATTACTCAAGCGGTGAAGGAAAAGATTTTGATATATGAAGAGGTATCTTACCCTCTGTATGATTGTCTGAATCGAAACAATGAAACTGACTGTGATGCAATTTGAATCTGTTCAAACCTCCTGCTCCTGTATGTCTCATGCCTGTTACCTCTTACATTTCCTACATATGATTAAATGCAATATCTTGGTATACATGCAATCCCTTTTACTGCAAGTTCCAAATGTAACACCATCTTCATATCTTTGTTTTCATCTAAATTATATTGCCCTGATTGAGAATCCTGTTAAAAGCTCTAATGATCTGTATCAATCACCTAAGTAATCAAGTTTTGAATAATTAAAATTCTATCCCACATTCATAAGATAAACAAAACTTGTATTGATTAAGAACTGGGAACAAAACAATGTATTCACAATGTCCAAGGACTACCTTATCATTCAGAAAACCATTTCTTGCATGGGAAAGATAAAGATTGCAGATAATATGCTTAGGTGTCGTTTGTCGGAAGAGGGTCATAATCAAATGCTTCACCTGCTTTAACAAATCTACCTTTCACGCGTTTTCTTGTATCGGCCCTTGCTTTGCGAGATTGATATCTTATTTGCTTACCAAACCTGCACATAAGAAACCACAAAAGAAGAGCCCTCAAAGATGTTATAGTAAGTGAAATGCATGAGATCTGAAGACAATCTTTCAAATAGTGGACCATAATGAAGCACAAAAACATATTCTGGTAGAGTTACATAATGTAGGATAAGTTATCTCTGCTTAGCTCAGAATATGACTTCACAACTGTCGTATATTTACAGTTGAACCACCAAAAGATTAAAATAGTTCATCATCTCCCATACTCAAGTGTTAGAAAAGTTGTATATCCTTGTACATGATTTAGAAGAGAAATATATGTTAACACAGAATCTCACTTATTTGTGTTTTACACTTGTGTTATTAGCATTAATAGAAATAAAATAAGGATTAAACTTCAATGTGCTGTCTTAGGCACATTTTAGAAGTCTGATGTTTGTCTGTGATAGTTGTCTTAAAAGTTGCATATAGATTAAAAGAACCATCTCCATTACATTTTACCATGATATATATACACAGAGTGAAGGAATTTACATACGTTCGAGTCTTCCTTTTCTCTTTGTATCTCAATAACGCTTTACCCCTTGCTTGTGGGCTTATACCTTCCAAATTTGATTCCCAGGGGGGTTCACCTGTCAGAAATACTGGTGGTAACCTACAATCTTGATAATCAGCAGCACCATTTTCACCAGCATTGTTGGACAATGGAACTGATATGCTTGAAGGAACTTGACCCTGAGGAAATCCCAGATTGATGCTTCTATTGCAGCTAGGATTCATAAGTGCACAATTGGCATTACTGTTGATGACCTGCATCACACTAGCTTCACCAGCCCCAGATGACTGAAAAGGCACACAGTCTTGTTGGACTGATGATGATGCCTAAAACAATCACATGGATAACAATTTAGTTTTGTACATCACTAATAAACCTCATGTTAATAAGGAGTTTTAGTGAGGAGAATAATAGAATAAATTTGCAAGATAACCTCTATGGCACTCTCAATAAGAGCATTGGATTCTGTGACTGATATGTTCTTATCCACTAATAGACAGTCCATTCCTCCATCCTCAAGGTTGTATCTTGTGGCACCTTGTGAGCAGTCAAATATTTCATCTGCATTTTCAAAGTTTAACTGAACATCTTCCACATTGAGGCCTTCACAGAGACCATTTCCACCACTAATTCCTAGATCCTTTAAATTAGGACATCCCTGCAGGTAATAAGTAAAAAAAAAAAAAAAAAACTTGGATCAGCTTTGGATAAGAAGGACAATAGAGAATAATCAATGGTGCATTATCTTTTGAAGTTAAAATTAATACAGATATGTTGCTAACCAAAATGCAATCCAGTAGAAGTAATAATACCTTTGGCTGGTTTGAGTCTTGAGGAACAAAAAGTGCTTGATCCCTGCAGTAGGGCATGTAATTAAGATTTGATGGAATGGTGTGAGGTTGCCCCATCCAAGGTTCATATCTGACACAATGTTCTGGTTCTATTTCACTCAATTTGTCACTCACCAAACTAAAGGAACCATCATTATCAGGTTGCTCCAAACACTTGCTAGTGCAGCTCTCAGTTTTAGGCAATGTACCAAGTGGTTCCCAACCACCACCACATGAGGAATTAGCATCAAAGATATATGACCAAATCCTAGACAACTCTGCAAAAGAAGGACAACCAGTGTAACAATTCAATGCCAGACGCCTATGTCCCAATACCGAGCATTCGTTCCGATTCCAGTCACAGCCTTGACATGAAGACAACTTATGATCCACGCAATGAACAATTGCTGGCTGGGAATTGCACTTATCACAAAGAAAACAGCGCGAATGCCTGCGGGACAAGGAATTGGCAGAGTGTACACAGCCATCGCAATGCAAGCAGAGACGAGCATAATCTGATTTGCAATATACCACAGCTCTTACAACCCCACAAAAGTCACATAGGGGTTCCATACTCTTATAATGTCACTGGTCATTCATGCTAACTAAACTAAACAACTCTAACATAGCTGATTGGAGGGAATTCAGCTTTGTTTTATTCTAATCCTCCAACTTGAAACCACGTAGCTCCTAACCCTTCACCAATTCAAGCAAAAGCAACCAACGAAATCAAAGCATCATGACAAAGTAACAAACACCCATTATTTGTATTTTCAAATTAAATGCTAACAAATATATAAGCCAAACATGCATCAGCATCAATGCATAGTTATTATATGAACATTCTTCAACCCACACAAGCATTCCCTTTTGCATTATATGGTTACTCTATTCACAAACTATTTTTGCATATCATGTTTATATCAGTGACCAACATACAAATAACTGGTGCTCAACATGTATTTATTATGCGACTAGTGAGATGTTAACCGGGTACAATTAGGGCTTGCTTCGTTTTCAGTTTCCTATTTTCATTTCTTGTTTCCAAAGGCAATTATAAAACTGTCAGCTTGTTATCATTCTTTTTTTCTTCTGAAAAAGAATGAAAACCAGAAACTAGAAATAAAGTAAACGGGCCCTAAGTAATCTGTTAACATCCACAATCATTTCATGATACACATTTGCCACTAGTTTTTTTGCATGGAGATAACTGGTGTAAAAGTAATGTGAAAAAAGTAGTATGTGGATATCTTTTTCGTTATAATTATGATTAGACAATAGAGTTAGAGACAATAATAGAGTGGCTTAATTAGCTTTACCCTTACCAAACCAAAAAAGATAAATTCCCTCCCAGATTGAGCTGGTAAAGAAAATCATCCAACGTCAAGAAACACATAATCCATGAATAAGAATGTGAGCAACAAAGGGAAATGCAGATTCAGAAGTGAAAATATGATGATTGTCTTAGCACAAGCAAGATGATATGTTCAGTTCGAGAGCTGAGGGTGGTGGCAACAAGTAAGATATGTTAAGTTTGGTGACAACATGGTGTAACAGACATAGTGACATAACATTGGTGGTTATTTATGCTTGGTTTTCCAAAGTTTGCTATGTTGGGGTGTCCTGTCACGTGGCTAAATATGAGTCAGAAAATTGATAGCTATGCAGATGTGTAATGAATCACGTTGGAAAATTTCAGTGGTGTATAAATATTTCAGCCGTTTTACTAGGACACTGATTCTGATGCAAATAAGTAAAATATATATATATATATATATATATATATATATATATATATATATATATATATATATTGGCAAGAATATTGGGTCACGAAGGGCGACATATGTGGGCTAGTGGGTGTACAATTTGCTGTTTGTTGTATATATATAGATATAGATTGGTTTGACTGAGGAAAGTGGATTACATGCTAATTTTGCAGCTAGACTGAATTATCTTCTCAGATAAGAAAAATTATCATTTACCCTTTTGCTTTGGAAACAATAAAGGGTAGGTGATGAATGATTACAAAATAGATGTATAATTGGAATGTGGGAGAAAAAATACATCAAAGTTGACATCTTTTTAGTTTTAGGATAAAATATTCAGGAAAGATAGAATTAAGTATGAGCGGGACTATTATAGAATGAAATCCTGTCTTATTTTTTCTTCTTCAAATATGATAGTAAATAAGTAGTTCAATTTACTTCTTCTTTGTAATAATATATGTATATTATATTTTTACATACCATCAATCAATTTAAATTTTTTTTATAAAAAAATACACTTAGAGAATTTTACTTTTATGTTTTTACCCCCCCACCAAGTTTTTCTTAGTAAGGTTTTAATGAATCATATTCATAGTGTGTATAGTTATGATCAAAGGAAAAAATGTTGTGAACATGCACATTTTACATGTTATGGATGACTATTTTAACTTAGTATCAATGATGTCATTAGTAAGGATTCTGTAGTTATAACTTTTAACGCGTCTTACTCTTGTACTTATTTTATAACCATTGCATATAATGATGCATTATATGGCATAGCCACAATTATTATTATTTTTTTGAAGCAAATATGAAGTCTTATATATAAGGATATGATTTCCATGAAGAAATGGTGAGAAAGTGAGACTAATCTATTTCTATATTTCTTTTGTCTTGACTAGAACTAAGACTCGTGCAATATATGGGCTATTCTGTTTTTTTAAATAAATATAATTGCTATTTTATATTGTGTTTGCAATTATATTTGTTTAATAAAATGAATAAGGACTTATGTATCATTTGTTTGTAATGATTTTGAAGGAAAATAATTGTTGAACAAATAAGTATTTGAGATTTTCAGAATGAGTAGTAATTGAAGTGGGATGATTGAAATTATCATCGTAATTGTAATGGTTATAGAATAAATAAAATAATGGGCATGTTTGACAAAATAGTTAACCCAATATAATATTTTTAAAATTATACTATTGTACTGGCCGAGGTTACTAACCCGGCCACCGAGCTCAAGTACCCGGTCCAGTCCGGAAATTAAGGATAATAAATCAAAGATCACTTAATTAAAGGAATAAGATATTGATATTAAATCCTGATATTATCTAAAATAACCTTATCTGGTTAAAAGAGATAATATCCCTTGTATGAGCCGAGATACAAAGTGACACAGGCTCGGCCACCCGAACCGCTCACCGAGTTGGAGGACGTATATAAGCAGAGTATGAAGCTCGGCCAAGGGCCTCACCTGGCCTAAAGACAAAAAAATGAAACCGACTTCCTGAGCTCGGCTAACATCATGAAAGCTTTTACACTTGATCAGCTCAAAGCTTGGGGGGCTTGTGTACTGGCCGAGATTACTAACCCGGCCACCGAGCTCAAGTACCCGGCCCAGTCCGGAAATTAAGGATAATAAATCAAAGATCACTTAATTAAAGGAATAAGATATTGATATTAAATCCTGATATTATCTAAAATAACCTTATCTGGTTAAAAGAGATAATATCCCTTAAATTAAGGAATCATATCTCAAAAGAGATATCAAGAGACAAATCATATCTCAAAAGAGATATTAAGAGATAAATCAAATCTCTAAAAGATATTAAGAGATAAATCGATCTCTCTAAGAGATAGGGGAATCCTATTATAAAAGGAGGAGTACCCCTCATAAGAAACTCACTTTTCACCGAACACGGGTGACTCTCTCTTAAGCGTATTAGAGAAACTAGTGTCGACCAAGAGACTATCGAAAAGTCCTTACTCCCTAGTATTCGTCCGATACAAAATTGAGAGATCGAGATCACCACGCCAAGGGTTGAATCAAGAACTACGTCCGGCTTTGATTCCCTTCGGGATACGTGGGGCCGGAATCACCAATTGTCAAGCCAAATCCTAAAACAACCCCAATATTCATCCTTGGTTTGACGTTCACGGCAGAGCTCCGGTCAACCGGATCTCGGCAGGAACATTTGGCGCCCACCGTGGGGCCGAGGCGAAACTTTCCCCGGTTCCACAAGAAAAGCTCGATGGTGACCACACGGAATGGACTGCGAGGAGGGGCGAGCAGCATGAATCACGAGGGTCATGAGGATTCGGACGCCCAGAACCACGACAATCATCTCTTCTCCCCCCCTCAGTGAAGATAACCCTCGGTTGGAGGAAATTATGAAGCAACTCCAGCAGCCGGAAGGAGAGAACGAGGAGATACGGGCGCAAAATCAGAAGCTTCTGAAAGCCCGAAAAAGGGAAAGGTCCCTGACACCTTTAGACAGAGAGCAATCCTCACCCGAGACCGGCCAGAAGGATCCTCCGGTGCACTCTCCTCGGGGCACTAACCGAGCATCCAAAACCAAGGCTTCAGAAGTCAAGTCCCACACAGAAAGGACTAGTCAGAAAGGAAGGACATTAGACCGACGTCCGAGGCTCCCCTTCACCGAGGACATTAACGAGGTAAATGTGACAACCATTTTAAGCCCCTTAACATCGACAAATTTAATGGCACCACTGACCCAACCGATCATGTGGAATCCTTTATTTCCTCTATTTACTTGGTGACTGATTCGGAGGCCGTCATGTGCAAAGTTTTTCCAACTACCCTGCAAGGCCCAGCTCTGACCTGGTTAACAAATCTGCCGCCTCAGTCAATTGATTCTTTTGATGCGCTCATAACCAAGTTCACTGCACAATTTGCGGCAAGCCGAAGGCATAGAAGGCACTCAGTCTCACTGGTAAATTTCAAGCAGGAAAGGAATGAATCACTCAGAGATTACATGGCCCACTTCAATGAAAAGCAGATCCTGATTCCCAATATGAGCTCGGAACTCTGCCTTCACACCGTCATGGCTGGTCTTAAGCCAAGACCATTCTTCGAGTACCTATCTCGGAAACCACCGAGAGATTTTGAGGAGCTACAGGAAAAGGCTACAGGGTTCATGAACTCGGAAGAGATGCTAGAGTTTAAAAGGCGAGAAAGAGGTTACGAGGATAAGAGCTCAGCCTCGAACAAAGACAGAAACAGGGGGTCTGACTCACAAAGGACCCAAAAAACCAATGAAAGAGAGTTCCCGCAGAGGCATTCCAGGTATCCATCTTACACTCCGCTGAACCGATCTCGGGCAGCCATCCTACTGGAGGTGTGCAGAGCAGAATTGCTTACCTTACCTGAACCGTCCAAAACATTGGACAATGCTGACAGAAGCAAAAGATGCATGTGGCATCAGAACTTTGGACACTCCACTGAAGAGTGCAGAACACTCCAGAAAAAGATTGAGGAGTTGGTGCAAGCAGGCCGTCTTGATCGATTCGTCCGCCGAGATGACAATGGAGGCAGACGATTCGGTCGAAGACCACGAAGGCACGGTCATGATGACCGAGACCGAGATGCAAACAATCGAAGAAATCATCAGGACGGAGATCGCCAGAACAACCAAAGGCCCCCTGTCGAAGAATCGGAAGGAGGAATCAGGAGGGTCATCAATACAATCTCGGGGGGATTTGCAGGAGGAGGAGCAACAAGCTCAGCTCGGAGGCGGCATGTCAAAGCCCTCCGATCTGTTAGTACAGTGTCTGGAAGACCTCCAAGAGCAAGGCCCCCCATAACGTTCACAGATGATGATTTCCAAGGGGTAGATCCCAACCAGGATGATCCGATGGTGATAACGGTCGAGCTGGTCAACTTCTCGGTCAGACGAACGCTTATTGACCATGGGAGCTCGACCGATATTCTCTACCTGGCCACCTTCAAGAAGCTCGGAATCCCTGAAAAGCTGATAAAAGAGCAGGAGGACAAGCTGGTAGGGTTTGCCGGGGAACAAGTCAAGACTCGAGGATATATAGATCTCTTAACAACGTTCGGAGAAGGCAGACTCTCCAAGTCTGTATCAGTCAAGTATGTCATTGTAGATGCCACCACATCATACAATATCCTTATCGGAAGACCGACGTTGAATGAGCTCGGGGCAATCGTCTCTACCCCACACCTGACAATGAAATTCCCAGCCGACTCAGGGGAGATAGTTTCAGTCCGAGCTGACCAAAAGCTGGCAAGGCAGTGCTATGTTGACAGCCTGAAGGTTACCCGTCACCAGGACGGCCCAAAGAAAACAGTGGATGGTAAAGCAGAGGTGGTAAGCTCGGTCAGCTCGGTAAATTCAGCAAGTACAGTCAAGCATGTTTGAGCTGGACCCAAGGCGGAGATGTATGAGACCGGAGCCAAACCAACGGAGTCTTTAGAGAGGTTCCGGATTGGGAGTCCATCCTGAACAGTGCACCCACTTCGGTAGTCAGCTGGACCCCTCACTCAGAGAGAAGATTCTTATGGTAATAATGATGAATGATGACATGTTTGCCTGGAAGTAATCAGATTTGACAGGAATAGATCCTATCTTTATGTGCCATAAGTCGTCTATATGTCCCGAAGCTAAACCTCGTAACTCGAGAGAAAAAGGAAGTCTGGTGAAGAAAGGCGCCGAGCTGTGGCCGAGGAGACTTCTAAACTACTCAAAGCAAATTTCATCCGAGAGGTGAAATATACCACTTGGCTAGCCAACGTGGTATTAGTCAAAAAAGCCAATGGTAAGTGGCGCATGTGCACCGACTATACCGACCTCAACAAGGCATGCCCAAAAGATTCCTATCCCTTACCCAACATTGACAGGCTGGTGGATGGGGCCTCAGGTTACAAGGTTTTGTCCTTCTTGGATGCATATTCTGGTTACAACCAGATCAGGATGTACCCCCTCGACGAGGAAAAAACAGCGTTCATGACTGATGGGGCTAATTACTGTTACCGAGTAATGCCTTTCGGCCTAAAAAATGCCGGGGCGACATATCAGAGGCTTATGGAAAAGGTTTTCGCAGGCCAAATCGTAAAGAACTTAGAAGTGTATGTTGATGACATGGTAGTAAAATTCGATGATCCGACTCAGCACCCTGCCGACCTCGAGGAAATCTTCGGCTAACTCAGAAAGTACAACATGAGGTTGAATCCAGAGAAGTGCTCTTTTGGTGTACAGGGAGGAAAATTCTTGGGGTATATGCTAACCCACCGGGGCATCGAAGCCAATCCAGATAAATGCAGAGCCGTCATGGAAATGCGGAGTCCTCGGAATGTGAAGGAAATTCAGAGGCTGGTCGGCCGATTGGCCTCCCTATCCCGCTTTCTACCGAAGTCTGCGAGAAAAGGCAAGACCTTTTTTCCAGCTCTGAAAAAGCCGAAGGATTTCATTTGGATCAAGAATGTGAGAAGGCATTTGAAGATCTGAAACTCTTCTTGGCATCTCCCCCAATCCTCACTCGGCCTCAGCTCGGCAAAGATCTGTACCTATACCTATCCATTAATGATTATGCAATCAGTGCAGTAATTATCCAGGAAGAGGAGGAGCAACAGATGCCGGTATACTATGTCAGTAGAATCTTGAAAGACGCGGAAACGTGATACCAAGTAATTGAAAAACTGGGTCTCGCCTTAATGATGGCAACTCGGAGGTTACGACCCTATTTCCAATCTCATCAAGTCATCATCAAGACGGATCATCCGATAAAGCAGGTACTCAGGAAACCTGATCTAGCCGGACGAATGATAACTTGGTCAGTGGAGTTGTCAGAGTTCGGTCTACGGTATGAACCGAGGGGGCTAATGAAAGCCTAGTGCCTCTCTGATTTTATTGTCGAGCTTTCTTCCAAACCAAGGTCGGAGTCCTTCCCCTGGCTCCTATACGTTGATGGATCATCCAACCGGAAAGGAAGCGGGGCTGGAATAATTCTGGAAGGACCCGATGATCTGATTCTCGAGCAATCGTTGAAGTTTGGATTCACTGCTTCAAACAATCAAGCGGAATATGAAGCCCTTATTGCTGGGCTATTGTTAGCCAAAGAGATCGGGGTTCGGGAGCTAAAATGCAGAAGTGAATCACAGCTCGTAACGGGACAAGTCGCGGGCAATTATCAGACAAAAGACCCCCAATTAACCAGATATCTCTACAAGGTTAATAGTCACATCTCCGAGTTTGAGCATTTCTCCATTGAGCACATACCTCGAGAAGAAAACTTCAGAGCAGATCTGCTTTCCAAATTAGCAAGCACAAAGAGGGCTGGCCAGCTCAAAACTTTTATTCAAGAAAACCTCCTCGAGCCAAGCATCAAGAGTGCCGAGGTGACAGTGACCGAGCACTATGACCGGGGCTGGATGACTCCGATCTGGGAGTACCTAACCTCGGACAAACTACCGGATGACCAAAGGGAGGGGAGAAGAATCCGTCTGAAATCTTGTCACTACACCATCCTCGACGGAGAACTGTACAAAAGGGGATTCTCCAGGCCGTTGTTAAAATGCCTCACAAAGGAGCAATCCGAGTATGTAATGGATGAGATGCACCGAGGAATCTGCGGAATGCATTTAGGCGGCCGATCTCTGGCAGCTCGGATCTTGCGAGCAGGGTTCTATTGGCCAACCATGAGACTCAATTGTTCAACCTGGACCAATAAGTGTGACCCTTGCCAGAAGTTCGCCAACATAGTCCGTGCTCCAGGAGAGGAGCTCCACTCCATGTTCTCGCCATGGCCCTTTACCATGTGGGGGATGGACATAGTCGGTCCTTTCCCAGTGGCCAAGGGTCAAGTCAAGTTCCTTCTAGTAGGAGTAGATTACTTCACCAAGTGGATTGAAGCAGAGCCATTGGCTACGATAACAGCCAAGAAGGTCCAGAATTTTGTATGGAAAAACATTATATGCAGGCATGGCCTTCCCTATGCAGTTGTTACAGACAACGGGAAGCAATTCACCGATAAGGAGCTCGGAGAGTTCTATTCCAACCTCGGAATTAAACACAAAGTAACCTCGGTTGAGCATCCACAAACGAATGGCCAGGAAGAGGCAGCCAATAAGGTTATTCTACACGAGCTCAAAAGAAGGCTGGGACAATCAAAAGGAGCTTGGGTTGAGCAATTGCCAAGCATTCTGTGGGCTTACCATTGCTCGCCGCAATCCTCAACGGGAGAGACACCGTTCAAACTAACCTATGGAACCGATGCAATGATTCCAGTTGAACTCGGTGAGCTCTCATTTCGAAGGCAGCATCACAATGAAAGCCAAAATGATGAAGAACTCCGAGTTGAGCTCGACATGGTCGAAGAAGTCCGAGATGCAGCGAGGATCAGGGACGAGCTGTGCAAGCAAAAGGCAACTCGGAAGTACAACTCAAGGCTGCGCCCAAGGGAATTTGTGCAGGGCGACTTGGTGCTAAGACTGCAAAGCGACGCGAGAAAAGACTCCAGGGAGGGTAAGCTCGCGGTAAATTGGTCAGGCCCATTCAGGATAGCAGAAAATCTAGGAAATGGTGCCTACAGGCTTGAGGAATTGTCAGGAAAGTTGGTTCCCAGGACATGGAACACTTCCCATCTCAAATTTTATTTTAGCTAAAGTTAGAAGTGATGCACTCTTTTTCCTATCTCGGTCTTTTTCCCACGAGGTTTTGGCCGAGAAGGTTTTAACGAGGCACA
The DNA here is from genome assembly GCA_030762895.1 of Sophora flavescens. NCBI lineage: Eukaryota > Viridiplantae > Streptophyta > Magnoliopsida > Fabales > Fabaceae > Sophora > Sophora flavescens. The sequence goes on from CM061066.1 coordinate 153,233,836, forward strand.
CTAGGAAAAATTAATGAATAAAAATTCTATTTTCCTTCAATTGAGCTATTATGTTAAAACTGTTAAACCTTGAAGAGGCCAATTGAACCTCTAAAGGTGCTTGAATCCTAAGCAGGAGCTAAAACCTAAGGAGGTGCTAAACCCTGAAGAGGCCAACCGAAGCCTCTAAAGGTGCTTGAATCCTAAGCAGGAGCTAAAACCTAAGGAGGTGCTAAACCCTAAAGAGGCCAAAGGTGCTTGAATCCTAAGCAGGAGCTAAAACCTAAGGAGGTGCTAAACCCTGAAGAGGCCAACCGAAGCCTCTAAAGGTGCTTATATCCTAAAGAGGAGCTAAAACCTAAGGAGGTGCTAAACCCTGAAGAGGCCAACCGAAGCCTCTAAAGGTGCTTGTATCCTAAAGAGGAGCTAAAACCTAAAGAGGTGCTAAATCCTAATGAGGTTGGCCAAGCCACATTCGACCGATCAGGGTCGAAGTGCCGAGCCTATAAAGATGTATCGAGTTAACATTGATCAATCAGGGTCAACCCATAAAACATCAAAAAATTTACCGAGGTATAAATAAATCCACAAGTAAAATAAGAAATTTCATTAAGATAAGGGGGCAAGTCCCCAAATACATAAAATCTCACAAAAAACAAAGATATTTCTAAACCACTTATACAACTTCAGGAATCGAGGTTCTCCTCGGCATTGGAAGGGACGATGCTAATCTGGCCAGTTTGGCCCACTTCACCTTCGGGTCCCTCCTCGTCCATTTCACCCTCGCCCTCTCATCCAGGAGTTGCGGCCTCATCCTCATCCTCCAGCTCGGCCAATGGCACAAGGATCCCGTCTCGGTTGAAATCCTTGTCCACATCGGCACTGGAGAGAAGTCGTGGCAGGGATTGAAGTGCTGGAGTTGCTTCACGGCTCGGGAGAAACCGTTAACATGCTCCCTCATGATTGAAGTCTCAGGTTCAGATAGATCAGCACGGAGCCTCCGATTCTCCTCCTTCTCGACCTCCAGCAACTTCCGCAACTCCTGGCTGGCTTCTTTCTCGGCTTCCAGTCCTTTTACTACATTCTGAAGATTAAGTCGGTCAATTCTCTCCGCTTCTAGCTCGGTCGTAAGAGTAGCTCGGCCTTCTTCCAACTGCATCTTCTGGGCCTTCAGCTGACCGATGACCCGGCCTTATTCCTCACACTTGGCCAGGGCCTGAGCAAGCTCATCTCTCACCCTCAAGGCTAGGGCCGCATCCGCTCTCATGATCTCCATCTTCTTCGCATTGTCAATAAGGTGCTGGCTCCAGAAGCGTGTGATGGAGGCAATTCGGAGGGCATAGGCGCCAGCCGCCTCCATACTTTCCTCAGGGCCCTGTTCTAGAAGCAACCGGGCATCGGATGGCTTCAGCACCTGGCCATCAATTAGGCCAGTAGGATCGAACTCATCGCCCCAGAGCGAGCTGATCCTCGGATTACAATTGTCGTTGTACCATTTGGTGTCCGAAGTGAGATCGGTCACCAAAGGAGCGTTGCTCGGCTGGCTACCGGAAGGAGGAGTCTCTCCGATCATCAGTTGTGGGGGAGAGTTTCCGGTTGGCACCTCGGGCTCCGGATCGGCCCTCGTCCTCTTCGAAGGACGAATGTTCAACTCAGAAGCTTTAGCATACTTCTTCTTTTTCCCCTTAATATTGGCAGCGGCAGGTGATCCGCCAGCAGCCGACTTCTTCATCAAGGCCTTGTAGTTGAATTTTCCCATTATCACTACAAAAACAAGAATAGGTTAGATACAAACACACGGTTGAACAAGTAAAGCACCCAACAGCTACTACTTACACTCAAAATCGGCTTGCCGAGTTGATGACTTAGGAAGCAACAAAAGTCTACCACAAGGCAACGGCCGAGGATAGAGTTTTAAGAACTCGACGTCGGATCTCTCTTGCGTTGTCATGCAGCCGACGTCATAACTATTGAATTTGGTAGGGTGGGGTTGCCAGTAGAGGGGAAATCTGGAAACTCCATCCGAGTCGTAGAATAAAGACTCGTTCCCGACAGTAGGCCGGACTTTGAAAAAGTCCGACTTGAAGAACTTATACAAACTCTTATAGAGTCCAATAACACCCCCCGACTCGGCCCCACTGAGAGAAATCCAACCGACCCGGTCCCCAAATCCGACCTTATAAAAATAAAGGAAGACTGGAGCAGTGGCCACTACCCCTATCTGTTCACACAGGATCTGGAAGGCCTTTAAAAAGGCCCAGCTGTTTGGGTGGAGCTGGGTATGAGCGACATTCATAATTTTTAACACATCACACTCAAACTGGGAAAAAGGGAGATGGACTCCAATTTGTGCAAATAGGGTTTTATATACATAGGTGAAAGAGGGCTCCCCTGGAGCAGGATGAAGAAAGACGTGTTCATCCCCAGAACACGGAAGACACTCCACACCGCCCTCAAGGGAAGAAATTTTGTTTTGTAATGAGGAGAGGGATTCAAAATTCCTAAAGTTGGAGTGAAAGGCCCCTACATCTGGCTTCACCCAGAAATACCCAGGAATAATGATATCTGGGTATGGCACTCTGGGCGTTCTGGTAGTATGCCTGCGACGTTTGGGAACGGGAACTGCGTCAGCCGTGGCTGAGCTATTCCCTTCGGAGGAGGAAGAGCCACCAACGGCACCGCCACCACCATGAAAAGAGGATGGGGAAGAATGGGGAGAACCCCCAATTAGACGGATTTCAGGTTCTACGACCTGAACCCCAGAAGAGACATCCTGGGATAACTCAAATGAAGATTCCATGGAGGAGTAATCACGAAAGTAAAAGTCAGGGAACTTGAAAGAGAGGAATAGGGCGTACTTGCAGTAGAAGGAAAGTATAAACGCTCGGGTTAGAAATGACACGATAAAGAGGTCTAGGGTTCACGGAAGCACGAAGACCTATGGCCTCGCCCTAACTTATGAAAGACGAGAACAACACCTCCCCCTTGCATTAATGAGGGTTGTTGGGCGAGAGCAGGGAAACGTCCCCTCGTATCTCCTCGACCACCTCGCCAACCAAATGGGAAGGCCACACGTGGCAGTAATGTCAGGGTATTAAACCGCCCTCACGGGAAACTAGGAGCACGCCAAGGAGCACGCCACAATCCATAAATCTCGGGAACAGTACCACGAGGGCCACGTGTCACACCAGGTAACGTTTCTTTTCCATCTCGAGGCTCGAGAAGGTATGGCGTCAGCACAAAGCAATTAATCACCTCCACCGCGGCTAACCTCGGCTCCAACAGAAAAGCTTCCACGCCGTTGGCTCGAAGCTTGGGGGGCTTGTGTATGAGCCGAGATACAAAGTGACACAGGCTCGGCCACCCGAACCGCTCACCGAGTTGGAGGACGTATATAAGCAGAGTATGAAGCTCGGCCAAGGGCCTCACCTGGCCTAAAGACAAAAAAATGAAACCGACTTCCTGAGCTCGGCTAACATCATGAAAGCTTTTACACTTGATCAGCTCAAAGCTTGGGGGGTGACACGGACTCGGCAAGTGTACCGGTTCGTTGCAAGTAATAAAAACGGTGAGACCGGATATCGTTCTCAGGGATCGTGGACAATTACCACTTCGCAAATTTGACTACTATCTAGGCGATCGAATTTTGGATTGAAGGTTGTTTTAGCATCTAGCAAACAAACAAGAAGAAAATATTTTTGTTCTTTTTGGATTTTTCTCAAACAGTTAACGTGAAAACAGAGAGATGAATAACAATGAGATAGAATTGCTGGGGTTAAACTAAGCTAATCCTCCCTTGGTTGTTATGAAATGATAACTAACACAGTTCCTACTCCCCTTATGACAATCGAATCTTTTCTAATATACTCAAGCCTAATGTCTTAGGTGCATTGAGCCTAAAATCCCAAATTAAACCCTAATGTCTTAGGTGGATTAATAAGAGAAATTGCATTAAGACAAGATTCATAAGATTGCAAGTAGCCAACACCTATGTCTAGATTCTTGGACTACTTGGCATATAATTCATGAGCATACTTTAACATCAACCTTTCAATTGTCTATTAAAGCAACTAATCATTCCTAAGATGATCAAGCCTAGGAAAGCATTAAGCATAGAATTATATACTCATAAAGAAGAAGGAAACTGTATTAATCTCAAGTCATATTACAACCAAGTTCAGATAACAATAGTCTAACCCCAACAAAGGGGAGTTTAGCTACGCATAATTGAAGATAAAACAAAAGAAATAATTACAGAGATGAAGGAAGGGGAGAGCTCCATGGAATGATGCACACAGCCACAGCAGCAGAGAATTTCTCCTTAGGGTTTTCTGAATGATCTAATTCTTCTGTTCTGCTCAGTTTATCTAGTACTCGTGGCCGGTCACGGCCGTGACGGCCATCACGGCCAGGCCGTGATGGTTTCTGACTTGGCACCGCTTCACTTTCTGATTCATCACGGCCGTGATACTCATCACGGCTAGGCCGTGATCCTTTCTGACTTTTCCAACAAACAGGTCACGGCCGTGATAGTCATCACGGCTAGGTCGTGATCGTCTCTGACTTTTCCAACTGATTCATCACGGCCGTACTATCCATCACGGCTAGGCCGTGATCGTCTCTGACTTTTGGAGATCTGGCACAGCTGACACGTCACGGCCGTGATAGCCATCACGGCTAGGCCGTGACAGCTTCTGACTTCTGGCTCAATTCTTTCTTCAGCTACTGCTCCCTCACGGCCGTGAGGGCCATCACGGCTAGGCCGTGATACTCTCTGCTTGGCTCAATTTCTTCTCTTTCAAGGCTCTAAGTCATCCAAGCTTCATACTTGCTAATTCTTGGGCATTTAATCATGAATATCTGCAAAACAACACACAATACCACCTTATCCGTTCCAAAGGAAAAACTAAACAAAATAAACACTAAAATGGCCTAACTATATGCAAATGCATGCAGAAATGTACATGGAAAATGAGGTGAAATCACACTCATCAAATCACCCCAAGCTTAAGACTTTGCTTGTCCTCAAGCAAGAACCAAGGCCATAAGATGAAAACAACCAGGACAATGATAGTGAACTAAGAACCCGAATAAAATGATCCAAGCAACAGGCATTCACTTATTTCAGCAAGAGACAATCAATTCAAGTCCAATTAGGGGCTTAGTTTCCCAGACTCACAATCTCACTGATTCGGGCACTCTATCTCACTTGAAGCTCACCCCAAGCTTGTTCATTTGCTTGGCTCTCTTTCTTGCCTCACTCACTCAAGTGTTAAGGGAATATGACATTTCACTCCATTTTCCTCAAAGAATGATTCCTACCATAAGCTTGACTATCAACCACATCTTCACTTTATTAATGAAAAAACATCTAAGAATCAAGAGGTCTTATTCTTTGGTGTAATGGGGCCATGGGATCAATTTTCAGGTGGGGATTTCAAGAACAGGAAATTTCAAAAGGTTATACAAACAATCAAGCATTGCAAGGCACGACCTTCTAAAATACCTTTCTTGGGTTTCAGTTTACTCTTCCACCATTCTTTCATTTTTTTTTTTCTCTACTTCTCATTCCTTTTTTGTCATCCCCTTCCCCATTTTTATTTCTTTTTCTCTTCTTCTTTTTTTTTTTTTTTTTTTTTTCTTTTGTTTGGAGAAGGGGAGATTTTTCAATCCAAGAGAAGTGAAATTTTTTTTTTTTTTTTTTTTTTTTCAGATTTATCTTTTTCTTTTCATCATCCCAATTTTCAACTACATTTTCTAACCCATTTTTGCACAGTACTTTAGAAGGTCCCTCATAAGCATATTTAACAAAACATTTCAGGGCACCAAGAAAAGCATGCTATTCATTCCGGCTCAAAATGGGCAACTAAGGGTAGCATTTACACATTCAAAGTTCAGAAGGCCGGAAAAATACCTATTGCCTCAATCATTTTCAAAAATATTCTCAAAAATTTTCAAGTTTCGAAATGGTTTCAAGTCAAGTTCTAGAGAAAAACAGTCCAAGAGGAAAACACTCTATACAAAGAACGGGGGCAGATTTAGTGAGTGCCCCCTAATGGCTCAAAAGCTCACATTCATTAGTTCAAGAACCAGTGAGAACATAAATCCATAGAAACACATGCTAATCATCAACTATCCAAGAACATCTCAAGCATATTTAATGAAGCCAAATTACAAGAATAGAAAATCAGGGTCCAAAATTCACCATCACAGAAAAATTGGCACTTAGCTCTTACTATCATATGCTCAATCTAAGCAGGGGTAACCGAATCATGCGATCATGCAACTTAAGCCTATATGAATGCAATATTCACAATGCATATATGGATGCAATATTTACAATGCAAGAAAAGAAGAGTACCCCTACCCCAAGCTTAAAGACTTACATTGCCCTCAATGTAAATAATTAAACTTAGAGAGGGGAGAAAACTGGAACAACTCACAAGGTGGTAGTGGTGCTGAATCACATGCTTTCTGGTTTTGTGTCCTCTTGCCCTTCTTCTCCTCCTTCCTTCAACATCTGGAATCACTCAACAAACTATTAACAAACCTCTTGAGCTTCTCAAATTATTCAAGAGGGGAAATTAAAAACAAAAGAGAAGATGAAAATTATATAAAATAAAAAAAAAATAAAGATTGGGTTGCCTCCCAATAAGCGCTTCTTTAACGTCACTAGCTTGACGGATGATTTTTTTTTTTTTTTTTTTTTTAAGAAGATGGTGCCTGAAGAGTGACGGAAATCGCCTGACGATCAAAGTTGCCCCCAAGGTAGTGCTTTAGTCTTTGTCCATTTACCGTGAAGGTATCACCGGATGATGGATCTTCCAATTTAACAGAACCAAATGGAGAGACAGACTTGACATAGAATGGGCCTGACCATCTTGATCTCAATTTGCCTGGAAAGAGCTTGAGTCTTGAGTTAAACAGCAGAACTGACTGGCCTTCTTCAAACTTCTTGGGAAGAATGTACTTGTCATGCCAGAACTTTGTCCTTTCCTTGTATATCCTAGCACTCTCATAAGCCAAGAGTCGGAACTCATCCAACTCATTCAATTGAAGCATCCTCTTGTCCATGGCCAGCCTTGCATCAAAGTTCGGGGCCTTCACGCCCAAAAAGCACGGTGTTGTAGCTCCACCGGAAGATGACATGATTTCCCGAACACCAATTGGTAAGGTGACATACCAATAGGCGTCTTATAGGCAGTCCGATAGGCCCAAAGTGCATCATCAACTTTCTTCGCCCAGTCCTTCCTTGCATTGTTCACAGTTTTTTCCAAAATTCTCTTCAACTCCCGGTTGGACAATTCCACTTGCCCACTGGTTTGGGGATGGTATGGGGTGGTAACTTTGTGGTTCACCCCAAACTTGGCAAGCACTGCATCAAACTCCTTATTGCAGAAGTGGGTACCTCCATCACTAATGATAGCCCTAGGGGTCCCAAACCGGGTAAAAATATTCTTCCTCACAAAACTGATCACAGTTCTTGCATCATCCTTCAAAGTTGGCACGGCTTCCACCCACTTGCTCACATAATCAACTGCCACCAGGATGTACTTGTTGTTGTAAGACGACGGGAAAGGACCCATGAAGTCAATCCCCCATACGTCAAAGAGCTCTACCTCCAATATACCCTTTAAGGGCATCTCATTTCTCTTGGAAATACTACCGGTCCTCTGGCATTTATCACAATTCATCACCCAAGCTCGGGAGTCCTTGAAAATAGTGGGCCAAAACAACCCGCTTTGCAAAATCTTCATCGCGGTCCTCTCACCACCAAAGTGTCCTCCATAGGGTGAGTTGTGGCAGTGGGTCAACACCCCATTAATTTCTTCTTCAGGTATGCACCTCCTCAGAATTCCATCTGAACCCCTTTTGAAAAGATACGGCTCATCCCAAATGTAGAACTTGGCATCATGAATGAGCTTCTTCCTCTGTTGCGCATTGAAGTCCTTAGGAATTTTATTGGCCGCCTTGTAATTTGCAATATCTGCGAACCAAGGTGCCACTTGCACCACAAACAACTGTTCATCTGGGAACTCCTCTTGAATTGGCAACTTTGCTTCTGCTTGGACCTCTGCTTGTGGAAGCCTGGACAAATGGTCGGCTACCACATTCTCCACTCCTTTCTTGTCCTTTATTTCCAAATCAAACTCTTGGAGTAGCAGTATCCACCTAATAAGCCTTGGCTTAGCATCCTGTTTAGTCATCAGATATCTCAAAGCAGAATGATCAGTGTAGACTGTAGTTTTACAACCAATCAAGTAGGATCTAAATTTATCAAAAGCAAATACCACAGCAAGCAACTCTTTTTCAGTCGTAGTGTAATTCAATTGGGCATCATTAAGCACACGACTAGCATAGTAAATGACATGCAACACTTTATTCTTTCTTTGGCCCAAAATGGCTCCCACCGCATAGTCACTTGCATCACACATTAGCTCAAAAGGTAAACTCCAATCTGGAGGAGCAATGACTGGTGCGGTGGTGAGTTTTTCTTTCAAGATTGTGAAGGCATGCATGCAATCATCATCAAATATGAAAGGAGTATCAGCTACCAAAAGCTTGCACAAGGGGTTTCACTATTTTTGAAAAATCTTTTATGAACCTTCTATAAAAACCCGCATGCCCTAGGAAGCTTCTAACACCTTTCACATTTAAGGGAGGAGGAAGTTTTTCAATCACTTCAATTTTGGCTCTATCAACCTCCATCCCCCTAGATGAAATTTTGTGCCCAAGAACTATACCCTCCCTAACCATGAAATGGCATTTTTCCCAATTTAAAACAAGGTTAGTTTCTTGGCACCTTTTTAGGACACAGGCAAGATTATTCAAACAGTTATCAAATGAATCACCAAATACAGAAAAATCGTCCATAAATACCTCAATAAACTTCTCATTCATATCGGAAAAATATGGAGAGCATGCACCTTTGAAAAGTGGCGGGTGCATTGCACAACCCGAAAGGCATTCTCCTGTATGCATAGACTCCATAAGGGCAGGTGAAAGCGGTCTTCTCTTGGTCCTCCGGGTCAACCACAATCTGGTTATACCCGGAGTATCCATCAAGGAAACAGTAGAAAGCATGACCCGCCAACCTCTCTAGCATCTCGATCAATGAAGGGTAATGGAAAGTGGTCTTTTCTAGTGGCCTCATTCAGTCTTACGTAGTCAATGCATACCCTCCATCCGGACACGGTCCTGGAGGGAATAAGTTCATTCCTTTCATTCGCTACCACTGTCATCCCCCCTTTCTTCGGTACAACTTGGACCGGACTCACCCATGGACTATCGGAGATGGGATAGATAATGCCAGCATCCAACAACTTCACAATCTCCTTCCTCACAACTTCCTTCATATTCGGGTTGAGTCTTCTTTGCGGTTGCCTAACCGGCTTGAATTTTTCCTCCACACGGATTTTGTGCATGCAGAAGGAGGGGCTTATCCCTTTCAAATCGGACATAGACCATCCAATCGCAGATTTGTGCTCCCTAAGCACCCTCAACAGCTTCTCTTCTTCCAAGGAATTCAACCCACTACTGATGATAACTGGGAATGAAGAGTTCATCCCAAGGAAGGCATAACGGAGATGGGATGGCAATTCCTTCAACTCTAGCACCGGTGGGTCACCCTTATCTTCAATTCTCACATCTTCCACCACTTTGTCTTCATCAGTACTCACAACCAGACAAGCTTCCAGAGATTTAATCATGAGATCAACTTCTTCTGCACCTACTTCTTCTTCCACATCCTCTACCATTAGAGCGGCTTCCAACGAATCTTCAAACTTCTGGTGCAAACTCTTGTCAGCTAATGAATCAATGAGGTCCACTATCATGCATGTGTCCTTGTCACTTGGGTGTTTCATCGCTTCAAACACATTAAAGGTGACCTTTTCGTCTTGTACCCGAAGCACCAATTCCCCTTGATTGACATCGATCAAGGCTCTACCTGTTGCTAGGAATGGTCTCCCAAGAATCAGAGGAGTATCACCATCTTCAGCCATATCTAACACCACAAAATCTGCTGGAAAAATGAACTTATCTACCTTCACCAACAAATCCTCCACAACACCAAAGGGGTATGTAATTGAACGGTCGCGATTTGAAGAGAAATTCTGTTGGTTTTACTTCACCAATCCCGACTTCTTGAAAATGGAGAGCGGCATCGATTAATACTTGCCCCTAAATCGCACAATGCTCTCCCTATGTTCGGATGACCAATCGTGCATGGAATAGTGAAACTGCCCGGGTCCTTCATTTTTATGGCGACTTCCTTTGAAGTATAAGCTGCACTCTTGATAAGCATAACTGTCTCCTCCTTCCACCTTCTTTTGTTTGTAAGGATCTCCTTCATGAATTTTGCGTAGGAAGGCATTTCTTTGTAGAGCTTCAAAGAAAGCGGGATGTTTATTTGTAGCTTCTTAAATACATCCAGGAACTTAGAAAAGCTGCGATCTTTTGCTTCTTTCTTCAGTAGTTGGGGTATGGAATTACGAAATATGGGGCAGCTCCTTGGGATTATCAACCTCTTCCAGAATCTGTCTTCTAGTCTTCTTCTTCGCAAATTCTTCATCAACCAATTTCTCCCTCTGTGGTTCTTCAGCTTCTACATCAATAGGATTAGAGGTAGTACCTTGGGAAGTTCCGGGTTCTTCATTGTTTACCTCTTCAGATTGCCCCTTGTCAATTCCAGTATCACTTGTCTTCTCTTCCTTCTCTTTTTCTTGTGGACTTAACATTCTCCCACTTCTTGTAACAATGGCCTTACAATCTTCTCTTGGGTTCTTCTCAGTATCCCCAGGCAATTGTCCTGGAGGTCTCTCTGCCATCTGCCTTGCTAGTTGGCCCATTTGATGCTCCAAGTTCTTGATAGAAGCATTCTGATTCTTTATAGTCTCTTGAGTAACTTGCATGAACTGGCCTAGAAGGTTCTCCAATTTACTTGAACTTTCTTGAGGAGGCTTTGCTTGAGTATTTGAACTTTGCCCTTGTCTCCAACTGAAGTTGGGATGATTGCGCCACCCCGGATTGTAGGTGTTGGAGTAGGGATCATTTCTAGGCCCTTGGTTGCCCATATAGTTTACCTCTTCTTGTCCCGAGCTTCCAACCACATTGATCTCACAGTTCCCATTTGCATGGTTGCCTCCACAGAAATCACACACTGAGGCACCTTGAGCTTGAATAGCTTGTACTTGAGAATTCTGCAGTTGAACCGACCCCAGTTGTTTGGTAAGAATAGCCATTTGTGCTTTGAGGGCACCAATTTCATCCAGCTCTAGAACACCTCTACTGACCATTGACCGAGAACTAGGCATTTGATAGTCATTGTTGGCCATGTTCTCAATCAAGTCCTTTGCTTCTTCCGGTGTTTTCTGACTCAATGTACCTCCTGCAGCCCTTCAATCATACTTCTTGAGTTCTGTTGAGCCCATTAACAAAAGTTGCGACCTGCTGCCATGTCTCCAGTTCATGATTTGGACAAGGCGTGAGTAAAGACTTGAATCTCTCCCGGGCTTCATATAGTGACTCACCATCCTCTCTGTGCAAAGGCATTGATCTCCGACCTCAGCTTAATCATTCTTGACGGAGGGAAGAATCGAGATAAAAACTTGCTGACTAAGTCGTTCCAGGTGATGATGCTTCCATGAGGATGAGATTGAAGCCATGCCTTGGCTCTATCCCTCAAAGAGAAAGGGAAAAGCCTTAACCGAATGGCCTCATTGGACGCTCCATTTAATTTGATGGTGTCACACAGCTCAATGAAGGTACCAATATGAGCATGAGGATCTTCACTCTCCAACCCTCCAAATTGGTTTTGCTGCACAAGGTGGAGAAGTGAGGCCTTGATTTCGAAATTATTGCAGGCCACTGCAGGTCTCACAATCGGAGTTCCACATCTATCAACTCTAGGGGAAGTGTAGTCCCCCATTGTTCTCCTTGGTGCATTCTCTTCTGCCATGGTGACAGCTGCCACTTCAACTTGTGGTTCTTGCACACTGGGTAACTCAACTTGCTGCTCTTGTCTACTAGAAGATGCTCTTTCTCTGTTCTGTCTTGCCTTGGTTCTCTTTCTATTCCTTCTGCAGAGTCTCTCGATCTCAGGTTCGAATTGGAGTTCACCTGGGTCGATTGTACCTCGCATACACTGAACAAACGGAGTAGCACAGAACAAACAGAAAAAAAACAGCACTTGCAGAAATTCACAGCAGAGATATAGACAATAAGAACGAAAACAACACAGTAGGAAAAACAGTAAAAAAAATAAAATGCCTAAATTAGGAGTCCCCTTTGGTACTCGTGATATTGGCACACCGATCCCCGGCAACGGCGCCAAAAACTTGACACGGACTCGGCAAGTGTACCGGTTCGTTGCAAGTAATAAAAACGGTGAGACCGGATATCGTTCTCAGGGATCGTGGACAATTACCACTTCGCAAATTTGACTACTATCTAGGCGATCGAATTTTGGATTGAAGGTTGTTTTAGCATCTAGCAAACAAACAAGAAGAAAATATTTTTGTTCTTTTTGGATTTTTCTCAAACAGTTAACGTGAAAACAGAGAGATGAATAACAATGAGATAGAATTGCTGGGGTTAAACTAAGCTAATCCTCCCTTGGTTGTTATGAAATGATAACTAACACAGTTCCTACTCCCCTTATGACAATCGAATCTTTTCTAATATACTCAAGCCTAATGTCTTAGGTGCATTGAGCCTAAAATCCCAAATTAAACCCTAATGTCTTAGGTGGATTAATAAGAGAAATTGCATTAAGACAAGATTCATAAGATTGCAAGTAGCCAACACCTATGTCTAGATTCTTGGACTACTTGGCATATAATTCATGAGCATACTTTAACATCAACCTTTCAATTGTCTATTAAAGCAACTAATCATTCCTAAGATGATCAAGCCTAGGAAAGCATTAAGCATAGAATTATATACTCATAAAGAAGAAGGAAACTGTATTAATCTCAAGTCATATTACAACCAAGTTCAGATAACAATAGTCTAACCCCAACAAAGGGGAGTTTAGCTACGCATAATTGAAGATAAAACAAAAGAAATAATTACAGAGATGAAGGAAGGGGAGAGCTCCATGGAATGATGCACACAGCCACAGCAGAAGAGAATTTCTCCTTTGGGTTTTCTCGAATGATCTAATTCTTCTTACTCGCTCGGTTTATCTAGTACTGTGGCGGTCACGGCAGCGTGGACCATCCATCACGGCCAGGCCGTGATGGTTTCTGACTTGGCACCGCTTCACTTTCTGATTCATCACGGTAGTGATACTCATCACGGCTAGGCCGTGATCCTTTCGACTTTTCCAACAAACAAGGTCACGGCGTGATAGTCATCACGGCTGGGCCGTGATCGTCTCGACTTTTCCAACCGATTCATCACGGCCGTACTATCCATCACGGCTGGGCCGTGATCGTCTCGACTTTTGGAGATCTGGCACGCCTGACACGTCACGGCCGTGATAGCCATCACGGCTGGGCCGTGACGACCTTCGACTTCTCGGCTCAATTCTTTCTTGACTCATCGCTCCCTAACGGCCGTGAGGGCCATCACGGCTAGGCCGTGATACTCTCTGCTTGGCTCAATTTCTTCTCTTTCAAGGCTCTAAGTCATCCAAGCTTCATACTTGCTAATTCTTGGGCATTTAATCATGAATATCTGCAAAACAACACACAATACCACCTTATCCGTTCCAAAGGAAAAACTAAACAAAATAAACACTAAAATGGCCTAACTATATGCAAATGCATGCAGAAATGTACATGGAAAATGAGGTGAAATCACACTCATCAGGGGGCTTGTGTACTGGCCGAGATTACTAACCCGGCCACCGAGCTCAAGTACCCGACCCAGTCCGGAAATTAAGGATAATAAATCAAAGATCACTTAATTAAAGGAATAAGATATTGATATTAAATCCTGATATTATCTAAAATAACCTTATCTGGTTAAAAGAGATAATATCCCTTAAATTAAGGAATCATATCTCAAAAGAGATATCAAGAGACAAATCATATCTCAAAAGAGATATTAAGAGATAAATCAAATCTCTAAAAGATATTAAGAGATAAATCAGATCTCTAAGAGATAGGGGAATCCTATTATAAAAGGAGGAGTACCCCTCATAAGAAACTCACTTTTCACTGAACACAGGTGACTCTCTCTTAAGCGTATTAGAGAAACTAGTGTCGACCAAGAGACTATCAGAAAGTCCTTGCTCCCTAGTATTCGTCCGATACAAAATTGAGAGATCGAGATCACCACGGCCAAGGGTTGAATCAAGAACTACGTCCGGCTTTGATTCCCTTCGGGATACGTAGGATCGGAATCACTGAATTCTGTCAAGCCAAATCCTAAAACAACCCCAATATTCATCATTGGTTTGACGTTCACGGCAGAGCTCCGGTCAACCGGATCTCGGCAGGAACAACTATAATATATTAAATCGTTAGTCATTTAAAAAATTTTAATTTTGATTTTATATACTATTTTTAATTTTTATATGAGTATTTAATTATATATTTTTTAAAGAATTGTTTTATTTTTTGTTTGGGTCTAAAGCTGTAATGAGTGAGGCTTATCGACCGTCTAAGGCAGTCGAAAATGGGATGATTAGTTTAATGAGGGACGAAGGCCATCGGTAATGGAGGCTCGAAAATGGACCTAAGCCCGTCGGTAAATCTTGAAATATCAGGAAAGTCAACAGACAATCTTATCGAGAGGCATGGCCATTAGAAATTACCTTTTTACCAACAGTTTTTTGTTAGTACCAATTAAATACATTTTTCACATATTTAATAAGTCATTGATTCTCTTTCATAAAATTCACTTATTACATTAAAGTGAGTCAATTCTATGTTAAAAATTAATTAACGTAGCAGTGTCTAATAAATTTTTCATTCAAAACTAATACAACCATAAATATTTAAAGAGATAAATAATTAATAACCAACTATTGATATTAAAAATAGAGCTTGGATCCTCCCCAGCAATTAACAAAAAGATTAAAAATCATTGGTATTGATATTGGAAGTCTTTATATACATCTAACGAGAGGCTGGAGAGAGGAATTGTCGGAAAGGATCCAACTCCCTATAAAATATCCCCCACAAAAGCTAATCCATTGCACCTTCACTTTGACCTTGAATGAAAAAGAAACCTTTTTTTTAATCTTCAGCTTTCATCTTTTCATATCTCTCTCATCATGGCAAATAATCTTGTTGCTAACTCTTCCAACTCAAACCATGCTCATGGTCTTGGCTGGAAGAAGGTTGGGTGATCAGGTTCCCACTTTACTCATCGAATGGACGGCTTTATGCAGCTGGACGGTGCTTAAAGGAAGACTATGCTTTGTTGTGGTAGTTGCTTTTATTGATTAGAGATGGAGAACCAAGAACCAAAGTGGTAGGTTTTCCATTTACATTTATATATATATATATATATATATATATATATATATATATATATATATATATATAAAGATTTAAGAAAATATTTTGAAAACAATCAACACAAGACTTTCTATAGAGTTAGCCTACTTTGTAGGTAGCATGGCATGTTGATATTAAAAATTGAAGATTGTATGTTGAGTGCTATATGTGGCAGGTAGTACTATATATGTTGTCATTTGAATTCTAACAATGATTTTTGAAGTTAGGCCCTCTTTTAAGTGTTGAAATTGAAAGTTACATTTTAACTTAAAAAAATGTGTATACATTTATGATTTTATAAGCTTTGTGGGAGTACTTATGTTGCACCAAGTCACCAACACCTTGGATTCAAAATTAGACCTTTGAAGAAAACATCTCTTTGGTATTCAAAAATGAAGTTGTCATGATTTGTTGTTTAAAGAAAGACTTGGAACGGATGTAGCATAAGGATCAGGATAGCATGGCATCAATCTAAACAGAGGCCAGAAGCATCATACATAACTTGGCACGACTGTATATCAAGATTATGATATATACCTTACTTGCATAATGTAATTGTTCTGTATGTTGTTGTTTCCTATAAAGATGTTCTTTCTATAACATTACATTTTAAAATGATAGATGCCGCATAATATGCTGATAAACTAAGACATTTTATCATAGAAACCTGATGAACTGATTGAAAACATTACTGGCATGTCAGCGCAAGTAATAGGCTAACTAAGACAATCCACTTTGAAATAAAGATAGGAGAATTAGATAGGATTTTTTTTGAAAATATATATGTTACCATTGATAATCATAGCAGTTGAGGAGAATTTGATAACCAATTCATTTGCTGGGTCTTTTTAATTGCTTTAATTGACATTTATTACAAAACGTGTAGTCTTAATTGGTATTTATGAAATGCTATGAGGGATTTTTTAGGTTATAGCAGCTTATGAGAACTTGGTACAGGTTTTATTTTGATTTACTTTTTTAATTGCCGTAATTGGCATTTAGTTAAAAGATGAGTGCCCTTAATTGACATTTAATATATATTCCTCCAAATAGTGCTTGAGTGTAAAGTGATAAAGTGGGAGTGTGTACACCATTGATTAGCTAGAGTGCATGGAGATGAGAGTTGATTTTGATAAGATGAATGAATAGAGACAATCAAAGGCGGAATGACGGGGTGATAATTAGAAGCAATTGGGGTTTTTTGTTGCCAGCTCCTATTATGGAGACTTGAGACTGATATTGGGTGCTTGGATGCCATGATCGTAATCATTGTCATTGAAATTCAGAATTGGCGTGAGTCATTCTGAAATTGATGGATCCTCATAAAAAATGTATGATTTCATCAGCTCTTTTGCTGTCAATGTGCCAACGATCAAAGGAGATGATGACAAAGACGCATAAACAAGTTGACCAGTTGTTCTTACATTACCACTTGCATTGCTTGCACCATTTTCATAGGGATTGGAAGTAATGGATGATGATCCAGATTATGAGAAATGACCGAGTAGGTCAATTTCAACTTAGTCAAAAGGTAAATAAGGCCCATAATCATGAGAGACGGTCTAGTAGGCCAATTCAACTCACTCAAAAGGTAAATGAGCTAAGAAGAACCCCTAAAATTATGGTGTGGATTCAGGGATGAGCGAGAATTCAATCAGGTGAAAGTGATCACCAACTTTTGGGTGTTGGATCATTATCCATTACTTCCAATCCCTATGAAGTCGGTGCAAGTGGTAATGTAAGAACAATTGGTCAACTTGTTTATGCCTCTTTGTCATCATCTCCTTTGATCATTGGCACATTGACGGCAAAAGAGCTTATGGAATCATACATTTTTTATGAGGATCCATCAATTTCAGAATGGCTCACGCCAATTCTGAATTTCAATGACAGTGATTACGATCATGGCATCCGAGCACCCAATATCAGTCTCAAGACTCCATAATAGGAGCTGGCAACAAAAAACCCCAATTGCTTCTAATTATCACCTTGTCATTCCGACTTTGATTGTCTCTATTCATTCATCTCATCAAAATCAACTCTCATTTCCATGCACTCTAGCTAATCAATGGTGTACACGCTCCTACTTTATCACTTTACTCCCAAGCACAATTTGGAGGAATATATATTAAATGTCAATTAAGGGCACTCATCTTTTAACTAAATGCCAATTAAGGCAATTAAAAAATCAAATCAAAATGAAACCTGTACCAGTTCTCATAAGCTGCTATAACCTAAAAAATCCCTTATAGCATTTCATAATTACCAATTAAGACTACTCGTTTTGTAATAAATGTCAATTAAAGCAATTAAAAAGACCAATCAAATGATTTGGTTATCAAATTCTCCTCAACGGCTATGATTATCAATGGTAACATATATATTTTCAAAAAATTTCCTATCCAATTCTCCTATCTTTGTTTCAAAGTAGGTTTTCTTAGTTAGCCTATTATTTGCGCTGCCATGCCAGTAATGTTTTCAATCTGTTCATCAGGTTTCTATGATAAAATGTCTTAGTTTATCAGCAAATTATGTGACATCTATCATTTTAAAATGTAATGTTACAGAAAGAACATCTTCATAGGAAAAAAATAACATACAGAACAATTACATTATGCAAGTAAGGAATATATCATAATCTTGATATACAGTCGTGGCAAGTTATGTACGATGCTTTTGGCCTCTGTTTAGATTGATGCCACGCTATCCTGATCCTTATGCTACATCTGTTCCAAGTCTTTCTTTAAACAACAAATCATGACAACTTCATTTTTGGATACCAAAGAGAATGTTTTCTTCAATAGTCTAATTCTGAATCCAAGGTGTTGGTGACTTGGTGCAACATAAGTACTCTCACAAAGCTTATAAAATCAGAAACGTATACACATTTTTTAAAGTTAAAATGTAACTTTCAATTTTAACACTTAAAAGAGGGCCTAACTTCAAAAATCATTATTAGAATTCAAAATGACAACATACTACCTGCCACATATAGCACTCAATATGCAATCTTCAATTTTTAATATCAACATGTCATGCTACCTATAAAGCACGCTAACAGTATATAAAGTCTTGTTTTAATTGTTTTCAAAATATCTCTTTAAATCTTTATGTTTATATATATATTAGCCTAAAAAAATCCATATATTCCCAAAAAACAATATACATATATATAAATAAATAAATAAATGTAAATGGAAACCTACCACTTTGGTTCCTGGTTCTCCCTCTCTAATCAATGAAAGCAACTACCACAACAAAGCACAGTCTCCCTCTAAGCACCATCCAGCCGCATAACGTTGTCCATCCGATGAGTAAAGTGAGAACCTGACCGCCCAACCTTCTTCCGACCTCAAACCACCAGCCGTCCATCCGATGAGAAAAAGTGGGATCCTGAAATTGAAGGGTACAGAAGATGGAACCCATATATTTACTAGGGGTGGACATCGGTCGGGTACGGTCGGTTTCGGGTGACACATTTGGGTTTTGGACTTCAGAAAACGTGACCCATTCCCGTCCGATTGAAGCTTCGGTTTGGGCGGGTCTGTGGTCGTCGGGTTGGCGGGTTGTGCAGGCCGGGGTAGCTCGGTTTTGGTTCAAAAAGAATCCAGAAAAATTCCAAACAGAAGTTGAGAGCCAGAGATCCTTCCAGAAGACCAGAACAGAGAGAAAAGGAAAAAAAAACTTAGAAGCCAACAATATACAAAAACAGAAGGAGATCTGCAATGCACAAAAGCTGATATGAGTAGATCTTCTTCGTTGAAGTAAAGGTTGAAACTTGAAACCAGATCTTCCTCTGCAAAAACGATGGTGGACCTGAACCAGCGAAGGCAACACGTCGTCAGGCTTCTTCTATGGCAGATCTGAGAGCATGCGGCGTGGTGGTAAGCAACACGATGATGGGAGGCGGGGTCTAGAGGCGCGTGAGGGATCGGTATCTCACATACATGCTAGTACCGCTGAGAGGCTCGGAGAAGGGGGACGAGTGATTGTTAATTTGTTATAGTGTTAGGGTTATTTACTTTTAGGGTTTTCTCTTTTAACTTTCTCAATGGGCCTATGGCCCATATGTTAAATAATGTAAGTAACTTAATTTTTTGGGCCGTTTATACTCTGATGATATGAATTTGGGTCACTTTAGTTTTTGGGCCATTTAAATTGTTTTTTTTATTTTAACCCATAAGAAAACCCTAGAATATGTTACCCTTCTTCTTTCTCACCTCTGTTGAGCGCCGCCCTTTCCTTCCTAGAGCAGTTTCGCACTGAAGCAACGAGAAAGGAGAAAGCTCCTCCGCCAATGCTCGTCACCATCGTGATCTACCACCGCAGCACGCTCTCGTCGTCATCTTTCTTCCCCATTGGTCGTCGTTGTCCTCTACTGTCGCAAATCTCGTGATCTTCTCATATCTCGCATGGCTGCTATTCTTCTCCTCTTCTCTTCTACTCTAGCATGGTCGGTCGGGTTCGGTCACCGATGGTCTGAAATTTTCGGAACCGAGCCCGACCACCGACAACCGTCTGAACCCAATTTTTTCAAACCGTCGAACCGACACCCATTAAAACCCGCCCGCCCGCTGAAATTGTCTTCCGAGTTGGTTGGGTCTCGATCGACTGTGAAATTTTGTCCAGCCCTGATATTTACTATGTAAGTTGAAAAGCCAATGTTCCCACATAGCCATTGATGGTCCTTTTGAGATGTTTCAGAAGTTGTATTCAGAATCTCAAGAAGTTGCATTCAGAATCCCAAGAGCCTTAGTCAGTTTTGTAATCACCAAAGTGTCCCCCATATGAAATTACTAAATTACCCCTAGGACTACACCAACACTTACCGAACTACCTTAAGTCAATTTAAAAATTAAACCTACAACAACCCTATTTCCTTTTATTTTTTATTTTTTTGGTTATAAAAGCTAATTTAAGAAGTGATAGTTCAATTCTTACATGAACAAATGTAGGATTTCCTTTTATTTATATAAAGATATCTATTTATTTTTTCTATCTTAAAACAAACTTTAAATTTTAGAATTAATTGTGTATATCTTATTTTTAGATTTAAATATTAAATTATGCTTAAATGAATTATATATATATATATAATTTATAATTCTAAATATTTTTAAAAATATTTTTCTATTTTATCATCAACTTTTTATTTTATTTATCTATTTTTTTATAAATTTAAAAATAACGATTCTTGCTTTTGAATAACATGTATTATATTTGAAATCAATTACAAATCATTGATTTGCAACCATTTTCTTCTTCTCTTTTTTTTTTTTTTTGTTGTCTTTGATTGATAGACATGGTGGATTATAGGGTGAAGCACGATGAAAAGTGGTTCACCATGAACCACCAGAAATATTTATTTCCAATACAAATACTTCCCCCACTCACCCCTATGCTCCTCTTCTATCAGCAGCAGCTGGAGTAACACCTCCTCCTGGCAGTAACCCCTTGGTTGCCAACACTCCCAGATCTGTGCGGTTGGTGGTTTGCGAGGCTGCAAAATCTAGGGGACGCAGCAAGCGGAGCATGGCGGTGGTTTGGGTAGGAAAGGAAATGATTTCCCTTCTATTTTCATGACATTCTCTTCTTTCGGTAGCTCTAGAACAAAAAATATTGAGCAAGTTCAAATCAGTGCGAGATTAGAATATAATTCGAGAATGACAGTTCCTCTAATTTATCACCAACAAATAGAAAAAAGAAAAGGAAAATCAGAACTTGGTATCCCCAAAACCAAGTACTCTCTTGAGGCTGTTCGGCTAGTTAGTGCAGGAAATGAGCCTTTCCATTTGTTTGGCATTATTCTCAGTGATATTCATATGACATGCTAGCTCGGGATTGGGATGGTGCGGTGGTGGAATGGAACATCATCTTCCTCATTCCTAATTTTTTTCCGATTTGATTTGTGGACCATTTTTCAATTTTAAGTTCTGATCTTTTAGACTGCAAAATCACATTCCTAAGGGTGGGGGGTGAGGGAGACGTGGCTGGTTAAGCAGGGGAGGGAGGAGCTGATGGTGGCGGAGGTGGTCGGACTCCCAAATCGGTGGTGGTGGCATACTGTGTGGGATAGATTGGGTGAAGGGTAAAATTGTATTTTGGATTTTTTGTTTACCTGTAAAATAAATATTCAGTTTTAATCTCAACCATTCAAATATTTAAACGTTAAATCTGATAGTCAAAATTAGTGTGAACTACTTTTCATCATACTTCGTCCTAGAATCCACTTCCGTGAGACTAATACTGAGGATCAGGAGTAGTGATTAAATAAAACCTTTTTCAAAGTGACGATTCCAAAATTCGAACTTTTGACTTTATAAGTAAAGTTCATTTGTGAATGCGGTGCACTTTTGCTACCACAATTTTTTTTTTTTTTGGTTTTCCGGGTATCCTCCACGTGCAATTTTAGAGACTAATCTCTCAAGCCGGGTATGACCATAAGGACAGCAAAGCTCCCTTTCAAGAATTTTAACGTTGTTGAATTCCCATGGTTATAATTCAAACTCGAACCACTGGTTAAACTGGAAGAGATCCGTGTCATCTTAACAAACGCTATTGGGTAACACTACCACGAGTATCTGCAATCATTTTCAATTGGTTAAAGTAATGTTTTGGTCCTATAGGTGACATCGATTTTCAATTTGGTCCCTATACGTAAAAAATTATCAATTTGGTCCCTATACGTGACACTGATTTTCAATTTGGTCCTCACCGCTAATTGATCCCTATATAAGAGGACCAAATTGCAAATTATTGTCACATGTAGGGACCAAATTGAAAATAATTATCACATGTAGGGACCGATTTCAATTTTATTTTGTTGAATTGGTCCCTACATGTGACAATAATTTGCAATTTGGTCCTCTTATATAGGGACCAATTAGCGGTGAGGACCAAATTGAAAATTAGTGTCACGTATAGGGACCAAATTGATAATTTTTACGCAGGGATCAAATTTTCAATTAACCTTTTCAATTCTTAAATAAATATAAAAGGTGAGTGGAAAAAAAATTATAATTATAGTGACATGAAAGTCCAAACTTTGACTAGACACAAGTAAAAGATTAAGGATTTAATAACACTAATCAAATAATCAATTTTTTTTTGTATAATTGAGGCTAGAAGTATTTTGTATGAAGGCTAGAAGTATAAAACTTTTGAATATATTAAATATAATATTTTCTCCTATAAAGTTTTTTTTAAAATTTTTTAATAACCAGCCTGCACTGGTTATCATTCTCGAAAGGTTAATTAATATTTAATAAAACTACACACAAATTAATTATTGTTATTAGAAAAAAGACCTATTTTTCATTAGAAAAATATCAGGGTCCGGTTTAATCCCTAATAAAAACTAAAGTATAAATTAGTTCCTGACAATTTCAAATTAGGGACACGTTAATCCTTTCATTTGATCTCGTTATACACCATCCGTTAACTTGGTGGATCAGGGTTCCACAATTGCTTTTTGTACAAAAATTGGAGTTGCATCAATTAGGTCTCATTTTGGACATTTAAATGACCTTTTGGTTACTTAAGGGGTCAAATTTTTTTTTATCATATGTGTTTAAAATGATGTTGCTTTGAACATTTAAGTCATTGTTTAATAACCAATTTACATCGTGGAAATTGTAAATATTATATCTTAGTATACCTAATCAAGAAAACAAACATGTCATCCACTTAAGGGCTCAAATTGATGGGAAGTTTATAGGGGGACTAATGTATCCCAATTTAAATTTGTCGTAAACTAATTTAGTATTTTAATTTTATCGAGAAATAAAATGAACCCCCGATATTTTTCCGAGGGAGCTTTATTCTTATTATTATCGGAATAAAAAAGGGTAACAGTAACACCAACTCTCATTGTCATTTGTGAAACGGTAACAAAGAAGCCCTTTGAAAAAATTGCAACAGAGGTCCTTTGACAATTCAAATATTACGCGTTTCTTTTGTTGTGCTTGGTCTTGACTCAATCTCAATCTCAATCCTCCTCCGCCATGTGAGAGATCCAATCCAGCTCCCAAACCCTCCAACACAAATCGCATTCTCACTCCCAATTCCATCAGGTTCGCCTTTTCCTCTTTACCTCAATTCCCACCTTTTTGGATTAACATTTTTCATCCTTAATTCTTCATTTAATCATAAATATATAATAAATAATTATTTGTTATTTTAACAGATTATTAACTTTTATTCGTGCTTCGTGAAAGTTTACAATTTCAGCTCATGCATGATAGATATACATGTGCTAGGCAATTTTGTGTGCATAAAATCCATAGAAACTCTCATAACTCTCTTATTTAGTATTTACTGCTCATAATATTGTTGATTTCTTTAGTGAAAATCAGTTTGCAATTTGCATTTAGTGTGTGTGTATTTTCCCCTTATGTCCTTTCAATTTCAACTTTTGCATGTTGATAGGTTCTTAACACAATTGAAGAGGTACAATACAAATATACAAAAGCATAGTTGTTTGTATTTTCATCTATGTTTGGAGGTCATGCTGTTCCTGCTAATAGTCCTCACTTACGCAAGTCTGGAAGCAGATCTGTTGTCTCTGATTTTGGTAACTTCATTTTATAACTAGTTTCTTAACAGCATCTATGCTATTTTAACTGTTTTTTTATATGGGTGTTTTAACAATACAACTTGATGTTTGTGCTATTCCCAGATGAACATGAGGTGGAAAATGGGGCCGAGGATGGTTTATTGCATCCTGTGGAAGCAAATGATTTAAGAGGTGGTACAACACCGATGAGTGTCGTTGCAATAATGCCCTCACCTGTTTTGTTGTGGAGATTCAAGGTTTGAATATTGTTTTACTTTTGAAGAAGCATCAGGAACTTTCTTGTACATTTTCTTTTATAATGTGTTTGTCTATTTGATGCCATGCCATTATTATTCTATAAATGCAAATTTATCTGACTTAATGATGGAATGTTTCATTTCATTCTCCTGGTGCTGCTTTTATATATTTGATTCTTTCAGACTTTCGTGCATTATTGTAGTTATGAGCTGCTTACATTAGGCCTACTTTGTGCCTTCTGCTGCTTTCCTTTTCTTTTTCCCGCTCTGGTTCTTCAACTATTCTTGAGAATCTAATTGATATGGATGTCCAGGTACTATTTTTCCTTATTTGGGGCTTCATCTGTTGCAAGGTTAGTAACATTTTAGCTCTACAACATTTCTCCTCAACTCCACCGTTGAGGTGCTTATAACTTCTGAAATTGAGGCAGTATTCCCTTAAGGATTTCATCATATTGCCACAATCTTATTGGATGCAGATTGGATGGGATTCTGTCATGAGAATGAGTGCAGACAAACGGGCTTTATTTCTATATGAAGCATTTTTGTATTTCAACCCTCTTCTTCTTGCGGTTAGTTCTCTCCCCTGTTACAGTGTCTCTGCATGCAAGTGTGAGTATATCTGTCAGCATCTGAGTTCAAGGAGGTTGAAATACTATCCTTCAAATTTTCTTTACATTATTTGTTGTCTCATTGTGCTTCATCTCATTTTATATTTCAGGCTTTGATGGTTTGGCTTTGGGGAATCAACTTATGGTTTTTTGCTCAGGCTGGTGTCAATTATTCAAAAATATTTGATCTCGATCAAAATCATCTGACTCACAGAGAAATATGGAAGGTAACAACTATTGCTACTTTGTCTTATTTCATGTTTGGCACATAAAATCATTTTTTGCAGTATTGGAAGTGAATTAGAAATGGGAGTGTAATAAATTGGAACAGAGCAGTCCTTTCTGTTTCAATATTTGGTTTGCTCAAGAATGGACTCGCATTTTTATTCTTGCTCATTCTGTTTTCATAAGTAGTATATCAAATAAATAAGCATAGAACACAATCTTAACTATAACTAGTTAAGATAAATAAGGAAACAAAACAAACATGAATTCATCCCAGATTGCAAGTAATGACCATTCCACCTCTCTAGGAGGCCCTTGTGGGATCAAGGTGTGGAATTCATCAATGCAATCATTGTTTTTTTACCAAACTAAGGAATCCTCATTCCTCTGGAGTAATGTTGTGTACTAAATGTGCTCTTAGTAATTTTGCTTTTATGGCCTTATAGCCTTTTACCTTATTTTTTGGTGCTTTTGCCTTCAATTATTGACATTATTTTGTCAAACTACTAAATTTTCATGGCTTCCTTCTCGCTTACCCATTTCTCCAATACATTTTTTTTTCCCCACTTTCTAATGATTAGTCTCAAATGTTTTAGTTTTTTTAAATTTTTTTTTTCTGTTGATCATTGCAGTGTGCCACATGGATGACAATTATTGTTCCAACCAGTATGACGGCATATATTTATCTATATTCTCAAGGAGAAGTCTCGTATGCTGCATCACAACCAGTGTAATAGATGCATCCACTCCTACAAGTTATCATATAAGTCTTATCTGCTTGGTTATCACTTTTTTCAATTTATTACTTACCAGTATTCAATCTGATTGCGATGTTTATATATATATATATATATATATATATATATATATAGGGAGCAACTAGTGAGAGATAAGAGGAGTAAATATGGACCTTTTGATCATACATGAATGGTCAAGATTAGAAAATAAAGTCATGTGACTTTTTTAAGTGATCACATGACCACCTACTGACTTCTAATCCTGATCATCTATGTATAATTTAATGGCCCAGATTTGCTCCTCTCACTCTTACAATAATGCATTCCTCTCACTTGAGGCGCCCCATATATATATATATATATAAAAAAATAACTTTCTACTTCACTGATAATAAGTTATGATGGATTAATCTGAAGGACTGCTGCACATTGGATGCGATATGTGTCTTTCGCAATGAGTCATGCTTGTGTGAATGGGATGTGGTTGCAGAGATGCTCTGCATCTAGTTAGTTGGGACATTTTTTTTATAAGGGACCATGGTTGAGTATTGGGTATTCTATGATATCCCAAGTTCAAATCTCATTGGAGTGGGTGAAGAAGTTATGGGGGAGGAATGTCCCCTCCTACTTTCGTAAAACAAAAAAAAAAACGAGAGAAATTATTCTGTAGCCAGGATTATGTTGCACCAAAGAAGATACACTTCAACAGGGGTAGGGTCTATTGTTGGTCGTGATATTGTTAATTCTATTATATCTCTTCCTTTTTTCTTGCAGTGGGGACAGTAAGGAAGAACATTTGTTGTTATTTTTTCTTCTTGAGCATCACATGTTGACATGGGATATTTTGATTTGAATATCTTGTAATGGTTACTTGACAAATTTTTTAATTTGGATTCACTATCAGTAGATAGGTAGTGCCTGCTTTTCTGAACCACCTAAGCTGTCTAGTATCAAAACATAAATAACATATTCAACATACAGCAGCTTATATTTATTTATGTCACCAGTGAAAAGTGCTGTAGTCAGTATAACTTCCAGGATAATCTTCATGCCAAAAATAACTGAAGTAAATACATATTAATTTTGTCCATTGCTTTATTATTGATGAACATTTGATACCATTTTGTGCTTCCTTTTTTATCTTGTTGGAGGTTTTGAATTTTCCTTATATTTTTCTGCAGGTGCTTTTGTATGCTGCTGTTGTATTGTTTTTGATATTTCCCTTTGACATCTTTTATCTTTCATCTCGATATTACTTCTTAAGGACACTTGGGCGTATAGTTTTCCCATTACAGGCAAGTTTGCTCCTATTCAGGTGGATTGTGTTAGTAAGTTCTTTAGGGCCACTCTTGAAATAGCTGTCACTATATGTTAATGTCTGACGCTGACCTTTATATTTATTGAATGCATAAGCAGCCAGATGATATTTATACGCATAAACGTCAAATAGTATATTCATATGGAATGTAACTTATCTATTGCTCCTTCTCTGCATTCAGTGTTCATGAAAACAACAGAAGTATCCATGCAACTCCCTCTCCCCTGTTTGGCAGCCATTAAGAAAGCATGCAATGAGTGTTAGCACATTAGATGAGACGATTGCAATGCAGATACTCGTATACATGCTTTTCTAAGTGTAATGAAGTGAGGAGCTGGCAAGGCTCTGTATCATAAATAATAACTTATCATTATTCATAACTGTTAATAACCTTGTCACAGCCTTTTTCTTGATGAGTGTCCGGTGTCATCAATCTGTGAGTGACATTAGTAGTGTACACAACTATTACATGCACAAGTAAAACCTTTGAAGAGGCATCAGGTTGAACTTTTTTAATGTTTCCTTGAAGATACCTGAGAAGTATTGCAGTGTTAAACCTAAGATACTTGAAGAGAATTATTCATGTTTTTTGTTCATTCCAATTCTAAGACTTGATATTTGAGCCTAAACCTTACCCTTGTGTCACTCTATCCCTTACCAATTGATGCTTTTAGCATTTTGTTGGAACTATTTTGAACGTGATCTGATTTTTTTTTTTTTGTATTTTCCTGAGCAGGCAATATCATTCTCTGATTTTTTCTTGGCTGATGTTTTAACTTCCATGCCAAAGGTGTGCTTCTTTTTCAGTATTATCTTTCTCTAGAAAAATATTTGGCTCTTCCATGTTAGTATTTATGATTGATTTTTACCCTATAGGTTTTTAACCATATGTTTATTTATAGATGGAGGTATGCACTTTTGCATGCATTAAATTGTGTTTATTATTGTAGATACAGAGGTTCAACGCTGACACACAACATGATAGTTTAGAATTGACATGATTTTGTTGATCTAAATGTTGGTTTCTAACTTTCTATTAACGCACTACTATATTTATCTTGATTACAATAGCAATTTTATGCAGGTCTTATCTGATTTGGAGCGTTCAGTCTGTAGAATGGTCCATCGACAGGTTTGGTGCTGATAAATTGAAGTTGATGATTTATATTGTCAGTTAGAGTTTTTGATTTTCATTTTTTTGAGTAACTTTCGAGTTTCCTATTCTGCTTATGACAGAATTTGATCAAATTCAAGTATATGATAAAATCCTTTTGTTTATCTTTTGTTTATCATTGTGATCATACAACAAGTTTCCTTGATTTATTCAAAAATTCTCCAGAGCTAAATCACTAATATCGATTTTGTAATTTGTTTACAGTTTTCATTGTGCTCACCTTTCTCCATTCCCATAGAGCTTATTTATTAAATATTAGACTTCTTGGACTTGTATATTTAGCTTTTGCCTTACAGCAGTCAGCAGATGCTCCAGTTCTCTCATTAGAGATGCATTTTTTAAAACTTTTGTAGGTTGCCACAATTGCTTGGTTGGAAGCTGATTCTGTTTGTGGCAGTCACTCTGTTGCGATCCCTTTAGTTCTTGTTTTGCCTTACCTTTTCCGTTTAAACCAATGTCTCCGGCAATACAAAGATACTGGAGAGAAAACCGCTCTTCTGAATGGTAAGAGCTTTTTGTTTGTCTAATTAATACTTTTTTTGTTTCCTTTTAGAACTTGTATTAGTTTTCGTCTAAGTTTTTGGAAGCTTATGAAATTGATACTATACATTAATCTAGAAATTTAAAATCTAGTTGTTTCCATCTACTCCGCATTCGTTGCTTCTGAGTGTTTATGGCTCCATTTCTTATCACCTTTACTTTATTATAACTCAAATGCGATGTCAGTTTTCGTGAGCATCTTTTTCTGTTTGAAAATTCTCTTAATATTTCATTCAAGTTTTAATAATTTATGATATTTTCCTTGTTGTTTGATCATTGGAACGTGACTGTTATATGTTTTAAGCTAATAAAATTTGTCAGGTGAACTTACGGCACTTTTGTCTAGATTGGAATAAGCTTTTGTGCATGGGCATGGGGTGAGGCTATTGGCACTTCTAAAAGCCTATTCACACTTCCTACTTACTAATCAAAAAGTTAGTTTTTATTTATTAAAAATTTTGAGTGGCTAATGAGGAGTGTGAATAGACAATCAGGAGTATCAATCACAACACCTTTGTGCATTATATAGTTTTCTACTGTCTTTCAATGGTATACTTGCTTATTTTGAGCCAAATTGATTATAGGTTGTTCCTTGTAATTCATAATATGAAACAGGACATTTTTACTGTGTTTTCATCACATGTGACTGAATATAGAATTTGTAAAGATATTAGAAGTTGTACTATTATTCTTTTCAAAACAAATAAAATAATTCAAATAAAATATGAAACATAAAATCATGTTAAGGCTGGCACTACTCTCAATATTTTGCTTCCTTCTTGAGCTGTTTGTGAGGGGGGATATTTTAAGTCTTCTCAATATTACATGATTATATTGAGCTGTGTGCTTATATTACATCCTTAAATTTAATTTTAGGTGTCAAAACTATTTAAATTTCATAATTTCATATGATTTTGGGATTGTGATTATGTTTAAGACTTATTTTTAGGTGGAATGGTGGCAATGAGGTTTGAACTTGTGACCTCATGCAAACTACCCAAACCCTTCACCACTAGCCCAATCCTAGTGGCTTAATTTTGTTATGAATTGAGTAGTAATGATCAATTTTTTTAACACGGCTTTTCTTTATAATTATATTATGTTGTTTTGTATTTTAACACTGTTTTTCTTTTTAATTATATTATGTTCTTTATAGTTCTTTGATCATTAATGAATAAGTTATCATGTTTTCTTAAACGGATGGTTTTACTGCTTGGTAACGATGTTCATTTCCTCTGGTTGTGGTTTCAGCTTTAAAATATTCAACCGCAGTGCCAGTGATTTTTCTTTCTGCCCTTAAATATCACGTCTTCCCTGATAGGTGGACAAACTTTTATAGGCCTCTCTGGCTTCTTTCAAGTGTTGTGAACTCGTTATACTCTTTCTACTGGGACGTAAGTAGAGATTGGGACCTAAGGTATGCCAAAATGTTTGTCCTACCATGCACCTTTAATGGTATCTTTTAAACATGCCTCTTTCTAACTGCAGAAATGTAGATTCTACTGTCAGGAGTGATTTTATTTCTTAGTCAAACACCTCTAAAGACAGAATAAATTGCTTTTATTCCCAGTAGTGAGGCTAGCGTTTCAATTGTTAGATCCGATGAGTGTCATGTGACATGTGGCTGTGATAAATATTCCTTTCTCTTTTGCCAGTGGCTTCACTCGAATATTCAAGTTCAGCAAGCCGCATCCGCTCTCACATCTATTACATGGAAGGAGATGGGTAAGGATTGTTATATGAGAACAGCTTGAGTTCACTAGTTCTTCTTCCCTTAAAAGAATTGATCGTTAATATTGATTTTTCAAGGTAAACAATTTGTCAGACTTTAAGTTGTT
Organism: Sophora flavescens; assembly: GCA_030762895.1. NCBI lineage: Eukaryota > Viridiplantae > Streptophyta > Magnoliopsida > Fabales > Fabaceae > Sophora > Sophora flavescens. The sequence continues at coordinate 153,264,521 of CM061066.1, forward strand.
AAGTGTGCCTTGCACAGTTCATAGCAATGTAAATGGGGGTGGAGTTGGAAAGAGGTATAAAAAGGCCGAAATATTAACATGCAAGGGACTAAGGGCTTTTAAGAAAAGTATAATTTATTTATTTATTTTCTGTGTAGACCAAGTATACATATTATACAAGAAAAAGAAAAAGGTAAAGAAAAACTTTGCAATTTTAAAAATGTCGAGTAGCCCATGGTTCAATGAGGAACCATCCGTGCATATAATAAACTAGTAGGCAAATCAACCACTTGCTATGAACTTTGATATAGGTTGATTAAATCCTTTTTGATTTGCTTAGTCCATGGTTAAATCAACCACTTCTAATTCTTCATATGCGTATATTCTTATTATTATGATTGTAACTTTACTGAATATGTGAAAACCCACTTGCTAAAAGAAGAAAGAAAAGAACAATAGATAAACATAAAAGAACAAATTGTTCCTAGGTGTGCTGCAGTAGTTTATATGTACATGGGATTGCAGGTTTACATTTGGGTGATTGGAAGCAATCTTGTTTTGCGTTGCACATGGACATACAAGCTGTCTGCCCATCTTCGCCATAATTACCTCACGGTGTTCACAATTGCTGCCTTGGAGATTTTCCGCCGTTTCCAGTGGATCTTTTTCCGTGTAGAAAATGAGTGGAACAAGATGAATTCCAAATCACACATTCAGCTCTCAGTAGGTGACATATCAAACGAGGAAGATAAATTACTTCATACCATTAGCTACAGTGTATAGGCTAAAGAACATTGTGATGCTTTGGCAGTATCATTTATGGTATATTTTAAGTATTTTGACGACAGGGGATCCCCATTCCATTTTGTCATTTCAATGGCTTCCCCGCGCTTATAAATTGTCATTCTTTATTCACACACACAAAAAAGAACAGTTTGTTCAATTATTACAGTGCTCATCCAGTGATATCTTGTTCCTTTTTATCACAATTTCATTATGTTTCCCTAGCAAGTCTCGTGGTTGATAACATTGTTTATAAATGGACCAGTTTTACCTATTGTATCCTAGCTGTTCATTTTAAAGAAAAAAAAATCCCATATCGTAAAATAGTAAGAAGCCTTAAATATAGTAGTAGTACTTGTTTCTTGGATTGAAAGTTGGCTGTGTGGCATATCCTTTACCAACTCTACCGTGCAGCCCTAGCAAAACATGATTTTGCCAATGACTTTTGGATGGTAGCCACCATTTTACCGTTATAAACTAGCTGAAGTAGTACTATTATGTAAATGGCTTAGTCGCTGCTTCAACTTTTATGCAATTACTACTAAGAGGCCCTCAATAGGGGCCTAGTATTTGTAGTGTACGAAGATGGACCCCCACTTTTGTTGTACACACGACACGAACCAACCGAGCCAAATTGATGCTGCCAGACTGTATATTCTAAGGCATCGTTTGTTTTTCCCCAAGACAAGCTACGAAGGGGTGGGACCCTGTTGAAGAATATTAGTGGCTTGAGATTATCAAAGAAAAGGAAACTTCCAATTGCACCATTCTAACGGACAAAACTTGGGTACAATTTCATACAGGTATATTAGGTACTGTAATTTAATAGAATTATGATATGTATAACAATTCATCAATAAAAACATAACATATTGGAAAACAACACTTAATATATATATGTAACTGTATCTAAGTTTTGTAACATTCTAATTCGCTAGTGACAGCCACACATGTCAACCATCCAGTGAGTGGTTCCTCCAAACTAGATAACAAGAGTTGGACTTCTATCAAAAAAAAAAAAAAGAGAGAGATAACAAGAGTTGGAGTTAACGTCCTCTTAGTCTTTTAACCATTCAAATAGCAACTATGAGCAACTACAAGTGAAGCAACACCCTGTGGTGAAACAATCAAGATGGCCTAAATGTTAACAGCAGGTGAGTACCCCAACCATGGCCGGCAGCTGCAGCCGGAAACAAGCCGGACTGAGCTGAACTTACCTAGAGTGCTCTGCATCCTGTCTTCCATGCTAGAGAAGCTGGTAGCTCGAAATGAAAAGCTCATGGATGAGCTGAGCCAACAGTTAAATGGCCTGAGCAGTGGCTCAGTAAGACTTGGGAGGAGCTTGAATGCATTTCATGGTGTAAGAGCACCAAGCATAAGCATACCAAAGTACTTGGAGAGGATATACAAGTACACTAATTGTAGCCCTTCCTGTTTTGTGGTTGGCTATGTGTACATAGATAGGCTGACACATAAGCACCCTGATTCTCTTGTCATATCCTTGAACGTGCACAGATTGCTAGTTACCAGTGTCATGGTTGCCTCCAAGTTGCTGGATGATGAGTGAGTCCATGCCCCTTTTTTCTCTCTCTCTTGGAAAATATTGTAAGGTCACCATTTCATGGAGGGCTTCTATTTCGTGTTGTGGTGTTGCACAACAAAGCTGAATGAAGTGAATATTTTTTAGTTTAGTTAGTTTTAGTTCTCTTATAGCTTACAGTTTTATTTCATGAATCTTTCAAATTTAACTACGTATATATTCTGATTCTCTAATGTTGTGCTTTATTCGAGTTGCAGACATTATAACAACTCGGTATATGCCAGAGTAGGAGGAGTGAGTAATGCTGAATTGAACAAGCTTGAATTAGAGTTACTCTTTCTGTTGGATTTTAGAGTTATGGTAAGCTATCGGGTTTTTGAGAGCTATTGCTTGCACTTGGAAAAAGATATGCTTGTCAATGGCACAGGCATGAAGATTCAAAGGGCTATAGATGACCGTGAGGATGAAATATCAGTTGAAGATAACCAAAGCTCTTCCCCACCTCAAATTGTGGACTGTGGACTGAACTGAGCCTTCTGTTTTTGTCAATTATTAGAGTATTCATGGACCAGTTTCGTTTCATGTGTCAAAACTTGTGGTGCCTTTTTCATCCTGCAGAAAAAGCATGACATCGATATATATTATAATTCATACGAACAATATCAATTTGGCTTTGATTGTAACAAAACACGATCATAAATTTCTTCCCTTACGTGTTACTTTGAAAAATTAAAAACTTATTGCTATTGGAGTTTTGAATTCATTCGTGTTGCTGAAGCTCAGAATTTTTCTTTCGTTAGGAGGTCTCGTGAAGAGATAAACACAAAATTAGTGGATTCAATTTAAGATTTGTGCAATTTATATTTTATAATGTCAACTTCACTGATAAGAAAATGCACATGAAATAATTCATTTATACACGGTTGAGATCTTTACTAATGTTATGTTATGTCGAGTGTGTTTGGTTAGTTACGAAAAATTCATTATTTCAATAAACATCGATCTAGTATATTAGATTTTTTTTTTTTAATGTTTAGAAGTATTTATTAGAAGGTGAATTCTCTCCGGCATAAATTTTGGGTAAAAATTACAATTCCCACTTGAACCACTTATAAGTGATCCCTCTTTGATTTGTTGTTTCGAAATGGTCCCCATTTTATAAAATTTAAATCAATGTGATCCCTTTTATGGTTTTAAAATGTTTTTTTTTTTTTGAAATGATCTCTTATTTTTCAAATTTTATATCAGTCTTTTTTATATCATATTTTAAATGGAAAAGACCATACTGAAACCTAAAATAAATATATCAATCAAAACAGAACAATAAATAAAAGAATGAACAAATTAAAATTTAAAAAAAAAATTAGAGAAAAAAAAAACATAATTTAACCTATTTTTTACTTTTTTTTTTTTTTTACCTGTGTAAAACAGCCATTTGGAATACGAGCTTTGACGACAGCTTATAGCAAGCAATCGTTGACGGCAAACATGGTATCTTTATTGTGTTTGTAGATTGGAACATTGATTCATTCGTTCATTGCACAATCCATCCACACACAGTGATCCATACTAGTTTTCGAGTTTGGACGATGAACAAGTTGCTTTCAATTTGAGGAAGGAAGGAATCCATCGTAGGGTTTCTCATTCCCATAGCATAGGGATGATGGATATGGCTGGTGAAGGTGACACTTCCAATTCAAAACAAGACCTCTTCCACCTTATCAAACGTTGTGGAGCTTACCTCACTCTCAAGATCTCCGACCTCTTCTCTTTCTCCCTCCACAACCTCGTACCCATTTCTCTCTCTCTGCTCTTTTCCTTGCTTTAACATCAATTTTGCTTTTTTTTTTTAAATATAAGATTATGGGCCATTGAATTGGATCTGATATGATATAAAAAGTTAATCTTTTTGTCATTCTCGTTTGTAAAATTTGTGATTCTTTGTTCCTGCTCTGGGTTTTGAAATTTCGATTTGTTTGCTTTTTCTCCCAATTATTGTTGATTGGGGTCCGGGGTAGTATATTTCTCAACTCACTGTCTGATTTTTTCTTTTGGTGATATAACTCAACTGGGTTTGTATGAAGCTTAATTTAATTTATTTTATTTTTTTTGGATTGAAGCTTTATTTTTGGATGTGGGTAGAAAGGACGAGTTTTTATGCCCATGTTTGTTTTCTAAATGGAAAAAATAAAAAAATGGCCTAGTATACGTCATGAAAGGTTTCATTGAAATTGTTAGTTTGGGTACTTAAAAATGATGTGCTGTTTACCATAGAAATTCCTAATGACTAGTATCTGCTGCTACTCTTTCAGACAAGCTATGTAGCATACAAGATCAAAGTATTCTTTTGGTCTTTGTTTTGGAGCATGACTCTTTCAATAATGGTCATTATAATATACTTTGGTATCAGGATATACGCTCTATTGGGGCAGTTGCTGGTCTTGCTGTTGCAATTATTTTCACCTGGAGGCTGTTGAGATCGCCTGCTGGATCTCAACGTAGGCAACATAAACGGCAAGGTGCTACGCCTAGTAATCCTGGAGTCAGTTCTCATTCAAATGGCCCGGTTGTCCCTTCTGAAGTTTGTCCACCCTCGGATGATTCGAGGGCACAGAATGTTGTTGATGAGTTCTTTCAGCCAGTCAAGGTAAAATTACGTTGTCATTTTGCTTCAGAGCTCAAATAATGCTGAATCCTTTTGGATTAACCAAAGACAAGTTGGGTTGAGCTTACTTTTTCCTCAATTTTTTCAGCCAACCTTGGGGCAGATAGTTAGGCAGAGGTTAAGTGATGGAAGAAAGGTAATTAATTAAACATTCTCTGCATTATGTGCTAATGATTTATGTTTGCATAGTTCTTTTCTTGTTATGGTTTTCTTGAAATTAGCATATCTGGTGATTGTAAGAAATTTCTATCTTGGGTGACCACCTTAAATGTTAAGCTACTGAAAGTTAAATCAATATGCCAATATCAGAATATTTCCAGTTGCTTTATGGATTAGATATGCATCACATATGTTGGGTGCTCTCTTTATAAAGTTCTAAACAAAACCACCTTTATAGTACAAGTATAGTGATTATTTTTTACATTATATATTTTTTCTATCCTGATAGATGTGTAGATACAGTTATTCTTTTTCTCATGGTAAACGTGAATGAGATATGTTGCATACCTGTCTCTGTCCAGCATAGTTAGAGATAAACTGGATTATGATATTTGATGACATGAGGAACATTTATTTTACAAGTTTGTGTTGTTACACATTGGTATTATCAATTTTTCCACACTCTTATGGCCAATATGTTGTATGTAGGTAACTTGTCGTCTCCTCGGAGTGATACTTGAGGAAAGTAGTCCAGAGGAGCTTCAGGTGATGAGATTGTCCTTTCTTATATGTTTTGTTTCAAGACATCAATCAATGTAGAGAATGATATCAATTTGGTCTATTATGTTCTTGGCAGAAACAAGCAACTGTGAAGTCCTCTGTGCTGGAAGTGTTGTTGGAAATAACAAAGTTTTGTGATTTATACCTCATGGAACGAGTACTAGATGATGAAAGTGAGGTGTGTGCCATTTGTCTGCTTATATTCACTCATCATGCTTATCTGACGAGATGAGCAAAAAATTGGATTATATGCTGTGAATTCACCATCTTCCAACTTCATCAAAAAAATATTTTGTATAACCAAATGTTTCCGAAAAAATGAACTAAGAAATTGTATAGCTGCATGTGGCAAAAATCTCTTACCCAAGAATTCAGCATTTGGAACTTGTATGATTGCCATTGTTAATGGCACATTAGATATTGAGATATCAATATAATTTTATTATCTCTTCTATATGATTTTGTCCAGCTTATCCATCCCACCATACTGTACAACACATAGTGCTAACTTGCTAAGTTATTACTGTCTTGCAAACCTCTGTTGCCACCATGTTATAGTATACCACATTGTTAAAATGTTTGCGCTTTATGTCTGGATTATTTCTGCAGAATAGAGTTCTTGCAGCGTTAGAAGAAGCTGGGGTATTCACTTCAGGTGGATTGGTCAAGGACAAGGTATGTGAAATATGCACCAATCATTACACTTTTTTTCTTCACAGGACTTACTGTCTTCTTTCTGTGGCATTGCTGGGCAATTTTCTACCAAGTTTACATATAAGCAAGTATTTTGCCACTTTAAAAGGAAATCCTTTGTGTGCAGGACACATGTTGATGGATAACGTAGGAATATATATTTAGTTGTTTATTTAACAAATGTATTAACAACATTATTTATGACAGTGAACACTTGCGTGATTAAAACTTTTATTAACAGACATCTTGATCAGAGAGGTTCTAAGAGACATTTATGCTAATTTAAAGTGTACCCTCAGAGAGAGAACATTTAGTTTTATGGTTCTTTTAATTGTGATAGATGTTGAGAAGATGGAATACAAATTCCACATGTGGAGTGGTGGTCTAGAAGATGAATAGTCAGAATGACTAGGAACTAGGAAATCTTATTTTAAATAATAGTAAAATACATTTGTAGTTGGTCATTTGCTGGTTGTTTCTTAGTGTTCTTTTCTAGAGGTCCTTGTGACCTGAAATTTTGAAACCATTACTTATGACTTTGTCCTCGTCCCCACGGTCCTACCTGCAAAACATTTTCGTATCTGCCTGATCATTATAGTTGGTGCAACAATCTAGAAAAAGGATTGGAGAAATGTTGCAAAATCAGATGGTAACAAATACTTTGACAGGATCATATGATTTGTAGCACATATCGGTCTTCTATGTATAGCATGATTCATGACTGATGCAAATATCCATGGGTTTGACAAACCACTTACTGATTTTGATCTCTGGTACCTATATGCAGGTTCTCTTTTGTAGCACAGAGAATGGACGGTCATCATTTGTTCGGCAATTGGAACCAGATTGGCATATCGACACAAATCCTGAAATCGTCTCTCAGTTAGCTGTATGTTACTAAATATCTCAACTTTATTCTGCAATTTAAGTTCAAGTTCTGATATAATAGTCATATGGTTATTTCTTTTTGAGGATAAAATATTTCATTGATCTATTAAGTCTTCTAATGATTAACAACAAATCATGTTGCAGAGGTTTATCAAGTATCAACTTCATGTGTCTCCTTTTAGAACTGAACGAACTGCTGCTAATGTGTTTGGTGCTGTGTCCATGGAACAGTTCTTTGGATCCATATGAAACTCAAACTACTACAAATCAGATGTTATTCATAAATTTACACTAGTTTGTTTCTATCTGCATATTGGATTCCACCTTCACCATACTCTTTTCCCAGCTTTTTTAGATGTTTGAGAACTAGGTTAGATTTTCTTCAAACTTTAATGGGTTTTCCTTTGGTAGGTGAAGACCTGCCGTGTATGTGTATGATGCTTTGAGGAAGATGCTTTTATTTGTTTCCTTTTTTTTTCCTTCTCCTTTGGTTTGAAATTTGTGGATTAGATTGGATCCAATATTCCAATCCACACATTTTTAACTGGCAGGGTGGCAATTTTTATTAGATGTGTTTGTATTTGATCATAGTTTACATACATTGCATGATAATGCCATCATGGACTATTTATGATAACCTTCATGTGCCATAGGAAAGTTTAATGACTCTTGGCTGTACAGTGCGAAACATTTGTGTAATTGATAACCTTTGTTGTATTTGTTCATTCTGCTGGTGGTGGCATTTCGATTCTTCCATGGTCTGTAATGACCAAATGCAAAATGCAGTTTCTAGATGCTTTAGTAACATTGCATCGGGAAGTGACAATACAACGATACAAAGACAACTATAATGAAGAATACAAATCGCATGAATAAAAAAAATCAAATAGCAAGATCCAATTTTTTCTCTAACACAATAGCTAATTACTTTGGACATCAAAATGTTTAATAGTCACAATCATGTGTCTAAATTGAGACAAATATGTGGGGCTTGTTATACGTTAGGATATAACAAGGATTCGAGATTTCGAGTATAACAAAGCAGGGTGTTTAAATATTATACGGAATTTTTTTAAAGAATAATCTTATATCCTCTTAATGAATTAATTTAATAATATTATTAATAAAAATGCAGTTTGTCGTGGAACAGCATTCACGAAGTTAAAAATGCAATAACTAGATTGCATTTGTTGTCTATGATTGTTTTCTCAAAATTGTAGTTTTGCTCGAACAACAGAAGGTTTAAGACCAATTGACAAAAACAACTTATAAGCTAACTTATAACTATTAGACTAAGTTTTAGCTGAAAGCTTATAACTTATAATTGAAAAACTAGTTAATTTTATTGACGGATAAAAAACACATCAATCAAAACTTGGGCGTCAGCGTTACAGATTCGGAGGCATGGGTAGGCATGGGTAAATCATCCTCATCAGTTCTTAGTGATGTTGAATTTGTGTTGTTTTTGATTTATTTTACCAATTTAAATGAATGAATATTTTTTTTAATAAAAAAATAGTAAAAATGAGGAAAAAACTTCATAAACTACAAGCTAAATAAGTTAAAATAACTTATGAATAAAAATTATAAATTAATAAAATATACTTACTTATCAAACACGTTTATTTTGATCAAATAAGTTTATAAATTATTCAAATAAACTATTTGTCATGTCAAATAAAGCCAAAATTGTTTCTCTTCTGGAAAAAAAAAATGATACGAGGGACCAAAGCATAGTGATAGTTGTATGTTAATGGTGGTGATCTCTGTGCGCCGTCACGCTTCTAATAACGTTTATGTCTGTAATCTGACTGTTGCTGACACACACACACACACACATTCCACAACATTCAATGGAACCCATTTGCCCTATTGACTCTTTGTGTGCCAATGAAATCGCTGCTCTTCTCACTCCTCCCTCTCCTCTCCAACTCCAGGCAATCACTTCAATCCCTTTCCTTCCTATCTTAACTAACACCTTCTCTGTTTTCCATTTGATTTTGTTGTTTTCCTATCCAGGAATATTATCATACCCTTTTGTCTTCAAGGCAGTGCAGTGCCATCACTGTCCAACAAGATGGAAACTTTGGAAAGGGTACTCAATTTTAACATCTGTTCTTCAAATGGGGTTCTCTCAATTTTCAATTTTGATTATGTATTATAGTATATTTTCTTCTGCAACTGGGAAAACTGCAGGTGTATATGCTGCCATGGATTTCAAAGAAGGGGAGCTTGTTCTCAAGGACCACATGCTTGTGGGGGTTCAACACTTTCACAACAAGGTTTTTCCATAATTTTTGTTCATGTAAAGCAATATAAAAGTTCAATTTTTTTTGATAGTTTTCCTTTTTTTTACCGTACTTTTGCAGATTGATTGCTTTGTCTGTAGCTTCTGCTTTCGTTTTATTGGTTCCATAGAACTTCAGCTTGGGAGGAAACTTTACTTGCAAGAATTGAATGCTTCTGAGAGTCATGGCTGTCATGAAATGGAGTCATCTGATGAAGAAGAGAGCACTCAGCAATGTGCTTCTGGTAGTTCCAGCAAAACTAAAATTCCTCTCCCTGAAGGTGTTGTGGAATCATTAATGAATGGTCAATTGACATTGCCTTGGTCTAAGGAGTTCCCCTTGCCGCCACCTGTTCCATGCCCTGGTGGATGTGGAGAAGCTTACTATTGCAGGTAAGGCTATGGTCACTTGAAGAAATAATAAAAGGTATTTCATACTTATATTTTGCCAATGTTTCCTTACAAGGAGCAGAAATAAATGATTGCTGTAAAAAGTTTTTGTGAAACTTTGGTCATCAATGATGCTGCATGTGGATCCAAATTCCAATGCTGATTGTAGGGTCTAGTTTGTGTCTGTGTTTACTTTACAGTGACCAGTAAACCCTTTATAAAACAAGAATATAAGAAAAGCATCACAGATGATGTCGGTGCATCATGAAGTGTTGTCACCTAAGAAGAATATCACATGGAGTGGAAGATTTCTAGATTTGTAAAATGTAGAATGTTTTATGTACCCAATTTATAACTGTTGTTAGGCTACTTTTAAAAGAATTGTCAGATCAAAGCTGTTCTTAACTTCCTGTGGTTGCTGGAGTATTTGTTCCTACACATCATTCTTTTTGGGTTTAAAATATGAAATAATCTCTTCTGAATCTGATGATGTTGTCAACACCTGTAGCACGTCATGTGCCGAGGCTGATTGGGAATCCTCTCATTCTTTACTCTGTACTGGCGAGAGGTCTGATCCAGCACACAGGGAGGCACTTCATAAATTCATCAAACATGCTAATGGTAAGGCTCCTTCCTTACGGTAACCAATAATTTTTAATGATCTAAACTTGTTCTGAATTATTTTGTTTTGTGCCTTGCTTATTTATTTGATACTCTTTCTTTTTTCTCCCAGAAACAAATGATATATTCTTACTTGCTGCGAAGGTAAGGTTTTATTTTGATCTGAATTTCTTGTGTCTTCAATGCTGCCTGCAAAACATGTGTGCTCACCCACACACGTGCCGTTAATGCATGTATATCTGATACTGGCTTATAATAACATTTCTTAAAGTTGGTCAGTCCTTGTAAAGGGACATATAAACAAAACCAGACCTAGAATATTAGTGTTCAATAAGTATTACTGTCTAGTAAATGTGGCACATTAAATGCAAAAAAAAAAAAAAAACTGGCAAAATTTGCTTTCGTAAGAAATAGGTTATCATATGGTCCTTTTAATTATTTTACATGTCTATTTTGTTCTATCTACGCTACCCTTTATTTTGACAATAGACACAAACATGTGTACATTTATAGATGCTCAACTTATCAAATAAGCTATCTTCATTAGTCTTGCCTAAATTATCTCTTCTACATGTATCTGACTGGAAGCCTGGTTGGATTTTATGACTAGGCTATTTCTTCTACCATATTAAGGTACTGCAAGTTAAAAGTGAATCATTTTGAAGAACAAGTGAAATATGATAAATTTTGTGTTTCAAACAACCGTAATTTCTCTCTTCTTTTGGAAGCTTGGAGGCCTATATCAATGGGACACAAGAGAAGGTAGTTACTTACTAATTTTACCTGTTCACAAGAGTACTTATTGCTTATGCTTTCCTAGTGCGTGATGGAATTTCTTGAGGCAAAATGCACTAGTGTCTTTTATAATTTGAACTTTGACAAATATGCATGTGTATCCATGCCTTCTTGGGAGATACTGGGCCATGGTTTCTCGTAATTAAGGTTTTAACAATATTTATGGCATATGTGTTGCATAACTTATGCTTATGTTTCAGGGTTGTTGAAATTGTATAGATAGTATGCTTTATAGTTGTCCATTTAATTAAACTGTATAGAGAGTGAAATGTGCCCTTTGTAAGTCTTCTTACAAAGCAAAGCAGATTTTGTTTACCAGGAAAAAAACAACAGATTTTGTTTTTTCTTTTTGGTTAGAATATTAAACTTTTCTTTAAAATCTTTGTTTCTTGCAAGTATAACTTTTATTTCATCAAACAACTCTGTAAAAGTCATCTAATAATATATCATCTTCATTGTTCAAAAGAATAATTTAGCATGGTTTTTACATTAAGAAAAACTAGAATGTAATCTAATAAAGTCATCGAATAATATATCCTCCAAACATGCTACTTTGTGAAGAGAATTCCACAATTTCCTGGTTCCTTTTGATGTTGGCATTTTGGTATGATTTGTTTGAACTATGCAAGAAAAATCACTTCAAAGTGTCTATAGGTGGTGGGACTGCATTGCATTGCCAGATGATATTGATTCTTCTGATGAAGTTTCATTCAGGATGCAAATAAAAGAGCTGGCATTCAAGGTGGGATTTTCCAGATGTTTGGTGTGTGATAGGAAATTAATTTACACTGATTTAATATGCTATAGCTACTTGTCTACTTATTTTGATGTTTCAGTCTCTCCAACTTCTGAAGACAGCTATATTTGACAAGGAGTGTGAACCATGTATCCTTACAGATGCTGATTTGGTGATATATTCGTTCATGTGTTTTCCTGGTGACATTGTGTCATCATTTTCTTGGAAATTTTAGCTCCAAGTCCTTGACTCTTTCCAGTGTTCTCACTTGAGATCTATGGACATATCATTGGCATGTTTGAGCTGAATAATCTGTAAGAGTTTCACTGTATGGAGCTTTATTCTGTCTGGTCATACATTATGTTGTGTTTGTTTCAGTTAACATAATGCTTGAATATTATGATATAGCCATTGAAGTAAACCGAACATGAGAATCATACTTAAATTTTGGATTATACTGATCTGTATAATAATCCTGAGTTTATATCTATCAGTGATTTGGTTGTAGCGTCTCCCGTGGAGGATTACTTTTTATACATTGATGATCTGACATATCCTAGTAAGGTTAGAATTTTTTTCACCTTGATTTTCTACTTTTTCCCTCATGAATAAGTTTCTTTACCTTTTTTATTATCATTAATGGAAGGAAGAAGCTGAGAAAATTACACAACCAATTATGGATGCTCTTGGTGACGACTATTCTATTTGTTGCCAAGGTACTGATTTTACCGTAGTTTGTCCGATGATATTTGCTGACAAGTTCCTATTGTCTCTTTATGTAATATTTAATTATTTATATCCTTAGAATATATCCTTTAGGATATATCCTGAATCATTTTGATAATTTTTTTTAAAATCTTGATCGTTATTGAATTTTATTTTAGGAACTGCATTTTTTCCTTTGCAAAGCTGCATGAACCATTCCTGTTGTCCTAATGCCAAAGCTTTCAAAAGAGATGAGGTATGTGGGGCAAAGCTATCTTCATCATCGATTTTGATTTGGTTTGAGTTGATCACATGTTTTTCCCATCATTACTGAATTCATATTTATTTCTCTCAATTGGATTCAACATGCTTCATTGTACTTCTCAATTCTGCAACCTGTCTAGATTCTATTCGTGTTAAACACTATTTGGTTCTAACCTTGAAAAACATATATTTCCTTTATCCTAAAAGCAAAAGAATTTCATTTGGCTCCTTTTTTCGCCCTCTACTGTTTTACGATGTATCATGAAATCTAAAGATTTATATTTAAAATCTTAAATCTTCTTTTGTATGTAGGATAAAGATGGCCAAGCAACAATAATTGCACTAAGGTCCATTTGTAAAGGAGATGAGGTTGGTTTAATGGCCCGAGAATTTTTTTACTAAATAATTTCAGAGAGTTTGGTTTTTAAATCGCCCACTGATTGATGATGTTTGATACCAAGGTTGAAAAAGGAACACCATATATGGAATTTTATCATGATAATTAAGAAATGTTTTCAGATATATAGATATTATTGCCTTGTTCAACTAATTAACTTTTGGGAGATTTTTCAGATAACCATATCATATGTTGATGAGGACCTTCCATTTGATGAGAGACAGGCATCCCTTGCAGATTATGGTTTTAGATGCAGGTGCCCTAAGTGCATTGAAGAAGAGCCATAGTATATGTTAACAGTCAAATGTTTTAGAAGACAATGAGGCTGAGTTAAAATGCAAAGAAAATAGGAGGGGTTAAATTGAAAGGGCGCACTCTTAATTTTGTTTTCAGTTGTGACACTTGTGCCCTTTCAAATCCGCACAATTGGCTATATTGCAACATATGTTATACACTAATTGTTTCATTTCATATCTGTAGAAGAAATTGGGATGTATTAGCAGAAAGTTTTAATAATTAGTTGACTTAAATCAAATCAAATCAAAATTTAAGTAGTATTAAATTATACCTAAAATATCAATCAGTCATGCTATTAATAACTATTAATTTATTATTATTATTTATAAAACAATATTATGCAGTTTGAATCATTTTATTATTATTAAATTATACCGAAGATACTCATTCCCTTTCTATCTAAAATAACTTTATTTTTAATTATTTTAACTTAAATCAAATAAATTATAATTAAAGTAGTTCATATATAAAATATCATAGTTAAATTATCCAGTTTACACAAATAAAGCACTAAATTAATACATTTTAAAAAATAAATTAAAAATAAATCATCCAATTTTTTAAATTAATGTTTATCACTTTTAATCCAATTCAAAAACAAATTTAAATTATCTCAAATAATCCTAAAAGTTTAAAATAAAATTAATATTAATCAAACTAAATTGTGACGAAATCATTCAAATTAACAATATGATAGCATAATAATAATAATAATAATATTAAAATCTGTATATTATGTGGTTTGATGTATATATGGATCTAATATTATGAAGTCTCTCAAATCGAATGTATAAAATTGGTACATATCTTCTGTTTTTTTTTTTTTTTATAAATCTTTTTAAAATGATGACGAGTAAGCTATCACTCTGAGGCCGCGAGCGACATAGGTATAACACTCTTCCACAAAGAATTTACTTATATTCCTGTACACACTCTGATACATATCTTTAAATTGTCATACCGAGGCTTTCATATTATATTAATAGGACAAAGGATTAAAGTTGACAAATCCAAAAATTTAATATAATGTGTCAGGGAAGAAAGACAATGATAATTCAAGCAAAGTTATGAAAGATCAATTAGTACATGCACTTGACAACAGTAGCAGGCCAAGTCAAAACCAAAGATAAGGCAAAGCAATTGATTGGAAGAACAAATATTGCAAATAAGAGGAAATAAATCTTGGTAGGGGTTTTATTCCCTCCTTACATATATATGAATGCCAGAATGCCAACATCCCAATAAACCAGATTGCTCCTGTACATCCGAATTCTGCTGCTGTTACGATAATGATTATAAGAAATAAATCGTAGCGATGGCCAGGTTGAAATAAATTTGTTACACAAACGACCTCCAAAAGCATGGTTAGATTTCTTGCTAGAGATTTGATTACGTGATAGTGTTTAAAAGCCTTGGAGCATAAGTTGATCAACACAAGGAAAATAAGCCAATAAAAGTGTACACCATATGCAGCTCCGAAAAGGAGAAAACGAGCCGCATGATGAAGGGAATGACAATCTTATCATGGTTCAAAACATATGTTTCATAATAAAGTTGAACATATGTTTCATAGAGTGGAGTTTGAGTGAAAAAATCATAGATTAGAAAGAAGCTTATCTGGTTTAGGAAGAAATAAAGAGTAATGCTAGCATCACACTCTTAAACATACTCCTCTTATGTGATAAAGAATATGATGCTAGCATTTTTCTTATAATTATAAGACATATATAGAGAACTAGAGCGGTTTCTTAATACACACGACTTGTATTTATCAACTTAATTGATATATTTGATTTGATTGACCTGTAAAAAAAACGGTTTGATTGACAAATATTAAATTTGATTGATAAATTTATCAACTGCGGTTAATTGATTGATATAAGATTTTTTTATGATCCGATTTATTTTATGATTTTTATTTTAGTTATTTAATTACGGTATATTTAACTATTAAAATCATAAATAGTAAATACTATCACACATTTTGTATTGAAAAAATATTTAAAATTAAATAATCTATAATTTATAAACGTCTTCAAATAATCAATATTAAACAAAAAAAATAGTCAACATTAAATGTGATTATTCCAAAAATAATCAGATCATTAAATTAATTTTCATATTAAATATTGTATTAACATAATGATTTCAAATTTAAATTAGATCAAAATTAATTTAAAAATAAAACCAAAAATATCACCCACTCTATAAATACACATATCTTTATGGAAAAAGTTATTCAATTTTTTTATTATTATTATTATTATTATTATTATTATTATTATTATTATTATTATTATTATTATTATTATTATTATTTCATGAAACAATGTTATGCAATATGAATCACATCACATGCCAATACGATATTCATTCCCTTTCTATCTAAAACAACTTATTTTTAATTATTTTAACTTAAATCAAATAAATTATAACACTATTTTAATTTGAATAATATTTTAACTTAAATCAAATAAATTATAATTAAAATAGCTCATATATAAAATATCACAATTAAATTATCAAGCTTACACAAATTAAAATTAAATCATCCAAAAATTTTAAATTAATGTTTATCTCTTTGAATCTAATTCAAAAACAAATTTAAGTTATCTGAAATAACCCTAAAAAGTTTAAAATAAAATTAATATTAATCTCTAAATTGTGACAAAATCATTCAAATCTACATCCAAATAACTCATGACATAGATGAAAATAGCTATAGAGATCCCAAAATAGATTTCCGAGATCCCAAAATAGATTTCCCCTAGACATCCGAATTCTACTGTTTTTGCGAGAATGATTATAAGTAAAATATCATAGCGGGTGGCGAGGTTGAAACAAATTTGTTATACAAACTGTATCAATGGTAAGAAGAGCACATGTCGCCAATGTTGTCCCAATATGTTCCTTTCCAAATCTCATGATTAGAAAGAGCTCCAAAAGCATAGTTAGATTTCCTTCTAGAGATTTGATTAAGTGATGGTGTCGAAAGTCTTCAAAAGCCTTGAACATAAGTTGATAAACACAAGGAAAATAAGCCAAATAGAGTGTACACCATATGCAGCTAAGAAAAGGAGAGGACGAGCAACTTATTTGGCTTAGGAAGAAATAAAAGAAACGTATTGGGGTGACCACAAAAAGCATCGCTTTGTTTGTAGTAGGTTCAGGCTGCAATGGAGAAGAATCCATTGAATAGAGGAAGTGTATTATAAGACATATATAGAGGACGTAGAGTGATTTCTTAATACACAAGACTTATATTTATCAAATCAAATTAATTGATATATTTGATTTGATTGACCTGTCAAAATAAATAAATAAAAGATCTGATTAACAAATATTAAATTTGATTGATAAACTTATTAACTACTGTTAACTGATTGATATCGACATTAATTTTAAGATTTTTTTTATGATCTGATTTATTTTATAATTTTTATTTTAGTTATTTAATTATGGTATATTTAATTATTAAATCATAAATAGTTAATACTATCACACATTTTGTATTGAAAAAATATTTAAAATTAAATAATCTATAATTTATAAACATCTTCAAATAATCAATATTTAAAAAAAAATCAAAATTAAATGTGACGATTCCAAAAGTAATCAGCTCATTAAATTAATTTTCATATTAAATATTGTATTAACATAATGATTACAAATTTAAATTAGATCAAAATTAATTTAAAAATAAAACCAAAAATATCACCTACTCTATAAATACACACATCTTTATTGAAAAAGTTATTCAATCAACCTTATATAATATATATATATATATATATATATATATATATATATATATATACAACCTATTACACATTGAATGTATGTTTGGGAAAGATGAATTATCTATCTTTCAGCTGTTTTTTGTGTAAAAAGATATTTTATAAATAATCTATTATGTTTGAGTGTGTAGTTTAATTTCTAAAAAAGCTTTTTTCTTGGAAAAAAACTGATTTACTATCATCATCTAGAGAGGACTGCTAGATTGTTTTTTATTTTTTTTCCAGATTATGTTGTAATGACAAAATATATTCAATTCTTAGAGTGTGTTTGGGAAAGCTGAAAAAAAAAAGATTATGATGATAATCTGTTTTCAAATAATCGATTATTGTGATAATCAATTATAATCAGAATCTGTTTTTGTTTGGGTATGTTTGCTGAAAAGCAAATTTAAGATAAGATATTTTGTTTGGGTGTTACAAAAAAAATCACTTTTATATAGTAAATTACAAAAAAGGGTATGAAATTATTTGTTTATAATATTTGATGGAAAAGTGAATAATATTTGATATTTTTATAACATTATAATTTTCTTTTGATATCTTGAAATCAATTTTTTTATTTACAAAAATTGAATAAAATTTATAACATTTTTTAATGATTATAAAAACATGTGAAAATATATCATTTTTTTACAATAGTTAAATAACAATGGTATATATTTCAGTTAAATAAAAATATATATTATTTCAATATATGCATAGTACAGACTGCAAGGACGGGTATCTGTAAAATAGTTATTTCAATATAATGTTTAAATATGCCTCAAAAAATAATATTTAAATAGTTTTGTAGGAAGTAGGAAGCATTAGTGTAAAAGATTGTAACATGCATTGCTATAGCACAGAGACGCAGATGATGGGGGTTATACGGAAAATGCATTTGACAAGTCAACCAAACATAAAAGTTTTTTCTAAAACAGTCATCTTTCCAAGATGGTTAAAAAACAACTGTTTTGCCAAGATAAAAGATTTTTCTATTTTTAAGCTAGTCAAAGAAATATAATAATTTTTTTGTAAAAAAGTTTTTTTCAACAAAACAGCTGAAACTCTAAAAATTTATCATTCCCAAACAAGCTCTGAGAGTCAATGTTTAATACTTGAAACCTTTCGTTTGTCAAGCATCCAAGAATCGATAATTTTATTACTTGCCCTTGGAGTGTTGAATGCTAGGAGGAACATATATAATCTCTGGACTGTGATCTATGCATCAACCGGAGAATATTGTTTGTCGATTATGCAGCAGCTCGATGTAGTAAAGAGAGCTAAATTTGCTTTGATAATGTAGTATCATGTCACTCTTCTGTTGTCAACGGCAAGAACATGATCTCCAATTAGAGAGTCTCGAACTTATTTCTCTTTTTTTTTTTTTCTGAACGTTAGTATGAGGTTTATTAGGCGACAAGCAAACTGGTTTGCTTATACACTTGTTAGGACGTCCCTATGATTTTTATCAAGTTCCACGTTATATTGTTTTTTCAATGTTGAATGAAATCCACAATAGCCTTCTTTTGTTAAAAAAAAAACAAAATCCAACAATTTCAAAACTAATTTAGTGATTTTACCTGCTCATAAGAGTCCCTTTGGGTATGTTTGGGAGGATGTGATGGAATGGTTAGTAATGAAGTGGAATGGTAGAGATACATTCACCCATTGTTTGTGAGTTTTTTAAACAATGGAGTGGAATGGTTGGGGATGAGAAGCCAATCCACTCCAAACCATCCAAAGCCTCTATTTTTCATACCCTCCAATTTTGGGGCTTCGAGTTGGAACACTTCCCTCTTTTTTATTATTAAATACGAATTTACAAGTTTAACCCTTCTAAGCATAACATTGTTATGAACAATGAAACATAAAAAATGTAGTATTGAAAATAAAATTTGTAATTCATCACACTCCATTACTTACCATTGTGATTTCCAAACAATGGAGTGAGATGTCCTCCAATACTTTATGAAAACTTCCAAACAATTGAGTAATATACTTTTACCACTCCACTCTACTGCACCCTAAACCACTCCCTCCTCTCCAAAACTCTCCGTACTATTCGTGCTTTCGTAGTGCGTGACGGAATTACTTGAGGCAAATTGCACTGATGTCTTTGATAATTCAATAATGCTAAACGGACACACTTTTACGGACATCATACGGTTACACCGTATGAACAGTGCCGCACAGTGCGACACTGTAGCGAATCTTTTTTTTTATAAATAATTTTTTTGATTAAGTATGTGTCAATATCTGGTGAATCGGGTACAAATATCTGGTGAATTTAGTTCATTATCTGGTGAATGAGTTTTTTTGAGAAATAATTTTTTTGATTAAGTATGTGCAAATATATGGTGAATCCGGTATAAATATCTGGTGAATTCAGTTCATTATCTGGTGAATAGGTTTTTTTGAAAAAAAAATTGTGGTTTAAGTATGTGTAAATATATGGTGAATGAGGTATAAATATCTGATGAATTCAGTTCATTATCTGGTGAATGTGTTTTTTTTTTTATAAATAAATTTTGTTGGTTAAGTATGCGTAAATATCTGGTGAATCGGGTACAAATATCTGGTGAGTTCAATTCATTATCTGGTGAATGAGTTTTTTTGAGAAATATTTTTTTTGGTTAAATATATGCAAATATCTGGTGAATCAGGTATAAATATCTGGTGAATTCAGTTCATTATCTGGTGAATGGGTTTTTTTGAGAAATAATTTTTGGTTAAGTATGTACAAATATATGATGAATCAGGTATAAATATACGGTGAATTCAGTTCATTATTTGGTGAATGTGTTTTTTTTTATAAATAAATTTTTGGTTAAGTATGTGTAAATATCCGGTGAATGAGTTTTTTTGATAAATAAATTTTTTGGTTAAGTATGTGCAAATATCTGGTGAATCATGTACAAATATATGGTGAATTCAGTTCATTATCTGGTGAACGGGTTTTTTTAGAAATAAAATTTTTATTTTTTTAAAAAAGTCAAAAAAAAAAGTTTTAAAAAAAATTGGTGCTACAGTAGCACTACAGTAGCGCTACTATAGCGGGTGTCGTATTTGTGTGAAAAAAAAAAAACGTGTCGTTTAGCACAGCTCTTTATAATTTGAACTTCGACAAATATTCATGTTTATCCCCGACCATTTTATTTTATTTTATAGGCATGTCAAACTATGGCCCCATCATTAGTGATAGAGGTCTGACTTTTCAACTTTGTTTTGTAGTCAAAGAAGTACTATTTTAATGTATTAAAAACTAAAATACAGTGACCCTTGAAATACATTGGGTATATGTATTTGTAGATTCCATCTTTAGTTAAAAGAAAACAAATTTGTTGCTTCAAAAACGTGGATTTTCCCATTTTGAAAGCTTTTGTGAAAGAGTTATGTGAGAAGAGAAACTCAGTGGAGTGAACTCGTGATACCCAACACTTCAAAAACGGATTCAATCATGTAGGGAGATAGTTTGAACGTAGAAAGTTTCTCATTGATTTAGTTAGTCTTTACAAGGGAGGTTTATATACCCAACCTTTAACTTACATTGCAAGTAAAAGAATAACTAACTTAAGTGTCTAGCTGTTATGTCTATCTGAATCTAGCTGTCATATGGTTAGCTAACTAACTAGTGGTTAAACCTGTTAGTAATCTAACTAAGTACAAAAACTGACTACTTTAACACCCCCTCAAGCTGGAAGGTGGATATCTAACATCCCAAGCTTGGGTTGAAGTAGATTGAAGGGTCCTGGTGCAAGAGGCTTGGTGAGGATATCTGCTAGTTGAGCATGAGTGGAAATTAGCATGAGATGCATAACCCATTTTTGAACCTTTTCTCTAACTACATGGCAGTCAATTTCAATGTGTTTTGTCCTTTCATGGAACACGGGATTTACAGCTATATGCAGTGCTGATTGGTTGTCGCAATAGATAATGGCTTGCTGGTCTGGAACACAAAGATCATGAAGAAGGTACAGCAGCCATTGAGCTTCACAAGTAGCTTGAGCTAATGCTCGGTACTCAGCTTCTGAGGAGGATCTGGACACTGTAGTTTACTTTTTGCTCTTCCAAGAGATGAGGGAAGAACCTAAGAAGAAGCAAAAACCAGTTAGTGATCTGCGTGTGTCTTTACAAGTGGCCCAATCCGAATCACTGAATCCCTTCAACTGTAAGGTGGAATCAGCAGGGAAGAAAAGACCTTTGCCAGGTGCTCCTTTAATATATCTCAGCACTCTCGATGTTGCTTAATGATGTGTTGTGGTAGGACTTTGTAGGAACTGACTGAGATTGCTTACAGCAAAAGCAATGTCCGGTCTAGAGTGTGTTAAGTATAGTAGTCTGCCCACAAGCCTCCTATAGCTGCTAGGATTAGTAAGAGGTTCACCAGAATCATTGTGCAAGGTTGCTTTGCTGTCCATTGCAGTAGATGATGGCTTTGCAACTAGGAGTCCTGCATCTTGAAGTAGATCAAGTGCATACTTCCTTTGGTAGAGGCTAATTCCCTTCTGAGCACGAGCTATCTCAAAACCAAGGAAAAACTTTAGGTTCCCTAAGTCCTTGATACTGAATATGTCATCAAGTTGTTGTTTCATGTTGGTGATCTCAGTTAAGTCATTCCCTGCTAGGACCAAGTCATCTACATACACGAGTATGGATGTGAATGAAGCACCATTGGCCTTGACATAGAGGGAATAATCGGCCATTGACTGAGAGTAACCAGATTCAAGCAACACTTGGGAGAGTTTGGCATTCCATTGCCTGCTGGCCTGTTTTAGGCCATATAGTGACTTTTCCAATTTGCAAACCATGGAAGGATCAGGAATGTGCAGACCTGGTGGAGGGATCATATATACTTCCTCATGGAGGTTCCCATGTAGGAAGGCTGTATTAACATTTAGTTGGTGGAGATGCCACTTGTGAGAGGAGCCAAGTGATAAAAGGATCTGGATTGTTGTCATTTTCACAACAGGGTTGAATGTCTCCTGGTAGTCAATGCCACAAGTTTGTGTGTAGCCTTTAGCTACTAACCGTGCTTTATACCTCTCTATAGTCCCATCTGCTTTGTTTTTGAGTTTAAAAACCCACTTACAACCAATAGTTTGCTTTCCAGAAGGAAGTGTAGTGAGGGTCCAAGTACTGTTTTTCTCTAAAGCTGACAGTTCAGCTTTGACAGCATTGCTCCAGTTCTCATTGGTCACAGCTTCTTCATAGCTGTTAGGCTCAGTACAAGATGAAATGGCTAGAGAGTAGTGTTTGTGTGTATTTGATAGATTTGTGTAGGGAATGGAAGTTGAAAGAGGATACCTGACCTGTGACTATGATGATGATGATGTAGCTGGTGTATTCAGGAGAGAGCAGTGATAATCCTGCAAGTATGCAAGTTGTCTCCTCATTCTGTTGGATACTCTAGGAGGTGCAGGTGCAGGATTTGGGCTAGGTGGAGGATTGGGTTAAGTTGCAGGGTTTTGACTAGGTGGAGGATTATGCTGAGTTGGAGATTGAGGTGGAGTGTGTATGTTTGGAATATCAAAAAAAAATGATCATGTGGTAAGAGAGGATGTGCAGTAATTGTGTTCTGCTGTGGTGATGTATGATTGGTTTCAATGTAAGGAAATTTATCTTCATAGAATTGTACATTTATGTATAGGAATGTTTCCCTATTATTAAGATCAAACAAGAGGAATCCCTTAGTTTCAAACTTGTATCCAAGGAATAAGCATTTCCTTGCTCTAGGATCTAGTTTCTTCCTGTGAGCTGATAGAGTGCTTGCATAACATAAGCAACCAAAAATTTTGAGGTTTGAAATGTCAGGGAGTTTGTTATGCAAGATCTCATAGGGTGATTTATTGTCAAGGTATGGTGATGGCTGCCTATTGATTAGATGAGCAGCATGAACTACAGCAAAATTCCAAAAGAATTTAGGAAGTTTTGCTTGAAATAGGATTGCTCGAGTGATGTTTAAAAGGTGTTGGTGTTTTCTCTCCATAATTCCATTTTGTTGTGGTGTTTCCACACAAGATGTTTGGTGGAGAATTCCTTTCTCTTGGTAGAATTCATGAAGAGCAAATTCTCTTCCATTGTCTGACCTTATGCATCTAAATTTTCTGTCAAACTGTGTACTAATCATTTGGACAAATTTTTGAGTAAATTGGAAGCTTCAGATTTATGTTTCATTAGAAATAGCCAGGTGAACCTACTTTTATCATCAACTATGGTTAGGAAATACCTATGACCAAACATAGAAGGGACAGATAAGGGGTCCCAAATATCAATGTGTATTATATCATAGGTAAAAGAAGTTGTTTGACTAGTACTATTACAAAATGGAAGCCTCTTTTGTTTTGCAAAGTGCAAGCATCACAGGGAAATCTATCTTTATTACATTGAATGAAAGAATAAGATTTTTACATAACAACAAGTTTGTCAAAAGAAAGGTGTCCTAATCTCCTATGCCACACATTACAATTTGTTGTGTCAAGAACATTTACAGAATGATGCTTGAAAACCAGCATACTTGGGGGATTGATTGCATATAGGCCTGACTGTAACTTAGCTACACCAATCATCTTCAAAGTGGTCAGGTCCTGTATGTGACATTGAGAATTAGAAAATATTAGTTTGCATTGAAGTGTGGTAGTGAGTTTGGACACAGAAATGAGATTAAAATTGAATTCAGGAATATAAAGCACATTTGTAAGATAGAGTTTATCTGAGAAAATAATGGTTCCTAAGATGGTAGCCATTACATGATTACCGTTGGGTAATTTGACTGGAATAGGGATGATTTTCCTGAAACTATGGAAAAGATCCAAAGAATAGCACACATGATTTGTGGCTCCAGTGTCCAAGATCCAATATTTGGGTTTGGAAAAAGTGGAAAAATTGCAAACAATACCTAAGATTGTTGGTATTGGTTGTAGAGTACTAAATTGGTTGGTGTTGTGACCTTGAGAACCCTGCAACAATGCTAGTAAAGTCTTGTGTTGCTCAGGAGTGAAACCAAGACTTCAACCATCAATACTTTCCTTGTGAGAAGCAATACTATGATCATCATCTGAAGTGTATTCATCTGGAGCTGTGCAGTTATTGATGGCACTATTCCTATTATAATTGGGAGGAAAACCGTGTTTCTTGTAACATGTGTCAACAGTATGACCACTGCGATTACAGTATGTGCACATCCTTGAAGAACTTCTGCCTCCATTTCCTCTTCCTGCAAACCTTCCCCCTCTTCCTCGACTGTGGCCTCTATGATTCTCTGCAACAGAAAGTAAGATCTTAGAATCATTAGAGGAACCACCAAATTCTCTTTCTTGTTGCATTAAGAGGGAGAAAACCTGATTGATATCAGGTAAAGGTCGCATCATCATTATCTGTGATTTTACACTTGAGTATTTCTCATTCAATCCTTTGAGAAACCGAATAACCTGATCATTGTCTCTACAATTCTTGATAATAGGAAGTAAGGTGCAGGTGCAAACAACTTGACATAGACAAGATGGAATTGGTCTAAAATTTTCAAGCTCTTACCATAAGCCTTTCAGATGAGTAAAATAAGCAGAAACAGAAAGATCACCTTGCTTGAACATGAAAATTTCTTCTTGCAAATCTGAGATCCGAAAGATGTCACCTTGACAGAATCGAATCTTCAGATCATTAGAGACATCAAAAGCAATTTCCAAACCAGACACACTCTGTAGAACTTCAGGATCCAAGACCTGCTGAATCCAAGAAAGCACATAGGTGTTGCATCTGTCCCATGCTTCAAATTCGGGACAATCTTCAGCAGGTTTTGGAAGAGAACCATTGATGATTCGTAGCTTGTTCTTGACCTTCAAGGCTAGAGTCATGGATTTTGACCATGAATGATACTTTTTCCCAACAAGAGGGGCTGAAACTAAAAGTGCACCAGGATTTTCATTAGGGTGCAAATAGAAGGGATTGAAAGGATCAACAACGACATTGTTGTTTGTCATGACTCAAAATGAATCAGAAAATAAGGAAGGATGAAGAGTGATTCAAGAATAGAAAAGAAGAAGAGAATGAATTAAGAATCTTGATTGCGTGGAAGCAAGATTCATGTGAAAAGAGAAACTCAGTGGAGTGAACTCGTGACACTCAACACTTCAAAAACGGATTCAATCATGCACAAGAGGCAGGGAGATAGTTTGAACTGAGAAAGTTTCTCATTAATTTAGTTAGTCTTTACAAGGAAAGTTTATATATCCAACCTTTAACTTACATTGCAAGTAAAAGAATAACTAACTTAACTGTCTAGATGTTATATCAAACTGAATCTAGCTGTCATATGGTTAGCTAACTAACTAGTGGTTAAACCTGTTAGTAATCTAACTAGGTACAAAAACTGACTACTTTAACAAGTTCATAAAAATCAGGTTTGTTGCATTCATCCCACCATGCGCTCCCGAACGGTCCTTCACCCATAACCGCTGTTGAACTCCGCCGTCAGAGCCACCACCGGATTTGAGGTCTTTGGAATCAGCAACGTCTTCTGAAGCGGCAGCGGCTGAAGTTGACACAGGGAAACACAAGAAGGGGGGTTGAATTGTGTTTCTTAATAGATTTTCGAAAAGGTCTTTGATAAGCCTCTGGCTCATCTAGTTTTATGGCTAGTATGACCAGGGTTTTGTGCAAATTATATCCTGTTTTCACCCAAATTAGATTAGATTGTCCTCAAGCAAGGTTTTGAGTCTCTAAAGTAGTTTTAGGTTAATTTAGCCAGTTTTGAGTCAAATAATGCACTTATAGCTGTGTCTTTGTTTTCAGGTTAAGTTGGAAGTCACGAGAATAAAGAAACAGGGGATTCGCCTCGCGAGAGTTTCTTCGCCTCGTGAACCTGAAAGCCAGCAGAACAGTGAAAATGTCATCCTCTCTGGTTCGCCCCGCGAACAGCTATTCGCCTCGCGACCCCGAAGGCTGACTGTTTCAGGAAAATGCAAGGTTTCTGTGTCGCCTCGCGAACACTTGACTCACCTCGCGAGTAATCTAACCCTGGAAGACCAGAAGCTATCACGGTTTAACCATGCTGAAGGTCACGGCTGTGACAGTTTGGAACTTGAAGAGTCTCGCCTCGCGAGTAGTCCTTCGCCCCGCGAGAATACCAAGCGTTGCTGACTTTTCATAATATTCGCCTCGCGAGTATGTGCTCGCCTCGCGAGTGGACTTAATTTCTGAATAGTATAAATTGCCATTCTGAACAGCTTGAAAGGACTTTTGCTTCTCCATTGTTCTGTTTACATATTTTTCTGTGTGTATTTCGTTTTCATGGAGAACTAAATTTCATAGATTAATCTATTGTAATTGATTTCTACCGTACTTGAGGTTCTGTAATCTCTGTTTTGTATGTTTTTCCCTTTTCAATGCCATATTATACATATCTGTTTGTTTAATTCAGAAGTGTATAGTGTTGTGTTGATTCATTTCAGTGATGTTATGTTCCTATACTTAATCGCATTTGTTTAATTCGCGTGTGTTCATTCATGTTCGTTTAGTTCATGAGGGCTTAACCCCGTTTGTTTAATTCGGGAATAGGAACATATATTCGTAGTAGCGATTTCGTTTGTTAATTGTTACTACAACTGAAAGGGGAATAGAATCTGCTTAGGGCTTGGGATTACATGAACTGATGATAGTTGTGAAATCAAGAACAGTAGATTAATTGTTTTTGGCCATTTGATAACCTTTTTTTGAACTGCCTTGTTTTATTGCTCTGTTTTCATTGTTTTATTTTCTTTGATTGCATCCAAACAAACCCCCCCAAAAAACTGATTTTTGTGAAAAATAATACTTTAAGAGTCCTTGTGAGACGACATCCGAGTTGTCGCCCTAACTACAGTTTTAAAACCCGCTCGTTCTTTTTGGCGCGTGCGCGACAGCGCGACCAAAAATTGGCGCCGTTGCCGGGGACTCTTATTTGTTATTTTCCCATTTTTTTATTTTTCCTTCTTGTCTTTTTATTTTACTTTCGTTTTTGTTTTGAATTGGTCTGACTACTAGGTCTAATTGCCCTGAATTGTGTGATTTTGATCCGGAAATTGAAAGAACACTGCACACACTCCGTAGAGAATTTCGGGCTAGCACTAGTAGTGATTCTAATTCCAAAACTATTTTTGAAAACATGGGAGACCAGAGGACATTAAGACAGCTTGCTGCCCCTGATGTTAACTATAATGGATTGTGTATTTCATATCCTGGTGCTGATACTCCTTTTGAACTAAAATCTGGTTTCATTCACTTGTTGCCAAAGTTTAATGGTCTTGCAGGTGAGGATCCACACAAGCACTTGAAGGAATTCCAAGTTGTCTGCTCCACAACCTCGAGATCATAGGGATTCACTGAGGATAGTATCAAGTTGATAGCCTTTCCGTTCTCACTCCAGGGAGCTGCAAAGGATTGGCTATTGTATCTTGAGCCCAACTCTATCACCACTTGGAATGATTTGAAGAGGGTTTTCCTAGAAAGATATTTTCCTGCTTCAAGAGCTGCGTCAATAAGGAAAGAAATATGTGGCATCAGGCAAGGGAATGAGTCACTAGCTTAATATTGGGAGAGGTTCAAGCATTTGGTATCCAGTTGCCCCCAGCATCAGATTTCTGAACAGCTCCTCATCCAGTACTTTTATCAAGGATTACTGCCGATGGATAGGAATCTTTTGGATGCTGCTAGTGGGGGAGCGCTTGTTGATAAGACCCCAGCTGCTGCCAAGCAACTCATTGAGAATATGTCATTGAATTCCCAGCAGTTTACTACCAGAAGAAATTCAGTTGAGACAAGAGGTGTGCATGAGGTCCATAGCTCTTCGTCCAACCAGGCCGCCCTTGAGAATAGATTGGATGAGCTCACTTCTTTTGTAAGGCAATTGGCAATAGACAGGGTTCAGCCTACAAAGTTATGTAGCATATGCAATTCACCTGAGCA
This sequence comes from Sophora flavescens, assembly GCA_030762895.1. Taxonomy (NCBI): domain Eukaryota; kingdom Viridiplantae; phylum Streptophyta; class Magnoliopsida; order Fabales; family Fabaceae; genus Sophora; species Sophora flavescens. The sequence goes on from CM061066.1 coordinate 153,292,998, forward strand.
CCCATATGATCCATGCCCCATCCAGAGAGAAGAGTTCGTCGGTGAAGTGTCTCAAGCTTATGCAGTAAATCCATATAATCAAGGAAACAGTCAGAATCGGTACAGCACTCCAGACCTATCTACCAATAGGTACCATCCCAACTGGAGGAATCACCCTAATCTGCGGTATGGGAACTCATCCCAACAACAACCGATGGCAGCACCTCAGAATCCTCCTCAAGTGACCACTTCTGCACCTTCTGGACCTTCACTGGAGGACATGTTCAAGCAAATGACTTCACAATTGACTTCACAAATGAATGCACAAATGACTACACTTTTCCAGCAGCAAGTCGGACAGCTCCAGGCCTCACAGGTACAGTTTCAGCAGCAAACAAATGCCAGCATTCAAGATTTGAGGACACAGATTGGACAGATGGCCACATCCATGAATAACATACAGCAAGGTCAAGGAACAACCCAGTTGCTGGCACAACCAGTGATAAATCCTAATGCCTCCAACCCTAATGTGAGTGCCATATCTCTGAGATCTGGAAAAGTTGTTGAGGCCACCTCTGAAAAAGATGAAGCAACTGTTGAGGTAACTCCTGAGCCTATTGTTGAAGTTGAAGTTGAAGTTGAGAAAGTGTACATACCACCCATCCCATTCCCACACAGATTACAGAAAAATAAGAAGATTGGTGGTGAAGACAAGGAAAGGGAGATTTTAGATGTGTTCAGAAAGGTAGCTGTGAATATTCCCCTTCTAGATGTGATCAAGCAGGTGCCCAAGTATGCCAAATTTCTGAAGGATCTATGTACCAACAAGAGGAAGATGAAGAATAATGAGAGGGTTAATTTGGGAAGAAATGTCTCAGCTTTTATCCAGTCTAGGCCTGCACCAGAAAGAGTTGCTGCTTTAACCCCTACTCAGGCACTACCACAGAAGTGCAAGGACCCAGGCACATTTACTATTCCATGCACTATTGGGGATAGGAAATTTGAAAACTGCATGCTGGATTTGGGAGCCTCCATAAATGTCATGCCTACATCCATCTTTAATAACCTTGATCTTGGGCCTTTGTAGTATACAGGTCTCACCATCCAGTTGGCTAACAGGACCAGTGCCCGACCCATGGGAATGGTATAAGATGTGCTAGTGCAAGTTGATGATTTGATCTTCCCTGCTGACTTCTACATCTTAGACATGGCAGGAGAGACACATTCTAGTAGATCACCAATAATCTTGGGCAGACCATTGATGAAGACAACCAAGACTAAGATTGATGTGAATGATGGGACTATGTCTATGGAGTTTGGTGATATTGTGGCCAAGTTCAAGATCTTTGATGCTATGAAACACCCACTGGAGGAGCACTCGGTTTTCAAACTAGAGTTGCTTTCTGAGCTTATTGAGGATACCCATGAGGACTTTATTTCTGATTTTCCATTCATTTCTGGTTTTGATGATTTGTATTCATGTACTAACTGTACTGACACTAACCCTTGTTCTGTTTGTGCTGAGTTTCTTGATTCAACCTTGAAGGGTGATAGTGATAGTGAGAGTGAAGCTGTTTGTTCAGCAGAAGTCCTTGACATCCTGGCTACTCCTAATGTACCATCTGTTGAGCAGCCACCATCCTTAGAGCTCAAGCCACTTCCTGGGAACCTGAAGTATGCCTACCTGGAGACAAATGAAAAACTTCCAGTCATCATTTCCTCCAGCCTTGACTCTGACCAGGAAGCAAAACTATTGGAGGTTCTGAAGAAGCACAAGAAGGCTATTGGGTGGACATTGGCTGATATTCCAGGAATTAGCCCCTCCAGATGCATGCATAGAATTCTATTGGAGGATGGAGCTAAACCAGTTAGACAGGCCCAAAGGCGACTAAACCCATTGATTTTGGATGTGGTGAAGAAAGAGGTGACTAAGCTTCTGCAGGCAGGTATTATATACCCCATCTCTGATAGTACTTGGGTAAGTCCGGTGCAAGTTGTACCAAAGAAGTCCGGTCTCACAGTAGTTAGGAATGATAATAATGAGCTTTTACCTACTAGAGTCCAGAATAGCTGGCGAGTCTGTATAGATTATAGGAAGTTGAACCAGGCCACCAGAAAGGATCACTTTCCTTTGCCGTTCATAGATCAGATGCTAGATCGGCTGGCTGGTAAATCTCATTATTGCTTTCTTGATGGTTTTTCCGGGTATTTCCAGATCCATATTGCCCCTGAGGATCAGGAAAAGACCACTTTTACGTGCCCTTTCGGTACGTTTGCCTATAGGAGGATGCCATTTGGCCTTTGTAATGCTCCTGGCACCTTCCAAAGATGCATGCTTAGCATTTTTTCTGAATTTATTGAAAATTGCATAGAGGTGTTCATGGATGACTTCACTGTATATGGCTCCTCATTTGATGCATGTCTGCATAGTCTGAGTTTAGTTCTACAAAGATGCATTGAGACTGATTTGATTTTGAACTATGAGAAATGTCACTTTATGGTAGAGCAGGGGATTGTTTTGGGTCATGTAATTTCTAAAGAGGGTATTTCAGTAGATCCTGCAAAAATTGATGTGATTTCTTCATTGCCTTACCCATCTTGCGTACGCGAGATCCGTTCTTTTCTTGGACATGCAGGTTTCTACAGGCGCTTTATAAAGGACTTCAGCAAGATAGCTCTGCCATTGTCAAACCTGCTGAAGAATGATGCCCTGTTCCATTTTGATGATCATTGCAAGGAGGCATTTGACTACCTGAAAAAAGCATTGACATCTACCCCCATCATCCAGCCCCCAGACTGGACACTCCCTTTTGAACTAATGTGTGATGCTTCCAATTTTGCTGTGGGAGCGGTTCTGGCACAAAGGGTGGGCAAGGCTGCCCATGTAATTCATTATGCTTCTAGGACATTAGATGCTGCACAATCAAATTACACCACCACTGAGAAAGAACTGCTAGCTGTTGTATTTGCACTTGATAAGTTTAGGTCATATTTGCTAGGTTCTAGGGTTATTGTTTTCACTGACCATGCAGCTCTGAAGTACCTGTTAAAGAAACCAGAAGCTAAGCCAAGACTGATCCGGTGGATGCTTTTGCTCCAAGAATTCAATGTGGAGATCAAAGACAAGAGTGGAGCTGAGAATTTGGTAGCCGATCACTTGAGCCGAATAGCTAGGGATGAGGATCCTTCTCCCATCCAAGATGACTTCCCTGATGAGAGACTTTTACATCTGTATGGGGTAACCCCCTGGTTTGCTGACATAGTTAACTTTCTTGTTGTTGGTATTGTTCCTGCAGGTACAAGTAGACATAAGTTCCACAAGCTCAAGAGCGATGCAAAGTACTATGTGTGGGATGATCCGTACCTTTGGAAGTTTTGCAGTGATCAGGTGATTCGGAGGTGTGTCCCCGATCATGAGACAAAGTCCATTTTGCACTTCTCACATGCCTCTCAAGTTGGAGGACATTTTGGACCACAAAGGACGGAAAGAAAAGTCCTGGATTCTGGGTTTTACTGGCCCACAATTTTTAGAGATGCCTATGAGGTTTGCAAGAATTGCAAGGAATGTCAAACAGCAGGCCCTGCCATCACTCGTAGGAGTGAGATGCCTCAACAACCCATGCTTTATTGTGAGGTTTTTGATGTGTGGGGGATTGATTTTATAGGTCCTTTCCCTCCTTCTTTTGGTTTTGTATATATTCTTTTGGCTGTAGATTATGTTTCAAAGTGGGTGGAAGCAATCCCCACTAGGACTAACGATGCTAAAGTTGTTTCCAAATTTGTTAGGTCCAACATTTTTTGCAGGTTTGGCATACCTAAGGCTATCATCAGTGACCAGGGCACTCACTTCTGCAACAGAACCATGGAAGCCTTACTCAGAAAATATGGGGTTGTACATAGAGTTTCCACTGCTTACCATCCCCAGACCAATGGCCAGGCTGAAATATCAAACAGGGAGATCAAGCAAATTCTAGAGAAGATGGTGCAGCCGAATAGAAAGGAATGGAGCCGCCGTCTGGAAGACGCACTGTGGGCTCAGAGGACCGCTTTCAAGACACCTATAGGAATGTCCCCCTTCAGGATTGTATTTGGTAAGGCATGTCACCTCCCGGTGGAAGTTGAGCACCGTGCATACTGGGCAGTCAAGTGATATAACTTGGACATGAAGGAAGCTGGTGTTGAAAGAAAACTGCAGTTGCAGCAACTTGAGGAGCTTAGGCTAGAAGCCTATGAAAGCTCCAGGATTTATAAAGAGAAAACAAAACTTTTTCATGATAGGATGATTGCTAGGAAATAATTTTTTGTGGGTCAGAAAGTCTTACTGTTTAATTCCCGCCTGAAATTGATGGCTGGGAAACTTAGGTCCAGGTGGATTGGACCATTTGTTGTTACTAATGTTTTTCCTTATGGTGCAGTAGAGATCAAAGATACAGGTACCAACAAAACCTTCAAGGTTAACAGGCAGAGGCTGAAGCCATTCCATGGTGTGGATGCTGGTGACCCTGTGGATACTAATGTTGAGGAGCTCTCCTTGGAAGCTCCCACCTACACTGACACTTGATCAGGGAGTTCCCTTTCCTTTCCCTCACTCTGATTTTATTGTTATGTTGTTTCATTGGGGACAATGCATGTTTTAAGTGTGGGGGAGGGAAATAGTTGTAGTTTTGTTGTGTCTTGTTTTTTATTTTCCTTTTCTTTTAATAAAGCTCCTGAATAATTTGAGAAGCTCAGGAGTTGTGTTGAGTCTTTTGTTGGCAAGTTTATTGGTTTTGATTAATTTTGCACAGATTGATTGCATGATTGATGTGATGATTCCCCCTAGATTTTGGAAATTCTTTTTGAAAATTTGATCCCCATATGATTGAAAACCGAACTTTGAGATTTTGTTATGATGGCATGATTTATGATAAGTTTGGGGTGATAGGAAGCACACACTAGGGATAAAATCTCAGTCAAACAATTTGCAAAAATGTCTAGGTGAGGTTTTGAGCCTCCAACATGTTTTTGACTGTGTGAAATCACTTTCAAGTTGCACTTTCCTGAATTTGCTTGAATCTCTTTATGGTTTGCATGATTATGTGTTTGCTTCAGATGATTTAGGCATTTTCCTTGTAAATAGCTACTTAGCCTAAAATAACCATCCCCAATGCATGTTCCTTAGTTAGCCCCATTGAGCCTGATTAGCCTATTAATTCTTGATAACCTAATGTTATGAGCCTAAAATCTGAAAAACCATGTTAACCCGATCTTAGGATTAGGAGAGCATGGAATCTTAGAAAGAGATTGGTTTGCAAGAAACTAAGTTTGGGGTGGCTACAAGGTGTAATGTGTCGTTTGGGATTGAGAAAAAGAAAAAAAAAATATTATACAATGAAAAGGTTGGAGCCAAGGGACAAAAAGAAAAAAAGAAAAGAAAAAAAAGTACAAAAATTTCAAAAAAGGCTATTTGAATAAAGAGGCTGTAGTCACCCAAGGCATAAAGAAAAATGAGAATAGGAACTTGAGTGGAATGTCAATGTTTTGAAGTGTTTCATGCTCTCTTAGTTCCTAGGGTCTTCAACCTAGTTCCTTTGTATATCCTACCCTTAGCCAGGCCCCATTACAACCCATAAAAGACCTTTTGATGTTGCTTGCATGTTTTCTGTGGGAATCATTGGGAGATGAAAATCAAATTTATGGGAAGTGTTCTTGAAAAGTGAAATTGAGTGCAATGTTGATAGCCTGACACAAACTGAGCGATTGAGTGAACACTAAATGCCCTTGTGAGGAAGGCAGTTGTTTGAATTTGGTGATCTCCCTCTTGTGTGTAACCCGGATCCCCTGCTTAGATTGATGATTGTTTGAATGATGAAATTCTCAATTGTTTAGAATGAATGATTGTGGGGATTGCTTTGCTTGAAAGGGGGGACAATGAAGAAAACTGTTTTGATGAAACTGCTTGAATTTGTGTAAGGTTGATTGAATCTTTTAAGCTTGCCAGGTTTTGAGTCTTTTTGATTTTTGAGTCTTAGTTTGCTTGGGGACAAGCAAAGTTTAAGTTTGGGGTATTTTGATAAGCCTCTGGCTCATCTAGTTTTATGGCTAGTATGACCAGGGTTTTGTGCAAATTATATCCTATTTTCACCCAAATTAGATTAGATTGTCCTCAAGCAAGGTTTTGAGTCTCTAAAGTAGTTTTAGGTTAATTTAGCCAGTTTTGAGTCAAATAATGCACTTATAGCTGTGTCTTTGTTTTCGAGTTAAGTTGGAAGTCAAGAGAATAAAGAAACAGGGGATTCGCCTCGCGAGAGTTTCTTCGCCTCGCGAACCTCGAAAGCCAAGCAGAATGGAAAATGTCATCCTCTCTGCGGTTCGCCTCGCGAACAGCTATTCGCCTCGCGACCCGAAGGCTGACTGTTCCAGGAAAATGCAAGGTTTCTGTGTCGCCTCGTGAACACTTGACTCGCCTCGCGAGTAATCCAACCCTGGAAGACCAGAAGCTATCACGGTTTAACCATGCTGAAGGTCACGGCTGTGACAGTTTGGAACTTGAAGAGTCTCGCCTCGCGAGTAGTCCTTCGCCCCGCGAGAATACCAGGCATTGCTGACTTTTCACAATATTCGCCTCGCGAGTATGTGCTCGCCTCACGAGTGGACTTAATTTCTGAATAGTATAAATTGCCATTCTGAACAGCTTGAAAGGACTTTTGCTTCTCCATTGTTCTGTTTACATATTTTTCTGTGTGTATTTCGTTTTCATGGAGAACTAAATTTCATAGATTAATCTATTGTAATTGATTTCTACCGTACTTGAGGTTCTGTAATCTCTGTTTTGTATGTTTTTCCCTTTTCAATGCCATATTATACATTTCTGTTTGTTTAATTCAGGAGTGTATAGTGTTGTGTTGATTCATTTCAGTGATGTTATGTTCCTATACTTAATCGCGTTTGTTTAATTCGCGTGTGTTCATTCATGTTCGTTTAGTTCATGAGGGCTTAACCCTGTTTGTTTAATTCGGGAATAGGAACATATATCCGTAGTAGCGATTTCGTTTGTTAATTGTTACTACAACTGAAAGGGGAATAGAATCTGCTTAGGGCTTGGGATTACATGAACCGATGATAGTTGTGAAATCAAGAACAGTAGATTAATCGTTTTTGGCCATTTGATAACCTTTTTTTGAACTGCCTTGTTTTATTGCTCTGTTTTCATTGTTTTATTTTCTTTGATTGCATCCAAACAACCGCCCCCCAAAAAAAAAACTGATTTTTGTGAAAAATAACACTTTAAGAGTCCTTGTGAGACGACATCCGAGTTGTTGCCCTAACTACAGTTTTAAAACCCGCTCGTTCTTTTTGGCGCGTGCGCAACAACGCGACCAGTCTTTTCTCAAACCTTTTACAAGCAAAACAAGAAGAACAACACACAAATAGGAAAACTCTTTTGAAGAGATAATAAACTCAGATTCAGAACCCCACAGTTAGTATAAACAAAAACTGTAAAAGATAAGGGTTTAGAAGATTCACGCAAGTGTTTTATCCTGGTTCACTCTCTTCCAACCAAGAGTTACGTCCAATCCCTTCTACCTGAAGGTTTCTCTCCACTATAATCCAATAGCTTGACAAGTATTCAACACCTCTTCAGGCTACAAGTATTCTTTCTCTACCAAGCCTCTACAGGCTCTAACTCTATCACAGATTTAAAGATTGATCTTCTTAACTCACTAAGTGTGAGAGTATGACAGTTTAAGATCACTTGAATATTACAACAATACTCAAACTAATAAATTACAGACTTTTGCTTTTGAAAGAATGAAAGAATAAGAGCATGTCTACTCAAGAATTGTATTGACAAATGTTGAGCTCGCAAAAGTTGTCTCAGGCAAGAGTTCTGTCTTCAGTATCTGAGGTCTTCTACTTATATAATGACCTTCTTCTTCTTTTGTAATTCTTCAACGGTTACTTTAAATTTGTATATGTTTATACTTTAGCATTAAATGCTTGGATCAGTTGAGACTGATAGTTTGATATGATTCACTGAGAAGTGCTTTTGTGTCTAGATCTTTTTCAACAGTCTTCAAATTGTATCCGTTTAGACTGTAGCATTAAATGCTTGGATCCGTTGAAACTAATAACTTGATATGCTTTCTGACTTACCATCTTTATACTTGACTTGATCTTTACAACAATGTATTTTGACAGAGTACAAAGGTTATGGTTTCGATGGTGCGAAGTTCCTTTTATCCAAGAGATAAAGATTTTATACAAAAGAAGCATCAAGGCAAAATACATATATTCTTTGAATTAAATAAGCAAGCATTTGAAATAAATTCAACGTGGTCCAAATTGCATTAAATCTTATATTCAAGGTAGCAAAACATATAGAACATATATAGCCGTCTACTTAGTTTTAATAACGCATCTATACAAGATTTTAATTCTGCTCGTCGACTGAAGTGGTAAAAATGCTCGTCTACCAATGTGATAGAAGCGCTCGTCTACTAATGTGGTAGAAGCGCTCGTCTACTAATAAGGTAGAAGCGCTTGTCTACTAATGTGGTAGAAGCGCTCGTCTACTAATGTGGTAGAAGCACTCATCTAATAATGTGGTAGAAGCGAACGTCCAACACTGTAGTGATTGAAGCAAACGTCCAGTACTGTAGAGATTGAAGCGCACGTCCAAAATGCAAGAGATAGAAACTTGCGTCCACCAAAGTGACAGAAGCCCTCGTCTACTAATATGGTAGAAGCGCTCGTTTACTAATATGATAGAAGCGCTCATCCAACACTGTAGTGATTGAAGCAAACGTCCAACACAGTAGAGATTGAAGCACGCGTCTAAAACGCAAGAGTTAGAAACTTGCGTCCACTAAAGTGACAGAAGCCCTCGTCTACTAATTTGGTAGAAGCGCTCGTCTACTAATATGATAGAAGCGCTCGTCCAACCAAGTCTTTGGACTTGCTAAGTCCTTAGAGAACCTCCGTTCAGTGACGTGGCATTGTGGACGTCTACTGAATTTTAGTTTAGACACTATGGACGTATATTTGAGTTACAAGGATAGCCCTCGTCTGCTGACGTGACTCTGTGGACGTCTACTTCCAAGTCTTTGGACTTGTTATACCTAACAAGTTATTTAGGTATTCATTTATAGCCTCGTCTATTAAGAAAAATCAGTCTACTTGTCATTTAAAATATAAACAGTTTAAATAACCTATGGATGGATAATTCTTTGCATGAGTCCAACTATTGTATACCTTATATTATTTTGAATATTCCTGCATAAACTGAACTCATTAGATCTCAACTAACACTTTGCCAAACAAATTTAATCTTTTTGTTAACATCAAAACTTTAGAGATTAAATAAACCATAACCACTTTGGTTCCAATAGTGGCAAAGCCACCAAACCCGCCATGTCCCATGATTTCTTCCTCTTGATTCGTTTTGATTCTTCAGCCTCACTGTAGTAATCGTCCAGATTATTGGAGAAGCAATCAAGCATCGCGTTCTTCTTCTTCCTGTGGTTGGCTTCCATGGAGAGTTTTTCTCCTTCTGAGATTTTGTGAAGCTCGTCTTCGTCGCGCTTTTCTTGTGCGTCCAGAAATAGGAGTGAGGTGAGGATGCCCTTCACTTCTTTCTTCTTCTTTTGGGTTGACCCCTCGTCGGCTCCGGCTCCGGCTCCGGCTCCGGCGCCGTCATCACTGTTGTTTTCCCGGTTGCTTTTTCTGGTGGCGGGGTCGTTCATTTGATCGAATGAGGAGTTGAGTAAGGTGTAGAGGTGTGAAAGGGATTGTAGGTCTGCGAAAGTTGGGATTTTCATACACAAGAAATCAAAATTAACAATCATGTAACAGATCAAGCTCACAACACCAAAACGAAGCTGAAAACGACCACAAGTAATGGGTTCACGACGATGAGGGTTGCAGTAATTGTATTCTGGAGGGAACAAAAGTTTTTGAAGGAAATAGTGTTTTACTATTTCTTAATTTTTGTTTTTCATTAGTGTGGTCCCACTCATTAATGCTTGTATTTCAAAAAATATAAATACAAAATACAACCTTAAAATACAAAGAAGGTTTAACTGGTGAAAATGTTAAAGCTAGGTTGAAATGTCAACTAAACACACTTCACAATTTCATTGGTTTCCAGTGTTATATATGGGTGGTGCATCGTTACACAATTTTGATAGATTGACATTCAAGGATCTGCAATAAAACCCATACTTTTTCTTTTTGCATAAAAGAGATCGTTACATTTGGACTTGCACGTTAAGCTGGACTTCCTGCATGCCAATTAGGAAGTAATGTGCCTCAAAAATTCAGAATCATAGGGGCTCGAATCCTTCACACATGGTGAGATCGATAGTACTAGAGTAGTATTTTGCTTCAATTAAAAAAGTGACATATGAGATCGTGTAATCATTTTTTTTTAGTTAATTGTGTAATCATATAGGTTATTAAATTGGAAATTAAATATTATTAAATTAAATCTAGATGATTAAAAAATTATTCAAAGTATCAGACGGGTACGAGATTATTGAGACAGTGAGACTAATTAATGCATTCGATTAGCTCTAATACTGCTACCGTCCATACGCTGCATCTTGCAAGTTAATCATAATTTCAGTAGCACTAGTGTGATGTTTTATACAATATCAAATATCATATTTAAAATTGAGTTTAGTTTTGATACATTATCAATGAAGTTTTTGTTACATTGATAATAAATCACAAATCATCTTATATATATGACTTTTAATATATTTATAATAAGAATCAAACTTTTTTAATAATTTACTACCAATTTACGATACATCAAAATTACCTACAAATTAAATCCTTGGAAATTTGATATTGAAACTACATCTAATCACTCAGTACATACAGTGTGTAAAACCACCATATGTTTAATGCGCATGTAATGCTTTTTGGCCAAAAGAGTAAGGACTAAGGATGCCTATAATTGAAAGGTGGCATTTCCCTTCGCCAAAGACAATGCAGATGAATTTTAGTGGTTGACTTGAAGTCTTGAAACCCAGTGATTTTCGCTGACGGTTCCATTCTTTCAGACAAACCCAGTGGAATACACATGGGCAAGTAACACAACTAAAGTAACTTGAAACTTCAAAAGTTTCCAAGCTTTCTTACGCCATGGATTGTGGTGGCACTTTGTACAGTTAATTATATAGTTCAAGCTTCAGACTATTTTGCATCCTTTCTTACAGTTAGCAGCAGAACCCTGTTAAAGTACCATAGAGTTAATTAATCCCCTGCATCTGAATAACTACATCCAATATTGGCTAGTTAATATGCAGTTACTTGAAAAAACCATCAAAACCAAGTCATTGATAAACTTCATTTTAGTCATCATCTGTTCATTTTGTGCTACTTATATCCTTGTTTCTGTGCAACTGCTAGGCACATCTAAGCATTAGAGGTGCATTCTTCATTACAACATGTGTCTCAGTCAATCACACTCGATCATCTCGTGTTTGGAATTGCTTCAAGTGGGGCTTCATGACCTAAATATGATGACACTGTTTTCTTTCCAGAGAATATAGTGAAAACTATTAGGGGATTTTTTTATTCTCTCTTATTGTTTTAAATAGATACTTTATCATTAATGTCATCGTTACTCTCTATATTTATAGTATAATTTTTTTTTGTAGCAGTGTTCCTTCTAAATTACAGGTAACTTTGTTTTAATTCTTACAAAATAAATTTTTTTTTACTACTGTAATAATTGATTAATATTTATTGGTGTAAATTGTTATTGCTATTATTTTTTTATGACTCTTATGATATTATTTGTTACTTGTTATTAGGGGATTTTTTTTATTGCCTCTTGTTGTTTTAAATAGATACTTTATCATTAATGTCATCGTTAGTCCCTATACCTATAGTATAATTTTTTTTGTACCTGTGTTCCTTCTAAATTACAGGTAACTTTCTTTTAATTCTTACAGGTAAATTTTTTTTACTACTGTAATAATTGATTAATATTTATTGGTACAAATTGTTATTGCTATTATTTTTTTATGCCTCTTATTCTTGCTATCAATTGTCTTTTTTTTTCCTTTTTTTTAATACTGGTAGGCGCTAGTCTGACTAGCGCCTTTTACCCGTCAGAGTGAAAAAAAATATATACCACATGTTGAAAAGAACCTCTATTGATAAATAGTTTTAGAACAATTCTAAACTGATAGATAATTTTTAAATGGAATCCAATTTCATCAAAAAGCCAAGAACCAGATGATGCAACTCTGAGTATTCCTTCTTGCTTCTTCCTGCCACAACGGAGAAAACGCCATTTTGGGTTCGTGGAGGTTTGCGCGTTTCATTCCTGAAACAGTGAAACTAGCAATTTGGTTTATTATCATCTTTGGAATTTGGATTGTGTCCGACGCTTACCATCCAGCAGCTAAAAAAAAATTACAAAAAGGCAAAGGAAAACTATCGTACGCGGTGGTTTATGAATGAGAAAGAAGCAGAATCCTTGTTGGAGAGGCTGGAGGGCCAGAGACAGCCGGATCCTTATCTTTGATTGCAGCCCATTTTAGTTGCTGACAATTGCTGAGATACCATTGGAAACAAAGAAAAAAAACTCACCAAATAATTATAATTCGAGAGAATAACAAAAGAGAAACAATTTAGTCATTCAGTTTGTCTAAATCTTGAATACATTGTTAGAGTTCCTAAACAAGTTAGAGTTCCTAAACAAGTTAGGGTGTTGATGTATATCGTTATATGTTTAAGTGTCTGAGCAATTTAATTCTTGATAATGTTTACTGTGGGACAAATTAATCTCTACATGCAACATGTCACATGCACTAGATGTATCATACGAGATGCACCAAAACAAGTCACACAGACATGAGCGTACTAAGAGTACACATTAACACTCTAACGATGTTTTCAGGACAGAGACAAAAGGAGAGACTAAAGTTCCCCTCTTTTACCATTCTCGGAGATTATTTGATGAGTTTTTTCTCATGAATGAAAAATGGTACCTCAACAATCGTTTGAGACTAAAATGGGTCTTTACTCTATTTTTTAATTCTGAAAGAACGGATCATGCACAGTGGCAATATATTTTAATTTCTAATATGAAAGGAGGTTATCTATAATATATATATATATATTGCTATCCGTCGGGAACCTAGCTGACCATCTTTAGTGGGGTCTCTCTCCTCTCAACTACACTTTTTTCCCATCCACAAGCTCGAATCTAAGACCTTGCTTAAAGCGATCCGAGCCCAATTCTATTCGGATCAACGTAACGTTGGTTATAACTGGAGTTTTTTTATTATTAAATAAGTGTCTACATCAATTATATATATCAACTAGACGATAGACTCGTGCGATGCACGGGTGAAACACAGTTTATGAGATTAATTTTTTATTTGAAAATTTGTTTTTTATTTCTTACAAATAGTAAAATTATAAAATGTTATTGATAAATAAAGATTAGGGTAACACGAACACAATCCTCCCATCTCGAATACAACACACTCGTGTACCCATGTGATGCGTAAAACATATATGAGTGGTAAGCATCTCGATCATATTAGGAGGAGAACGCAAGTTTAAATCCTCTTGACAGAAACTCTAGATGGGAGGTTGTGAAAACTAAAGATTAATTCTTTATCCTAAACAACTGATCGAGGATTAGTCCCATGTCGGTCCAAAAGACCGAAGCTTGTTAGCATTTTTTATTTTAATTCATTTTAATTACATTTTTTATTTTATAATTAATGTGTCACATGTAATTGGACAGAAGAAGAAAGTAGCATTTAAGAATCTGTAATGTGTAAAACTCGTGTGTTCACAACCTACCCTTTTATGATCTTCAATCGTACACTTGCTGAAGAATCAAAACATGGCAGCAGGATTCAAGGATTTAGGTAACAAGCCATACTTTTAGGCATATGAAACATCATCTCATTTGGATTTTCACGTGGTCTGCATGCACCTCCAATTAGGAGCAGGAAGTAAAGAAGAAAAAGAACCCAAAATTCCTTCTTGCCCAGAATCACGGGGGCTTCAAAATGAATCCCTCAGACGTTACAGACACACGCCTTCCATATGCTGCATCTTGCAAATTACTGTTTCAGCCTTCCTTCCACAACGACACACTTCCCTTCTATCTTTTATCATTTAAGAAAAAACACTAGATACAAAATAAATAACACATAAAATGTTGAATGGGACATTATTTTTGTGCACTTATATCAATTCTTCTGCTGTTGATTTTGAAGGGCGAAAGAAGTAAAAAAGATAAATTGGTATACAATTTGAGAAATGCTATTAGGTGTTATAAATATAATAATAGAGTAATATTTTTAGTCCAAAATTGAGCACAGAACTTGCAGTCCTAATTGGAACAAGAGGGGTACCGGTACACATCAAACTCGTGTGCAACCTTTCCTACGCCCCAGATTGCGCTGGCATTTTATTTCACTATACATACATACACATCAAATTTGTGTGCAACCTTTCTCACACTGTTAAGGCAACAGAACAATAATCCTCTGCATAACTACATCCAATATTGGCTAGTGAATATGCAGTTACTTGAAAAAACCATCAAAACCAAGTCATTGATAAACTTCATTTTAGTCATCATCTGTTCATTTTGTGCTACTTATATCCTTGTTTCTGTGCAACTGCTAGGCACATCTAAGCTATTAGAGGTGCATTCTTCATTACAACATGTGTCTCAGCCAATCACACTCGATCATCTCGTGTTTGGAATTGCTTCAAGCGGGGCTTCATGGCCTAAGAGGAAGGAATATGTCAAACTATGGTGGAAACCCAATAACAAAATGAGAGGATGTGTATTCCTGGATACACTCCCACCTGAAGAAGACAATGCTAACAATGATACTTCTCTTCCTCCTCTACATGTCTCTGAAGATACTTCTCGATTTCGTTACACTTACCAGAATGGCCTAAGATCCGCAATCCGTGTGGCGCGTGTTGTGAAAGAGACAGTGGCATTGAATCATTCTGGTGTTAGATGGTATGTGTTTGGAGATGATGACACAATTTTCTTTCCAGAGAATATAGTTAAAACTCTTTCCAAGTATAATGATGGCCTTTGGTACTATGTTGGTGCAAACTCTGAGAGTTATCAGCAGACAAGGTATTTTGGTTTTGGAATGGCTTTTGGTGGAGGTGGTTTTGCAATAAGTTCCACTCTGGCAAAAGTTTTAGCCAAAGTTCTTGATTCATGTATTGAGAGGTATCCCCACCTCTATGGAAGTGATGGCAGGGTGTACTCTTGCATAACAGAACTCGGTGTAGCATTGACACTTGAACCCGGTTTTCATCAGGTATCATACAACCAAGGTTTTATAACTGTGGTTGCATATCGCAATTGTGAAAAAATATCGGGGAAATATGACTAATGTGACATCGATTACGGTCGCGAAGGCTAGGAAAAACTCAAACTTGCGACATTATTGCGATAGCGAACTGCAATTTAAAACATATCATTAAACCATACTAACATTGAAAATGCTGAAAATACATAAGTTAATTTTCCTCTTTTTTTTTTTTTTATAGGCCTAAGTTAGTTTTATGTTAATGTGTTAAATGTTAGTGGGTGGGGTTTGAAAACCTTACCCTCCTTATACCTCCCAGCACCTATGTCCCTCATCTTAACCATCAAGCCATCCTTATTTTGTGATTATGAATTTTGATCAGGTTGATTTGCTTTTTTTTTTTGTGTGACTAAATCAGGTTGATTTACTGGGAAATATCTTTGGCCTATTGGCATCACATCCAGTAACTCCCTTGTTGTCCTTGCATCACCCAGAGTTCACAGATCCAATTTTTCCTAACATGACAACTATAAAAGCTTTACAACATTTATTTGAAGCAGCAGATGTTGATTCTCAGAGGATCCTACAACAAACAGTTTGCTATGACAAGCAATTTTCTTGGACCATTTCAGTGTCATGGGGCTATGTTGTTCAAGTATTCCAAAACCATATGCCTTTGCCAGATGCTCTGAACGTGCAACAAACATTCAAACAGTGGAAGAAAGGAGATGCTCTGGCAGGTGCATATACTTTCAGCACAAGAGCACTTCACCCTGACAGATGTAAAAGGCCAATCATTTTCTTTCTAGACAATGTGTCTTCTGGTAAAGATGGCATTACCATAAGCAATTATAGGAAATATTTTCAAAATTGTTCATACAACGTGGCATCACTAAAGAAACTGGAGGTAATCAAAGTGGCCACAAAGAAGCTGGACCTTGACATAAAAAAGGTAATCTAGATTAGATGCTGGTATTTGTGCAGTTGTTGGCTTTGTATTGGTAGTGGTAATGGTAACTATTTGTTTTGTATTCAGTTGCAGGCCCCGAGAAGACACTGTTGTGATGTATTGCCCTCTGTAGCGGATGACAAAATGGAAACTGCAATAAGAGAATGCAAAGACGATGAATTGATTTACCTGCACTAAAATATTAGATTTCAAAATTACATAGTTAGTGCTTTATTATTTATATTTATACATATATAAAGAAATTTGAGTTTAATTTTGATGTACATCACCAAAGTGTGACTTTAAAGATAATTAATATAAGAGTCAAATATTTTATAATATGATAATGTTAGATCGGTTGTTAGTATAAATTTTAATGTATATTCTTATTAAATCCAATTCTCCCTTTTAAACACTTAAATGGTTCAATTTCTTGAAGACGATTGAATCTTAATCGAATCCTTTATTTAATAAGAATATATATATATATATATATATATATATATATATATATATATATATATATATGTGTGTGTGTGTGTGTGTGGACAAAACTTTAATGAGAATAATTAGGGTCACATCTTCTATAGTTATAAGAATTTTAATTATAAGAACAATTAAATCTATTAAGGCAATATTTTCCTAACATGTAATCTCATGATACACAGGTTAGCATATGCAAATACTTTGCATGAATTTTTTTCTAAATTTAATATTGATATAAATTTTGTATTCAAAATAAAAAGTAATTTGGTATATGTTTGAATTAATTAAAAATATTTCTATAAAGAATGTTTAATTAAAATAAAATAGTGCAAAATAAGTTAAATCAACCATGCTTTTAATTTCTGTGAAAAAAAATGCTTTTAATTTTATAATGTACTGTAATAGATGAAAATGTATTCACAACTAGTAGACATTTTTTTTAACAAAGTTATATGTATATAAGATTTATAGTTAATGATAGTCATTAATTCTTTCTGAAGATACTATTTTTTTAAGGTCCGTGATGGAAAATAGGGTATCCCCACAGCCAGTAGCCGTAAGAATTATCCCTCGAGGACTTATTCTCTATCGATAGATACAGCTCTATTCCCATAACCAGGATTCGAACCTTGGACATATGATTAAAGAGATCAAGCTATTAGCCACTCGGATCACACCCTGTGGATTGTATTATATATATTAGACTTAATATACCAAACATGTGGTTGGTCCAAGTGGTAATGAGCTCGGACTCTTTAAGCAAGTGGTCAATGGTTCGACTCTTGACTCTTGTGTATGGAGAAAATATGGTGGGAGGGGGCCTGCAACCATAAAATGCCATCCAGATCCATCGGTGGAGATTATTCGTGTTTGCAATGGTGGGTACTTCGTATCAATAACATGGTTATCCAAAAAAATATCAAACTTAAAATTTAATAATTAATAAACTTATTTATTACATCTCAAGTTAATTTTACATATATACAAATATAGGTAGGATTTAATTGTTACAAATATATTTTACACTATCAATTAAAAATAAATTATCATAACTACCTTAATAATTTTATAATAACTACCTTAAAAGTTATAATACATGAAATTATTTGCGATATTTAGTTCACAATATAAAAACATTTATCTCTATTATATCAAAATCAAACTTATATAGGTATAGATTAATTAATTGATTTGGTCATGATATTTCCCAACCATCACTTAAATAAGGAGTCAATTAACTAGTATTAACAAGAACTTTGTCCTAGTAAAACTCATCTTCATTTTGGACTAAGCAGTTGCCAGGCCAAAACCTTCACGAATCAATCAGCAGAGGCATCTTCACCAAATCAAACATGTTTGCAGTTTTCCAAATATCACAAAGGCACTAAGGATCGCAGTTTCGAAATACATAGAATTGAACCAAATTGAATTAGTCAGCTAATAATAATTAATAATATAACAGAATTAGAATACTTACGCGCGCGTAGTAAATTAATAATCATTGAAAACTTAAGGCACACCATAATAAATCTTGTTGCTACTATATAGGATTGTTCCATATATATTTTTTTCTTTTTCTAGATACATCCCAGCAAGTTAGCCTTCATTATTTTTCTGCACTTAACTTAATGCGAGTTATCCAAGGAATCAAGTAACGCTGACCATATCTGAAATAGTCCCTTCAAAAGTATAAATTAGCTAGAAGAAAAAGTCAATAGAAAAGGTCAACCTTTAAATCTTTTTCTCACATGCACTAGAGGATTTTCACTATAAATTGAACTAGTTAATAACTCATCTCTATGTACCACTCTCAAAATCAGAACCATTAAACCAAACAAAAATATCTCATCAATCACCTTAATTTGCTCTCATATTCAAAAACAATGTCGTCCTCAAAAAAGTTCATTCCCGCATCCCTCCTACTAATCTTTGCACTTCTTCTCCAAACATCTTTTGGAGCCAATCCTCTCTTCCATTTCTGTTCAACCTCCGAAAACTTCGCAGCTCACAGCCCCTATGAATCAAACTTGAAAATACTCATCAACTCGCTTATCTACAAGACCCCTTCATCAGGTTTTGGTGTTGGCTCGGTCGGCCAACACCAAAGCCAACAAGCATACGGCATCGCCCTCTGTCGTGGCGATGTCTCAGCCTCAGAATGTAAAACTTGTGTTTCTGAGGCATCCAAAGAAATTCTCGCTCGCTGCCCTTACAACAAAGGTGCCATCATATGGTACGACTACTGCATGTTCAAGTACTTGGACAGTGATTTCTTTGGCCAGATTGATAAGACAGACCAGTTCTCTTTGTTGAACGTGCAAAATGTCAGTGATCCTGCGACATTCAACTATATGACTAAGGATTTGTTGAGCCTACTTGCCTATAAAGCTTCTGTGAGCACTAAAATGTATGCAACAGGAGAGCTAAAGATTGGAGAATCTGCAGAGAGAGTATATGGGTTGACTCAGTGCACCAGAGACCTTTCTAGCATTGATTGCAAGAAGTGTCTTGATGATGCGATTGGCAAACTTCCAAGTTGTTGTGATGGAAAAGAAGGAGGAAGAGTTGTAGGTGGAAGTTGCAACATCCGATATGAGATTTACCCATTTGTCAAAGAGTAGAACTTACCTGCAGGCTATTAATATGACATAAGATGAACTTATAGATAATGAAATTAGATAGAGTGATTAAAGTGGGAAATGTTAAGTATGTTGTTGACCTAGTTGTATTTGTGATGTACTCATGTCACCTGGATTCTTGTTTGTCCAATAATAAAAATCGTTCATTATTTATAATGTGATATTTATCTGGAATTAATAGAGTAATTAATAATAGTCTCATATTATTAAGAATTTAATTTTGATATATTATTAGTGTAATTTTTTTATATTATCAACTAATCATTAATCATTGATAATAAATAGTTATATGATAGAATTAATTTTAGAATCAAACGTGTACGTGAGTTTCGATATTTTTCCTATTAAAAAAAAGTTTAGGTATAAAAAAAAAGGAAGAAAATTTCAGGAATAAGGCATGATTCACCATTTTGATTATACGTATAAATTTCTCTCAAATACTATTCCTTTTCTAGAAGCTTGCTCAAAGATTTGATATTCTGGTAAGGCGCATAAATATCTTCATTAGAGACTTGCATGGTAGACAAAAGAAAATAGTTTTCATCAGTGTGCCAAAAATGTCACGATCGATCTCTTTGGCCCACACAGCCGCAACTGACAATGTTACACTCATTTGATATTCCGGAAAAAAAGAAGAAATTAAAGAACAAATAGTTATCATTGCCACAACCCTTCAATTTGCAACTCCCATTTTCAACTGAACTTGATCAATGCAACTTGTTTCTTTCAACTCTCTGAATTTTCTTTGATGATTTAATCTTATTGTTTTTCAAATAAGCCATCATACTTGCAAACATTGGCAAATACTTGCAAACATTGGCGAAATAGTTCTGCTTAATTGAATTTATAGTTAGTGTGGTTAATTAGTTGGTTTAGTTGGTTAGGAAGTTAGTTACATATTGTTAGGATAATCAGGCTCTATAAATAAGAGCATAATGTACCTAATTCATCATTTTTTTCAATATGATTTCATTTGAGAATTCTTTCTCACTTGCAAGCTTTCATGCTTCCAAGAACTACTTTTCCTATGAAGCTAATCTTCATTTCTTCGATCCCGTGGTTGGTAACATGGTATCAGAGCGATACCGTGCTTCCACCGCAGATGAGAGTGACGAAGATTACGACTCCGATTCGATGGAGGAAGTTTCAGATTCGGAGGAGGAAGAACCAAGGCTCTCCGACGAAGATGCCGCCGCCGCCGCTGTTCTTGATTCTGGACTCATGGAGTTTGGGAATTTCCACTGTGATCTTGTTCCGATCAAGCCAATGAAACCAGAGATCGAAGGTTCTGCAATCAAGATAGGAGAAATCACCTGCTTCCTTGCTGCCTTCGATAGCTTTGGCTTAGGTTGCAACACCGCTAATCAGAACAACAATGGTGGTTCCTCTGTTTGCAGTACCTTGATGGTTCAAGATCCAGTGTTCAAGATCCTCTGCCTCCCTCTCCAAGATCCTCGCCAACATCGTTCGCCGTCTCGGCAACTCGGACTCGTCGGCTTTCTCACGTCAGTCGCTAGCTTCGTCGACTCCGCCTTCCTTCCACCGGATCTGGTTCTTTTTCCATGCTTTCAATTTGAGGAGTTAGTTCTGGTAATCACCGTGCGATCGCCTGAGAAGATGAGTGATCGCTCCGATCTCATCTCTGCAAGCACCGCCATTGCCGTCTGCATCACGACCTTCGATCCCGGCGGAACTCTCAACGCCTTCTCCAATCCCGCAATGCCGCCACACCTCTCAGTATTTACGTTCGATCCTGGTGGAGCAGCTTCTGCGATTTCATCTCCACCTCCACGACACTCCGTTTTTGTCTTCGATCCAGGTGGAACAACCAATGATTTCATCTTCTTCGTGCAAGATTCGGTTCCTCTTTGCTTTAAGAAGGTTCTGTCGAACGTGCTACAGTTGGAGACGACGGTGCCAACGAGCACCACCGCCATAAATCGTTCACCATCTCCGGCTTCTTGTCTTCTGTGGCTACCTTGGGACAGAGGGAAGTTAGGAATTGGAATCACCTTGGCTACATTCTGCGTCACCGTCTTCGACCCCGTCGTCCGCCGTCGTTCGTTGTTGATTTTCGCCGCCATTCTCTCTGCCTTGCGCCGTTAGGGTTCAACTTGGGAATGAGTGGAATTACAGAGGAATGAAGCTTCTGGGATTTCCTCTCTCTATTGGGCCTGGCCCCGCTACGATCACTGATTGGGCCATGCTATTTTTGTTTGTTTGTTTGGGCACATGTGTGTCATGGCTTCTTTTGTTTGGGTCTGTTTGGGCTTATTTTTGTACTGATACTTTTTTTTTTTTTGCAAATTGGTCTCTTGTAATTGTAATATAGGAAGCATTTTATTTTTCTTTTCACTTCAAGCTGCCTATGGTTACCACCATTGTCAGCTTGCGGGAGGGTAATAGAATTTATAGTTAGTGTGGTTAATTAGTTGGTTAGGAAGTTAGTTACATATTGTTAGGATAATCAAGCTCTATAAATAAGAGCATAATGTACCTAATTCATCATTTTTTTCAATATGATTCCATTTGAGAATTCTTTCTCACTTGCAAGCTTTCATGCTTCCAAGAACTACTTTTCCTATGAAGCTAATCTTCATCTCTTCGATCCCGTGGTTGGTAACACTGCTGTTAATTACTTCTGTTCAAACATGCACTTAATCATTAATATAATATTTAAAGATCATATATATGAAGTGTAGGGATGTAAATGGGGTGAGGTGGGTAAGGGTAGTAACCCCCCACTACATGTTTCGTTGGATGAATTTCTTACCTGTCTCCGGGTATCCATGAATATTTAGACACCTCACAATTTTTTTATTCACATATGAAATTCAGACCATGTCTGCCAATCAGACTTGATTTGAGTTTCTTGCTGCTACGAGAAATTCTTATGTGCTTAAAAAGTATTATAGTAAATATACTAAACAATATGATATGTGAACAATATAATCATACATGTCATTAAATTAAAATCTAAAATATTAAACAACACAAATAAATTAAATCTCAACGGTTAAGAATATTTAAGAACTTCTTTTCAAAAAAGAAAGAATATTTAAGAACTTTTGTAATCCATAAACATTAATCCATACCTTAACGGGTACCAACAAGTTTGGATACTACACTACCTGTTCCGACCCCATTAATAAAAGGGTATAGAAAATATCCGATTATTTTATCGACGGATATCCATTAAGATATCTATTTTTTTACGCATTGTTGATATTATCCACGATATGCGGGTACGAGTAAATTTTACATATAATGAAGTGTGAATGCTCTATTCAACTTTCTACCTTTGGCTGAAGAGTTGCGGGAAATTTTCAAATCGATTGAATTTCTTTATTAATTAAAATTAAAAGTTTATGGTTTAGTTATGCGTGGACTAGGCACATACATGATACAACCAAGGTTTTGAAAACCGGACCGGACCGGCCGGTCCGACCGGTACGACTGGGAATCGGGACCATGGCCGGTCCGATCAGTATGAAAAACCGGTCATGCATTGAACCGGTGCAAAAACCGGAAAACCGGTTCAAAATCGGTAAAACCGGTCATAACCGGTAGTGAACCGACCTGAACCGGTCTGAACCGGTTTTCTTAAAAAAAAAAATTAGTATAAAAGGATTTGGATCATCCTAGCCAAAACCCAATTCTTTTGTTTTCTAACATATGTGGGCTGGTTGTAGATTTTGGGTTGGTTTTCCCTATGAAGATGATTTTAACATATATCTTTATATTTATTTAGTTTAATTTCAAAATAATAAAAATTGTGCTTAATAATTTTAGTTGTTATGTTGTTTTTTTGTTTAATATTTTTATAAATATTATATTAAAAATTAAAATAATATTATTTAATTATAACCGGTTCAACCATGATTCAACCTCGGTTGGACCATTGAACCTTGAACCGCTGCCTTCACCGGTTCGATGACCGGTCCGGTTTTGTAAACCTTGGATACAACCTTTAATGAATGCACCTGGAGAGTCACTTGTTGCATGGACATATATATTTATTTTTTTAATGATTGATGCATGGACATGTTGACTAGTATTGAGGGTTATTTATCGAATGAAGATTTGTTGTCTATTTTGATATATTATACTCTATTCTCGCTATTAAGATCTTATTAAGTTAAAATTGTATGTAATATTAAAAAAATAGAATATGTTCAAAATATTATATTTGATGGGGATAGAATATGATACATTAAAACGAGAGAACAATTTTTCATCTATAAAAAATGAAATGTACAAAAAGGCAATTAATGATAGTGGGAGACATCATAGATTTTAGGTTCTTATGCACTAGCTAGAGCAGGCTTCACTACTCCAATCACTCACTTTAGAATACCCTTAACAACTGTTTACGGTTCTGTCCATTAACAAATGTAAGCACACATGCAAGGATGTAAATATTTACAAATCACTAAAAACATTCCTGTAACATACAAAAGAATAATGTTGATCAAGATGATTATGACTTTAATTAACATGAACATATTGTGGGTGCAGAAAAATGATTCCACATCGGTTATTTTTAGCTTTTCACATAAGTTTTTAAACTGATGTTGAAAATACCGATGTTGTTTATTGTTACTTTTCACATCGGTTTTAAAATCGATGTTTAAAGTACATTTTTAACAACGGTTTTCACAATAACTGATGTGGAAACACTACAAAAAAAGAACTGTTTAGCGACCGGCATATTCGATCGCTAAACATGCTAATTCGGTCGCTATTTAAGTTAGCGACCGGATTTTCGGTCGCTAGAGCACAATCTGTTAATGTTAACTAAAGTTTAGTGACCGAATTATTGGTTTCTAATTCGATCGCTAAACTGGTTTTTATTAAAAAAAATTAAATTTTTAAAATAATACATTTTTTCTGTTTTCTTTAAAGTTTAGCAAAATTACTAATAAAACACACCAAATTACTAATGAAATATATAATCATAAGAAATAATGAATATATATATATATAAAATAATCCAAAGTGTCGTACAAGAATCGTTTAAAGTCAAAAATATGAAGAAAAAAAAATCAGTCATGATGAGGGGGAGGTGGAGGAACCCAATCATCCTCAGCGTCCATACCACTGACGTCGCTGCTCCGATTGTCCTCTGAGTAGCAATGATCGAGGTAGTGGCGGCGGCGGAACTAGAGGAGCGGCAGCAGGTGGCACAACCGTCAGAGCATCACCCTGAGCAACTGGAGTTTGGATCCTCATCTGCTCCAACACCAGCCGCAGTGTCTGGCCCTGCTCGATGCTCGTCTGCATCAGCTGCTGGTGTGCCTGAGTCAACTGTGCAATCTGGTTCGACATCTGCTGCTCTCTCTCGCTCTTCTCCCGAAGCTCCGCGTTCAACTGCGTGATGGTGTCCTGCATTTGGTTGAACTGCTCCTGAGGGACGGTATCGACGTAGGAAGGAGCAAGCGTGCCGGATGATGAAGCGATAAACTCGCCTCCCAGGTGTCCGAGGCAATACACATGCCCCTTCTTGTTCCTGCCCCCGACGACCTCCAAATAAATGGCATTATCGTCGACAGAGATAGGAGAGCTGGGCCCATCACCAGTCAAGGCCTCATCTCGTGACTGTGAGGCACGTGATATGGCATCGTCCTTCTTCTCGTTGAAGCCCACCTACAAAGTATAGTTGAAGAGATTTAGTTAAAATTATAATCAATATTAACAAATCATTACAAATCATTTATAATAAATTACAAGTAAACACTAAATTGTTTTTTTGCTTACAACATAGTTACGGGCCTTGTCGTTGACCCATGTCCCCGACTTCAACTTCTTCGTCCTCTCCACCAACTCCATAGAAGTGGGGGCCCGCTGTTTCTGTGCTTTCTGCACAGAAAAATATAATCTTAAATTCATAAGAATAATTAAAAATGAAAACTAATTAATTAAATAGCATAATAAGTCAAAAGTTTAATGTATTATCAGCTCGTCGTAGTGGGCGGCGACTGATTTAGACCCGCCGGTCCAAGCACATTCGCCACCATCAGAAGCTCGATTACGCCGAGCTGTGGCCTGGATCTCCTGGAACTTCTCAGTAGCCCAGTACTGGTCCAGCTGCCTCCTGATCTCAGGATCCACCCACTTCCCCTTATTCTTACCCTTCCTCAGCTTGTTCGTCAGATTCTTCATGACCAGTGAGCCTTTATGCTCAAATATCCCTGACGAGACCCTCTAAAGCAACACCCCACCTATACTCTTTCTGCAATGTACAGTTGTTAGGAAATTTGTGTGTGTATATATATATAATGTAAATTTAATTTAAATAACTTAATAAATTGTTACCTTAAACTCTAGAAACAACTGATCCCTATGGCCCCCTGGGATGGCCTTCCATGTAGGCCATGGACCATCAAACTTGCGTCGCAGGATCTTCGATATCGAATCAGAAGGGCCCTTCGCGGGCAGAAAGCTGCAGCAAAATTAGAGCATTAATAAATGTTATAAATAAATTTAAAAAACAAGTAAATAGAAATTAACGATACTTTATATATATTAAAAAATTAAATTAGCTTACTCGATATCCCCCCTGGGGATAAGAAGAATCCTCCTGTCGGATGGACCACGACTCTCCTGTCCCGATGATGATGAAGGTCCTGTTGTAGGTGTGGATGATGAGGGTGCAGCCTGTGTCCCGACCACATGAGGCTGGGTAGGGGGTGCAACTCCATCACCCTGAGGTGTCCCGTCCACAGAGGTGCTGGTAGGGTGGTCTCGATCTGAAGGCTGTGGGTCGGCCGGCGAAGGGACTCTCGCAGCACGACCTCTGCCACGACCTCCACGACGACCCCTACCTCTAGAGGAATCTGCCATCTGTGTAAAAAATGAAAAGATGATTACACAACAGTGTAAATAATACAAAAATAAATTACCTAAGTAGAATGACATTTACACAATGAATTATGACATAAATAAATTACCTAAGTAGAATCTCCGTCACTAAATTCACCCTCACTCTCATCAGTCTCACTTGATCGGAATGTGCCTTCGCTAGATGCGTCCAACTCGGATTGATCCAATAACTCTCTTTCAACTTCTTCCCCATTTCCGGAAATGTCCGCCAGAGAATTAACAATAATGTTCGGCGTAATTTGCAACGGTAAGTGGGGTCTTGAAAACTCATCATCTTGGTACGGAGAACATGCATAATTTCTAAATTATCAGCACACAACCAGCATCCCGCCTTTCGGACAAGATCACATCCTATGGAGCTCCGCTCTCCATTAACAAACAACACATATTGACAAACACATGCATAAACATTAAATTATCAGCATACAATCAGACAAGATCACATCCTATTGAGCTCAGCTCTCCACTACCAAACAACACGATAATTCACATAATATATTAGAAGCACCACACATATCAGTACCTATTAGACAAAGCAAAACCTTAAAAGAGAGTATTGAGAGAACTTACCTATTCGACAAAGCAAAACCAAGTAAGGATAAGGGAGGAGCCGCAGACAACGAAGATCAGACAAGGACCTATAATGCATAAATAAACATTTTATTTCACATAGAATTTATACTCAAACTTCATTTTTTTCTCAAACTTTAGCAATAATTTTGTTCGTGTGACAATGTTTGGGGAACGAGCAATCGAAATGTTCAACTTTCTGACTGAAAATAACCAACTTAAAGTGGTAGTTTTGCAACTTGCCCGAATCACTCATTATAGAGGGTACGAGTGTTATCTATCAAAATCAAGTGATTCCTTTTTTTCTTAATCCGACGATAAGAAAAGAAAATATGATTTTCTACTTGATACAAAAATATGACAAATTTGTTAAGTATTAAGGGAAAAAAATTGTGACATTCAATAATTTGGAGTAAATTTCTCAAAGTATAAAGTATTTTATGTCTTTTTACAATTATAAAAAATATTCTTTAAGAAGCTGTTATTGAAATCTATGTGTTTTTTAGAAGAAAATTTGAGTATCTTTAATTTCAAGATGTGTCTTTTTGATAAGGTCGAGCAATACCTCGTCATTTTTCTTTCCACATGTGGAACTTAGAACTACGTTTGCTTTGATTCTCACTTGGGATACATAGAAGCAGAATACACTCATACCAATAATGCCCTAAAAAAAATGCTAGCCGACTACCCAGTAAAAATTTAGGAAAGAACATTTTGCACTTTGTCTCCACATTCCTCCCCATCACATAAAGCACGCAGGACCCAAAAATAAAAGACATCCATGCCAAACACACAGAACATGTTCTGCCCCACCTATGGCCGATTCTACACCAATAAAAGTCCCAAGCAAACTAAAATTTCAACTATCATTGCCATGTTTTGCATTACCATGCCCCTTCATAATTTCTTATAACCTGCGAGCAATAACAACTTTACCAAATCTTATACCCAACAAACACCCAGGTATCAGCCCCCATTAGGCAAAACTAAAGGAACCCTCATTCAGCACTTGCATCCCATGATCCTATGTTCCCACTTTCAATTATAGTTGAGGCCACTTCTGTAGTAGAGCATCACTCCAACAGAAACATCAAATCTCATAACCAAAGTCCAAGCTATCCATTACATATGACACCTACTTTTCAGTATACAAAAACACCGGTGAAGATCAACTTAGCATCCAAACAGGTAAAATTGAGAAGCACAGAAACAAATACTTTAAGAACAAAGCACAGAAGAACCTCACCATCCACTCTACAGTTAGCAAATAATGCTCAGTATATTAACTCCCCTCTAAAAATTTTTTGGAACATTCTCAAGTTGAGAAGCACAAAAAAAAAAAGGACAAGACATTAGAAAATCAGCTTTTCTATCAAGTTGTAGTGCCCATGAACACAACAAGGCTACAATTACCAAATATCTGCTAGTCACACACAACATATAGCAGCAAACCAGGACCAGCAGGATAAACTCCACACGACTTACAAAACAAAGCCAAGACTAATATACATCAAATAGAACATATATCAGAAACCATATAAGAAAATTATGAAAAAAACACCAAAACTATAACTCAAAGGCACACCCAACTCTTGAAAACCTGCTACAACACAGATCCAACAACCAATTCCCAGGACACCAGAGGAAAAAACATCCAGTATGACCCCCTCACCAGTACAAATTTTATGATCTTAACCTGAGCAAAGATTTCCTCAACCAAAGAGCTCCACTCTACACTATATATACACTGCATTCATGACAGATTTAGGCAAGAATAGGGACTTAAAATCGACAATGAGAGAAGAGGAGAGAAGACAAGGTAGCTTACCCTTGGTGGTGGTGGTGTCACCGGAGCTGCGGACAGTGGTGGCTCAAGGGAGGCGGCTCAGGTGCGCTACAGGGACAGAGACAGAGAGACATCAGAAAGAGAGAGAGAGAGGGGGGGGGGGGGGTGGAATCACTCACCGGAGGTGGCCTGGTGGTGACCGGAGCACAGACGTCGGAGCAGAGCGTGCAAGAGAGAGAGAAGAAAAGAGATGAAATGAGAGAAATGGGGAAGAAAGGGGAAGGGCTCGCGATTTAGGGATTTTAGTTTTAGCGACCGAATGATTCGATATCTAAATCGGTTAATTTGAAATTTGAATTCATAAATTTAGCGACCGATTTAAAATTCGGTCGCTAACACGCTCTATTTTAATTTTTTACGCTCCGTTTAGAGATCGATTTAATATCGGTCGCAACTGTCGATAAATTTTAACCGTTGCATTTAACTCGATCGCCATTTCGGTCGCCATTTAACCGATACCTCTGCTACGCTCTATTTCAGTCGCTATTTTGGTCGCAGTGTCAACTCTAATCAGTGTTCGATTTAGATCCTACAAGCTGTCGCCATTTCGGTCGCAAACAGCAACCAACAAAGTCGGTCACTATTTTCGGTAGCTAAATGACCTTTTTTTTGTAGTGAAAACTCATTTGTCAATGGATAACCCATTGGAAATATCACTTTCCACATTGGTTTTATTTAAAACGAAATAAAACCGATGTGGAAATTAGACTTTCCACATCGGTTTTTAGGAAAACCGATATGAAAATTTCAATTTCCACATCGGTTTTCCCCAAAACCGATTTGGAAATTTCACTTTCCACATCAGTTTTTAGGAAAACCGATGTGGAATTTGAAATTTCCACATCGGTTTATTATTAACCGATGTGTAAAGTCTAATTTTTTTAAAAAACTCTTTTTTACATTTCTATCATTCCTTTCCCCTGTTTCGGTAATGCAGATCAATACCAGAATAACATATTCTAAATATTCTCAACACAATTACTTTTGTACAACAAAAACACACTAAATTAATATATACTGAATTTATTACGAACAATACATATGTACGTTCAATTACATTCAGACAACAAATATAATTAGAAACCAAAAAGCTACATGATATATTATAGATTTCATATCAAAATACATATGATTAGTCAAAAGTACACTATTGCTAGTACATGATAAGTTTTTAAACTAACTACATATATACAAACTATGGTTGGTACACTTCAAGAAAGAAAGTTGCCTAACGTCTCCTTATGTTGTTGATGTCGGAATCAGATAATGGAGTTGGATTGTTGAATATCTGCAAGTTTAATTGGACAAAAGATTATATCTTTTAAGTAATAAACTAACATAAAACATATAACGAATCTATAACTATTACTTCTAATTGTTACCAATTAACATTTACCTCGTGCCATCTTTCAGTGATCCTGGAGGA
Organism: Sophora flavescens; assembly: GCA_030762895.1. NCBI lineage: Eukaryota > Viridiplantae > Streptophyta > Magnoliopsida > Fabales > Fabaceae > Sophora > Sophora flavescens. The sequence goes on from CM061066.1 coordinate 153,323,080, forward strand.
GATAATTTCGAACATCCACTTCATCACATAGTATCCACATTCCCATGATCCACGTTGTATACGTGACTACGTACAAATGAAACCCAATTAGAATATGGGGAATTAAATAGAAATCAATAATTATACCCACTGTATTTGAAGCGTTTGAACTAATAAATATCTTACGCTAAGAATAATCCATCTGATAGCCCGACGCCTTTCACCACGCAACATGTGGTTTGCATTAATAGAACTATCATGACAAAATAAATATTAATTAAAGTATATCTAATAGATTTCAGATAATTAAAACAATTGCATTACTGATTATAAAGTATTTTAATACTTACGTTTTGATGATCGTCTTCAGTTCATTCGCCGACTTATTTCCAATTGAGCAGAAGAAGACCACGACGTTCATCCTAGGGTACAAGATCAACAGTTACCAATGCTTGCTGTATTTGCGGAACAATTAGTGACTAAGTCATATATAGTTATAATTAAATAACCGGTACTTATTGAGATAAGGCGCAAGGTAGAATTGATGATCGTCTCGGGCATGTATATCACGTATGGTGGTGGCCGGGTCTTCTGATGCTAGGAGAACATCACCCTGAATGAACATGGGGTCAATGAACCCATAAAGGACGAGGTTACCCTGATCAACTAACATACGATGCAGATACCTAATATATTGAAAAAACATGTTAATTATCATAGTATTTAAAAATTAATTACTTAACTTATAAATAAAATGTACTTATGTGCACCATAACGATAGGTGTGCAGAACTAGCCATTTCTTTCTCGAGTACAATCTCCATAAGTTCCTTCTTTGGGATATACAGTTCATCACCTAGACTGGCATCATGTTCCAACCTTACCAAAGTCGCGTCATTCTCTATGGTAACAACCTGTATAGCCAGAAGTTTAAAAATATCACCAGGTGCCCCTTTGTCGATCCCCTAAACAACAAAGATATATATTAGTAATCACAGATAAGTTATTTCATTCGTAATTAATTTAATGGTCAAATTAATACCTTGGCAGGAGCAGACATCTTCGGTCTTCCTAGATCCGACCTTTTAGGAAGAATATCATTTCCAACATCCTATAACGAATAAAAATAAAGCATTATCTTTAAACAATAATAAATAATTTCAACTATGAATATAGAAAAACACAACTAACTGAATACCTCAGATGCAACAAGAAAGATGACCAGTCTTCTTGGCCCGGGGATGAAGTTACCGGGGGCCTGACCCACTGTTTGAACCTCCTCAGTGGGCACAGGGACTCTAGCATTAGCATCTCGAATAGTCTCAACAACGACCCTCACCTGATCATCCGGTAATAAACGATGGTGTATGGTATTACCTAAGTTATTATGTGCCCTCCCCAATGTCACTAAGCGGCGATCATGATGATCATCAACATACAGCTCACACCTATCAGGGTCGTCATCATCATCATCACCATCATCATCATTTTCAGGCTGATGAGGAGGATCGCATGAGCCCTTAGTGCTCACATGGACAGAGGGTTGGATACCGGCTGTCATCTGCTGGGACATAGAAGTCAATATTGCCATCTGCTGGGCAAACTGCTCGGCCATCTCCTGTCTAAGCTCAGCTGCAATCTCCTGTTTTAGCCGTGCTCTATCTGCATCAACATCCCTGTGGCATTGGTGTGAAGATGAACCATGGTATTGGCGAATGCCGACGCCCCATCCGACACCAATGACACGGCTCGGGTGGTCTGGTTTATCGATGGCAGCAGCTAAGATATCATTACGTCCTCTAGGAACATAGGTTCCTTGGGTTACCTGTTCGTCCAAGGCATCCTATAACATATAAAATATTAGGTCACATTACAATTCGGTAACAATCTTAAAATGACAATTATAATTCAAACTATACTTACAATCTTCTCAGCTACTTGGCGGGTTGATGTGAATCCGACAAGTGTACCGGCTTCGTCGTCAAGTAATAAAAAGAGATCGAACCACAGAGACCGTGATCTTAAATGACAATTAGTTATTAAATTGATTTTACTGAACTGAAATAAGATTTGGTTTTTGAAATCGGAATCAAGTAACATTCAAATTTAAAATTGCAGTTAAACAAAATAGGAAATCAGTTCAAAATAGGGGTTTGTTAAATTCAAAAGGGATTCTCAGGAATCGGGATACCACAAAACTGTTTATATTAACTACTCTCCTTGTTAATTACCAAAATTTTTGCTTTGAAGGCGAATTTATCCTAAATTAGTTGATGCTCCCACTCGAGTTACAAAAACCGTGCCCAATTAAATCAATCCCTACTCTCGTGGCAATTGAATTAGATCGGACCCTTTAAGTTTTGTGACAATTCATGAACCCTCGAAGGACCGCTTCTAACTCTCGTGATTTAAGTCCTAAGTTTGATTCCTATAGATCAGATACCTAAGTTCACCGCTAAGTTCATCCTTAGTGTATCTACGACACGCAAATAAGTGGCCACCAAATTTGCGAGTAAATAAAACAATAGGGATCAAATCGAAAAAAAAAATCGGAATTAATGAGAAATCAAAATCAATTCATCACCATAAACAAGTCTTGGGCATAGCCCCAATTCCTAGAAACAAGACTACTACTCAAGCATTGCCATGATTGTAGCAAGCTTGATTACAAATTACATAAACAGAAAAACCTAAGAGAAGAAAAGAAGAAGAAGAAGAGAAATCCTCAATTTTTCTAAGGTAAGCAGTCCCCAAAAAGTACCCAGATTCGAGCCTTAGAGGGCTATTTATAATCTGGGGTAACTTGAGTCCCAAGCCAACACAAAAACCAGATCAAATTAGTTGTTGGAGATCCATAGATTGCGCGTCACGACCGTGATGGCCATCACGACCTGGCCGTGACAGATTCTGCCTGGGGCGTTGCTTTGGTGAGTGGTCTGTCACGGCCATGACCACCATCACGGCCTGGCCGTGACAGATTCTGGCTTGAAGGGGTCTGACTCAGTTGACATGTCACGGTCGTGATGGGCATCACGGCCTGGCCGTGACAGATTCTGACTGTTCCATTCTTCCTTTTCAGCTTCACTTGATCATGGCCGTGATGGGCATCACGGCTAGGCCGTGATCAGCTCTGTTTGCCTCATTTTCTTGCCTTCCAAGCTCCATCTTCATGCCAGCTTCAACACAACTGTTCTTGAGCAATTTAATCTTCGATTCCTGCACACAAGCACCACAAAACCACCTTACTCGTTCCAAGGTAAAAACTAACAAATAATCAAATAAAATAAGCCTAAACAATATGAGAATGCATGCAAAATGTCATAGAATTATGAGGTGAAATCACACTCATCAAATTACCCCAAGCTTAAGATTTTGCTTGTCCTCAAGCAATAACTAAGGCCAGAAAAGATAATCAATCAAAGCATGGACAGTGAATCTAAAACCCGAGTAATGAATTCAAGTGACAGACATATTCAATAAGAAACCAAGAGACAATCGATTTTAAGTCCAATTAGGAGCTTAGGTTCCCCAGATTCACATCTCTCACTAATTCGGGCACTCTTCTTACCTCACTCATATGTTTGAGTGTATATAACAATTCGTTCAATTTCATCAAGGAAGGTACCCTACCATAAGCTTGACTATCAACCAAATCTCTACTTTATTAATGAAAACACGTAAGAATCAAGAGGTCTTTTATTTTGGTTGTAATGGGGCCATGGGATTAATTGTTAGGTGGGGAAATCAAGAAAGGGAAAAGTTCAAGAAGGCTAAACAAAATCAAACAGTGCAAAGCATGACACCTTCTAAAATTCCCCCCCTTTTTTGGGCTTTATTTCAGTTTTCCACCTTTCTTTCTTTCTTCCTTTTTACTCATACCCTTCTTCATTTTATTTATTTATTTATTTGTTTGAAGAATGGGAGATTTTCAACTTTAGAGAAATTTCTCTAACTTTTTATCCCACAATTTATTCTTCGAACTACCCTTTTTGCCCATTTGCAATACTTTAAGAGGTGCCATACCGAGCATTGTTCATTAAAATAGATCAAGGTACCAAGAAAAGTATTTTATTATTTTAGGCTCAAAATTGGGCGACTAAGGGGTAGCATTTAATCAGTCAAAGTTCAGAAGGCCAGAAAAATACCTAGTGCCTCAATCATTTTCAAATATGTTTTCAAAATTTTTTAAGTTTCAAAACGGTTTCAAGTCAAGTTCCGGAGGACACAATCCAAGAGGAATAAAACACTCGATCACAAGGAATGGGGTAGATTTAGTGAGTACCCCTTTTTGGCTCAAAATCTCACATTTAGTGGTTTAGAATCAATGAAAAACCTAAATCTAAGGAACCTCATGCTAATTATTAACTATCAAAAGATCATCTCAAGTATTTTTCATTTTTAGCCTATCACAAGAATGCAAAAATTGGGTTCGAAAATTCACTGTCTTAATTCAACTGGCACAAAATTTTTCACTATTGGAGGCATATCCTAAGCAAGGGGCAGTCTAATCATGTGATATATGCAAAACTAAACCTAATTGAATGCAACATGCAAGAATGCAAAAATGATACCCCTACCCCAAGCTTAAAAACTTACATTGTCCCCAATGTAAATTATTAAGTCGTAGGGAGGATAAAATAAATATAAAAAAAGGAATAAAATAACTCACTGAGGTGGTGGGTGCTGGCTCAGATGCTAGTCGTAGAGCTGCTGGATCATGGCTCTCTGCTCACGCTGTTCCTCCATTATGCGCTCCTGGTTCGCTAAGATGGTGTCAAAAGTGGATACGAACCGTGCATAGGGATCATCAGACGACGTACCTGCAGAGGAAGCAGATGGGTGCCCAGATGGCCTAGCCTGTGGTGGCGGGCGTAACAGCCTCTGTACTCTAATAGGCTGAGGCTCCTCTCCCACCGGCACTTTCCAATTTGCCGGATTTGTTACATCTAAAAGTGTGGGGTTAGGGAGAGGAATTGGGTTCCTGCGCCTTGGGTGTTTTAGGCAATACATATCGTCCTCCTGGATTATCATCCCCATGGCCTCACAAGCCTGCAAGGAGATACGGGTCCGTCCAGGGGCGGCCTCAAAACCATTTAGATCACAGTTGAAGTGATGGCATATTGTGGTGATTAGGCCACCAATGACAATAGTGCCACTCGAACTCTTGGCGACCTTTAAGAGGTGCCTAACCAAAAATGACCATGTGTCCATGTTGCTGCTCTCTGGGTGGAGCATAGACCACAGTATAAAGACCTCGTCCTGGCGGACGGATCCGTCACTCTCCCCATGGCCAAACAGGGTATTGGCTATGACCCTATGCATATATCTGATACTAGGGTTAGCAAAGGTTGTGGACTTGGATGTCCGAGGGTCAAAACTCCTGCCTTCATAGTCAATTATTGACCAGAAACTATGTGCACTAAACCCTAGGGGTATCTTCTGTCACCCCCTACTGGTAATCCAAAAATCTCATTAAATTCAACTAGGGTTAGTACGAAGTCCTGGTTGAAGAGCCGGAATGTGATCCGTCCCTCTTGGCAATGCGGCCCTTGGAGAATTTCTGCGTTCAGAGAGCTTAGGAACTCCAGAGTATGGCCAGCAAATACAGGGTATCTAGTGCGAGTAAACTCGCTCCACCCTATGTTTTCTAACATCCAATTGATGTCAACAGTCAAGCCTAGGGTGTCTATACATGCATCATCAAGATATTTCGTTTGGACTATCTTCCTATTTTTCAAAGTATTGAATCTATCTTGTTGAACATTATCCTTAAAAACAATCCCATACCCATGTTCATCAGTCTCAGAGTTAGAGGAGTCAGAGTCAGAGTAGTTACCTGGGTTCCTGATTCCTCTGGTGCGAGTGCGTGAGGCTTCGGTTGCCCTTTGACGTTTGCTTGCCATGATCCCAGAGTACCAAAATCCACAATCCCCTTCTTCACTGGTTCTGAAATTCGGTTTGGTTAGGGTTTCAAAATTGGGAATTTTTGAGTTTGCCCAAAATTGAAGGATTTGCCTTGTGGGTCTTGTTGGGTTAGGTCTAGGGAGCAAGGGAGTAGGGTTGGTTGGGTGTGGGTGTAATAGGGAGGTGATTTTTCGAGCTTCTTGGGTATGGTGGAGGTTGTGAGAGGAAGAAGAAGGAGATGAGTGGATGATGAAGAAGAAGATGTGTATGGGTTGAGGGGGAAGGTGCGTTGATGGGTGTGAGATGAAGGAAGGGATTAGTTGGGAGGTAGGGGAGAGAGCTTGGTGGCTATGGAGGAGGAGAGAAAATGGAGAAGATGAAGGGAGTGAAGGGTTTGTGACAAAGGACGTGTTTTAAAACCTGGGTTAAATGCGCGTCACAGCCGTGATGGCCATCACGGCCTGGCGGTGACACGTTCTGTGTCTGGTAAATCCTACATCACGGCCGTGATACGTATCACAGCTTGCCCGTGATGGAATCTGTCATGCTCCAGCTACCTGTCACGACCGTGACCACCATTACGGCCTGGGCGTGATCCTTTCTGACTTTGTTTTCCATCCCCTTTCACTCTTCATGACTTCCTGACCTGAAAACACTTGACAAATCCATTAATTGATGATCTTTCTTCTCTAATTCTTCTTAATTATTAAAAAAAAACAAAATTCAAAACAAAATAAGTAGGGAAAGAAAGCTTGGGTTGCCTCCCAAGAAGCGCTTATTTATGGTCCTGAGCTTGACCATAGTCCTTTCAATCTTTCGATGTTGGATCAAGGAGGGAAATTGCAACCTCCTACTCAAGTGGATGTTCTCCAAGGTAGTGTTTTAGTCTTTGTCCGTTGACCTTGAGTGTTCCATGTTCCTGGTTCCAAACCTCGACTGCACCATACGGAAACACTTTCGTTACTTTAAATGGTCCGGACCATCTAGACTTGAGCTTTCCTGGGAATAACCGCAATCTCGAGTTGTAGAGTAGCACTAGTTCTCCTTCATGGAATTCTCTACGAAGGATATGCTTGTCATGCCACTTCTTTGTTCTCTCCTTGTAAGATCGTGCGGACTCATAAGCATCCAATCTTAGCTCATCAAGTTCCTGAAGTTGACGGATTCTCTTTTCCCCAGCGACTTTTATATCAAAGTTTAGCATCTTAATAGCCCAAAAAGCCTTATGCTGAAGCTCGACTGGTAAGTGACATGGCTTACCGTAAATAAGTCTAAAGGGGGTCATCCCGATAGGAGTCTTGTAAGCAGTACGGTAAGCCCAAAGAGCGTCATCAAGCTTTAAGGACCAATCCTTTCTCGAACCTGAAACAGTCTTCTCCAGAATGCTCTTTATCTCTCGATTAGAAACCTCGACTTCCCCACTTGTCTGAGGGTGGTAAGGTGTAGCAACCTTATGAGTGACTCCATATTTGAGTAGGAGTTTCTGAAATTGTTTTTTAATGAAGTACGATCCTCCATCACTAATGACTGCCCTTGGAATTCCAAACCTTGGAAAAATCACCTTCTTGAATAGTTTGATTACGGTTCTTGCATCACTTGTTGGGGAAGGAATTGCTTCCACCCATATAGAGACGTAATCAACCACTACAAGAATGAACTTATTGTTGCAAGAGGAAGGAAAGGGTCCCATGTAGTCAACTCCCCAAACATCAAATATCTCTATTTCTAGCATAGTGTTGAGTGGCATTTCATGCTTCTTAGAGATGTTCCCCTTTCTTTGACATGGATCACAAGCAAGCACGAACATTCGGCCATCTCTGAAAATATGAGGCCAATAGAAACCAGCACTAGTGGAAAATATACATTAGACGGTAAAGGTTTGCGTCAGTTAACCAAAAGCTAGACGTTAAAAAGGAGGCGGTGGCAGTTTTGTAAATATCAGACTTCATTAATTCAATTTTAACGTCAGTTGTTTTAATGACTGACGTTAAAAGTGAAGTGACTCACTTTTAACGCCAGTTCAATAAAAAACTGACGTTAACAACGAAGATTTTAACGTCAGTTCTATAAAGAACTGACGTTAAAAGTAAGTCACTTCACTTTTAACGTCAGTCCTTACATCAACAGACGTTAAAGGTTATTTTAATAATTTTTTTTATCTAGTATACGATCCCTTCCGCATTGCCTTCCTCAAAGTTTCAGTTTCACATGAGTTGCTTTGATGTTTTGTGTTTCTATTTTGAAAACTATAAGTTGAATCAATAACCCAAACCGGATCTCATTCATGAAGTGTAATACAAACTGATACAGAAGATTGAAAGGGTTTAAAATCCTATAAAAAGTTACATTGAAAGGGTTTAAAATCCTATAAAAAGTTACATTGAAAGGGTTTAAAATCCTAAACATTAAATCTACATCCCATCAGAGAGTTTTATGAAATATGCCAAAGGGAAAACTATACTCCGAAGACCTCAGAAAACTGGGGGTCATGAGAGAGCTCAACAGAGAGGCAAAAACAGGTGCACTAGATCTGTTTCAAGCAAAGGCAGTGGTTCCAGAGACTTCCAAGACGGTCACTTGCTGCCAAAGCTAAGGTTTTGGAACTGTGACCCCCGAGCACCTGATTAGCCCTCCAGCAGCTGATTCTCCAGAAGGTGATAAGGTGAGCAACTCACATAATGTAATTTACTCAAACTTATCACCCATGTAATGTAATTTACTCAAACTCAGAAGTTGTTTGACCATTAATACAAAGACCTTTGAGTCTAGGAATAGGAAGAAAGAGTGATGAAGTTAATCTCCACGGCAGAGCCATATTGTGAAGCAGAAAATTAAAAGGATGGAAGGAAGCTATTTATAGGAGCAGGGGATGAAGTTACTAAGCTATTCTGATTTTCTTGAAAACTTACCTATAAACTTAATGCTCATTAAGAGGATTGAGTTACAAGGTGCATGGGTAAGTAGCACAGTATAGTCAAAGGAATGAATGTTTTTGCAGATATCTATACACTTTTTTAACGCCGCTTTTAAAAAAAGCGACGTTAAAAATGTTTTTCAAAAAAAAAATATTTATTGTTAACGTCAGTTTTTTATAAAACTGATGTTAAAAGTTTGATTTTTACTTCAGTTAAATAAATAGCTGACGTAAATAATCCTATATATTATAAACGTGCAGAATGAATATTGGAAATAATGTAATTAATATACGGGAACTTGGCAGTCATAAATTAAGTTGACGTTAAAAATGACCTGTGGTGGCAGTTTGTAAACTATTTGCGTCAGTTCTATAAATAACTGACGTAAATAATTATGAAACTCATTTCATTGGTTGTCATGTCCCTGTTGTCCCTCTTAACGCAGATCACTCCATATAGTACTGCAGTTTATTTCTAAACCTTTTTTTTATACAAGTTTATCTTTAATTTTTATTAATTAGCTTGAATTAGTAAACAAATTCTTGTGCAAATTAAAATAAATAAACACTTAACATAAAATAAGTTATATGTATAATCAAATCGTATGACATTGAAGCGATTCATAAGTTAAAATTACATGATTAAAAGATAAAAAAATTTCTGCAACATCATTTTCTTCTCAGTCCTGTCATCAGAAACTCCAATGGATGCATCACCTCCCTCACTTGAATTCCATGATGCAAAGTAAATCCTCAGTCACTAGCAGCGAAAGCAAAGTGAAATGGATCTTTGCATCTTTCTTCTTCAGTGGAGTTCCTTGATGCATCATCTTGAATCCACAATCACTTGCTTCCAAAGCAAAGTGAAAGGGATGACGGGGATGAAATAAAGTGAGAGAATCACATTACGTGATTCACCCAACCTTAATATCCATGTAATGTGATTTACTCAAACTCAGAAGTTGTTTGACCATTAAGAGAAAGACCTTTGAGTCTAGGAATAGGAAGAAAGAGTGATGAAGTTAATCTCCACGGCAGAGACATATTGTGAAGCAGAAAATTAATTAAAAGGATGGAAGGAAGCTATTTATAGGAGCAGTGGATGAAGTTACTAAGTTATTCTGATTTTCTTGAAAACTTATCTATAAACTTAATGCTCATTAAGAGGATTAGGTACAAAGGTGAATGGGTAAGTAGCACAGTAGTCAAGGGAATGAATGTTTTTGCAGAAACTAATAAACCTTTAACGTCCGTTGTGTAATACAACTGACGTAAGAAGTTGTGAGTGTTTTTAATGTCAGTTTCTTAATACAACTTACGTTAAATATATGACCTTTAGCGTCAGTTTTTACTAACAACTGACGTAAAAAGTGTGAGAGTTTTTAACGTCAGTTTCTTAAGACAACTGACGTTAAATATATGATCTTTAACGTCAGGTTTTACTAAAAACTGACGTAAAATGTTGTTTTATTTTAATTATAACGTTTACCTCCGCGCGCCTTCTCCACTTCTCTGTACGTCTTTTCTCTTTTCATCACGCTCAACCCTCACTCTCGCTCTCACTTTGCCCTAATCGCGAGCTCATCTCCACCGCAACCACCGCGAGGGCTTCTTCGCCACCACCGTGAGGTACACTCTTAACCCCTAACTCTGTCTTTCCCGCTCATTCTTTGCAATAACTTGACATCTCTCTTTCCCCTTCCCGCGCACTAACTCTCCTTGTCCCTCTGCTCTCAGTAACCACATCGAACGTTGGCCACCACTCGAGCTTCCCCCCCACCACCACGCGAGCGCCTATTTCTGGTGAGTCTTTAATTTGGGCACATTTTTTTATTTTTGGTTTTGAGTGCATGCATGTTGCTCTGCTGGTTTGAAACTGTAGTCTCAGTAGTTGAAACTTGAAACTGTGAGTTTGAGTTGTTTGGAATGTCTCTATTTTTGGTTTTGAGTGTATGTTGAAACTGTAGTCTCAGTAGTTGTAACTTTAAACCGTGAGTTTGAGTTGTTTGGAATGTCTCTATTTTTGGTTTTGAGTGCATGTTGCTCTGCTGGTTGATCTGTCACACGGTGCGTGATGCTCATCACGGCTGGCCGTGATCGGTTCCGCCTATGAGGGTCTGGTTCAGTTGGCACGTTACGACCGTGATGGACATCACGGCCAGGCCGTGACCAGTGCTTGGCAATCTTCAAAAACTATAGTTTTCAATCTCCCGTATTGTCCTTATATTGGATATATTGATGTTTTGTATATCTACACGACCTATCTAGTTATTTTTATTTATACTTCTGTATTTATTTTGAGTTATAACCTATGTTAATACATATATATTGTTTCTGAACAGGCATACATATGGATCAGTCGGATAGCCCACATGCACGGGAGGACACTGTGGGGGTTTCGCAGGAACCGATCACGCCTACGCCTGATTCTAGTGTAAGTTTACGTGTTATATACTATCTTTAGTCCTTCTTGTTAATGTAAGTTTATAATGTTACAACCCTCTATTTTATCATTTTTTTTTGTCCATACAGACATCACAGGCTCATAGGAAACGGGGTAGAGGAGCCGCCTCGTTGAAGAAATTAGAGAAGGACAGGCTGAGCGGACAGAAGCTTGAGGTGTCTTTCGATGCTAATCTAAATGCCCAGGGACCCCGTGCTAAAGAATTTAATAAGTGGGTGTTTCTACAAGCGAAGCAACACGTAAGCATCAACTACAAATCAGTTGTTTTTAGTTTATTACACACATGATATATGAGTTTGTTAATTTAAGTAACTAATCTTAAATTTAATTTAAGTTTTAATATCAGTTGTTTTTAGTTTATTACACACATGATATATGAGTTTGTTAATTGATCGACATGATTATTTGTTTATGATAGCGTGCTGAAGGCGAGTAGCATAAGTTGCGCCAACGGGAGAAGTAGGACTTCTAAGGCTAAAGCAAATCCTGTATGGAACATCCTCAAGGTTTGGTAGTTTATTTATCAAATAATTAATATTATAATTACTAATTTATGTGTATATTCAACTGACGTTGAAATTAATTTTGTTGGTAGTCTCGATTTCAAACCGACGGGTGGTCGTGCGGCTATTATGTGATGCTTCATATGCTGAACATAGTCTCCGCATCTATTACGGATGGATGGAAGAAGGTAATATTTAAACAACTTGTTAAATTATATATTATAGTTTTGAAGATGACTTGCATTGATGTTATTGTTATTATTTGAACGTGTCTAGGCATTTATCGACCAATCGTCTATTGAAGAAGATGAGTTAAGAGACTTGAGGATGCGCTTCGCTGAATTCTTCTTCAAGTATGCGGCTGAAAAAGGAATTGACAACATACCTCCACACTACTTAGATAAATAGTTTTTTTGTTAGACTTTAGAAACTAATTAATAACATGTATATATATATCCTTAGATAGTTTTGTTTTTTAGACATTGGAACTAAAATTTATTTATATATATACATGGGTTTTGGTTTTAAGTCCCCCCATTGTTCAATTTTACTTTGAAATTTTGTAATGTGTGTGATATTGTGTGTTACTGGGACTGAATGCAGGGATAGCTGAGGGGAGTGATATTTTAAAACTGAATTTTTAAAAAAAAAACCTATTAACGTCAGTTGTATCAAACAACTGACGTTAATAGTATTTTATAAAATATACAGTACACTATTAATGTCAGTTGTTTATTACAACTGACGTTAAAATTAAACATTTAACGTCAGTTCTTTATAACAACTGACGTTAGTTTTAACAAAATCAACGTTCGTTGTCTTAAAGAACTGACGTTAATAGTTTTAGTTTAACGTCAGTTTTGTTAAAGAACTGATGTTAATAGTTTTATATTTAACGTCAGTTCTCAACTGACGTTAAAATATTAACTATTAATGCCAGCTGTATTTACGTCAGTCAGTATTCTGACGTAAAAAATCAATTTTAACTGACGTAAAAAGCACTTATTGCACTAGTGCTTGAAGCACTTTTGCTGCTGTCTTTGAGGCACTAGCATGTCCCCCGTAAGATGAGGAATGACAACAACTCAAGATACTTGGAACCTCGACTTCCAAAATACACCTTCTGTAAATGCTATCCGCACACTTGCGGAAAATGTAAGACTCATCCCACATACCATGGAGCATTCTCTCCCAAGATGGCGAACAATTGCTCATCGGGGAAAGAATCATCTATCGGCAAGTTGTCCTTCTCATGTTCCAACGGTTAAAGTCTGGATAAGTGGTCCGCAACTAAGTTCTCCGTCCCTTTCCGGTCCCGAATCTCCAAATCAAATTCTTGTAGAAGGAGAATCCATCGGATGAGTCTTGGCTTGGCTTCCTTCTTAGTCATGAGGTGCTTTAGTGCGGAGTGGTCCGTGTACACTACGACTTTAGACCCCACAAGGTATGATCTGAACTTCTCGAATGCAAAGACAACCGCAAGCAATTCTTTCTCAGTTGTGGCATAATTGGCTTGAGCTCCATCTAGAGTTTTTCTTGCATGGTATATTGCATGAACCTTCTTGTCTATCCTTTGTCCCAACACTGCTCCCACGGCGTAGTCACTAGCATCACACATTACTTCAAATGGCTCATTCCAATCTGGTGTTTGCAAAATGGGAGCGGTGGTCAAAGCTTCCTTCAACCTGTAAAATGCACTCAAACATTCCTCATTAAAATCAAATGGAACATCTTTCATTAATAGGTTAGATAAGAGTTTAGAAATTTTCGAAAAATCTTTGATGAAACACTGGTAAAACTCGGCGTGTCCCAAGAAACTTCTAACTCCTTTCACATTTATCGGTAGGGGCAAATTTTCAATAACATCTATTTTGGCCCTATCCACCTCAATACCTCTACCAGAAATCAAGTGCCCAAGCACTATACCTTCTTTTACCATGAAATGGCATTTCTCCCAATTCAATACCAAATTGGTTTCTTCACATCGCTGCAAAATCTTAGACAAATTTGTTAAACAATCATCAAAGGTAGTTCCATATACAGAAAAATCATCCATAAAAACCTCCATGATGTTTTCAATAAATTCAGAAAAAATTGCAGTCATGCATCTTTGAAAAGTAGACGGTGCATTACATAGACCAAAAGGTATTCTTTTATAGGTAAAAATGCCATAGGGACAAGTAAACGTGGTCTTTTCTTGATCATTAGGATGTATGGGAATTTGATGAAAACCGGAATATCCATCCAAGTAACAAAAGTATGAATGCCTAACTAACCTTTCAAGCATTTGATCAATAAATGGGAGAGGGAAGTGATCTTTCCTTGTTGCCTTATTTAGCTTCCTATAATCGATGCACATTCTCCAACCGGTTACTGTCCTAGTAGGGATTAGTTCATTATTTTCATTTTGAATAACAATCATCCCCCCTTTCTTAGGAACCACATGCACCGAACTAACCCATTCACTATCGGAGATTGGATAAATGACCCCCTGCATCTAACAGCTTAAGCACTTCTTTCTTAACCACCTCTTTCATATTAGGGTTCAACCTACGTTGATGCTCAATGGATGGTTTATGCTCATCTTCCATTAAAATGTGATGCATACAAAAAGAAGGATTTATGCCTTTAATATCATCAATTGTATATCCTATCACTTTTCTATGCATTCTAAGCTCCCTAAGTAATTTCTCAGTTTCCATCTCATTCAAGCTAGCATTCACAATTACCGGGTAGGAGGAGTTAGGACCAAGAAATTCATACCTCAATGTAGAGGGAAGAGGTTTTAGTTCTACATTAGGGGCTTCTTCATCTTTCGGATCCTTACTCTTTGGCGTCAACTCAAGTTTCTCTTTCTTTGTTTTGTTTGGAGAAGTTTCTGGACTAGCCTCCAGAAAGCGGGCATAATCTCTTACTTCTCCTCCATGAGCATTTAAGTCTCCACCAATCAAACACATCTCTAATGGGTCATCAACACAATCTTGATGGGATTCTTCTTTCACCACTTGGTGCATTAAGTCAACCCTGCAACAAGAATCTGGATCTTTCAATTTAGGAGGCAATTTATTTTGAATTAAAGCACTGCACTCCTCAGTTAAAGCCACTGTTTCATAGTCCTCCAGCTTTCTCTTATTTGATAAGATATCCTTAAGAAACTTGGCATATGTCGGCATTTGTTGTAATGCCTCAGTGAAGGGTACATTAATGTACAATTTCTTAAGGACCTCTAGAAATTTTCCAAATTGTTTATCTAACTTGGCCTTAGCCAACATTTGAGGAAAAGGTATCGGAGGTTGGTAAGATGGTGGGGTGACATACTTAGACACTTTTTCACTAGGCTCTTCCTCTCCTAAGGGTTGTGTCTTAGTAGGTTCCTCCTCCTCAGCTACACTCTTGCTATCACTCTCCCCTTTAGCCTCAGGATTCTCAAGTTTCTTACCACTCCTTAGACTCACAGCTTTACATTGTTCATTATTTGGGTTCACCTCAGGTTGTCCGGGAAACTTGCCCAATTGCCTCATTGAATTTCCCTCTTGTTGGGCAATTTGAGTCTCTAGCATCTTGTTATGGATGGATAAATTATATACCTTAGATGTTAGTTCTTTTATTGCCTCATTAACGGCCCTACCTTGTTGCCTAAATTCTTCATTCTGCTTAGTTTGAGTAGCAACAAAGTTTTCCATAAGAGACTCGAGTTTAGATTTTTGTACCCGAGGGTACCCCGACGTGGGTTTCCTATTACCTTGCCCTTCTTGGAATTCGTGGTTCAACGTGTTGTTGTAGTTCCCGTAGGAAAGGTAAGGATTATTCTTCCTCTGGTTGTAGGGATTTGGGGGAGCATAATTTGGTAGCTTCGGGTTCGTGTCATAGAAATTGTGACAAGAGTTCACTTGTTCCCCTGAAGCGCCGGACTCAGGAGCGATACCATGTGGGCACTCCATTATGTCATGTCCATGCATTCCACAAATCTCACAAACAACATTAGTAGCATCGATTGAACTCACATGAGCCTTTTCAAGCTTATCAAAGCGTTTATTTAGTGAGTCGCATTTAGACATAATCAGATCGGTACTATTCATTTCGAACTTACCCCCCGAAAGCTTTTTCGGGTTATTACCTCTTTCCGAACCCCATTGGTGATAGTTGGTGGCCATGTTTTCAATGATATTGAACGCTTCAGTCAAAGGTCTGTTCATGAAGGCTCCACCAGCTGTGGAGTCGAGTGACACCTTTGATGAATAATCCAATCCGTTGTAGAAGGTATGCACTAACAACCACCTCTCGAGTCCATGATGTGGGCAAGATTCTAGCAATCCCTTGTAGCGATCCCAAGCTTCGGATAAGCATTCTCCGTCCTTTTGGAAGAAGCCGGTGATCTGAGTCCGTAGGTAAGCAGTCTTGGATGGAGGGAAGAATTTCTCCAAGAATGCTTGCTCTAGTTGGTCCCAAGTTGACAACGTATTGGCGGGAACTTGCTTCAACAAAGCTTTCGCCTTTCCAGTCAGAGAGGAGGGGAATAACCTCAAGCGTATAGCATCGATCGGGGAACCTTAAATCCTTATCGCATCGGTGAATTCTAAGAATGTCTCCACATGGTCAGTCGGGTCCTCCGAGGGTAATCCTCCAAACTGATGTTGCCTAATCATGCTAATTAACTGAGGTGGTATGGTGTAGTTCTCCGCCACAATTTCTGGCCTTGCAATCCCAGTTCACAGACCCCTAGCATTTGGGGCTGCGTAGTCCTTTAGTGGTTTGGTATCCGGTAGATTCGCCATGAGTGGAATGGGAATCAACCTCTCTCTCTCTCTCTTTGTAGTCTCCTACATCTATGAAAGGTCCTTTCGATCTCGGGGTCGACTTCAATAAGGTTTCAAGACTTAAGGATCTTTGCATAAAAGAGAAAAATACCTATGGTAGAAAGATAGATACTCTAAAAAAAGAAAAAGAAATAAGTAATAAAATAAAAAAAAATAAAAAAATCCATAAAAATCAATTTAAAAATTAAATTGAAATTCAAGAAAACACAGTCCCCGTCAACGGCGCCAAAAACTTGATGTGAATCCGACAAGTGTACCGGCTTCGTCGTCAAGTATTAAAAAGAGATCGAACCACAAAGACTGTGATCTTAAATGACAATTAGTTATTAAATTGATTTTACTGAACTGAAATAAGATTTGGTTTTTGAAATCGGAATCAAGTAACATTCAAATTTAAAATTGCAGTTAAACAAAATAGGAAAGCAGTTCAAAATAGGGGTTTTTCAAATTCAAAAGGGATTCCCAGGAATTGGGATACCACAAAACTGTTTATGTTACTGAATCGACTACTCTCCTTGTTAATTACCAAATTTTTTTCTTTGAAGGCGAATTTATCCTAAATTAGTTGATGCTCCCTCTCGGGTTACAAAAACCGTGCCCAATTAAATCAATCCCTACTCTCGTGGCAATTGAATTAGATAGGACCCTTTAAGTTTTGTGACAATTCGTGAACACTCGAAGGACCGCTTCTAACTCTCGTGATTTAAGTCCTAAGTTTGATTCCTATAGATCCGATACCTAAGTTCACCGCTAAGTTCTTCCTTAGTGTATCTACGACAGGCAAATAAGTGGCCACCAAATTTACGAGTAATTAAAACAATAGGGATCAAATCGAAAACAAAATGGGAATTGACGAGAAATCAAAATCAATTCATCACCATAAACAAGTCTTGGGCATAGCCCCAATTCCTAGAAACAAGACTACTACTCAAGCATTGCCATGATTGTAGCAAGCTTGATTACAAATAACATAAACAGAAAAACCTAAGAGAAGAAAAGAAGAAGAAGAAGAGAAATCCTCAATTTTTCTAAGGTAAGCAGTCCCCAAAAAGTACCCAGATTTGAGCCTTAAAGGGCTATTTATAATCTGGGGTAACTTGAGTCCCAAGCCAACACAAAAACCAGATCAAATCAGTTGTTGGAGATTTATAGATTGCTGGTCGCGCTGTCGCGCACGCGCCAAAAAAGCGAGCGGGTTTATAAAACTGTAGTTTAGGAAGCGACAACTCGGATATCGTCTCACAAGGACTCTTGACTTGTTATTTACCACAAAAATCAGTTTTTTTTGCGCAGGGGGGGGGGGGGTTGGATATGAATTAAAATAAAGGAAACAAAACAGAAAGACAATGCAATAAAAACAAGGCAGTTTAAAGGATTGTCAAATAAGCTAAAGACGATTAATCTACTGTTCTCGATTTCCCAACTATCATCGGTTCATGTAAATTCCAAGACCTAAGCAGATTCTAATCCCCTCCGGGTTGTAGCAACAATTAACAAGCGAAATCGCCACTACAAGATATATGTTCCTATTCCCGAATTAAGCAAACGGGGTTAAGTCCTTCGTGAACTAAGAGAACACGAATTGAACACACGCGAATTAAGCAAACGCGATTAAGTATAGGAACATAACATCACCGAAATAAATCAACACCACACCATACACTCCTGAATTAAATAAACAGAAATATATAGCATAGTATTGAAAAGAAAAAAGCAAATAAAACAGGAATTACAGAACCTCAAGTGCGGTGGAAATCGATGACAGTAGACTAATCAAAGGAGACTAGCTCTCCATTACAAAAGAAACACAAAACTGTAAACCTAAATTCGTAGCAGTCCTATTCTAAAAGAAAAGAAGATAAACTACTACTGCCTCCTGCAATCTGCCATAGAACAACAATTTATATCTGTGAGTTCTGCGCGAGCTCGCGAGGCGAACACTGTCTCGCGAGGCGAATATTATGAAGAATCTGTAACGTTTGGTCTTCTCGCGAGGCGAAGTACGGCTCGCGTGGCGAGGAATGGAAGAGTCATGGCTTCTGGTCTTCAGTCTCACGAGGCGAAGTAGAAAGGTTTGCAATTTCTGGCACAGTCATGCTTCAGGTTCGCGGGGTGAATGAACTTTCGTGGGGAGAAGAACTCCAGAAATGCTTCTTTTTATTACCTGAAAACAAGGAATATCATAAGTGCTTTATTTGACTCTAAATCAACTAAATTAACCTAAAAATATTCTAGAGACTCAAAATGCTGCTTAAAGACAATCAAGTCTAATTTGGGTGAAAATGAGATAAAATTAGCACAAAACCACGGTCATACTAGTCATAAAACTAGATGAGCCAGAGGCTGATCGATTGCGCATCACGGTCGTGACAGATTCTTCCTGGGGCATTACTTTGGCGAGTGGTCTGTCACGGCCGTGACCACCATCACGGCCTGGTCGTGACAGATTCTGCCTTGAAGGGGTCTGGCTCAGTTGACATGTCACGGTCGTGATGGACATTACGGCCTGGCCGTGACAGATTCTGACTGTTCCATTCTTCCTTTTCAGCTTCACTTGATCATGGCCGTGATGGGCATCATGACTAGGCCGTGATAAGCTCTGTTTGCCTCATTTTCTTGCCTTCCAAGCTCCATCTTCATGCCAGCTTCAACACAACTGTTCCTGAGCAATTTAATCTTCGATTCCTGCACACAAGCACCACAAAACCACCTTACTCGTTCCAAGGTAAAAACTAACAAATAATCAAATAAAATAAGCCTAAACTATATGAGAATGCATTCTAAATGTCATAGAATTATGAGGTGAAATCACACTCATCACCAGCCTCCTCGGATGTATATTGTCCTGTTTTTCTTTGTCGGGCCCTCTTCCATTTACGATGGCATGGGGGTGGAGGTGGATCAACAACCTCTGGATGATTTTCAGCGTTAGGATCCGCCTGAGATGCTGCTTCCTGACGTGCTTTCTTTTCCTCTTCCACCATTATTTGACCAAGCTTTTTATATCCCCCACGAGACATGACATGGGGGTAGACATTCTTGCTTTGGTTTTTCTGCCCCTTTTTCCTCTTTTCCTGTTATAAATAGAAGACAATTAAATTACATAGTAAATAAAATTAATGAAATTACATAAATTTAGAGACAAATCAAATAAGTTAACCTGAAAGCCGGGATCATGTCGGCTCTGAACAAAGTGATCCCACGTCGCCTGGTCAAGAAACGGGTACACCTCAAGTGGGTTCTTTTCACATGGTTGATTGAATACATAGTATCTGCCCAGGTCGACCTTAAAAGCCCTCCAACTCTCACCAGCATACTTTTTAAAACGCTTCTTCATATTCGTCGTATCCGGTATGTCAAAGGTGAGCAACATTAACACCAAAAGAATCAATGAATTACTATATGATATTAGTAAGAATAAAATAAAGTAGATACAGAGAAACATAGGACGTAAAAGTATAAATACCACAATACTCTCCCATATCTGATCCTTCACTTCCGCCGGTACATCTTTCCAATTATTAATAAGTATACTAGGCCTGCTTCTAGCAAGGGTCGCCACAAAACTGTTAAACTGCTCTGCCATTGGCCCAATAGGATTGAGGTTATTATCAAAGTATATTCTTATCCTTTGATTTGAACCACGGTTGGCAGTCAAATTCCTCATTCGTGTGGAACGTCTACCCTTTCTACCCGTAGACGGGGTCTCCGACCCGCTGCATGAAGGAGGGATATCCTCAGGATCAACCATGTATACCTGTTTAAACAAAAAAAAGTTTGTTAGTATGTCAGGATAAATATCAAACATAACTTATAAATATCGATCAACGTACGTAAACATAACTTATAAATATCAACGTAAACATATAATATTCCTTTAAACATAACTCAAACTAAAATTACTTTGTGGTCAATTAGTAAAGTTCTCCCATAACCCTTCTTGGTGATCATTACGAGTAGCATGTACATCATCCACTTCGTTTTCCTCATTGAAATTAGGCACTCATGTTGAGAAAGAACTCAAAGAAGGCGTATCAGAAATATCAAGAGTTGAATCTTGATTTCCCTCACTACCATTATACATGTTTTTTCCCTGGAGAACCACTGACCACCTTTTGTTAGAAGGATCACGGATATAAAACACTTGTTTTGCTTGGGATGCCATGATGAAAGGCTCTTCTTTATTACCTACCTTATTAAGGTCCACCAATTTGAATCCTAACTCATCGGTTTGCACACCATTGTTATTGTCGACCCACTGACATTTAAAAATAGGTACTCTAAACTTCGTGTAATCAACCTCCCATGTCTCTTCAATGATTCCAAAGTATGAAACGGATGCCATAACATGGTTTTTATCTTTCGAACTAGAGAAATGCATGGACTCAGCGACGACCATAACCCCACCGTTTTGTATAGTACTTTTGTCATCCTGGGACTTTGTATAGAAGGAAAACTTATTTATATCGTACCCACTCCAGCATATGACATCAAAGTTAGGCCCCTGTGCTAGCCATTTTAATGTATCAGAAGCAATACCATCCTTTGTACTTTTTTCTTTAAACCAGTTCAAGAAAGTCTTGTTATGCTTGTTCAAACACCATTTTTCATTCATTCTAGGGTAAGTGTCATTGATGATGCTTTTGTTCTCACATATGTATGGTTCAACCTCATCAGTGTTATTCAATATATACAAATGTGCTTGAAGCACTTCCTCCCGATCCATGCTCTTAACAGTGATACCTCGTGTACCCTTACCATCATATCTTCCTTCGTGATGAGACTTCGGAAGCCCTACAGGTTCCGCTTCTGACATGTAGTCTGTACAAAACTCAATAGCTTCTTCTGCAACATACCTTTCAACAATAGATGCTTCGGGACGGTGTGGATTCTTCATATATCCTTTCAAGATCTTCATGTATCGCTCAATCGGGTACATCCACCTTAAATAAACGGGGCCGCACAATCTAATCTCCCTCACTAGATGAACAATCAAATGAACCATGATGTCAAAAAATGAAGGTGGAAAATACATCTCCAATTGGCACAAGATAATGGCTGCCTCATTTTCCAAGTCATCCAACTTTTTAGTGTCAATGACCTTGATACATATAGCATTAAAGAATAAGTATAACCTAGTAATGGCATGTCTGACTTTTTAAGGCAATATGTCACGAATGGCCACCGGTAGTAGTTGTTGCATAAAGACATGACAATCATGAGACTTTAAGTCAAATAATTTGAGATCTTTCATTGAGACAAGTCTTTTGATATTTGAAGAGTAACCCTGTGGCACTTTGACTCCCCGTAGACATTCACAGAAACTTCTTTTCTCTTTTTTTGATAAAGTATGACATGCTGGGGGCAAATTAGTCTTCTTATCCCCCATTTTATGTGGAGCTAACTGCTCTCGTATACCCATCGTAACTAGATCCAGACGAGCATTCACACCATCCTTTGTCTTGCCTTGAATGTTGAGAAGCGTTCCGATTAAACTGTCACACACATTTTTGTCCACATGCATCACATCAATACAATGTCTTACATCAAGCTTGCACCAGTATGGAAGATCAAAGAAGATCGACCTCTTCTTCCATATTTTATTCTCGGTAGCCTTCTTCTGGGTCTTCCCATAGATAACATTAGTGTTGTTCACCGTTTCATAAACTTGCTCTCCAGTCAAGGCCACGAGCAATTTCATTCTCCGGAAGTCCATTGAAAGCTTTTCTCAATCTACGATAAGGATGATTACGTCGGAGAAATCTCCGATGCCCAAGGTAAATGATGCGTAAATTTTAGAATAAAGGCAAGTGCACCTCGTCGCAAACAAGTAATACGGTGGTAAGACCGGTTATCGTATCCACAGGGATCGGTTGCCAATTACCAATTCACAAACTCAACAACTATCTAGACTAAACTATGGTATGAAAAGATCATAAAATAAGGAAATAAAATATTTTTGGTCTTTTGGGAATTTTATCGAACACTTGGAAGGCAGCAGAAATGCGGTTAAGATTGTCAGGGTTAGACTACACTAATCCTCCCTTAATTGCAATGAAATGGTTTCTAACACAAGCCCTAATTCAATAATGACAATCAAGCCTTTTCTAAAATACTCAAGCACTAATGTCTTAGGTGGAATGAGCCTAAAACCCCAAATTAAACCCTAATGTCTTAGGTGGATTAACCTGAGATTTTGCATTAAGTCAAGACTTATAAGATTGCAAGCAGCCAACACCTATGTCTAGATTCTTGAACTACTTGGCATATGATTCATGAGCATGCCTTAACATCAATCTGTCAATTGTCTATCAAAGCAACATATCATTCCTATGGGTAGCTAAGCCAAGGAAAGCATTAAGCACAGAATCACATACTCATAAAGAAATAGAGACTTGCATTAAAACAACCAAATCAAATACAAACAAGTTTAGAAAAGCTACATCTAACCCCAACAACAGGGATTTAACTACTCATGAAAAATGAGAATACAAAAGAGAATGAGAGAAGAGATGAAGAACACTCATAGAAGAATCCTCCAATCTTCTTCCATTCCCAGAGCAAGGAGAACATCCCCTACTAGGGTTGGAACCCTAGCCCAGCCGCAGCCTCCAAGTCCCCAACTCTCCACCAAAAGCTCCTCCAAAACTGCAAAACTCCCCCTTTCTGCCCTAAAACAGCAACTTATACCAATCAGTTCTGCACACGTTCGCGAGGCGAGACATGTCTCGCGAGGCGAATGTTAAAAATCTGCTGTTTCAGAAATGGATCTCTCGCGAGGCGAGTGTTTCTCACGACGCGAAACCAAAAGGTTCTTCTCAAATACGCCCGTGAGGAGCATCAGGGCCTGGGCGTGATGGCTTCTGATCCCCAGACTCGCGAGGCGAGACATGGTTCGCGAGGCAAGACATGGTTCGCGAGGCGAACCAGAAAGGCTTGCATTTTCTGGAACAGTCAGCTTTCAGGGTCGCGAGGCGAATCCAGTCTCGCGGGGCGAATCTCCAGAATTCTGCTTGGCTCAATTTCTTCTCATTTAGGCTCTATTTCATCCAAGCTCCATCAAGGCTAATTCTGAGCATTTTTACATTGAATTCCTGCAAAACAACACCAAGAAACCGCTTCACCCGTTCCAAGGGAAAATCTAACTAAAATCAAATAAAGAATGCCTAATCTATATGAAAAATGCATGCAAAAGTGTACAGAAAACATGATGTAAAATCACACTATCAAATCACCCCAAGCTTATTCAATTGCTTGTCCTCAAGCAATCACTAAGGCCAGAAGATCAAAATAATCAAAGCATGGATAGTGAATTAAGAACCCGAGCAAATAATCCAAGTAATAGGCATTTCAAACAATTCAGCAGGAGACAATCAGTTCAAGTCCAATTAGACGCTTAGGTTTCTTAAATTCATGTTCTCAATGATTCGGGCACTCTTTCTCACATGAAGGTCACCCCAAGCTTATTCTTTTGCTTGGCTCTCTTTCTACCTCACTCAAGTGTTTCGGGATATTTAACATTTCGCTCCATTTTCCTCAAGGAATGAATTCTACCATAGGCTTGACTATCAACCAAATCTCTACTTTATTAATGAAAACAATTAAGAATCAAGAGGTCTTCTGCTTTGGTTGTAACTTGGCCATGGGATTAATCGTTAGGTGGGGCAATCAAGAAAAGGACATTTCAAAAGGGCTAAACCAAGTATCAAACATTTCAACACATGATACCTTCTAAAATACCTTCTTGGGTCTTCGATTTATTTTTCCACCTTTCTTTTCTTTCTTTTTCTTTTTATTTCTCATTTCTTTTTGTCATCCCCTTCTCTAAAGATTTTTCTCTTTCTTTTATTTTTCTTTTGCTTGGAGAAGGGGAGATTTTTCAACTCAAGAGAAATATTGATTCTTTTCATCCCAAACTTTTTTTCAACTACCTTTGTACCCTTTTGTAATACTTTAGAAGGTCCTATCAAACATCATTCATCAAAGTAATTCAAGGTACCAAGAAAAGTATTTCATTCTTTCAGGCTCAAAATTGGGCAACTAAGGGGTAGCATTTAGTCATTCAAAGCTCAAAAGGCCAGAAAAATGCCTAGTGCCTCAATCATTTTCAAAAATGTTTCCAAAATTTTCAAGCTTCGAAACGGTTTCAAGTCAAGTTCTAGAGAAAATCATCCAAGAGGAATAACACTCCAACACAAAGAATGGGGTAGATTTAGTGAGTACCCCTTTGGCTCAAAATCTCACAATTTTTTAGCAGTTCAAAAATCAATGAGAAACACAAATCTTCAGAACCACATGCTAATTATCAACTATCCAAGATCATCTCAGGCATTTTTTTTTTATTTGCAGCCATATCACAAGAATAAAAAAATTGGGTTCAAAAATTCACTATCTCAATTTATTTGGCACTTAGTTCTCACAATTGGGTGCAAATTCTAAGCAAGAGCAATCTAATTGTGTGATCATGCAAAGCTATCATGCAAAACTATATGAATGCAACATGAGAAATGCAAATGCAAAATACCCCTACCCCAAGCTTAAGAATTTACATTGTCCCCAATGTAAACAATCAAGTTGGAAAGAGGAGAAAAATTAAACAAAATAAAATAAAAATGGAACGACCTACTGAGGCGGTAGTGGGTGCTGGTTCGCATGCTTACTGGCTGTGTTTCTCCCTGTCCTTTTTTATTCTCCTTCCTTATTAGCCTGAAAACACTTAACAAATTTATTAATAGAAGAAAACTCTTGATCTTCTCAAATTATTCAAGAGTTTAAAAGTCAAAAACAAAAAGGAAAAAGGAAAAGAAAATTTGGGTTGCCTCCCAATAAGCGCTTCTTTAACGTCACTAGCTTGACGTCCTAGGATCCTCCTCCCGGATCAAATGGTAATTGGAGTGGAGATTGTAGCAGTAATATGACTTTATCCTCCACTCCACCCAGCCAGTGTGTGAAAGCACCATTGACCTCTTCAACTATAATAATGCATTTACTTCCTAGCGGGTCAAATGGCATTTTCACCAGGAAGTTTGACAGACAAGTGGAAGGGGCAAACTTACCAGTGTCCACACATGCATGCAAGCCAACATATTTTTCTAATGCAGTAATATCAGATTGCTCAGCATACATGGTGGATTGAATGCTTTCCAAATTCTCTGCCTTCTCACTTGTTCCTCCCCAAGGACTTGTGAAAGGTACTTCCTCTTCTTGTGGCTCATCCACCATCACCATTTCATCTTCAATTTGATCCATTCCCACAACCAGATTCTGCTCAACTTCTGCTTCATGTGGCTCTATGGGAATCACAATACACGGTGGTGGAGGTGGTAAATATGACAAAAAGGTTTCCCAATCCTCCTTGGAGTATATATATATAAGCTCACTAGTCATAGGATCGACTCGTGAGGGAATATTATGAGATAGAGAAAACTCCTCGAAGAATTCTCCCAAATTTATATCGTCTTCCCAACACAAGTTATCCTCCAAAATATGACTAGAAGCTTCCTCATCAGGTGGATAATAAAAATTTTCCATGACTTTCGTCCACCTTGCAAAAACAGAACTCAAAACAAAAAGATCAAATATATACAGAAAAAAAAAACAAATATACACAGGAAATAAAAATTAAGAAAATGTCTAAATTAGTTTTCTCATTTGTTACTAATGATATTGGCAAAGCCAATCCCCGGCAACGGCGCCAAAAACTTGATGCATAAATTTTAGAATAAAGGCAAGTGCACCTCGTCGCAAACAAGTAATACGGTGGTAAGACCGGTTATCGTATCCACAGGGATCGGTTGCCAATTACCAATTCACAAACTCAACAACTATCTAGACTAAACTATGGTATGAAAAGATCATAAAATAAGGAAATAAAATGTTTTTTGTCTTTTGGGAATTTTATCGAACACTTGGAAGGCAGCAGAAATGCGGTTAAGATTGTCAGGGTTAGACTACACTAATCCTCCCTTAATTGTAATGAAATGGTTTCTAACACAAGCCCTAATTCAATAATGACAATCAAGCCTTTTCTAAAATACTCAAGCCCTAATGTCTTAGGTGGAATGAGCCTAAAACCCCAAATTAAACCCTAATGTCTTAGGTGGATTAACCTGAGATTTTGCATTAAGTCAAGACTTATAAGATTGCAAGCAGCCAACACCTATGTCTAGATTCTTGAACTACTTGGCATATGATTCATGAGCATGCCTTAACATCAATCTGTCAATTGTCTATCAAAGCAACATATCATTCCTATGGGTAGCTAAGCCAAGGAAAGCATTAAGCACAGAATCACATACTCATAAAGAAATAGAGACTTGCATTAAAACAACCAAATCAAATACAAACAAGTTTAGAAAAGCTACATCTAACCCCAACAACAGGGATTTAACTACTCATGAAAAATGAGAATACAAAAGAGAATGAGAGAAGAGATGAAGAACACTCATAGAAGAATCCTCCAATCTTCTTCCATTCCCAGAGCAAGGAGAACATCCCCTACTAGGGTTGGAACCCTAGCCCAGCCGCAGCCTCCAAGTCCCCAACTCTCCACCAAAAGCTCCTCCAAAACTGCAAAACTCCCCCTTTCTGCCCTAAAACAGCAACTTATACCAATCAGTTCTGTGCGCGTTCGCTAGGCGAGACATGTCTCGCGAGGCGAATGTTAAAAATCTGCTGTTTCAGAAATGGATCTCTCGCGAGGCGAGTGTTTCTCGTGACACGAAACCGAAAGGTTCTTCTCAAATACACCCGTGAGGAGCATCAGGGCCTGGGCGTAATGGCTTCGGATCCTCAGACTCGCGAGGCGAGACATGGTTCGCGAGGCGAACCAGAAAGGCTTGCATTTTCTGGAACAGTCAGCTTTCAGGGTCGCGAGGCGAATCCAGTCTCGCGGGGCGAATCTCCAGAATTCTGCTTGGCTCAATTTCTTCTCTTTTAGGCTCTATTTCATCCAAGCTCCATCAAGGCTAATTCTGAGCATTTTTACATTGAATTCCTGCAAAACAACACCAAGAAACCGCTTCACCCGTTCCAAGGGAAAATCTAACTAAAATCAAATAAAGAATGCCTAATCTATATGAAAAATGCATGCAAAAGTGTACAGAAAACATGATGTAAAATCACACTATCAATAAACTGTCTTCCTTCCATGTTGCAGTTGTTGGTAACATGTGCCTTCTTCACATATTGGACATGCTTTATGCCCCTTAACATTATACCCACACAGGTTCCCGTATGCTGGAAAGTCATTGATGGTACAAAATAACATGGCATGCAATATGAATGTCTCACGGTAATACCCGTCGATCACATCAACGCCTTCATCCCACAACATTCTCAAGTCTTCAATCAAGGGACTCAGATAAACATCAATATCATTTCCTGGCTGTTTAGGACCCGAAATCATCATACTTAACATAATGTATTTGCGCTTCATGCACAACCAAGGAGACAGGTTGTAAATTACTAGGAGAACGGGACATGAACTACGAATACTACTTAAGTTTCCATATGGATTCATTCCATCGGTAGCAAGTCCAACCCTGAGGTTTCTGGGCTCATTGCCGAAATCCGGAAACAAACTATCAATTCTCTTCCATTGCAAAGAATTGACCGGATGGCGAAGCTGTCCTTCACACTTCCTCTCATCTGCATGCCATCTAATGTTCTTTGCATCATTTACATTAGCAAACAATTGCTTGAAACGCGGAATCACGGGAAGATACCATAACACCTTCGCAGGAGGACCTTTGGTGACCACATCACAACTAGAATCACCATCCTTCACTTTGTAGCATGATACCCCACACCTGGGGCACTCGTGCATCTCTTCAAACTCTTTCCTGTACAATATGCAATCATTGGGGCAAGCGTGTATTTTCTTATACTCCATACCCATCGGACACAATATCTTCTTCGCCTCATAGTTTCGAGATGGCAATGTGTTGCCTTCTGGAAGCATGTCTTTCAACAACTCAAGCAATTCGGTAAAGCTTTTATCGCTCCACCCATTTCTCGCCTTCACATTGAACAATCTTAACACCGCTGACAACCGTGTGAAATTTGTGCACCCCGGATACAAAGCCATTTTTGCATCACTGGACAAAGTATCATACACACGTGTGCGCCGAAAAGACTCTTGCCCAACATCACGAATCATGTCCTCTAGTCCATCGTCCATTTCCACGTCATCAACTTCCTCTCTATCCGACACCCTCGGCCTATCTAACGATTCACCATGACATATCAATGTTGTATAACTCTTGCAAATCTCCTCACAAATAAGATGATCATGTATCTCCTCAGCTTCTAGTCGTCTTTCATTCAAACAGTTAACACAAGGACAATAAAACCTTCCGTTACCACTATCAGTAGCATTTGTTTTTGCAAACTGTAGAAAATCTTCCACTCCATTCTCATACTCATCACTTGTCCGTCTAGCATTCATCCAACCGCGATCCATGACTAAACCAATAACTTCGTACTTAGTCCAACATATTCATCAACCACTTCTTATGACAGGGTATGGCCCTATCCCATTCGAGAAGAAACTTTTTCAACATTCGGTTAACAGTTAGTCCTTAACTCTCATGCTCATACTCGACAAAATTTCGGCAGCATTTCCCTTTAGTCTCCGACATACATGACTTGAACGTGATGACATCCACCACGATAAAGTATGCACCCGGAGAACGAAAGGAAATGTATCAATCTGAACTTTCATCAAGTATATAACATTAGAATCAATGAATAACTATTTTAACTGAATGAAGAAATTTTTTTTCCCAAACTGTCCAACTTTGGACAATTCAAGATCCAATACAATGAGCGGTACATTAAGCACGTACACGTGTGCTCATTAGTATTGCATCTCAAACGGGAAACTAAGGCTTTACTAATTATTGTGGGCATATTCTCGGATCAAATAAATTTTCAACCAAATACATTAAAACTCCAATGAAAGCTTTTCAGCCAAAACGAAAGATGCATGGATGTCTAATGGAAAGAAAGATCGAGCAGCATAAAGTAAGAAGCGTACCTTCTGAGAGACAACCCCAGTTGTTATTGTGAAAAGACAGCAGAGAAGTGAACAAAGCAGAGGCAGTAGCACTATGCAACGGAGTCAAAGACACTTGTACACCTGCCAACTGCTCCGGAATCCTAAACAGCAACAATATATAATTATTCAAATGCATAAAAAAAATAAAATAAATAAAAGCTATCCACAAGCATACACATGCTCAAGATTCATCAATGTTACTTCAAATCATGGTGACATAATAGTAATTGAAAAAGAGATATAATAGAGACACAAAATTGTAAGCAGGAAGTGTTCTATTATGCAACATCTTAAAATGCTCTTCTACGCTTACCCTTTCAAGTTTCAAGGAGTTAAAAAAATGATCCAATAAATGTTTGAATGCACTCTATTAAATTGCTGAAAAAATGGCACATATGCATTACAATTGACCAAAAGGAAAGCATCTGGATATATCTTGAACAACAGTTTGTATATCTTTCACATATTGCTTGCTATCTCACTTGCCACTACCTTCATATTCACTAACCTGACAATTGTAAACAAGCAGCTGGGTTTATAAACCAGTTTGACATAGTTAATCCCTTTTTATCTAATCCAATTCCAAGAATGTAATTTGACTGACTCAATGATATCATCCACCTCAATGATATGTATTTTGAACATTGTTGCCAAAGAGTTATGACTTTGGGTCTTATCAAACAACATAGATAATTTAAACATCATTTCAAGGAAGAAAACCATTTAATGCTTATGGCCCTGCCACACGAGTAAACATGAAACACAGAATTTGACCCCAGTAAACATGAACAGAGAGGTTAACTTAACACCAACACCAAAACCCCATGACAGAGCCTAGACCTGCAGTTCACAAAGTATTTATGAAACTTCTCCATATTTCCAATTCATAGTTAAGAGGTTCAATAATATTATCATGTTAAGAGGAGCAAATTATAATATCATAAACCAGCCTACTCTGCAAGCCAATCCAAACAAAACCCAGTTACAAAAAAACATAATTAAGTGGTACAACATCCCAATCAATACACATGCAAAAATAAAAACACTATTCAGAATCAGAAAGATACCCAATTTTTGCCATGAAAAACCAAAGACGGGGGAAATGAGAATGACAAATTTACACCCCGGATGAACAAAGAACAGAAAATAGAATAAAAACAGAGACTTTAATAAGAGAGTGCCTCAGAGAAGAAAGGAAGAGGCTTACTGCGTTGAGGATGAGAGACGACAAGGTCAGGTCACAAAGGCAGCAAAGCCCTACTGCGAGAAAGAAGAGACTGCCTCTCACTCATTCACTGCCTCTTTATATTCACTCACTGCATCAAAATCAATCACTCCGGGAGAAGCAGGGAGAGACAGAGATGGGAGGCTGTGGCGAAGTAGTAGGGACGGCGAGCATAGAGCAGTGAGAGAGTTGGGGAAGAAAGTCACGAGCACAAAACAAAAAGGAATGGAAGAGGGCGCAGAACAGATGGAGGGAATGACAAAAAGTAGGGTTTTGTCAAATATTACACATCGGTTTAGCAAAAACCGATGTGGTTATCCATATTTCACATCGGTTTAAAAATAACCGATGTAGAACTTACGATTTAATTTAATTAAAATTTCATTTTTTTAATTTATCACATCGGTTATAAATAAACCGACGTGATTAATATAAATTAAACATCGGTTCAATAGGAACCGATGTGGAAAGATACAATTTTTAAATTCTAATTTTTTTTTTAATTTTATACATCGGTTAAAAAATAACCGATGTGGTTAATCTATATATTAGACATCGGTTCAAAAATAACCGATGTGGAAAGATAAAAATGTTAAATTTTAAATTTTTTGTTTTAATTTTAAACATCGGTTAAAAAATAACCGATGTGGAAAATATTCACACATCGGTTATTTTGGAAACCGATGTGGAATCATTTGCTTTTAATTTCAAAAATGTCACCGCCTCGTTTTACACATCGGTTTTAGGGAAACCGATGTGGAAACTCCGATGTTAAAAGCATATTTTGCACTAGTGTTATGTTTAACAAGATACTAAAGTAGCAAGCTTATGTTAATCAACTAGTTTTTTTTTATCCAAAAAAACCTAATACGAGATGGTTAAGTCAAAGTTTTTTGCAAACAATATTTACTGTATAAATCTATTGTAAGAAGTTTTACAACTATGTCAAACTACACAATTGTACCAACCATACTTGAAATGGCCAAAAAGAACAAACCAAGTTATGAAGATTTAAAGGAATGAATCCTTACTTGAATTTGTAATTCTTCATGGCTGAATTAGAAACAAAGTTAATCTAGAATGTCAAGCCGCAACCCATTTTTGACTTTGTGCTAGCTAGCTGCCTAACTGGCTACTTAAAATTGTAAATAGAAAAGGTCAACTTATTAAACTTTTCCTCGCACATGAAGCTAAGGATTTGCTCTATGAATAGTTCTCTCTCCACAATCCCATATGCAAGATCATCATCACAATAATATTTCCTTAATTATCACCAATTCATTCCAAAATGTCTTCCTCAAAGCTCATTACCACTATTCTCTTCTCACTAACCTTATCTCTCTTTCTCCAAACATCTTTTGGAGCTGACCCTCTCTTCCATTTCTGTTCAAGCTCCGAGAATTTCACAGCTAACAGCCCCTATGAATCAAACTTGAAAACACTCATCAACTCGCTTATCTACAAGACCCCTCCAACCGGTTTTGGTATTGGCTCAGTCGGCCAATACCAAAACCAACCAGCAAATGGCCTCGTCCTTTGCCGTGGCGATGTCTCAGCCTCAGAATGCAAAACTTGTGTTTCTGAAGCATCCAAAGAAATCCGCAACCGTTGTCCATATAACAAAGGTGCCATCATATGGTATGATTACTGCTTGTTCAAGTACTTGGACACACATTTCTTTGGCAAGATTGACAACACAAACAAGTTCTATATGTGGAACTTGAATAAAGTTAGTGACCCTGATACCTTTAACTACAAGACTAAAGAGTTACTTAGCCAACTTGCACAAAAAGCTTATGGGACTCCTAAATTGTATGCAACCGGAGAGATGAAGCTTGATGAATCAAAGAAACTTTATGGGTTGACTCAGTGCACTAGGGACCTTTCTAGCATTGATTGCAAGAAGTGTCTTGATGATGCAATTACCGAACTTCCAAGTTGTTGTGATGGAAAAGAAGGAGGAAGAGTTGTGGGTGGAAGCTGCAACTTCCGATATGAGATATATCCATATGTCAAAGAATGATTACACGAGTCTTCTGGTTGTGGATTGAGCTTGATCGGTTAAGGGTTAACCTTCTTGGCAATAAGAATAATAACTCTTGTACTATTGAATGCATGAATAAACAAAATTATTTGCTGTATGAAAAGGGAAGAAGTTATATGATGTTAAATATTATAAGAAAGTGAACACGTGTCATATTTTTATTGATAGTATTAAAATGAAAATATCATACAACTTTAAAATATTAAAATGCAATACAGGCCAATTGTAATTTATAAGATTTTAAGTATTTTGGGTTTATCTGTCATGTATTTTATGTGAGAGACATTAGGTATAATTTTGTAAAAAAGAAAAAAAGCATTAGATATATTCGGAGATTGGTGTGTGTGTGGTGTTGGGTTACTATAGTACCCGTCTCCTACACTAGTGTTTGAAAAAATTATCCGTACCCGCGTTTAAAAGTTTTTAAAATTTATTCATAAAACATTACAAATCAAAATATATAAATAAATAAAAACGTCAAAAAAGGAATTATATATGTCATTAGGTTTAGAAAGTTAAGAATCTTTAGATTAATTTTGATTTTAAAATTTGTGTTATAGTTAAAATTGTATATATTAGTAATATAAATAAATAATTATATGTAGATATACATATGTGCGGGCGTGGGGAGGGATGGGTACCATAGTACACATACACGTACCCGAACCTATACCCGTTCAAAATTGTGATTAATTACCCATACCCTGACCCTTATTCATTATGCGGGTAATTATCCTACCCATTATGGGTAATTTTTACAGGTACCCAATGGGTAGGGTACAAATTGTCATCCCCGGGGGTGAAAATTTGTTTTGTAATCTTGTATCTTTTACTTAGTGAGTCGTTTCTCATTCCTCGTCTAGGTTTTGCATTGAACCCAAACACCATTATATCTGGTTTATTTTGTACTCCATCTGGACTCAATTATAAGCCAAAAAGTACCTATATTTTTTGGATTCAAATATAAGAAAAATCCAACCAACTCAACTCTATTTAATGTAAGTATTCCAAAAATCAAGAAAATTAATCAGTCAAATTAGTTTCTCCATTTACTCTTCCAAGAGCATTGCATATTCCCGAGACAATTAAATGGTAGTTTAGTAATTATAACTCATTTTTTTCACATAAATCAAGACAATTAAACTAAATTAACTAACTTCCTTAATAAATGTGAAATTAGTTATTTTTGCTTATATATATATAATGGTTGAATAATAGTTTCAAAAGATGCTTTAAGCTAGCGGTTGGGTGTTGTCAAAGTATCTATCCGTGACACGGTTCGAATCTCACTTGTGGGAATCCCAGTAAAATGCTAGCGCACCAACCACCAGGCTATCGCATGAGATATGTTTAATGTTACGGTGTGATATTTACATATTATGGTCGGTCGCATTGCCTCATTAAAACCCTTAGAGAGTTGTTTCTCCTCATCAAAGGGCATGGATTGGTCTATAAATAGAATCACTCTGCAGACAGGAATGGGATCCGAATTTGGATTAGCCTTCTGATCCACTCCAAATCACTTCCTTCCCTTAATGCATGCTTGGTTTAGGGTGTGCAAACCAAACCAAGGTTCTCCATTGTATCCTGAAGGGGATTCGCCGGTTACACCTGTTGCATCCAATCTACGAAAGAGATTGGTGAATCGACCCTAAAGCCTAGTGTTCTTACACGCCTTGGAGGATGCGCATGTCACTTGTTCTTCTCTTCTTTGCTACAGAGCATACCCCATTTTCTAACACTTTTTATACAGTTTCTTTTTGGGATTTATTTGATGGCTCTAGGGAGCCCTTTAGTTTTTCTTCTCTTATTTGGTTGTAACTGGGATCGTGTCTTGGTCTGTTTCGGTAGGGTTGCTTAGGGATATTAGCTATTTCTCAACCTAGTATGAACTATGAAGCTTATGAGGTGGGTTGATCTTGTACCTTTCTTCCCTTTACGTATCCGTTCCTTTATATGTACAGGTTTGGGTACTTTTTGTTCCCTCAATATCTATAAAATCTTGGATTATAAAAAAAAAATAATCAATCAGAAATTGATAAATCATTAAAAATCTTTGACACTTATCCTAATCACCTTAAAAGCCATTCAAATCATGATTTCTGATTGGTTGACAGTGTAAAAAACTTTACACTAACGGTGTACAGCAATTAAACTCTTTGTTTTATTTATATTTTAATCTCTTAGCATTGTTTTCTTGATTGTGCTAATTAAAAATGAGGTGTTAAATGTGTGTCCTTATAAGATTTTATCATTAAAGATAAAAGGAAGATGTGATGTTTTAAGGATTATTGATTATGCATTGTGTAATAATTATATGATAATTTCTTATTAGTTGATCCGGTGTAAACTTTACAATATTAAAATTATTTATTAAATGTAAAAAAGCATATTTCATATGAAGGACTATTATTTTTTGGATTGGCTTCCTCTAAAGTGAGCGAAAGTGTAAAGTAAAAAAAGTAAGGACATATTCACATTTTGTTTAGTTAAAGTACATTGAGATCTCAATTAATTTTAACTAATCAATAATGGATAGACCTTTATTTTTTCACTTTATATTTTTGCTCAATTTAGAGGTGATTTATTAAGTTTCCTTCCTCTGTTTCTTTATGCTGTTATATATTAGATTCCATTGTGGATGCCAACATCTTAGAAAATAGCCATATTATGGCACGATGGGTTCGATACTTCGATTAGGTGCACCACTAAGGGACCTGCAAAGCCTCTAAATGATTTCCCTGTACATCTCTCACATTTATTCCAAATATCATAGGAAATTTTTTATTTCTGCTTGTCTAGTGCTGCCCGATTTTGATTGGTTTCACTCTAGAATACTTCCTAATGAAAACCTAAGGTGGAATGATGTGGGTGCAAGTGAACTAAGTCACAAATTTCTTATAGTGGAACTGATAAAATTAATTTTCGAATCATATATGTGGAAAAGGCCAAACTTGAGTTGTTGTCAATGTCGTACCCTAGGATCCGTTTGGTGGTCAGGATAAGAGAGACATGATAGGATAAGCTATATATCATGTCTGCAACTGTTGTTTGGTGAGTCAGCCGGATAAGATAAGTCAAAACCTGTCACTTATCCTATCCTGTCAATCTAGTTAAAATTATATCCTGAGGGGAGGGCTGGGTTAGAACTCAACAGGATAGGATAAGGTGATTTTTTTTTTCCGGTAACAAGTAGGATGAGGTGATTTAAAGTATAATAAAATATAAAAATATATAATATATAAAATAAGTAAAGTATAATAAAATAATAATTTAAAGTATAATAAAATTTAACATGATTACCAAAAAAAGGTATAATAAAATATAAAATATTTAAAATAATAAAAATATTAATAATCAATTTTAAAATTTATTTTTATTTTATCACAATGCTAAGTTTGTTATTTTATATTATTTTTAAAAACTGTAAAATATAAAAAAATTATTCTAATAATTTAACTATATGTAAAGTAAAAACAAAAAAATGAATATTTAAAAATATAAAAAATTAATTTTAGTTAGATAATAAAAACGAAAAATTTTAAAATTCATACTTAAATTATAATGCTGTCCAGTTGGTTATCTGGTGGACACCAAACGTCGGATAGGATAACAGCTTATCCTGCTCATATTCTATCATACTCCTTTCCTGTTCTCTTATCCTATCCGTCCTTATCATATCATGACCATCAAACGAGCCCTAAAAACAAACAGGTAATCAATATTATTAGACATTACAGATAGTACTCTTTTTACATTGGTCTAGTACTCTTTTAATTTTACATAGTGATAGTACTTATTTATTAACTTCTTTTTATATTCAGTTGCAGAGTCCAAGAAGGCAATGTTGTGATATATTGCCCTCTAGCACTAATGACCTAATAGAGAATGCAAAGATGAAGAATTGATTTTCATGCACTGACAGAACAAATGTAGGGTTGTGCTATGGTGCACCACCCACATTTTACACCACTCGTGTAGTAAATTTTGGGTCAATCAAATTGCCATATAGGTTGGTCAAAATTTCAAACTTTCTAGTTGTATTATACTGTAGTCAAACTATATGAATACACTATATTGTAGTATAATATATATGCTTTTTGTATTTGTAAATTTAACTCATATTAAAATAATGTTTTTTATTAAAAAACTGATTATATTGCAAAATATTATTGACAACGAACATTATTTTAATTCATATTAAAATATTATTTTACAATATAATCAGTTTTTTTAATCAAAAAACATTATTTTAATATGGGTTAAATTTGCGAATACAAAGAGTACATATACCATACTACAATATACTGTATTCATATAGTTTGACTACAGTATAATACAACTAGAAAGTTTGAAATTTTGACCAAACCCATGTGGCAATTTGATTGGTCCAAAATTTGTCACATATAGGTATAATGGGTGGTACAAAATATGGTGGTGCACCTTAGTCCAACCCAGAAAAAGGTATATGTTATATCTCTGTTGATATACCTAGCCAAAAGGCATCATTGAATGAATATGGGATGGCAAGCCATGCCACCCCAAAAATTTTCTAATCTCTTAGCAATTCATAAAATACAAATATTTTGCTCCCTCAAATGTAAGTTATAATAAAGAAATTTTCATATTTGTCTATTATTTTTCTACATAACTTTTATATTACATACGCTAATACTTATATGAGTGTTGTTAAAGGGACAACATACGGGACAACTCGTATGTATGCAGTGGGGAAGTGACAATTTTGTAATTTTGACCATGTGTAGTGGCATTGTCGAAATGAACAGTGCATGAACACTACGTTAACAGTGCATGAACATTGTATTTTTGGATTTTTTTAAAAATATTTAAATTTTAAAAACTTGGTTATTTGGTCAATTACGTGCAAATATTTGGTTAATCACGTGCAAATATTTGGTTAATCGGTCATCTAGCTTCAGGATAACCCATTAACCATATAATGAACTGAATTAACCAAATATTTGAACGTGATTAACCAAATATTTACATGGTTGTGGAAAATGATTGTAAGTTTCATGATGACCCATTAACCATATAATGAACTGAATTAACCAAATATTTGCACGTGATTAACAAAATATTTACATGGTTGTGAAAAATGATTGTAAGTTTCAGGATGACCCATTAATCATATAATGAACTGAATTAACCAAATATTTACACGTGATTAATCAAATATTTTCACCTAATCAACAAAAAATGTTAGTAATAAAAAAACTAAATATTTTTAAAAAAGTTTTAAAAAAAAAACCCAAATTAATGTTCAATATCCCGTATAGTTGTCAAACGCGGTGTCAGAAAAACGTTTCTGTACTTATATTATCAATTGGTACGTTACTTCTTCTTTTTTTTTTTGGAGAAATGTTTTTGTAGGACACTTTGGTGACACACATACGCGACAACATCAGGTGTGACATTATAGCATACCCTTTTTTTTATAAAAAAAATATATTTTTTTTTAAAAATATTTTGTTCTTTTTTTAAAAAAAAATATTTAGTTTTTTTAATAAATAAATTTTTTGGTAAAGTATGTGCAAATATATGGTTAATCAGGTACAAATATCTGGTTAATTCAGTTCATTATCTGGTTAATGGATTTTTTGGTTAAGTATGTGCAAATATCTGGTTAATCAGGTATAAATATCTGGTTAACTTAGTTCATTATCTGGTTAATGGGTTTTTTTGATAAATAAATTTTTTGGTGAAGTATGTGCAAATATCTGGTTAATCAGGTCCAAATATCTGATTAATTCAGTTCATTATTTGGTTAAAGGTTTTTTTGGTTAAGTATGTACAAATATCTGGTTAATCAGGTACAAATATCTGGTTAATTCAGTCCATTATCTGGTTAATGGGTGTTTTTGAGAAATAAAATTTTTGGTGAATTATGTACGAACATCTGGTTAATCAGGTACAAATATCTGGTTAATTCAGTTCATTATCTGGTTAATAGGTTTTTTGGTTAAGTATGTGCAAATATCTGAATAATCAGATAAAATTATCTGGTTAATGGGTTTTTATGAGAAATAACCTTTTTATTTTTTTTAAAAAAGTCAAAATTTAAAAAAAAATTACTTTTTTTTTAAAAGTCAAAATTTAAAAAAAAAAATGAACGCTATAATAACACTAGAGTGCCGTATGTTATCCCGTATCGTGTCATCAAAGTATGTCACAATAGCACTAACTGTTTTTTTTTTTGGACTCAAATTGGTACGTTACTTAAATGAGGTGTAAGTAGGTGATATCATACAGGAATATATTTTGTATGGATAATTATAAAGTCGTGGGTTCATTAGTCTTGTTAAAAGAAAAAATAAAAAAAAAACAAAAGAATTTGAGTTTACAACTCATTGTATATTATTCTTGTATGTAGCTAATGAACCTTTTTAAGATGTGCATTAGATCTACTCTAGAGGTTCGCTATCCTTTTTGTGGATGTGTATCAAAATAATACTTTGATCTTGTGGGTTGGACTAAGATACACTATCCATATTTTGCACCACCCACTACATCATCTATATGTGGTAAATTTTGGACCAATCAAATTGTCACATGGGTTTGGTCAAAATTTCAAACTTTCTAGTTGTATTTCTACTGTAGTCAAATATACGAATACAATATATTGTAGTATAGTATATGTACTCTTTGTATTCGCAAATTTAACTCATATTAAAATAATATTTTTTATTAAAAAAACTTATTATATTGCAAAATAATATTTTAATATGAATTAAAATAATGTTCGTTGTCAATAATATTTTGCAATATAATCAATTTTTTTAATCAAAAAATATTATTTTAATATAAGTTAAATTTGCAAATACTAAAAAAACATATATTATACTACAATATACTGTATTCATATAGTTTGAGTACAGTATAATACAACTAGAAAGTTTGAAATTTTGACCAACCTATGTGGCAATTTGATTGGCCCAAAATTTGCCACATGGGTGATGTAGTGGGTGGTGTAAAATATGGGTGGTGCACCATAACCCAACCCTGATCTTGTATGCTATATAACTTGTCGGGTTGTGCTAGGGAAAAGAAAACCAACATAGGAGGTCCTCTTTGGCTCCTCCAATTGTGGTTACATGCTGTCTTAGAGGTCGACTCTCTTATAAAGCCCCTGCAAAATTGTCAATAGACACTTATGGTTTTTATCTTTGCTATGTTTCTTCCGAGTCTTTGTCAAAAGATGAAACTATCAATTTCAAATTCTATTTCAAAATTTTCCATTCTCTTTCGTCGACTTCTTCAAAAATCAATTTCACCCCTTTTGTCGACCGAAAGTATGGTCCAGAGTGGTTTACTAGGCTGAGTACTACCGTATCTAAATCCAATGAATCAATTTGGGCCAATTTTCTCTGTCAAAGAGTCATTTTTGTCGATGGTCCTGGTTTTAAAACCCGTCGAATCTATCTTCATTTACCCAATACCACTGCATGTCGGCATGGTTTCTGTCAATCTATCCCTGCTCCTTACTCATCAGACCCGGATGAGCACTTCATCAATGCCAAGGTTCCAATATACGAAGATATCTTGGCCATCAGTGACAAAGATAAAGCTCGCAGGGCCTCTTTACAACTTGTCCTATTTTCTACTTTCCATGGAGCAACTCAAAGTTTTCTTGACTGGTGGGATGATTATTACCCTAATTATCATCTAAGTCTAAAAGTCTGCTTGAGTCGTATTACAAATGCTGCTGGTAATGGTGATGATTCTTTTGTGCAGGAACAAGATCCAGCATCAAAAACTCAAGGTGAACTTCGGAAATAAATTCAAGCCTATGAGACCACATGATATGGTTCGTCATGTCAACAGTGTTTTAGCTAAAGCCAAAAGGACGCATGATAATAAGGAATCCGAAAGACTTGCCAAATATTAGGAAATTCCAAATATGACCAAAGGATATTTTGACAGTTTAAAAGCTCCTTTTCCTGATCCTATGCCTATTCCTTGTGCTCCTTTTGGTATAGCTGATTCACACCCAGGGAAGCTGACGAATAGAGGTAACTTCATTTTTCTAGAGAGCGTAAGTGCTTACGTTGATCCTTTTGAAAAACCAAATCCAGTTACATTCGCTCGTCGGTTTCTTCAACCGAATGACGACTTTTTATACCTTTTGTGCATGTTAACTTACAACCCAGGTACTTATTTGTCAAATACATATAGAGTTTTCTTCTCTTATTCACCGACGATCCATTTATTCATGTTTTCCTTGACAGCTACTCCTCTTGACAAACCTCTTCCTGGTAAATCTAAAGCTGTCATATCAGCAGGAGAGATGTTTGAAGATGATACGAATGAGGAGGAAGATTTGATCCCTGCGAAGACCAAGCCTGCCAAGAAAAGATCAAAATCTCCCGTGTTTAAGACAAAAAAAAAAGGACAAGAAAAAGAAAATAAAAAACTCCAGTCTCTGATTCACTTTCCAAGAAATCAAGATCTATCAGGAATTCTTCTATCTCAGCAGATTCTGATGCTGCCAAGACCTCATCCAAACCAAAATACACCATTGTCGGTTCATCCAACAATTCCCCCTCTGATCAATCCAAGGTAAAGCTTCAATCCGTATGACTGGTTTGTCGGATTAAAATAGATTTATCCATAATCTCTAAATTTCTTTTCCATTTTTTTGACAAAAAAGAAAACTGTCCAACCTACTGTCGAAGCACAGGAAACGGGGGTGGATATTGATTTGGTATCTTCAGACTCCAATATGGTATATTTTTCATCATCCTGTCATTTTGCATATATATTACATTTGTGTCTCACCCTGTCCCTTTTATTAGGAAAAAACTTCTCGAGGTGAGGACTTAATGACCATCCGGGAAATTGTCAGCAGAACTGTTGAACCGACAAATCCTCCTGATCCAGAGGTATAAGACAATTTGTTTATCATCTCCCTTTATTTCATTATTCTAGTTCTAATTCATTGATTTTCTTACCTTTACAGGTTGAATAAAATTTAGAGCATTTGGCTCCTGAGGGTGAAGTTCTGACAAAAGATTCTTTAGACCCTAAATCCACTCAGGAACTTCCCCCACTTCTCAACAACCTGAACCGACTCTTCAGACTTCAACTTCTACAGCTAACGAGCTAGCTGAAGCTGCTATCATGATTGAGATTCCAGATGAAGATATTGATATGGAGGCCTTACTGGCTGAAACAATTCCTGTCGTCCTTCCTCCGCCTCCAATTAGGCCTCCAACTACTAAGTTTCCCGAACCCAAACCAGCTCTTCATTTCAACACTTGGATCAACATGATGGCTGAAGTCAGTCGGAAAGAATCTACTTTTTCTGCCAATTCTTCGTCAACCCAGCGTGACTCCAGTGACTCTCGAGTCGTCAATTTCATGCATGACTTGGAAGCTCTTCTTGGCAACTCCTTTAATGTTCTTTGCTCTGATGTCAACATTCAACAAGAGTTGTCAAAACTGATTAACGAAATTACTCCCCTTCATTCCAATCTTCCTTTGTCCAGCCGCACCCATTTCCTCTCAATCCACCAATTTTGGGAGCAGTTCTCTGACAAATTAGAGAAGATGTCTTCTGTCATTCCTTCCTATGAAGAGGAGGAAAAGATTAATAACAATCTTCTAGCCAAGTTCCAGGATTTAGAGGCCTCCAAACAAAAAGAGCTTGATCTTATCTTGACAGGAACTCAGACTAAAGAATCCCTCCTGGACTACCGAAAAAAGTTATTG
Organism: Sophora flavescens; assembly: GCA_030762895.1. Lineage (NCBI taxonomy): Eukaryota > Viridiplantae > Streptophyta > Magnoliopsida > Fabales > Fabaceae > Sophora > Sophora flavescens. The sequence continues at coordinate 153,365,721 of CM061066.1, forward strand.
GCAGAGATTGAATTGATTGACCGACAGTGCACCAAATTTGACAAGGCTCTGGAGAAAAGCAGAGACAAAGTCAAGGCCGTTGATGATGAATCTGTTCAACTCGGCCAAAGAGTTGAAACCGTAGTTGGAAAACTTCGTGCTATACAGCCTGAATATAATGCTGCAGTTGCCAACAAGGCTGATCTTACCTTTGCATGGGATCAGTTGTCTCTTGATTTTGGCTTAGAAAAAAATTGATTTGCTGTAATCTTCTTTGTCTTCCAAATTTTGTGATTCCGACACTTATTTTGTCCTCCATTTCATGAGAGTGACTCTTGGTTTACTAGCACATTTATTTAAGTTTAACTGTTGGTTCCAATAAATTTCGTAACTTACCTGTATCAATTTACAATTAATTTTGTGGTAAGTTTCAAAAAATTGGTAAACCCGCTACATTTAATTTCTTGTCTCTGCAGACCACTTATAAATAGCAAGGCTTACTTCTCACAACATTTGTGCCATTAAACACTGATTTTACATAAAATATGTTCCCATCAACGACCTTATTTTTCTTACTACCTCCATGGGAGCCTGACCTTATAACCTTTAATGCTCGGATTCAAGGTCTTTGTCTTTATGGTCATCTTGCTAGTAAAGATCAGTAACCAACGTAAAGGGCACGGTAGAGATCAGCAACCAACATAACCACTAGAGCTGACTACCACTTCCTACCTCTGGTTAGAGCGGACTTGAAACAGAATGAGTGCAACTGTTTCTAGTTCCATCATCTTCTTCACGGAGGGTGGTTATCTCTCTTGGTGTTGTCTTTACTACACCATAAGCAACCACCACCTTCTGGGTTAAATGATGGTGAGATCTGCTCGTGACAGATATTTGTCTTTACTACTTTGAATGATTTAAACTTAACTCGATTATCGTAGAATTTTGCAATTCTTTCTTTCTGTCGAATCAAGTTTTCCAATGCAATCAACCTTTCATCGTTTAATTCGTTCAATTCATCCAACATTGCATCCCAATATTGGTCGATAAGTAAGTCATCTTGTCTTTGAATACGAATTGATTGAAGATTGATTTCGACAGGCAATACAGGATCATGTCCATACACTAACTTGTACGGTGAAGTTCCCGTCAATTGTGTGGATGAATTCCTATATGCCCACAGTATTTGGTCAAGAGTGTTATGCTAGTTCTTAGGTTGTCAACCCACATGCTTTTTAATAAGACCAATAATAATCTTATTTATGGCCTCAACTTGGCCATTATCTTGTGCATAGTACGGAGTAGATTTGAGCATCTCTATATATCTAGAGTTGGCATATTCTATGATTTTCTTTCCGGTAAAAACTAATCCCTGATCAGTTGTCAAGGTTTGCGGTATTCCAAACCGACATACAATGTGATTTTCAATAAAATCAATCACATCTTGTTGGGTGACTGCTTTGAGGCAAACCGCTTCTACCCACTTGTCAAGTTATAACTGACACATTTGTATTCTTGAGTAAGTTATTTAATAACCAACTGGGAATCTCCAAATATCTGCACATTTCGTGCCTTCATTTCTACTAGTATCTCTAATCCAACAATCAAAGCTTCATACTCAGCTTCATTGTTGGAACATGGATACTTAAGCTCAAACATGAACTTAGTAGGAGTTCCTTGTGAAGTCACGATTAAGATTCCTACTCCACTACCTCCTTGATGCCTTGACCCATCAAAGTATAGTTTCCAAGGTTGTAAGCTGACAAAGTTTATTTTTGGCACATCCAATCCCGGATGTTCTACCAAGAAGTCGGTAACTGCCTGACCTTTGACAACTTTGGCTGGCACGTGCAGTAAAGAATATTCCAACAAAGCAATGGTCCATTTACCAAGATGCCCATTAAGGACTGGTTTTGACAACATATACTTTATAACATCAGTCTTAGAAATTACTAATACATTACAAGGCATCATATAATATTTGAGTTTGGTACATGAAAAATACAATGCTAGACATAATTTCTCTATAGCACTATATATTTTCTCAGCATCATTGAGAACTCTGCTAGATAATACACAGCCCTTTCGACATTGTCATAGTCATCTTAGGCCAAGAGACATCCTATAGTATCTTCAGATGCTGATATGTACAACTTCAACGGTCGACGAGGCATAGCAGGCATCATGACCGGTGGATTGACTAAGTATTGCTTGATCTGGTCAAAAGCTTCTTGATGACAAGATTCCCACATAAATCTCTGTTTCGCTTTAACTTGACCAATGGTGCAAATGCTCTTGTTCTTCCTGACAAATTTGATATAAACCTCCGCAGAAAGTTAACATTTCCTAGGAAGGACTGTAATTCTTTCTTATTTGTCAGTGTTGCGGCTTCCATAAGTGCTTTGGATTTATTTTTGTACCCCTCGATTCCCTTCTTATGAACTAAAAAGCTCAAGAATTTGGCAGCCGACACCCCGAAGTTGCACTTTTCTGGGTTCATTTTGAGATTGTGTTTCATCATCCTTTCAACCCCTTGCTTTAGGTGCTCTAAGTGATCGTCTTTAGTTTTTGATTTGACAACCATATCATCAATATATACTTCTATAAATTTCCCAATCACATCATGGAAAATAGTATTCATTGCTCGCTGGTAGTTGGCTCCTGTATTCTTTAAATCGAAAGGCATGACAATCCATTCATATGTCCCAATTGCTCCTGGACACTTGAAGGCAGTCTTTGACACATATTCTTCGGCTATAAAGATTTGATTATAACTTGCATGGCCATCCATACATCTTAAAATTTCATTTCCTGATGTTGAGTCGACAAGCATGTCGGCTATTGGCATCGGATATTCATCTTTTGAGGTAGCAGTATTTAGATTTCTAAAATCCATGCATACCCTCATTTTTCCATTCTTTTTAATAACAGGAACTACGTTAGAAAGCCAATTGACATACCTGTTTGTTCGAATGAACTTTGCTTTAAGCAGTCTCTCTACTTCTTCTTTGATTTTATGCACCACCCTTGGGGCAAATCTTCTGCTTTCCTGCTTGACAGGTTTACAATCCTCCCTGAGTGGTAACCGGTGTTCGACAAGATCCCTGCTTAAACCAGGCATTCCATCGTAGTCCCATGCGAAGCAATCTTTATACTCTGCAATTAGTCTGACAAGGTTTTGTTTGTAATCCTCTAGCAGAAAAGCACTCACAAAGACAGGCCTTTTCTTTTCCTCCGTACCTAAGTTTATTTCTTCCAGGGGATCTTCCACTTCCATATTTTGCTTAACTTTGGCTCCCTTTTCAAAACCCAAAGGGTCGTCGTCGATGATACAATCTGCTAACACACTTTCTGAAGTGTGTACTTCTTTGTCGGCCAGATAGGCCGACAATCTTTTCAGTTGTATTTCAAGGCTCATTGTCGGAACTTGGTAGAGATTTGTCGGCCTCTTCCTTTATATTAACGCCAAATTGACTGAGAAGACTCGCTTCCAATGCATCCTTGTCAATGACCCCTTCGTTGGTAGTTATAGGTCTAATGTTTGGTGAATATACCTTGAAATCAACATGTAATTGCTGAGCATAACAAGCGTTGTCATCTGCTTAAACAATCTCCACCTGATCCTGCGCATTCCACAAGATTACTTTCTGATGCACTGTTGACGGAATTGCTCCTACAACATGAATCTAATCCCTGCCAAGTAATAGGTTGTAGCTTGACTTGGCTGGAATTATCACAAACAGTGTCATCCTTTCGACGGTGCTAACTTGCATATTCAACAAAATGACGCCATCTGACGGAGAAGTCTTGCCACTGAAATCAGTGACGACCATATCTGTCGGAATTAAATCTGACTGATCTTTCCCTAGCTTTTTAAACATTTCTCTAGGCATCAGATTCACAGCAGCTCCTCTGTCAATTAAAACCCTATTGGTAGGTTTCCATCTATTATGGCCTTTACATGCAACGGCCTTAAATGGTTCCTTTGTTCATCTGTAGGTTTCTCCAATTGGGCCACATTATCAAACACAGTGACCAAGTATTCTTGAACATACATCCAAAACTCGCTTGGATCTCTATCATTGTTGACAACATCTTCGCCGTCAGAGAAATCAACTTCGAGATATCCCTCATATTCTGCTGGAATGAATGAAACCAATCCTATCTTCATTTTCATCCCTGGTTCCAGTATGATTTCATTCTCTGGATCCTCATCCAAGAATGCACCTCCAACCATTCTGCAATGATTTCTTTTTCAATCATTCTCATCATCTGATCCTGACCTATCTGATAGAGGTCGGGCTATTCCTGTGCCGCAGTTATCCAGTGCCTCTATGATATTAGCTAGATCTTCATTCTGGCTATCCACGTCCATGTCTTTACTGATGTTTATGTCATCATTTGGATCGTTCAGTGCTTCGATGACAACATCGAACGACAATTCTTCTTTGGTTAAATCGCACTCAGGCCTGAATGTTGCCAACTGTTGTTTTCCCATTCTCGCCTCAAACTCTTTCTCGAGTCCTGCAACCCTTTCCATATCTTCCAGCCCGACAGGCCATTTGCCTATGGATCTTATTGGTGGTGATGCCTGCTCTAAGGCCTTCTTCTTCTCTACGAAAACCTGTGACATAGGCTTATTCTACCCGGCTTGATTAATAGGCCCCATCATATCAACTTCCATGGGATGGGTCACTATCATGCTTTTCATTTTGGCATTTCCACTCTTGTCAGCTATGTTGTCAGCCACTGCGACCAGACAACTAGTATCCTATGAAGGCATTTCCTTTATGTTGATGCCCTCTTGCTTGGCAAGCTTCTTATTTTGAGCCTGTATGAGCCTCTGTAGCCTCCTCTTTTGACTCTTAGACATAGCCGACTGACTTGACGGTCCTGAAAAACCAGGTCATGTCATCTGAGTGTTTTGAGATAGTTGCCCCCTAAGGTAATCCTCATTCCAGAAGGGTGGATTGTGACTTTTGAACTTATATTTTCTAACCCATTTCTGCTTTCATAATTCGGGATAGCAGGCCATAGCGAAATTTCTTATCCATCGATCCACTGTTACATTGGACGAGGGTTTCCTGGTCCTGACAGAATTGAACCCTCCACCGACAGACTTGTTACTTCCTACTGATTCTCTGACTGGCTCTTCAAGTCAACCTCCAGTGTTATTTTGTCTAGGTCTTGTCTAATACGTAGGTTGTTGACGACTACCTGTGTGCCTGTTGACAGTATGCATATCACTTCTGTGCATACTGTTAGACCCAGCATGGCTGCTCGGGTGCAAGAACCTACCTTGACTATTACCGTCACGAGACACAGTTCTGTCTTATGGGTGATATGATGGCGTTTTCTGCCCCCTTGCCTTCTTGGCAGCAACATCGTCATAAAATCCTTCACATTTTGGGTAAACTTTGAAAATACCACCATATTTCTTGCGTGTCATGAAGTCGACAAGCGGTTCCCCTGACTTTGGAAAGATATCAAATGAATCTGTCAGGTCCATCTGAATATTCTGTTCAGCTCTTATATTGACCATGCCTATTCCCATAGGGACTTGGCGGTCAATTTTGTTAACTTCAGGACCGAATGGTTCTGTATCAATCTTCATGTATCGTTTCTTGTTTGAAAACTTTAATCTTTCTTCTGTCAAACCTTTCTGAATGATGTCCCTGAAATGCATACAGTCGTTAGTTACATGACCAAAATTATTATGAAACTTACAATACTTCCAATCTTTTATTTCATGGGCTTTCAATAGCCTATGATCATCTGACAATTTTAACTGCTTATCTTTAAGAAATATGTCAAATATTTGGTCGGCTTTGGTCACGTCAAATGTATACACTTTCTTATTGATGAAAGGAATCCTTTCTCTGGCCCTTGCAGGCCTCAAGGCTTGACATGTAAAAGGGGGACTAGTTTTCAATTCAACATAGTCTACCTCATATTCTTCAGAATTATTTCCCTCTTTGTCAGAATCACTACATCCGACAAAATTAATCTTTTCTCTTTTGAGGAATTTCCTCTGCTTGAAAACCTTCTCGGCCTTCAGTTGTTCAATTTGTCGGACTTTGTCACCCAACTGGGCAAGATCAATTAGGTGTTGGTTGATCAATTTCTTCCTAATATAATAATCTAATCCCCCGGCAGCAATCTTTACTATCTCTGCCTCAGGGATAGGGGTGAAGCAACAACTCCTCATCTGACGGAATCGGGCAAGGTAATCATCAACAGACTCGTTATTCATTCTTTTAATACCGAATAAGTCTGTCAACCCAATTTTTAAATCACCCCTAAAGAATTGATCATGAAAGCTCCTCTCTAATTGATTCCAGGAATGTATGGAATTAGGTCTCAGAGTTGAAAACCAAGAAAAAGCATTCTTAGTTAATGAACTAGGAAAGAACTTCATTTTTATTCCTTACTCTAAATCCAAATCTCGTAATTCGATCGTATATCGGGCAATGTGCTCGATGGTTGATTCTCCACTTTCCCTCGAGAATTTTGACAATTTGGGTATTTTGTATCCTCGAGGCATTTCTTCCTGTTGGACCCAGTCAGGAAATGCCGATACAAAAAATGGCTGATTGGCATAGCCTATGTTAAAACCAAACCTATTCAATGCTTGTTCGACAACTTGGTTAACATTCTGGTTTAGAACATTTTGACGAAGCGCTCCAAGAGCACCCTGGTTTATGACAAAGTCTTCATCTTCCTCTGGTTGTAGAATGTGTACATTTCCACGTCTCAAAGGGACTCGACGATGGGGCTGTGGCCGCTCGTCATCTTGTTCAGATCCATCAAGTTGGATAACTTGTGGTTGTTCATCCTGTGGTTGATTATTCTGACCGTGGTTGACATTCCTATTGACATTTCTATTGGGATTTCTATTGACATTTTGGTTATCGTCTGGGGCTAACACACTCAAGGCTCTATTTAACCTACGTATCTCATTTGCCAATGTCATGCATGCATTATTTGTGTTTTCCATTAATGGCGTAATCACTGTACCCATTTGCTGAGTAAATGTATTCGCCATGTCAAAGTTACTAGAATCAATTTGTTGTCGATCATTGGCTAATGTAGCCTGACAGACCAACAATATTTTGCGGGGGTTGTCTAAGTGGGGATACTTGTGGTCTTACTATTGGATGCTCTTGTCGAGTATGGGTCATCACCACTGACCCTGTTATCCCATTAGCTTGACTGGGGATTTGCCCCCCAGTCGACGGTCCTGCCTGTCCAAATGTATGGGTGGCCATCGTTACTCCATTTGGATATGGTATGTATGCAAATGGGGTATTTGGGTTGACAGTGGTGGAACCATAAGGAATCCTATACATAGGTTGTGGCAGAGGTTGTGTAGTCCCTCTTGGGTTTGAATTCACAACACTCCGTGGAGACAATCTGGTAGTTGGCGGATTTATTTGTTGTAAAACTGGGGACGTTGGTGACGGGAGTGTTCCTTGGCCAACTTCGTCAAATCTATTGATAACTTGAGCATAGGAAACGCCTCTTCCCGCCACTAAACTATTAGTGCTATTATTTTCTGCATTAGTAGCGTTAGCCATGGTTGCAGGAATATTGTCAACTGGTGCAACAGTGGTTACAGGGTTAGCATCCACCATTGACACAGCGGCGTTAGTGCTGACTATGCCTGCATTACTCACACTAATATTCACAGAGTTTTAGGAATTAGATGACGTTTGAATCACTCTCCCATTGCGTAGACACATAAAATAATTTGTGACACTATACAAGTTACTCTAAACTCGTCCCACCGGGTGTGCCAATTTGTTAAGGTGGTTTTTTGGTTTGTTGACCAAAATTCCTTCGTGACAAATAATTGAAGATCAAACGAGTGTGGGACCTACGAGTTATGCGGTAATCTCGTCAGAAATGTGCTATTTTTGAAAGCAATGTCTGTCAAGTACATATTTGACAATTTTAGTCAAATTGGGAATTACTGGCAAAGAGTGCTAAGACAAGTATATGAATTTGAAAAATGGTGTACAGATTATCAATAATGAACCTTGACAATGAAACTGCTTGTATTTGAAAATGGAAATTTGAAATTTAAAAGAAGAATGTATTCTTCACGTAGAAAATAACTACCTGATTGAACTAAGTTTACAATGAAGAGAAACACAAGTTTTAAAAAGAAAGTTAAGCAAAATAGGATCTAAGAACAAAAAATTCAAAAGAAAGGTTGAAAAAAGCAAGATCTAAACAATACTACTTGCGGAAAGTAAAAGAACTTAGATGAATAACTTGAAAGAAACACTGGAAATAATTAAGAACAAGTATAGAACTTGAAGAATACAACCAGTATCAAGTAACCGACCTTTATTACATTGTAATAACTAGTATTTATAGGCAAATAAAATAACTACCTAGTAGTAACTTCCTATCTATATGATAGCCATGTATCTTGGCAGTTCTCTAAATTTCAAATTTAAACTGCTTGTCGAACAACTCTAATAACTGTTCAATCCGCTCCGCGTCAACTTGATTGTCTTCGATGGTCTGGCTGCTTGACAGCTTATCTTGCTAATGCCTTGTCGGTCTTAAGGACTTAGCCATTTTCACACTTCTCTGTACGTTTGACAACTCTTCTTAATACTTTGTCAAAAAGTTTGATTGTCAATTTATCCTTTTTATCGATCAGTATTTTCTTGTCAACTAAATATTTTCAATACTTAAAAAACATTAGTCATTGCTCTGATTCCTTCGTCAGCCTGTTGAAATGCATCCGTCAATGATCAGAAATTTCACCCCTAACAATATTATATTCAATCATCATTATTTCATGCAAACTAACGCTATTTTCTCTATTTCCTTTACAACTGAACAAGTCAACTTTAATTCAAATCAAAATCAACAATTACCAAGTGTCAAGTATCAACCACAATATCCATATAATTTAAGGCTCGAGCATTTCTCAGCCTCCATGATTACCATTATTAGCAAACTATAAAATATTGCACAATAACACTTGAAATGTGAAAAAGTACAGAAGAAAAAGAAAAGAATGTAATGTTGTAGTGCCATGGTTTTTGGAATAAACAAGAATTGTTAACAACAAAAAATAGAAGCTTTATAACTCAGAGCAAAGTTGTGCAATCCTACCCCTGTACAATAAAACATACAACCAGCCCCAAAAAATGTAAATTCCATATCCCACAAAAATTAGTTTACTCCCCAAATTAAAAACCTCAGCAGCATTAAATACCAGGATTTTAAAAACCGGACCGGACCGGCCGGTCCGACCGGTTTAACCGGGAACCGGGACCATGGCCGGTCCGGTCAGCAGGGAAAATCGGCCCTGTGGTAAACCGGTGCAAAAACCGAAAAACCGGTTCAAAATCGGTAAAACCGGTCATAACCGGTAGTGAACCGGCCTGAACCGGTTTCCTTAAAAAAAAATAATATAAAAGGATTTGGATCATCCTAGCCAAAACCCAATTCTTTTGTTTTCTAACATATGTGGGCTGGTTGTAGATTTTGGGTTGGTTTTCCCTATGAAGATGATTTTAACATATATCTTTATATTTATTTAGTTTAATTTCAAAATAAAAAAAAATTGTGCTTAATAATTTTAGTTGTTATGTTGTTTTTTTGTTTAATATTGTTACAAATATTATATTAAAAATTAAAATAATATTATTTAATTATAACCGGTTCAACCACGGTTCAACCTCGATTGGACCATTGAACCTCGAACCGCTGCCTTCACCGATTCGATGGCCGGTCCGATTTTGTAAACCTTGTTAAATACTTGATGCAGAATCCTTTGTCAAACCAAATTCATATACCAGAAAACTGAAACCTGGGGGCACCCTAATATATATAAATAAATAAAAAAAACAGCTACCCTAATGTTTATTTCCTATCACATAATCAAGTCAATGCACATGAATGTAACAGGATAGACATCTATGCCATGAACCACATATATCAAGGAAAACCATGGCCATAGTGGTGGTGGTGGCCATGCCGGATGAGGTTGAGGATACAGAGAAGATCGATGGTTAGCATGGCACACATACACAAGGTAGCCCCGACATGCTCCAACCCAAGCCCAACAATGATCAGGGACTCGACAACCAAGACAAGAACTTTAATGAGGCGCCTTTTTCCAAATGTCTCAAAGGCTTGAATACAAGAAGAGAAACGAAGAGAACACATTGTAGACCAAAAGCTATTAGCAAAAATTGACAAGGATCAGCGATATGGGTTTCAAAAAGTTGGGTTTTGGTGAAAAACAAATAGGCTAGGAAGAAACAAATGTGGCTAACAAAAATATTGAAGACTCGATCTGGGGTGAGAAAAGAAACGATCTTGTGAATGAACCATTGGTGCAATAATGTTGAATCGCTACGGGCAACCAGGTGCGACGGGGCTTTGCAAAAAGTGATGCTTGCAGCTGCAGAGGAGGAGTTGGGAGCAGAATGAAACAGAGGAGTAGAACTTGTCATCATGGTGAAGTGAAGAAGACAAGAGAAGAACAAGATTGGCGAGTCTGTACTCCAAGCTGCTTCTGGTATAATCAATTTTGGAAGTAAAATTGTGTCATCAAACGTATAACGAAACACCTCTTTTTTTAACAGAATCACGTTTGACAGGTGATAGAATTCAATTGGGTTTGTATGAAGCTAAGTATTTATTTTGAAGCTTAATTTATTGCTGGATGTGGGTAGAAAGGACAAGTTTTTATGCTCATGTTTGGTGTCTAAATGGAAAAAATAAAAGGTGACCTAGTATACATCATGAAAGGTCTCATTAAAATGGTTAGTTTGGGTGCTTAAAAATGATGTAATGTTTACCACGGAAATTCCTAGTGACTAGTATCTGCTGCTACTTATTTCTTTCACACAAGTTATGGGTTGGGGAAAGGTGCACCACCCGATTTTACACCACCCACTACACCACCCATATGTGGTAAATTTTGGACCAATTAAATTGCCATGTGGGTTTGGTCAAAATTTCAAACTTTCTAGTTGTATTATACTGTAGTCAAACTATATGAATATAGTATATTGTGGTATATGTACTCTTTATATTCGTAAATTTAACCTATATTAAAATAATGTTTTTTGATTAAAAAAACTGATTATATTGTAAAATAATATTTTAATATGAATTAAAATAATGTTCGTTGTCAATAATATTTTACAACATAATCAGTTTTTTTAATCAAAAACATTATTTTAATATGAGTTAAATTTGCAAATACAAAATACACATATATTATACTACGATATACTGTATTCATATAGTTTGACTACAGTATAATACAACTAGTAAGTTTGAAATTTTGACCAACCAATGTGGCAATTTGATTGGCCCAAAATTTGCCACATGGGTGGTGTAGTGGGTGGTGTAAAATGTGGGTAGTGCACCATAGCACAACCCGACAAGTTATATAGCATACAAGATCAGGGTTGGGCTATGGTGCACCACCCACATTTTACACCACCCACTACACCACCCATATGGCAAATTTTGGGCCAATCAAATTGCCACATAGGTTGGTCAAAATTTCAAACTTTCTAGTTGTATTATACTGTAGTCAAACTATATGAATACAGTATATTGTAGTATAGTATATGTACTCTTTGTATTCGCAAATTTAACTCATATTAAAATAATGTTTTTTAATTAAAAAAACTGATTCTATTGCAAAATATTATTGAAAACGAACATTATTTTAATTCATATTAAAATATTATTTTGAAATATAATCAGTTTTTTTAATAAAAATATTATTTTAATATGAATTAAATTTGCGAATACAAAGAGTACATATACTATACTACAATATATTGTATTCATATATTTGACTCCAGTAGAAATACAACTATAAAGTTTGAAATTTTGACCAAACCCATGTAACAATTTGATTGGTCCAAAATTTGCCACATATTGATAGTGTAATGGGTGGTACAAAATATGGATGGTGTTTCTTAGTCCAACCCCATGTTTGGTGTCTAAATGGAAAAAATAAAAGGTGACCTAGTATACATCATGAAAGGTCTCATTAAAATGGTTAGTTTGGGTGCTTAAAAATGATGTAATGTTTACCATGGAAATTCCTAATGACTAGTATCTGCTGCTACTTATTTCTTTCACACAAGTTATGGGTTGGGCTAAGGTGCACCACCCATATTTTACACCACCCACTACACCATCCATATGTGGTAAATTTTGGACCAATTAAATTGTCATATGGGTTTGGTCAAAATTTCAAACTTTCTAGTTGTATTATACTGTAGTCAAACTATATGAATATAGTATATTGTGGTATAGTATATGTACTCTTTGTATTCGTAAATTTAACCTATATTAAAATAATGTTTTATGATTAAAAAACTGATTATATTGTAAAATAATATTTTAATATGAATTAAAATAATGTTCGTTGTCAATAATATTTTACAATATAATCATTTTTTTTTAATCAAAAACATTATTTTAATATGAGTTAAATTTGCAAATACAAAATACACATAAATTATACTACGATATACTGTATTCATATAGTTCAACTACAGTATAATACAACTAGTAAGTTTGAAATTTTGACCAACCTATGTGGCAATTTGATTGGCCCAAAATTTGCCACATGGGTGGTGTAGTGGGTGGTGTAAAATGTAGGTAGTGCACCATAGCACAACCCGACAAGTTATATAGCATACAAGATCAGGGTTGGGCTATGGTGCACCACCCACATTTTACACCACCCACTACACCACCCATATGGCAAATTTTGGGCCAATCAAATTGCCACATAGGTTGGTCAAAATTTCAAACTTTCTAGTTGTATTATACTGTAGTCAAACTATATGAATACAGTATATTGTAGTATAGTATATGTACTCTTTGCAAATTTAACTCATATTAAAATAATGTTTTTTGATTAAAAAAAACTGATTATATTGCAAAATATTATTGACAACGAACATTATTTTATTTTAAAATATTATTTTGCATTATAATCAGTTTTTTTTAATAAAAAACACTATTTTAATATGTGTTAAATTTGTCAATACAAAGAGTACATATACTATACTACAATATATTGTATTCATGTAGTTGACTACAGTTGAAATACAACTAGAAAGTTTGAAATTTTGACCAAATCCATGTGATAATTTGATTTGTCCAAAATTTACCACATATAGATGGTGTAGTGGGTGGTACAAAATATGAATGGTGTATCTTAGCCCAACCCACAATATCAAAGTATTATTTTGATACACATCCACAAAAAGGATAGCAAACCTCTAGATTAGATCTAATGCACATCTTAAAAAGGTTCATTAACAACATACAAGAATAATATACAATGAGTTGTAAACTCAAATTCTTTTGTTTTTTTTTTATTTTTTCTTTTAACAAGACTAATGAACCCACGACTTTATAATTATCCATAAAAATAATATTCTTGTATGATATCACCTACTTACACCTCATTTAAGTAACGTACCAATTTGAGTCCCAAAAAAAAACAGTTAGTGCTATTGTGACATACTTTGGTGACACCGGGATAACATACGGCACTCAGGTGTTATTGTAGCGTTCTTTTTTTTTTTTACAAATTTTGAATTTTTAAAAAAAAGTAATTTTGTTTTTAAATTTTGACTTTTTAAAAAAAAAAGGTTATTTCTCAGAAAAACTCATTAACCAGATATTTTTACCTGATTATTCAGATATTTGCACATACTTAACCAAAAAACCTATTAACCAGATAATGAACTAAATTAACGAGAGATTTGTACCTAATTAACCAGATATTTGCACATAATTCACCAAAAAAGTTATTTCTCAAAAAAACCCATTAATCAGATAATGAACTAAATTAACCAGATATTTATACCTGATTAACCAGATATTTGCACATACTTAACCAAAAAATCCATTAACCAGATAATGAACTGAATTAACCAGATATTTGTACCTGATTAACCATATATTTGCACATACTTTACCAAAAATTTTATTTATTAAAAAAACTAAATATTTTTTTAAAAAAAAGAACAAAATTTTTTTTTTTTTTTTAAAAAATTATAAAAAAAGGGTATGCTATAGTGCCGCACCGTATGTTATCGCGTACGTGTGTCACCAAAGTGTCCTACAAAAACATTTCTCCAAAAAAAAAGTAACGTACCAATTGATAATATAAGTACAGAAACGTTTTTTCTGACTCCGCGTTTGACAACTATACGGGATATTGAACAGTAATTTGGGTTTATTTTAAAAAAACTTTTTTAAAAATATTTATTTTTTTAGTACTAACATTTTTTGTTAATTAGGTGAAAATATTTGATTAATCACGTGTAAATATTTGGTTAATTCAGTTCATTATATGATTAATGGGTCATCCTGAAACTTACAATCATTTTTCACAACCATGTAAATATTTGGTTAGTCACGTGCAAATATTTGGGCAATTCAGTTGATTATATGGTTAATGGGTCATCATGAAACTTACAATCATTTTCCACAATCATGTAAATATTTGGTTAATCACGTTCAAATATTTGGTTAATTCAGTTCATTATATGGTTAATGGGTTATCCTGAAGCTAGATGACCGATTAACCAAATATTTGCACGTGATTGACCAAATAACCAAGTTTTTAAAATTTAAATATTTTAAAAAAAATTCAAAAATACAATGTTCATGCACTATTCACGTAGTGCTCATGCACTGTTCATATACTGTTCATTTCGACAATGCCACTACACATGGTCAAAATTACAAAATTGCCACTCCCCCACTGCATACATACGAGTTGTCCAGTATGTTGTCCCTTTAACCACACTCATATAAGTATTAGTGTCTGTAATATAAAAGTTATGTAGAAAAATAATAGACAAATATGAAAATTTCTTTATTATAACTTGCATTTGAGGGAGCAAAATATTTGTATTTTATGAATTGCTAAGAGATTAGAAATTTTTTAGGGTGGCATGATCCCATATTCATTCAATGATGCCTTTTGGCTAGGTATATCAACATAGATATAACATATAGCTTTTTGGGTTGGGCGAAGGTGCACCACCCACTACACCATCCATATGTGATAAATTTTGGATCAATCAAATTGTCACATGGGTTTGGTCAAAATTTCAAATTTTCTAGTTGTATTATACTGCAGTCAAACTATATGAATACAGTATATTGTAGCATAGTATATGTACTCTTTGTATTCACAAATTTAACCCATATTAAAATAAATTTTTTTGATTAGAAAACTGATTATATTGTAAAATAATATTTTAATATGAATTAAAATAATGTTCGTTGTCAATAATATTTTGTACTATAATCAGTTTTTTTTAATCGAAAAACATTATTTTAATATGAGTTAAATTTGTAAATACAAAAGCCCATATATTATACTACAATATATTGTATTCATATAGTTTGACTACAGTATAATACAACTAGAAAGTTTAAAATTTTGACCAACCTATCTGCCAATTTGATTGGCCCAAAATTTGTCACATGAATGATGTAGTGGATGGTATAAAATATGGGTAATGCACCATAGCACAACATCAAACATGAGCATAAAAACTTGTCCTTTCTTCCCACATCCAGCAATAAAGTAAGCTTCAAAATAAATATTTAGCTTCATACAAACCCAATTGAATTCTATCACAAAAAAATAAATGTTACAAGAACAAACAAAGTTTATAATACTCACCATAGTTTATAATATTTGTCAACTTCAGTTTATTTATAAATACTCACCATCAAATCAAAGACAAAAACAAAACTAAACAACTATTAAAACACTGACCTCTCTGTCTTGCTTCTTGTCTTGTCTCTGTCACCGACTCGCCAATCTTGTTCTTGTCTTGTCTTCTTCACTTCACCATGATGACAAGTTCTACTCCTCTGTTTCATTCTGCTCCCAACTCCTCCTCTGAAACTGCAAGCATCACTTTTTGCAAAGCCCTGTCGCACCTGGTTGCCCGTTGCGATTCAACGTTATTGCAGCAATGGTTCATTCACAAGATCGTTTCTTTTCTCACCCCAGATCGAGTCTTTAATATTTTTGTTAGCCACATTTGTTTCTTCCTAGCCTATTTGTTTTTCACCAAAACCCAACTTTATGAAACCCATATCGCTGATCCTTATCAATTTTTGCTAATAGCTTTTGGTCTACGATGTGTTCTCTTCGTTTCTCTTCTTGTAATCAAGCCTTTGAGACATTTGGAAAAAGGTGCCTCATTAAAGTTCTTGTCTTGGTTGTCGAGTCCCTGATCATTGTTGGGCTTGGGTTGGAGCATGTCGGGGCTACCTTGTGTATGTGTGCCATGCTAACCATCGATCTTCTCTGAATCCTCAACCTCATATGGCATGGCCACCACCACCACTATGGCCATGGTTTTCCTTGATATATGTGGTTCATGGCATAGATGTCTATCCTGTTACATTCATGTGCATTGACTTGATTATGTGATAGGAAATAAACATTAGGGTAGCTGTTATATATATATATTAGGGTGCCCCAAGTTTCAGTTTTCTGGTATATGAATTTGGTTTGACAAAGGATTCTGCATCAAGTGTTTAATGCTACTGCGGTTTTTTAATTTGGGGAGTAAGCTAATTTTTGTGGGATATGGAATTTGCATTTTTGGGGGCTGGTTGTATGTTTTATTGTACAGGGGTAGGATTGCACAACTTTGCTGAGTTATAAAGCTTCTATTTTTTGTTGTTAACAATTCTTGTTTATTCCAAAAAACATGGCACTACAACATTACATTCTTTTCTTTTTCTTCTGTACTTTTTCACGTTTTCAAGTGTTATTGTGCAATATTTTCTAGTTTGCTAATAATGGTAATCATGGAGGCTGAGAAATGCTCGAGCCTTAAATTATATGGACATTGTGGTTGATACTTGACACTTGGTAACTGTTGATCTTGATTTGAATTGAAGTTGGCTTGTTCAGTTGTAAAGGAAATAGAGAAAATAGCGTTAGTTTGAATGAAATAATGATGATTGAATATAATATTGTTAGGGGTGAAATTTCTGATCATTGATGGATGCTGACAAATGAATCAGAGTAATGACTATTTTTAAGTATTGAAAATATTTAGTTGACAAGAAAATACTGGTTGATAGAAAGGATAAATTGACAATCAAGCTTTTTGACAAAGTATTAAGAAGAGTTGTCAAACGTACAGAGAAATGTAAAAATGGCTAAGTCCTTAAGACCGACAAGGCATTAGCAAGATAAACTGTCAAGCAGCCAGACCATCGAAGACAATCAAGTTGACGCGGAGCGGTTCAAGAAATTGAACAGTTAACAGAGTTGTTTGACAAACAGTTTAAATTTGAAATTTTACTACTTCAGAAAAAGGGCTTCAATAGCGTTTTTTTTTTTGGCCTTTAGTAGCGCTTCAAAGCGCTATCTATTCACCTGCTACTGAAGGTGAGAGAGATTCAATAGCGCTTAAAAAAGCACTACTGAAAGTAGGAATAGGTAGCGCTTTCTTGAGAAAGCGCTGTCTAAAGTTGGTAATAAATGATCTATTACATACTTTAGACAGCGCTTTCTCAAGGAAGCGTTGTCCTAAGTTTGCAATAGATAACGCTTTCTCAAGGAAGCGCTATCTATTTGTCAGTGCTACTGAAAGTAGGAATAGGTAGCGCTTCCTTGAGAAAGCGCTGTCTAAAGTTCGTAATAAGGCATAACTTTAGACAGCGTTTTTTCAAGAAAACGCTACCTATTCTCCCCTATTTTTTTTATAATTATTTACATTGTTTTTCTATATTTCTCACATGCACTCAGCAAAACTAAGACATTAAACAGTTTATCCATCCCATTGCACTTAACAAAACTCAACAAACCATACATTTACATACAAAAGTTTAAATACAATATTTTTTTTTTGGATAAGCTAAAAGTATATTGATTAAAGGGTACAAGGGGTACCCCAACCCGTATACAATAATAACCCAACAACACTAGCAGTTTCTGCGGCAATAGTCAATCCCCTATGCCAGTCTAAACCAAGTTTGAATACAAAGCTCAATATATATAGTTTGAATTAATTTCAAGAATCAGTGATAGCTAGAGACACTTCCTCAAATCCCATATCTGTTTTGCCTTTGTGTAACAATGGAAAGAAGTCTTGAAACCCCTCGAGTCCAGATATCATATTCCCTTTGACTTCTACATTCAAGCTCCACAATCCCTCTTGATTCTGTCTTCAATCCAAAATACTCTCTTTTTTCACCATCATCAAACAGATGCCTTCCTAGCCATGCTGGTAAATTCGTGCACACCTCCAACACAATGTCTGCAAATTTAAGAGCACAAGTTATGAGTTGTTTTCAAATTTTATGGTCATGAAGCCTCTACACAAGCAAAATAAAGTCATGAAGCTAATGCCAACTTACTCTTTTTCTTTTTAGCAAGGGTTCCTGCAACATGTTTGCTTTTCATTTTCAGCATCACCTGAAAATGTTTTTAAGCATTTTGATGAGTGCACAAGTATCCTTTTCCATCTAATTAATATGAATCTTTGCAAAAAAAATTACCTGGCCTGATCGATGTATATAGACAAAGACTATTTTCCAGTGAAGATCACCTACAGCATTAACCAAAATGGATGCAATTGAGAGAGAAGATTCATAGTTAGTGCTAATATGTAACTGTATTTGATTTTGACATTAGTACATTACCTTTACGGGTTCGTTTGAGCAATTCACTTTCCCTAGCAAGGTAGAAAATTTTCACCATCAACAATCTCCCCACTATCACTAGTGCTAGAATTACTGTTATTGCCTTTACCACATAGTCCAATCCCTATGCCTCTCTCTAGTGGTGTCACTGTACTAATATTCCAGACCTCCTTTAATGCTCTTGCTTTCAAGGTTGTTACTCCTCTTAGAGATGCATACATAAAAGAACCATATCCCTCAAGTGGCAACATAAGGAAACACAAATTACAAAACATGACTATTACTAATTTACTAAGTCTAATGTTATCCTTATAGTACTGAGGGACTGATCAACAGTGAAACTATATATCCTAATTGATTCTAAACTGTTGAAACAACTTACAAAGATGGTTAAGAGCATTAGCTTAAATAGTTTCTTCTCTATAAGGAAAATTATTCAGTGTTATATGACATGAGTGCTTAATGAATGTATAAACTCTACCAGTGGCAGCTGCAGCTGTAAGAGTCGTGATATCATCATCAGAGTGGACATTGACAGCAGAGCTAACCACAGAAGCAAGGTGTTCTCTTTCAGCTCCCATTGCTTCAGTAGCTTCAACACACTGTGCAGCAACTAATGTGGCTGCAAAAGCCACAGCCATGTCTGTCTTGGCCATCTTCTCATCCGTACTGGTTGCAGATGCTGCTGCTGTGATGGCTGCAACAGCAGATGCCACTGCAGCCACAGAAATAGGAAACCTGGTTGGCATTCTACATTCCTTTGGACATTAATTCCTCAATTGCAGCCAGCCTAATTTTTTGTCCTCGGAACTGAAGTTGTGCAGACTGAAAAAAGAGCCAAATTCACATATCAACGCAATCACAAATTCCAAATTAATGAATCTTTCCATAACAATTAACTCACCAACACTAAAGGAGATTTAAGGGAAACTTGTTCATTAGAAAGATGTCATCCACATCAGCAAAGACACAAATAAACAAATAGGTTTGTTGATTCCACGTTTCGAATGTTTTATATTACAACATATTTTTTGTTGATATTTGAAAATTTAAATGTCCACTTCTGCCATAAATTGAAACTGTGAACAAATTATATCGTAAAAGTTCCTGCATGAGATGCAATTATGATTAAAGAAATATGTGTTGTGATACTCTTACTGACCTCATCTTGACTATCTCCACTGAAAGATGCCCCATCACAGTACCGCAATTTGACTCTATTCCAATTGAAGAAATCTGTGCACAAATGATTATGTTCAGAAAAATGACAAAACACAGACTTGAGTATACATATGTTGCAGCCTCCAGGAGTGCAAAGTTTAAATTGACTAAGAGTAACAAAATGTAGGCATGAGTAGGGTAAAGGTGAAGACCAGGGTTTTCTTCAGCTTTATTGCTCAATATTCCTGTGAATGGTATTTGATTTTCCATGTAATTTGAGGAACCATGACTGGTAGCTTTTCTATAGACACAGTTTCTAATTGTATTACACCATCCTCCTCCCTGCAGGTCAAAAAGTATTAACAATAGGCAATAGCAAGACCAGAAGCTCGTATAGCAGCATAGCCTGTCTTCTTAATATAGGCCAATTATTACAGGCTAGAACAACGAGCAACACTTTAGAAACTGTTAAACCTTGAAAGTATTGGTATTGAGACTCATCATGAAAATACTTGGACATTCTTTTACATACCTCCAAATGGATAAGCCAACTGTTTGAACCAGATCCAAATCCACGATCCAAATGGTAACCAGGCAATGTTCCATCCAAACAAACTGACATTTTAGGACAAAAAGTATAAAATTAAATTGCCAGATTTGAAACCAACTAACAATCTCCTCAAATTTGAATTATGGTTAGGGGGTAACAAGAAAATAATTTGGTGGAGAAAAGTAAAGCAATCCTAGCAAATAATAAGGCAAAATGGAAAAGGAGGTCAAAGGATCAAGCTCTCAAATATTAAAGGAGAAACAAGATATGGGGGCGAGGTACAAAATGTGGCATTTTGTGTAATAGAACAAAGGGTATATTAATATGTAAGACTCTCATCTAAAGAAAGTGATCCACTGAATCGATGCTTGCTTACAATCCTCAACAAAGAATGCAATGTGAAGTATTGAGTACCAATCACAAAAAAACATAGAATGTAGTTTTCAGAAATAAAAGAAGCAATTTAACTGAGAGAGAGAGGGAGGGAGAAAGAAACCAACTCCTGTACAAGCAGCTCCTTCAATAAGAGTGAGGTCGACCATGAGAGGTTGTTAGGGTGAGGAGGAAGCCTTTGTTGAGACCAAGACAGCATCATTTTCAAAGAAGGAAAGCACAGAGAGTGTGTCAGATCCAGAGGAAGTAACCCCAGAAACTAAACATGCAAATGCAAATCCAATGGCTATCAAAACCAACTTCATTGTGGTCATGTTTGTGATAATGTTCAAGTTTCAACAACTAAAACTATAACAAACTACCACTGCTGAGTCTTTCTGTTGCCTTGTCTTTGCTTTAAATTAGTACCATTCATCGTTATTCTTCTCTTGTGGAGGGAGGAAAGGAAGCCTGGCTTATCTTACTGCTAAAAGCCTAAGCCCAGAAACATACAACAGTAATGCTTTTTTAAAAGTAAAGCAAGTAAGGAACTGATAGATATAACATAGTGATTAAGGAACTAAAGGAAGTAAGACAATCAAAACCGAAATAGATCATTCACAAAATGCTCATCCAATCCAAAACTTCAACAATAGTAATACATCACATTTGTTGCTCGTACAGAAAAAGAGGCAGCAAGATGGGGAATTTAGTCAAAAGAAAAATTCCTAGAAGACAAATAACAATTGTTTACAGTGACAAGTAGAATATGAACTAGCGCCTTTGTTTGGGAAGCTAAGTATTAAGAGGAGGGAAAGTGAAATAAACGGAAAAAACTATGAACAAATTAATTTCATTCATCTACCTTTGTTTCCCTCGTCAATTTTTTCCCCAAACAAGAGAAAAGATAAAACCGTTATTCAATAAGAATTTCATTCAGATTTCAGTTCCAGATCGAAGTAACTGCTAAGATAGCAGAAAATTTAGCTATAATCTCACAGAAATGAATATATTGTTAAGTGTTAAAAGAACACTTAATTTTTTTCATACTTGATAATGAAGCAGTGTGCCGTAATTGGTAGGTCCCAATCAACTATGTCACTGTGTGCCTGCAGGAACCAGATTTTACAGTTAGTTGGCAATTTGATATCAAATCACAATTACAAGCTACTTGAGGCACTTTTCAGGTCGTATTCACGTCCTTCGAAATCCATTTTTTTTTTTAATTAGCAATACTCAAATTTAACCAGAAATTGATAAAACCGATAATTACAGATGAAATTATGCGTAACCTAGAAATTTTATGACTAAGCATGTCCGTTGCAATAGATTCTCTAGAACTGTTCGGATGAAAGCTTATTCAGTGCAATTGGATCAGATGTGATTGAAAAATAAAAAATAAATAAAGAAGAAGGAAGTGAAGGTACTGAGAGAGCATTAGGGGCCGAGTGAGGTAGGGTGAGAAAGCGCTCTGACACTGGTGGAATTAATGGTGAGGCACGATGTGATTGTGGCCGCTGAAACTGCAGTATGGAGTGGCAGCATCGATTGAAGTTGGGGGAGAATCCTGTTCCTCTCGGTTAAGGAGGACCTTTGAGTAGAAGTGGATTTAGTGAAGCCTGATCACAAGAAAGAAGAAGGACCAACTCTGGATTTAATACACGCAAGGGATGTGTTTGTTCTTAGCGCCATTCTGCTGCACACCGAAGCCATTCTCCACACCTTCACACCAACAACCGTAACCGCTGCCGCCACGTCCACCGCCGCGAGATCTCTCCAAAGCATCAACATCTGGGACGGTGAGAACGTGACGCGGCGACGAGCAGAGCAGTTATGGTTCGCGGTGGTGCTCCAAGGGTCGTGCGGCGGTTCTGCATGTGGGGGTACGGTGAGGAGGAGAGGAGAATGGGAGGCGGTGGTGGTCTCGAATGCTAACAGTGGTAGACGAACGGGCTCGACTGGGTTACGACACAAGGGAGACGAGAGTGGTGGTGGTAGACGAACGGCGGCAGTGGTAGCTTAGGTGGTGGTGGTAGACGAGAGTGGTGAGGGTTTGGAGAAATAGGGTGGGAGGGAAAGAAGAGTCCTCGAGAGATGAAGTCCCGCAAATTTTCGAGAGTGGGAGGGACAGTGTGCGTGGGAGGGAAATATTTATTTTTAGGGTAAGGAATAGTAACTCTATCTTAGGTTATGAATAGATAGAGCTTTCTCAAAAAAGTGCTATCTATTCATCACAAATAGATAGCGCTTCCTCAAACAAGCGCTATATATTCCTACCTATCAACTTTTAATAGCGCTTCCTTGGAGAAGTGTTGTCTTAGGTTATATCTAAAATAGCGTTTCTTCAAGGAAGCGTTACTAAATGTCTTCCGCCTCTCTTTTAATAGCATTTCGGTTAGAAACGTTATTAAAGGTGCGCTATTAAAACCCTTTTCTGTAGTAGTGTTTAGAGAACTGTCAAGATACATGGCTATCATTTAGATAGGAAGTTACTACTAGGTAGTTATTTTATTTGCCTATAAATACTAGTTATTATAATGTAATAAAGGTCGGTTACTTGATACATATCCTACACATATCGACCACACAACAGATTGACGGATAACATTCAAGTATTCCCTCCACCCATCTTATTTCAATTCAATATGAAAACCCAGTGAAATACTGGTTGTATTCTTCAAGTTCTCTACTTGTTCTTAATTATTTCCAGTGTTTCTTTCAAGTTATTCATCTAAGTTCTTTTAATTTCCGCAAGTAGTATTATTTAGATCTTGCTTTTTTCAACCTTCCTTTTGAATTTTTTGTTCTTAAATCCTACTTTGCTTAAATTTATTTTTAAAACTTGTGTTTCTATTCATTGTAAACTTAGTTCAATCGGGTAGTTATTTTCTACGTGAAGAATACATTATTCTTTTAAATTTCAAATTTCTCTTTTCAAATACAAGCAGTTTCATTGTCAAGGTTCATTATTGATAATCTGTACACCATTTTTCAAATTCATATACTTGTCTTAACACTCTTTGCCAGGAATTCCCAATTTGACTAAAATTGTCAAATATGTACTTAACAGACATTGCTTTCAAAAATAGCACATTTCTGACGAGATTACCGCATAACTCGTAGGTCCCACACTCGTTTGATCTTCAATTATTTGTCACGAAGGAATTTTGGTCAACAAACCAAAAAACCACCTTAACAAATTGGCACACCCGGTGGGACGAGTTTAGACTAACTCGTATAGTGTCACAAATTATTGTATGCTTCTACGCAGTGGGAGAGTGATTCAAACGTCATCTAATTCCTAAAACTCTGAATATTAGTGCGAGTAATGCAGGTGTAGTCATCACTAACGCCACTGTGTCAACGGTGGATGCTAACCCTGTAACCACTGTTGCACCAGTTGACAATATTCCTGCAACCATGGCTAACGCTACTAATGCAAAAAATAATAGCACTAATAGTTTAGTGGCGGGAAGAGGCGTTTCCTATGATCAAGTTATCAATAGATTTGACGAAGTTGGCCAAGGAAGACTCCCTTCACCAACGTCCCCAGTTTTGCAACAAATAATCCGCCAACTACCAGATTGTCTCTACGGAGTGTTGTGAATTCAAACCCAAGAGGGACTACACAACCTCACACAACCTATGTATGGAATGCCTTATGGTTCGACCACTGTCAACCGAAATACCCCATTTGCATACATATCATATCCAAATGAAATAACGACAGCCGCCCATACATCTGGACAGGCAGGACCGTCGACTGGGGGGAAAATCCCCAGTCAAGCGAATCGGATAACAGGGTCAGTGGTGATGACCCATACTCGACAAGAGCGTCCAGTAGTAAGGCCACAAGTATCCCCACTTAGACAACCCCCGCAAAATATTGTTGGTCTGTCAGAGGCTACATTAGCCAATGATCGACAACAAATTGATTCTAGTAACTTTGACATGGTGAATACATTTACTCAGCAAATGGGTACAGTGATTACTCCATTAATGGAAAACACAAATAATGCATGCATGACATTGGCAAATGAGATACGTAGGTTAAATAGAGCCTTGGGTGTGTTAGCCCCAGACGATAACTAAAATGCCAATAGAAATCCCAATAGAAATGTCAATAGGAATGTCAACCACGGTCAGAATAATCAACCACAGGATGAACAACCACAAGTTATCCAACTTGATGGATCTGAACATGATTACGAGCGGCCACAGCCCCATCGTCGAGTCCCTTTGAGACGTGGAAATGTACACATTCTACAACCAGAGGAAGATGAAGACTTTGTCATAAACCAGGGTGCTCTTGGAGCGCTTCGTCAAAATGTTCTAAACCAGAATGTTAACCAAGTTGTCGAACAAGCATTGAATAGGTTTGGTTTTAACATAGGTTATGACAATCAGCCATTTTTTGTATCGGCATTTCCTGACTGGGTCCAACAGGAAGAAATGCCTCGAGGATACAAAATACCCAAATTGTCAAAATTCTCGGGGGAAAGTGGAGAATCAACCATCGAGCACATTGCCCGATATACGATCGAATTAGGAGATTTGGCTTTAGAGGAAGCGGTAAAAATGAAGTTCTTTCCTAGTTCATTAACTAAGAATGCTTTTTCTTGGTTTTCAACTCTGAGACCTAATTCCATACATTCCTGGAATCAATTAGAGAGGAGCTTTCGTGATCAATTATTTAGGGGTGATTTAAAAATTGGGTTGACGGACTTATTCGGTATTAAAAGAATGAATAACGAGTCTGTTAATGATTACCTTGCCCGATTCCGTCAGATGAGGAGTCATTGCTTCACCTTTATCCCTGAGGCAGAGATAGTAAAGATTGCTACCGGGGGATTAGATTATTATATTAGGAAGAAATTGATCAACCAACACCTAATTGATCTTGCCCAGTTGGATGACAATGTCCGACAAATTGAACAACTGAGGGCCGAGAAGGTTTTCAAGCAGAGGAAATTCCTCAAAAGAGAAAAGATTAATTTTGTCGGATGTAGTGATTCTGACGAAGAGGGAAATAATTCTGAAGAATATGAGGTAGACTATGTTGAATTGAAAACTAGTCCCCCTTATACATGTCAAGCCTTGAGGCCTTCAAGGGCCAGAGAAAGGATTCCTTTCATCAATAAGAAAGTGTATACATTTGACGTGACCAAAGGCGACCAAATATTTTACATATTGCTTAAAGATAAGCAGTTAAAATTGTCGGATGATCATAGGCTATTGAAATCCCATGAAATAAAAGATTGGAAGTATTGTAAGTTTCACAATACTTTTGGTCATGTAACTAACGACTGTATGCATTTCAGGGACATCATTCAGAAAGGTTTGACAGAATAAAGATTAAAGTTTTCAAACAAGAAACGAGACATGAAGATTGATACAGAACCATTCGGTCCTGAAGTTAACAAAACTGGCCGCCAAGTCCCTATGGGAATAGGCATGATCAATATAAGAGCTGAATAGAATATTCAGATGGACCTGACAGATTCATTTGATATCTTTCCAAATCCAGGGGAACCGCTTGTCGACTTTATGACACGCAAGAAATCTGATGGTATTTTCAAAGTTTGCCCAAAATGTGAAGGATTTTATGACGATGTTGCTGCCAAGAAGGTAAGGGGGCAGAAAACGCCATCATATCACCCACAAGACAGAACTGAGTCTCGTGATGGTAATAGTCAAGGCAGGTTCTTGCACCCGAGCAGCCATGCTGGGTCTAACAGTGTGCACAGAAGTGATATGCATACTGTCAACAGGCACACATGTAGTCGTCAGCAACCTACGTATCAGACAAGGCCTAGACAAAATAACTGGAGGTTGTCTTGAAGAGCCAGTCAGAGAATCAGTAGGAAGTAACAAGTCTGTCGGTGGAGGGTTCAATTCTGTCAGGACCTGGAAACCCTCGTCCAATGTAACAGTGGATCGATGGATAAGAAATTTCGCTATGGCCTGCTATCCTGAATTACGAAAGCAGAAATGGGTTAGAAAAAATAAGTTCAAAAGTCATAATCCACCCTTCTGGAATGAGGATTACCTTAGGGGGCAACTATCTCAAAACACTCAGATGACAAGACCTGGTTTTTCAGGACCGTCAAGTCAGTCGACTATGTCTAAGAGTCAAAAGAGGAGGCTACAGAGGCTCCGACGGGCTCAAAATAAGAAGATTGCCAAGCAAGAGGGCAACACCATAAAGGAAATGCCTTCACAGGATACTAGTTGTCTGGTTGTAGTGGCTGACAACATAGCTGACAAGAGTGGAAATGCCAAAATCAAAATCATGATAGTGACCCATCCCATGGAAGTTGATATGATGGGGCCTATTAATCAAGCCGGGCAGAATAAGCCTATGTCACAGGTTTTCGTAGAGAAGAAGAAGGCCTTAGAGCAAGCATCACCACCAATAAGATCCATAGGCAAATGGCCTGTCGAGCTGGCAGATATGGAAAGGGTTGCAGGACTCGAGAAAGAGTTTGAGGTGAGAATGGGATAACAACAGTTGGCAACATTCAGGCCTGAGTGCGATTTAACCAAAGAAGAATTGTCGTTCGATGTTGTCATCGAAGCACTGAAAGATCCAAATAATGACATAAACATCAATAAAGACATGGACGTGGATAGCCAGAATGAAGATCTAGCTAATATCATAGAGGCACTGGATAACTACGGCATAGGAATAGTCCGACCTCTGTCAGATAGGTCATGATCAGATGATGAGAATGATTTAAAAAGAAATCATCGCAGAATGGTTGGAGGTGCATTCTTGGATGATGATCCAGAGAATGAAATCATACTAGAACTAGGGATGGATAGGATTGGTTTCATTCATTCCAGCAGAATATGAGGTGTAACGCCCCCCCTTGGGGCATTACTTAAGTAACACGTGCGGAATTTAAATTAAAAGATAATTTGCTGGTGCTTTCGGAAAATAATTTATATAAGTATATAAGTGTCTGAAATTGGGTATAAAAATTTTGTCACGACTCCTAAGCCTTGATTGGCACACAGACTTACTATCATAGTATGGCAAGCCTATTCAATTTAAAGAATATACTTGAATAAAAGCTAGTATTTTATGAAATTTCGACAGAGTTTCCTCTGTAATTCGAACATCCCAGGTAAAAGAACACCTGCTAAAATAATTACATTTTCACTCCAGAATTTCAGTTACACCAAATCCAACCAGACAGCAATATATATAAAAATAACAGTCATAACCATAAGCTTTACAAGACCAAAAGGAAAAGTTTAAGTTTTCTTTCAAAATAACGCTCTCCGAGCCATAAACATTTCATTTTAAAATAAAGGCTCTCTGAGCCATACTCATACATACTTATCAAAATAATCTAAGTCTCAAACCCTAAGCTGGTCATTCTAAAAGTTATTCCTGAGAAGAACTCACGTGATCATTCCACAATCAAATACTTCATCAAGCAACTAGATCTAAGTCTCTGAGTGACTTAGGAAGACTCCTCTGCACATCTGTACTAAAATACCCAGGGTACAATAGAAAACACGAAGAAACCTGATATGTTTGTAAGGGTGAGATACCAACAAATGGATATATCACACAACAACCATATACATGATACATACATCACATAATCATATAAGCAGTTAAATCATGCATATACTCAATATATCGGTGTATATCAAAGGGCATCAAACCCGCACAGTCAATCTTTCGAAAATATGCGTGGCACTTCAATATCAGGCTCTAACTTAATCTCATGAGATATCAACACCGTTTTCCTGGAGAAGTATTAGAGTTGGTCAATCTCTAGCCCATCGGGCAGTTGCCTCCTTACCCTCATGCATAAGGTCTTAGGACGAGCAACGTCACATGTGCCTTTTCACTCGGTTTACATGGACAGACTCCCCAGATACCACCTTGTATCTGTTATATATCAAAAACACGTCTGCTCGGGGAAATGTACATGAGAAAATATTTTTATTTAAAAGGTTTTCTTTGTGTGTTCATTCTTTTCACTGTCGCAGCCCGAAGCTAACGACTTAAATCATCATTTCCCCATCACTTGAAAACTCAGAAGCATAGGACTCATAGTCCGAACGCTCAATCACAATGCCCAAGACCGTGGCCCGCGATCCAAGGGTTGTGGTCGTAGAAAACAACCTTCACCTTTAATCATGTTCATTACACGCGGTTAGAATACACAGTCCAACATAGCGCGATTAGGATCTAAGTCCATAACATCATAACCAGGACTCGTAGTCCCGAATTCACACTGATTCAAGATCACGTGCACATCACTGAATACTAGAGGCGACGTCTCGCGTACTAGATTCTCTTTCTTAAGTACTTATTTTTCGTTCAGTGAAAAACAAATTCAAAACCGAATCCTCGATAACCTATCCAGGTTATCGGAAAGTTTCTAAAATATTTAGGAAAAACCTTTTCTTTGAAAATCCTTTTATAAAGCATCTATGAAATTCTTTTATCTTTGAAATATTTCCCCCAATAGGATATTGCCAAATATTCTTGAAAGTTTTCACTTGAAGCCACATAGTTCGAAAAGGATTTTTCTTTTGTATAACAATAGTACACCAAAATCATTTCAACATTTTAAACAAGTACTTTAAGTTTAAAGAGCTTTTGGAAAAGAACACCAATCCCTTAATTTTCAAAGCTTATTAAGGTTTTTAATTCTTATTATGGTTGAGCACAGACGCACGTCTGGCTTAGCAAACTTTCAATCAACAACAGTATATATCATCAGTGCAAAGCTAATATCACAATTGAAAGCGATTCATCACATATATGCATTATATCATTTAGAACAAGTACAGATCAACATCAGATAATAGCACAACAGTTCAAGTACATTAGATAATCAAGTAAGCTCAATTAACATATAAATATCCAGTTAAACACATACACACATGCATACAGTTATTGAATATCCCTAGGCAAACTCCCCTTACCTTTGAAGACAAGTAAAGGATCCTCGTCTTAATACTCACATTAGCTCCAAGAGTGTAACTATCTACTCCATCAAGCAAACATAGCCGTGTCAAACATCTCAGAGAGGGAATCCAACAACGCGCAACAACCAAAAATCAAGAAATCAATTTCACATGATCAAACACACATTCTAACTTTATCTAAACACTTAATCCAATTACCAAACAAGGTTATTTTTAAAGAAAATCATGTTTGAAGCTCAATCTTCCCAATACCCTTTAAGGAAACTTTGTTTTGATTAAAAGATCATGAAAAGAACCTTGGGAAATCATCCATTTAGAGTCCTAATTGTACTAAATCATAATTAATTTCACAAAAACATACCCAAATTCAAATAAAATCAAATTGGGGTTTTAGGGCTCCTTATTAAAATTTAGGGAAAACTCAGAATAATGAAATTGGTTTAGGGAAACACAAATTCACAGTCCTAATTTCATAAAACAAGCTTAAATCTTAAGATTAAAAATCTGAAATCAGAGGGTTAGGGTTAGGGTTTCAAAAATCAATTTGGGGATTTACAAAAGAGAAGAGGTTAGAGGTAAAACTCTTACCCAAGGTGAAGAAGAGAGAACATGATGGTTGGATGGCCAACCGGCGCGCGGTGGCGGTGGCTGGCGGACGACGGGCGGCTTCACGAGAAGCATCCATGACCAAAAATGACGGTGAACCTCGAGAGAATGGAAGGAGGGAGGTTTAACACCACAAGACATGGCCGCACCACCATTACTAGCGGCGGAGGAGGAGCTTCTGCGGCGGCTAAGCGGCGTTACCGTGGTGGTGACCGCAACCCAAACGCGAACCAAGACAGATCCACACACGTACTCACCATCTCTCCCTCGACGCGATGACAGAACAAGCACCGGGGACGGCACCTACGACGGCGACCCACGGCTGGGTGGTGGCTGCAAGGCGCGCCGGATTATGAAAGAGGGAGGAGAAGAAGAAGAGAGAAGGAAGAAAGAAAGAAGGAAGAAAAGAGAAGAAGCAGAGAAGAAAAGGGAGAAAGAGAGATAGCGTCGAGTGAGTGAGAGAGAGAAAAGATAACTTTAGTTTTTATACTAATTATTTAGTAATAGGTACAAAATGAGTGATAAATATTAGGCCTAAAATAAACATGTTTTTACTTTTTAGAATCTGAAAATAAAGATTGATAAGGATATGTTTTCGAAATTCAAATTAGAGTAAAGATTAATAGTTGAATTGATCCACTAAGAAAATACTCAGTCCAAAATTTAATCTCCGATTAAGGTCAAACCAAAATATTTTTAACTCTAAAATTAAATAGAATAGGAATATGAAAATGTTTTTCTCTTAATCATATTATTTAAAATATTTTTCTGTACTGGTATAATAGTGACAATAACGTAAATTATTGTCTAGTAAACGTGCATTCACTGAAATAAGTCAGTGCTAACGCACCTAATAAAATAATTTGAAGATAGTAATTTAATTACTCAAACTAAACCACCTAACATAATAAACATAATCATCCAAATAAAATAATTAATCCTATGTGAAAAATCTAGGGTGTTACATTACTACCCCTCTTAAAAAAAAATTCGTCCTCGAAATTTCGTAGCTCAAAACTACACAGGATTTTGTAATCACACCTTAACCCTAAAATCTTACTTGGTATTCTCATCGCTTCATTCCTTTTATCTATAACTTTATAACAAGATCGATTCTTATACCATTTTATTTATCCTCGAGATTTTTCACTAACGCATTATCCCCACTACCTTCAATATTTCATCTTAGTCTATTACACTTTCAAGAACAAAAATCAACACTATCTTTACCATAACATCAATTAACCTTCTACTCAAGAGATGCAATCATAGTCTTAGTCCATTTAGGCTTAGTCTCCTCTTCTAATCAAATCAAATTAACACTTTTCAAGTCTCCAATCAAAACGTCATAACATTCCTGAGTTGCACATGATATACTTTGCGCCAAAAACCTAAGAAATTCAATCTCATTAAAATTGAATCTTACCACATCCAACATAGTCCGTTCTCTTCTTAATTCCTCTCGGATCTTTTACCTACTTCGATTTCATATCCTTCATTTGCTTCTCATTTTCAATTTGGTTCTCAAGCCCCGTTAGTTTCTCTGGTTTAAGAAATTTCCCATGCATCTACCTTATTGCCCAAAGAAAATACACAACTCCTAACAATTCCTTCATCTAAAGGCAGGGCTCCATCACTTATGCAAGGAAATGCTTGTATCGTATATGCCCTTATCTTATATATATGCAGTCGATAAAAGATATTATAAAATAGAGTTTCTCTAAGGCCATTGCCCCTAAGAGTTGCACCAAAACAAAGCCAAGAAATCTAGGTGGACACTCCCCAATGGCAAATCTTGGATTTAAAATGTCCTGTTTCCACTATGGATCATCAACCACATATTTACCAGAATAAGACCTCAAAGATTATAAACATTTCGCCATAGTCTATTACACTCGAAAGACACAATCCAAAACTTAAATATCTTCTTGCCTCAAAATTAGTCCGCTAGCAAAACTTCTTCAACACCTTATCCTCACTACGAATATCAAGTTCAGCTTTAACTCTATCACATATATCAACTTTCCACCCAAAGCACACAATCATAGTCTTAGTTTCCTTTGGACATATTTCACCACTCCAAATTATATCATAGTCATTTATTTCAATCTTAAAGAATACGATTACATTTCTCCATGCAACTACAACCAAAAGGAATCACTTCAGTTTGAATTATCCAAAACCCTAATTCTTAAACTTTTTTTTTAACAACTTAGTTTCACTCAAGAAATCCTCTTTACTACGTCCGTTCAGCTTAAGGGAAACTACCATATATATTTCTCCGTTAATCCTCGCACTCACTAAGTCAACATTAACCATAAACATTGATCACTACTCTAAATTCCTTTAATGATATATCTGCCTCGATCATGATAAGATCCATTGTGCTCATCTCACTCAATAATGTTGAACTTAAGGGTTCTCATAATACCATTCACATCTATACATTAACAAAGCTCCTATCAATTCTGGTTTATCCTACTATAGAGATGACAAAAACTTAGGTACCACACTATCTCCCAACTAACCTGCTAAGGATAGGTCACCTCATTCCTTATTCATCCCACTGAGGATGATCAATTGGACTTAGTCTCAACTTAGTCCTCAACACTTAAAGTAAATTCAACCGACACACGTTGATAAACTTCCGTTTTCCATCTGAAACAACACTTGAAGATACTCCATGAAGTCTGAACAATCCTTTGATACATTATTCGGCTCACTAACTCTGCTTGTGGATCTTAACTTGTAAGAAGATGTAGACTTCACCAGTCGATCAACGATCACTTGAATTCAAATAAGACTCATACAGGTCTTCAAAAAAAACTTATAACAAAGATTGAAGGAATGCCAACATCTCAACAAGGAAGGTCTCAATTGCACATCTTGATGTGGAGATATCCAACTCACGACTGATGAGATAGGTCACACATCGACGACATTTGGAAAATACGTAGAACTAAGATGATCAACGACGAAAAGTACGATCGAACCGCAATAAGACAAGACCTTGGTGATCATAAAAGAATTTCTCAAGAAAAGAAAATTTTTTCTTGATTTCACTTTCACATAAGCATAGAAAAGAATTTCATTAATTGAAGGACACAGGAACATCCAATATAGAAAAAGATCATTCCATCAGGTTCGTGGGTGTAAAAATGCATGATCAATACACATTTACAAACATGAATCTAATAAAGTTCATTCTTCCACAAGAATCTTCCAGCGGATTCAAAGAATCAAGAAGTGAATAATGTCTAATCCCAAAAGGATTAATCCTTATTCTTAATACAAAGAATCTACAAAATGATGACTTTCACCTCTACCAAAAAACTAGAAGTGACGAAACTAAGTTTCACCAAGAAACTTCTGCTATCACGAAATTATCTGGGTTATAACTCAAGAAATAGTCATAATCACTTCTCTCAACAAAATGTGAAAGTATCCAGACCAATGGATTCCGTTAAATAAATTCACTCAAATGTCTAATACATCGAGGATTATTTAGAAGTGTGAGTACGACTTCTCACAAACAAAGAAATGAATAACTGGAAATTAATGAATTAGCATAACTAATTCAGGAGTCCTGACAGATTTCAAATTAGAGTCAGAAAATACTTGTTCATAATTCATCCTTTACTTAGTTGTCAGGAATCCAGACGGTGGCACGAGCCTCCACACAACGTTGGTGCTTCACAAGGAAAACACTCGGTCTAACAAACGGTTCAGACCACCGACCTTTCAGTTGAATGAGTCATTTAACTCGTTTTAACTTCGTAGGCAACATCCTACACAAAGCGACAGAGATCTGACCGAATCCAGAAACTAGATCAATCAAAAATCAATGTCCTTTGCTAACCATAAACCTAGAATATTTCCAGGGAACACTCCCGGAAAAACCCTCTACACAAGCACCTTGTTTCGAATATCAGACACGATTCGCAGGGATAATCGAATGTCATATTCGAACCCAATTAACATTCAAGATCTATGGTATCCCAGGACATAAAGCCCTTGGAAAACCATCAAGAAACATATACTTGTGCGTCAACACACATTGCTTCAACAAGAAACAATTCAAACAAGAGCCAACCAGAGACCACACAACAAAACTTAACAGACCTATTCCCCAAAGATCCTGAAAGACTCGACCAGCTCTGATACCACCTTGTAATGCCCCCCCTTGGGGCATTACTTAAGTAACACGTGCGGAATTTAAATTAAAAGATAATTTGCTGGTGCTTTCGGAAAATAATTTATATAAGTATATAAGTGTCTGAAATTGAGTATAAAAATTTTGTCACGACTCCTAAGCCTTGATTGGCACACAGACTTACTATCATAGTATGGCAAGCCTATTTAATTTAAAGAATATACTTGAATAAAATCTAGTATTTTACGAAATTTCGACAGAGTCTCCTCTATAATTCGGACATCCCAGGTAAAAGAACACCTGCTAAAATAATTACATTTTCACCTGCAATTTAGATTACACCAAATCCAACCAGACATACAATAATATATATAAAAATAACAGTCATAACCATAAGCTTTACAAGACCAAAAGGAAAAGTTTAAGTTTTCTTTCAAAATAACGCTCTCCGAGCCATAAACATTTCATTTTAAAATAAAGGCTCTCTGAGCCATACTCATACATACTTATCAAAATAATCAAAGTCTCAAACCCTAAGCTGATCATTCTAAAAGTTATTCCTGAGAAGAACTCACGTGATCGTTCCACAATCAAATACTTCATCAAGCAACTAGATCTAAGTCTCTGAGTGACTTAGGAAGACTCCTCAGCACATCTGTACTAAAATACCCAGGGTACAATAGCAAACCAGAAGAAACCAGATATATTTGTAAGGGTGAGATACCGACAAATGGATATATCACACAACAACCATATACATGATACATACATCACTTAATCATATAAGCAGTTAAATCATGCATATACTCAATATATCAGTGTATATCAAAGGGCATCAAACCCGCACAGTCAATCTTTCGAAAATATGCATGGCACTTCAATATCAGGCTCTAACTTAATCTCATGAGATATCAACACCGTTTTCCTGGAGAAGTATTAGAGTTGGTCAATCTCTAGCCCATCGGGCAGTTGCCTCCTTACCCTCATGCATAAGGTCTCAGGACGAGCAACGTCACATGTGCCTCTTCACTCGGTTTACATGGACAGACTCCCCAGATACCACCTTGTATCTGTTATATATCAAAAGCATGTCTGCTCGGGGAAATGCACATGAGAAAATATTTTTATTTAAAAGGTTTTCTTTGTGTGTTCATTCTTTTCACTGTCCTAGCCCGAAGCTAACGACTTAAATCATCATTTCACCATCACTTGAAAACTCATAAGCATAGGACTCATAGTCCGAACGCTCAATCACAATGCCCAAGACCGTGGCCACAGTCAAGGGTTGTGGTCGTAGAAAACAACCTTCACCTTTAATCATGTTCATTACACGCGGTTAGAATACACAGTCCAACATAGCGCGATTAGGATCTAAGTCCATAACATCATAACCAGGACTCGTAGTCCCGAATTCACACTGATTCAAGATCACGTGCACATCACTGAATACTAGAGGCGACGTCTCGCGTACTAGATTCTCTTTCTTAAGTACTTATTTTTCTGTCAGGTGAAAAACAAATTCAAAACCGAATCCTCGATAACCTATCCAGGTTATCGGAAAGTTTCTAAAATATTTAGGAAAAACCTTTTCTTTGAAAATCCTTTTATAAAGCATCTATGAAATTCTTTTATCTTTGAAATATTTCCCCCAATAGGATATTGCCAAATATTCTTGAAAGTTTTCACTTGAAGCCACATAGTTCGAAAAGGATTTTTCTTTTGTATAACAATAGTACACCAAAATCATTTCAACATTTTAAACAAGTACTTTAAGTTTAAAGAGCTTTTGGAAAAGAACACCAATCCCTTAATTTTCAAAGCTTATTAAGGTTTTTAATTCTTATTATGGTTGAGCACAGACGCACGTCTGGCTTAGCAAACTTTCAATCAACAACAGTATATATCATCAGTGCAAAGCTAATATCACAGTTGAAAGCAGTTCATCACATATATGCATTATATCATTTAGAACAAGTACAGATCAACATCAGATAATAGCACAACAGTTCAAGTACATTAGATAATCAAGTAAGCTCAATTAACATATAAATATCCAGTTAAACACATACACACATGCATACAGTTATTGAATATCCCTAGGCAAACTCCCCTTACCTTTGAAGACAAGTAAAGGATCCTCGTCTTAATACTCACATTAGCTCCAAGAGTGTAACTATCTACTCCATCAAGCAAACATAGCCGTGTCAAACATCTCAGAGAGGGAATCCAACAACGCGCAACAATCAAAAATCAAGAAATCAATTTCACATGATCAAACACACATTCTAACTTTATCTAAACACTTAATCCAATTACCAAACAAGGTTATTTTTAAAGAAAATCATGTTTGAAGCTCACGCTTCCCAATACCCTTTAAGGAAACTTTGTTTTGATTAAAAGATCATGAAAAGAACCTTGGGAAATCATCCATTTAGAGTCCTAAAATTGTACTAAATCATAATTAATTTCACAAAAACATACCCAAATTCAAATAAAATCAAATTGGGGTTTTAGGGCTCCTTATTAAAATTTAGGGAAAACTCAGAATAATGAAATTGGTTTAGGGAAACACAAATTCACAGTCCTAATTTCATAAAACAAGCTTAAATCTTAAGATTAAAAATCTGAAATCAGAGGGTTAGGGTTAGGGTTTCAAAAATCAATTTGGGGATTTACAAAAGAGAAGAGGTTAGAGGTAAAACTCTTACCCAAGGTGAAGAAGAGAGAACATGATGGTTGGATGGCCAACCGCGCGGCGGCCGACGGTGCTTGGGGCGGCGGCGGCTTCACGAAGCATCCATGACCAAAAATGACGGTGAACCTCGAGAGAATTGAAGGAGGGAGGTTTAACACCACAAGACATGGCCGCACCACCATTACTAGCGGCGGAGGAGCTTGCTGCGGCGGCTAGCGGCGTTACCGTGGTGGTGACCGCAACCCAAACGCGAACCAAGACAGATCCACACACGTACTCACCATCTCTCCCTCGGACGCGACAGAAGCAGCGCCGGGACGGCACCTACGACGGCGACCCACGGCTGGGTGGTGGCTGCAAGGGGCGGCGCCGGATTATGAAAGAGGGAGGAGAAGAAGAAGAGAGAAGGAAGAAAGAAAGAAGGAAGAAAAGAGAAGAAGCAGAGAAGAAAAGGGAGAAAGAGAGATAGCGTCGAGTGAGTGAGAGAGAGAAAAGATAACTTTAGTTTTTATACTAATTATTTAGTAATAGGTACAAAATGAGTGATAAATATTAGGCCTAAAATAAACATGTTTTTTACTTTTTAGAATCTAAAAATAAAGATTGATAAGGATATGTTTTCGAAATTCAAATTAGAGTAAAGATTAATAGTTGAACTGATCCACTAAGAAAATACTCAGTCCAAAATTTAATCTCCGATTAAGGTCAAACCAAAATATTTTTAACTCTAAAATTAAATAGAATAGGAATATGAAAATGTTTTTCTCTTAATCATATTATTTAAAATATTTTTCTGTACTGGTATAATAGTGACAATAACGTAAATTATTGTCTAGTAAACGTGCATTCACTGAAATAAGTAAGTGCTAACGCACCTAATAAAATAATTTGAAGATAGTAATTTAATTACTCAAACTAAACCACCTAACATAATAAACATAATCATCCAAATAAAATAATTAATCCTATGTGAAAAATCTAGGGTGTTACATGAGGGATATCTCGAAGTTGATTTCTCTAACGGTGAAGATGTTGTCAACAATGATAGAGATCCAAGCGAGTTTTGGATGTATGTTGAAGAATACTTGGTCACTGTGTTTGATAATGTGGCCCAATTGGAGAAACCTACAGATGAGCAGAGGAACCATTTAAGGTCGTTGCATGTAAAGGCCATAATAGATGGAAACCTACCAATAGGGTTTTAATTGACGGAGGAGCTGCTGTGAATCTGATGCCTATAGCAATGTTTAAAAAGCTAGGGAAAGATCAGTCGGAATTAATTCCGACAGATATGGTCGTTACTGATTTCAGTGGAAAGACTTCTCCGTCAGATGGCGTCATTTTGTTGAATATGCAAGTTGGCACCGTCGAAAGGATGACACTGTTTGTGATAATTCCTGCCAAGTCAAGCTACAACCTATTACTTAGCAGGGATTAGATTCATGTTGTAGGAGCAATTCCGTCAACAGTGCATCAGAAAGTAATCTTGTGGAATGCACAGGATCAGGTGGAGATTGTTGAAGCAGATGATAGCGCTTGTTATGATCAGCAATTACATGTTGATTTCAAGGTATATTCACCAAACGTTAGACCTATAACTGCCAACGAAGGGGTCATTGACAAGGATACATTGGAAGCAAGTCTTCTCAGTCAATTTGGTGTTAAGATAAAGGAAGAGGCCGACAAATATCGGCCAAGTTCCGACAATGAGCCTTGAAATACAACTGAAAAGGTTGTCAGCCTATCTGGCCGAAAAAGAAGTACACACTTCAGAAAGTGTATTAGCAGATTGTATCATTGACGACGGCCCTTTGGGTTTTGAAAAGGGAGCCGAAGTTAAGCAAAATATGGAAGTGGAAGATCCCATGGAAGAAATAAACTTAGGTACGGAGGAAAAGAAAAGGCCTGTCTTTGTGAGTGCTTTTCTGCTCGAGGATTACAAACAAAAACTTGTCAGACTAATTGCAGAGTATAAAGATTGCTTCGCATAGGACTACGATGAAATGCCTGGTTTAAGCAGGGATCTTGTCGAACACCGGTTGCCACTCAGGGAGGATTGTAAACCTGTCAAGCAGGCAAGCAGAAGATTTGCCCCATGGGTGGTGCATAAAATCAAAGAAGAAGTAGAGAGACTGCTTAAAGCAAAGTTCATTCGAACAACCAGGTATGTCGATTGGCTTTCTAACGTAGTTCATGTTATTAAAAATAATGGCAAAATGAGGGTATGCATATATTTTAAAAATCTAAATACTGCTACCCCAAAAGATGAATATTCGATGCCAATAGCCGACATGCTTGTCGACTCAGCATCAGGAAATGAAATTTTAAGCTGTATGGATGGCCATGCAGGTTATAATCAAATCTTTATAGCCGAAGAAGATGTGTCAAAGACTGCCTTCAAGTGTCCAGGAGCAATTGGGACATATGAATGGATTGTCATGCCTTTTGGTTTAAAGAATACAGGAGCCACCTACCAGCGAGCAATGAATACTATTTTCCATGATGTGATTGGGAAATTTATAGAAGTATATATTGATGATATGGTTGTCAAATCAAAAACTAAAGATGATCACTTAGAGCACCTAAAGCAAGGGGTTGAAAGGATGATGAAACACAATCTCAAAATGAACCCGGAAAAGTGCAGCTTCGGGGTGTCGGCTGCCAAATTCTTGGGCTTTTTAGTTCATAAGAAGGGAATCGAGGTGTACAAAAATAAAGTCAAAGCAGTTATGGAAGTCGCAACACTGACAAATAAGAAAGAATTACAGTCCTTCCTAGGAAATGTTAACTTTCTACGGAGGTTTATATCAAATTTGTCAGGAAGAACAAGAGCATTTGCACCATTGGTCAAGTTAAAGCGGAACAGAGCTTTATGTGGGAATCTTGTCATCAAGAAGCTTTTGACCAGATCAAGCAATACTTAGTCAATCCACCGGTCATGATGTCTGCTATGCCTCGTTCACCGTTGAAGTTGTACATATCAGCATCTGAAGATACTATAGGATGTCTCTTGGCCCAAGATGACTATGACAATGTCGAAAGGGCTGTGTATTATCTAGCAGAGTTCTCAATGATGCTGAGAAAATATATAGTGCTATAGAGAAATTATGTCTAGCATTGTATTTTTCATGTACCAAACTCAAATATTATATGATGCCTTGTAATGTATTAGTAATTTCTAAGATTGATGTAATAAAATATATGTTGTCAAAACCAGTCCTTAATGGGCATATTGGTCAATGGACCATTGCTTTGTCGGAATATTATTTACAGCATGTGCCAGCCAAAGTTGTCAAAGGTCAGGCAGTTGCCGACTTCTTGGTAGAACATCCGGGATTGGATGTGCCAAAAATAAACTTTGTTAGTTTACAATCTTAGAAACTTTACTTTGATGGGTCAAGGCATCAAGGAGGTAGTGGAGTAGGAATCTTAATCGTGACTCCACAAGGAACTCCTACTAAGTTCATGTTTGAGCTTAAGTATCCATGTTCCAACAATGAAGCTGAGTATGAAGCTTTGATTGTTGGATTAGAGATACTAGTAGAAATGAAGGCACGTAATGTGCAGATATTTGGAGATTCCCAGTTGGTTATTAAATAGCTTACTCAAGAATACAAATATGTCAATTATAATTTGACAAAATATTGTATCATAACTGTAACACCCCGATTTTCGCTGCTTCGTGATATCGATAACAAATATATAAATATATATTTTTATCTGAGACTTAGAAAATGATTTTGGATAAACCAATGTCATTTCCTTGTTATACTTATTTTCATAAGTTACGGGGAAGTTTGTGGGTTGAAAATTCAGACGGAAACCGGTCTGTCGTTTTCTGTGTTTTCACTGACAGGTAAAGTTCTTGCTCGAGAAGACCTAATTTTAAGTTGTGAACGAGATGAAAAATGTTTTTATCGTATTTGCTACGATACTAGAAGTTTTGAAAAATTTGGTAAAAAAAATAAAATAATTTACGTTTTACGGGCGAAATACGTAATCGGGTAGACAACGGAGTGGATGTCGGAGTTTCCAAGAGCAGATGAAGAGTTTATCTTAGGAGTTTGAGATGATTCAAGGGGATGAATCACATTTCTAAGTTTAGAAGGTATTTCAGGGTTAAAGTGAAAATTTATGGATTTTACGCTTTAGTCCCTCGAACTTTCATTAATTACCCTTTTGTCCCTGAGTTAGTTTCTAAGTTTTTTCAAGTGAATTGGGCTAGAATCCTTGTTCCAAATCCATAGAGGACCGTGGCTTTGAGGCCCAACTTCCTTACCCATGACTTAAGTTTCATAAAACCCATTTGAAGCCATATAAGTTTCCTATCTTAAGCTTAATGCTTAAATCTTTTTGGTGGGCCCCACAAAGATGAATTCAAGCCCAAATTCCCTAGGCCCATGCGCAAGCCCAATATGGAGTGAAGGTTGCCCTCATCTTGGATGAGCAAAGAGCAAAGAACATTCTAGAATTGTCTACTACATTCCACACCATTCTACATTCTTCCACATTATTCTACTATTGTTTCAAATCTTCTTCAACAAGCTAGGTTTTCCTAAGATATTTATGACAAGAATTCAGCCAAAAGTCATCAAGATATGACCACATTTATTGTGGCAAAAAGTCATCATGACAATTTAATGACATTTTGCAAACTAGTCCTTAAACTTATGGAATCTTTGCAAAATGGTCCCTATGAGTTATTTGCACTTAAATCCTTTGAAAAGCCACCTCCTTTCTACTTGGTCCTCAAAAGTGGCGCAGCCCACATGTCTATAAATACCCTTCCTCATCTTTCACTTAGTTTCTAATGCCTTTTGTTCAAAAACCTAAAGTTCATAAGTCTTTGAATGTCAAGTTTGTGAAGGAAGTTCTTGGATCTTCACTTGTTTTTGATCTCCAAGAGGTGAATCCTATTCTTCTTCTCTAATCATGTCTATGTTCTTCAATAAATTTCTTCATTCAAGGTTTATTTCATAGTTGTTCTTCACTTTTAAGTTTCTAGATCTAGAACTTTGAAAATTCATAACTAATTCTAGAAAAATCCTTTTGACATGAAACCAATTGGTATGATCTTATAATCATCTCTATTTTCATCATCTAGAAGCATATGATCATGAGAAATTTCTTTCACTAATTTCTGGACTTGGCCGAAACCCTAGTTCTTGGAACTAGATGAGTTTTGTTCAAAGTTTTCCTTAATGATCTTGTTAATCAAAGTCTTAGTATGTATGTCTCATAAATCCAAGTTGGTTTATTAAACTAAGAACCCTAGCCCTATAAACATGTTAAGGCCGAATCTATGTATAAAAGAGTTAGGAAGCTTTGAGTTTTAAACTTAGTGGTTTAGTCACTAATCTATGATTTAGGTTAATTAAGGACCATTAATCTATGACTTAATCATGATTAGCAATTTTAAGGATTTTGAACCCTAAAAGTCAGCCCTAGGCCGAAACCTAATCCTCATGAATTAGGTATGTTGTGGTTTGATTTGATTGCAATTTGTTTGAAGGAATCAATCGGGTTGGTTTGACCTAAAGCCGACGGAGGGAACCGGATTAAATCGGGAGGTTGTTTGAAAACGTTAGTTGAGTCTTCAAGAGGTAAGGGGAGCTTACCTGAGGGATTTTCTCTATAACCATTTGCTTTTAGTGTGGCTTATATGATTTATATGTGGTTTGTGATTAGTTGTTTATGATGTGTTGATTTTGTGTATCGATGATTGATCTGCTCTGAATTATCTGCAGTAGTATATTATGTTGTTATGATGCATGATCTGCCTGGGGATATAATTATGATGATGTTGATGATGTTGTTGAATGTTGAATGTTGTTTGAGAGGCCTGACAGTGGTCAGTGCACAACCGATTAATGAGATAAAAGATTTAATAAGCTGTGAAAGTTATATTCAACGTTTTATGGGGAATGTTGGAATATAGTAGTAGAGGAAAATATGATTTTGGAAAAATAATGAGTTTTGAGAAATATTATTAGTTTAATGATTTATTAGTGTAAAAGAAGTTTATGAGTCACGGTGAGAGCGTAACCGTGAAATTTGTTTTTGTACTGCTGATTTTTACGCAAGAAATTATGAAATATTATAAAAAGTGATTTTGTGAAATTAATATTCGAAAAGACCTTATTTATTATATATGAAAGTTATTTTAGAAGAAATGTCAAAGTTTGACTTAAAGACGTTTTCTTTGAAAATGCTAAACGACGACAAGTTTCGAAATTATTTACGGTGAGAGTTTAAAAACAGCAGTACTTATGTTGAAAAGAGATTAAATTTGAAATGATTTATTAGAGTTGAAGTTTCAATAAAAAGAAGTTGTTGATGATTTGACGTTATTTTGGAAAAAAATGTGTTTCCAAAGGAAAAGTGGATTTTTT
This sequence comes from Sophora flavescens, assembly GCA_030762895.1. Lineage (NCBI taxonomy): Eukaryota > Viridiplantae > Streptophyta > Magnoliopsida > Fabales > Fabaceae > Sophora > Sophora flavescens. The sequence goes on from CM061066.1 coordinate 153,409,298, forward strand.
TTATGAATTGACGTTTTATAAACGAATTTCAAGTAGAAAGAATTTTCGGTAAATGAGTTTTACTTAATGATGTAAAAGAGATGAAAGAGGTAAAATGAAGTAACATATGTAAAATGATGAAAAAGATGTAGAAAGATGTAAAATGATGTAAAAAGATGTAAAAGGATGTAAAACGATGTAAAAGATGTAAAAGATGTAAAACGATGTAAAACGATGTAAAAGATGTAAAAGATGTAAAACGATGTAAAACGATGTAAAAGATGTAATATGATGTAAAAGATGTAAGACGATGTAAAAGATGAAAAAGATGTAATATGATGTGAAAGATGTAAAACGATGTAAAAAGATGTACAAAGATATAGAACTTAATAACCGAGACGTCGGGGTATTAAGGTTCGTTATGTTGTAAACTGGGTATCTATTTAAAGAAGTTAAAACGTTTTAAGTTGTTTTCTACTACCACGAACCTAAGACTGATTGCAAGGTCTAGGGGCTTCGTGATTGAGCACTCGGACTTTGAGGTCCTGTGTTGTTAATAAAAGATGTAAAGATGTTTTAAACGATGTTAAGTCATAGGTTTTTGAGAGCTTCCATGTTTTAACGATGATGCTTTTGAGAGCATTAGATGTTTAAAACGATGATGGGTTGTAAGCTTTTGAGAGCTTTGACAAATAAAGATATAGCACAAAGAAAAGTGTTGAGAACAAAATGTTTTCTTGCATGCATTTGGCAGACGTGCCATGATAAAACGAGGGATTACCTTGCGGCGTCAGGGTAGATCATACAAAGATGTTCTCATTGTGCCCAGGGTTTGGACAATGAGGCCCCATCTCCGAGTGTTATCACTGTGCCACGATGTTGGACAGTGTGCGATGGGCGTGCCTGTGGCTGTATGCCTGTGGCAATTGAGTCTGATCAACTCATCACGAGGTTTACGAGGTTGGAGATATCTCATGAGATTAGGTATGAATGTTTAGATGATGTATTGAAGTGTTCATGCATAGTTTTCCAACGTTGATGTTTGGGGTGTGAAACCCATTGATAAACGATGTGATATAAGATGAATTAGTACGTGGGGTGTGAAACCCATTGATAAACGATGTGATATAATATGAATGAGTACGTTGTTATAGACATGTATATGTGTATGTGCAATCTTTTGTGTTGTGCATTTAGTTATGGTGATGAATCCATATATTGGCGTCTCACCCTTACAACCATATCAGAATCGTACGAGGGGTATGATATCTACAAGGAGATGAAGGCTGTCTAGTTCGAGGCATGCTGTTCCTATTTTTAAGGGGTGTAGTGTTTGTTAGTTATGACCAGCGTAGGTACGATTATGTTATATTATGTTGTTAGAATTAAGCTGATGATGTTTTATGTGAGAAAACATATGAGGTAGTATAGTTAGAGAACTTATATACATTATGTATTTAAGTGGGACTTGATACGTTGTTGTGGTTATGAGGTTAAAATAAGGAGGAAAAGGAAAATTTTTATCACCATATTTTGAAAATATAAACGTTGAGAAAACATGATTTTCCGAAAGCAACCAGCAAATTAAGTTTTATTTCCGCAAACGCGTAGCCATGTGATGACCCGAGTTTAGGGTGTCGCATTAGTGGTATCAGAGCTGGTCGAGTCTTTCGGGAATGTTGGGAAATAGGTATGTTGTGTTGACGTTGTGTTTTATCTGAAGTGAGATGATGTTGTGTTTTCTCTGAAGTGAGACGATGTTGTGTTTTCTCTGAAGTGAGACGATGTTGTGTTTTCTCTGAAGTGAGACGACGTTGTGTTTTCTCTGAAGTGAGACGATGTTGTGTTTTTATGGAGCGAGACTTGTTTGAATTACTTCTTAGAAGTAATATGTGTTAATAAAGAAGTAGGGAATTACAGAAAAGTGTCTATGGTAGTTTTACCTAAGTTGAATGTGAACGGAAAAGAAAAGTTCTTGAGTAAAATTAAGTTGATAGAAAAGTTCGAGGATGAGGATATGCAATGAAGTTATTTTGAGGATGAGATGTGTGAGGTGATATCGAATTAGAGTGGTGAATTATAATCAAGAGGAACTAAGACTATGGTTAAATATTTTGAGTAGGGAGTTGATGTGTGGTGCTGTGAAGACATTGTTAGTATTAATGATAATATTCAGAGTTAGATGATTGGAATAAGGTTTATGGTGGAACCATGTTGATAAGAGAAGTGATTAAGTTTTGATTTTGTTTTTCGAGGGTGATAGGCTTTGATGCAATTTTGAGGATAGTACGGATATGTAGAAATGACGTAAGAATGAATTGTGTTATGGAATATGGAATAAGAGGAATGAAGTGATGTGAAGGGCAATGTAAAATCTTAAGTTTAAGATGAGATTACAGAATTCTGATTAGTTTCGAGTGACGAAATTTCGAGGACGAATTTTTTTTTTAGTGGGGTAGTAATGTAACACCCCGATTTTCGCTGCTTCGTGATATCGATAATAAATATATAAATATATATTTTTATCTGAGACTTAGAAAATGATTTTGGATAAACCAAGGTCATTTCCTTGTTATACTTATTTTCATAAGTTACGGGGAAGTTTGTGGGTTGAAAATTCAGACGGAAACCGGTCTGTCGTTTTCTGTGTTTTCACTGACAGTAAAAGTTTACTGCTCAGAAGACCTAATTTTAAGTTGTGAACGAGATGAAAAATGTTTTTATCGTATTTGCTACGATACTAGAAGTTTTGAAAAATTTGGTAAAAAAAATAAAATAATTTACGTTTTACGGGCGAAATACGTAATCGGGTAGACAACGGAGTGGATGTCGGAGTTTCCAAGAGCAGATGAAGAGTTTATCTTAGGAGTTTGAGATGATTCAAGGGGATGAATCACATTTCTAAGTTTAGAAGGTATTTCAGGGTTAAAGTGAAAATTTATGGATTTTACGCTTTAGTCCCTGAACTTTCTGTTAATTACCCTTTTGTCCCTGAGTTAGTTTCTAAGTTTTTTCAAGTGAATTGGGCTAGAATCCTTGTTCCAAATCCATAGAGGACCGTGGCTTTGAGGCCCAACTTCCTTACCCATGACTTAAGTTTCATAAAACCCATTTGAAGCCATATAAGTTTCCTATCTTAAGCTTAATGCTTAAATCTTTTTGGTGGGCCCCACAAAGATGAATTCAAGCCCAAATTCCCTAGGCCCATGCGCAAGCCCAATATGGAGTGAAGGTTGCCCTCATCTTGGATGAGCAAAGAGCAAAGAACATTCTAGAATTGTCTACTACATTCCACACCATTCTACATTCTTCCACATTATTCTACTATTGTTTCAAATCTTCTTCAACAAGCTAGGTTTTCCTAAGATATTTATGACAAGAATTCAGCCAAAAGTCATCAAGATATGACCACATTTATTGTGGCAAAAAGTCATCATGACAATTTAATGACATTTTGCAAACTAGTCCTTAAACTTATGGAATCTTTGCAAAATGGTCCCTATGAGTTATTTGCACTTAAATCCTTTGAAAAGCCACCTCCTTTCTACTTGGTCCTCAAAAGTGGCGCAGCCCACATGTCTATAAATACCCTTCCTCATCTTTCACTTAGTTTCTAATGCCTTTTGTTCAAAAACCTAAAGTTCATAAGTCTTTGAATGTCAAGTTTGTGAAGGAAGTTCTTGGATCTTCACTTGTTTTTGATCTCCAAGAGGTGAATCCTATTCTTCTTCTCTAATCATGTCTATGTTCTTCAATAAATTTCTTCATTCAAGGTTTATTTCATAGTTGTTCTTCACTTTTAAGTTTCTAGATCTAGAACTTTGAAAATTCATAACTAATTCTAGAAAAATCCTTTTGACATGAAACCAATTGGTATGATCTTATAATCATCTCTATTTTCATCATCTAGAAGCATATGATCATGAGAAATTTCTTTCACTAATTTCTGGACTTGGCCGAAACCCTAGTTCTTGGAACTAGATGAGTTTTGTTCAAAGTTTTCCTTAATGATCTTGTTAATCAAAGTCTTAGTATGTATGTCTCATAAATCCAAGTTGGTTTATTAAACTAAGAACCCTAGCCCTATAAACATGTTAAGGCCGAATCTATGTATAAAAGAGTTAGGAAGCTTTGAGTTTTAAACTTAGTGGTTTAGTCACTAATCTATGATTTAGGTTAATTAAGGACCATTAATCTATGACTTAATCATGATTAGCAATTTTAAGGATTTTGAACCCTAAAAGTCAGCCCTAGGCCGAAACCTAATCCTCATGAATTAGGTATGTTGTGGTTTGATTTGATTGCAATTTGTTTGAAGGAATCAATCGGGTTGGTTTGACCTAAAGCCGACGGAGGGAACCGGATTAAATCGGGAGGTTGTTTGAAAACGTTAGTTGAGTCTTCAAGAGGTAAGGGGAGCTTACCTGAGGGATTTTCTCTATAACCATTTGCTTTTAGTGTGGCTTATATGATTTATATGTGGTTTGTGATTAATTGTTTATGTTGTTTATGATGTGTTGATTTTGTGTATCGATGATTGATCTGCTCTGAATTATCTGCAGTAGTATATTTTGTTGTTATGATGCATGATCTGCCTGGGGATATAATTATGATGATGTTGATGATGTTGTTGAATGTTGAATGTTGTTTGAGAGGCCTGGCGATGGTGATCGCTGCACAACCGATTAATGAGATAAAAGATTTAATAAGCTGTGAAAGTTATATTCAACGTTTTATGGGGAATGTTGGAATATAGTAGTAGAGGAAAATATGATTTTGGAAAAATAATGAGTTTTGAGAAATATTATTAGTTTAATGATTTATTAGTGTAAAAGAAGTTTATGAGTCACGGTGAGAGCGTAACCGTGAAATTTGTTTTTGTACTGCTGATTTTTACGCAAGAAATTATGAAATATTATAAAAAGTGATTTTGTGAAATTAATATTCGAAAAGACCTTATTTATTATATATGAAAGTTATTTTAGAAGAAATGTCAAAGTTTGACTTAAAGACGTTTTCTTTGAAAATGCTAAACGACGACAAGTTTCGAAATTATTTACGGTGAGAGTTTAAAAACAAGAAGACTTATGTTGAAAAGAGATTAAATTTGAAATGATTTATTAGAGTTGAAGTTTCAATAAAAAGAAGTTGTTGATGATTTGACGTTATTTTGGAAAAAAATGTGTTTCCAAAGGAAAAGTGGATTTTTTTTATGAATTGACGTTTTATAAACGAATTTCAAGTAGAAAGAATTTTCGGTAAATGAGTTTTACTTAATGATGTAAAAGAGATGAAAGAGGTAAAATGAAGTAACATATGTAAAATGATGAAAAAGATGTAGAAAGATGTAAAATGATGTAAAAAGATGTAAAAGGATGTAAAACGATGTAAAAGATGTAAAAGATGTAAAACGATGTAAAACGATGTAAAAGATGTAATATGATGTAAAAGATGTAAGACGATGTAAAAGATGAAAAAGATGTAATATGATGTGAAAGATGTAAAACGATGTAAAAAGATGTACAAAGATATAGAACTTAATAACCGAGACGTCGGGGTATTAAGGTTCGTTATGTTGTAAACTGGGTATCTATTTAAAGAAGTTAAAACGTTTTAAGTTGTTTTCTACTACCACGAACCTAAGACTGATTGCAAGGTCTAGGGGCTTCGTGATTGAGCACTCGGACTTTGAGGTCCTGTGTTGTTAATAAAAGATGTAAAGATGTTTTAAACGATGTTAAGTCATAGGTTTTTGAGAGCTTCCATGTTTTAACGATGATGCTTTTGAGAGCATTAGATGTTTAAAACGATGATGGGTTGTAAGCTTTTGAGAGCTTTGACAAATAAAGATATAGCACAAAGAAAAGTGTTGAGAACAAAATGTTTTCTTGCATGCATTTGGCAGACGTGCCATGATAAAACGAGGGATTACCTTGCGGCGTCAGGGTAGATCATACAAAGATGTTCTCATTGTGCCCAGGGTTTGGACAATGAGGCCCCATCTCCGAGTGTTATCACTGTGCCACGATGTTGGACAGTGTGCGATGGGCGTGCCTGTGGCTGTATGCCTGTGGCAATTGAGTCTGATCAACTCATCACGAGGTTTACGAGGTTGGAGATATCTCATGAGATTAGGTATGAATGTTTAGATGATGTATTGAAGTGTTCATGCATAGTTTTCCAACGTTGATGTTTGGGGTGTGAAACCCATTGATAAACGATGTGATATAAGATGAATTAGTACGTGGGGTGTGAAACCCATTGATAAACGATGTGAAATAATATGAATGAGTACGTTGTTATAGACATGTATATGTGTATGTGCAATCTTTTGTGTTGTGCATTTAGTTATGGTGATGAATCCATATATTGGCGTCTCCCCCTTACAACCATATCAGAATCGTACGAGGGGTATGATATCTACAAGGAGATGAAGGCTGTCTAGTTCGAGGCATGCTGTTGCTATTTTTAAGGGGTGTAGTGTTTGTTAGTTATGACCAGCGTAGGTACGATTATGTTATATTATGTTGTTAGAATTAAGCTGATGATGTTTTATGTGAGAAAACATATGAGGTAGTATAGTTAGAGAACTTATATACATTATGTATTTAAGTGGGACTTGATACGTTGTTGTGGTTATGAGGTTAAAATAAGGAGGAAAAGGAAAATTTTTATCACCATATTTTGAAAATATAAACGTTGAGAAAACATGATTTTCCGAAAGCAACCAGCAAATTAAGTTTTATTTCCGCAAACGGGTAGCCATGTGATGACCCGAGTTTAGGGTGTCGCAATAACAAGTAAGTTAATGAGAAAATTAGATGACGTAATTGTCGAGTATATCCCCAGAGAACGGAATCAAGAGGCTAATGAGTTGGCTCAAATAGCTTCAGGGTACAAAATATCTCAAAAGACTTTGTCAGGGTTAATGGAGATTGGAGAATTATTATACCCGCTGGAAGAAAGAGATGTCTTGGTCAATGATGTAACTCTATCTAATGACTGGAGATTACCAATAATTAAATATTTGGAAAACCCAAGTCAGAATGCAGATAGAAAGATAAAATGTAAAGCATTGAATTATACTATGCAGGGTGAACTATTACATAGAAGGTATGCCGACGGAACTTTGCATAAGTGCCTAAGTGAGCAAGATGCTTATTTGTCTTTGTCAAAGGTCCATGAAGGCATATGTGCGGCCCACCAAGCAGGAGAGAAAATAAAATGGGTGCTCCGACGGAGTCTGTATTATTGGCCAACTATGGTTAGGGATTGCATTTTGTTTGCCAAGTCTTGTGAGCAATGTTAGAAATATGGCCACATACAGAATGTTCCGGCCAGCGAATTACATTCTATAGTCAAACCATGGCCATTCAGAGGATGGGCTTTGGATTTAATTGGCCAAATACACCCGTCTTCATCAAAAGGACATCAATTCATTTTGGTTGGGGTTGATTATTTTACCAAGTGGGTAGAAGCAGTTTGCCTCAAAGCAGCCACCCAACAAGATGTGATTGATTTTATTGAAAATCACATTGTATGTCGGTTTGGAATACCGTAAACCTTGACAACTGATCAGGGATTAGTTTTTACCGGAAAGAAAATCATAGAATATACCAACTCTAGATATATAAAGATGCTCACATCTACTTCGTACTATGCATAAGCTAATGGCCAAGTTGAGGCCATAAATAAGATTATTATTGGTCTTATTAAAAAGCATGTGGGTTGACAACCTAAGAACTAGCATAACACTCTTGACCAAATATTGTGGCATATAGGAATTCACCCAGACAATTGACGGGAACTTCACCGTACAAGTTAGTGTATGGACATGATCCTGTATTGCCTGTCGAAATCAATCTTCAATCAATTCTTATTCAAAGACAAGATGACTTACCTATCGACCAATATTGTGATGCAATGTTGGATGAATTGGACGAATTAAACGATGAAAGGTTGATTGCATTGGAAAACTTGATTCGATAGAAAGAAAGAATTACAAAATTCTACGAGAATCGAGTTAAGTTTAAATCATTCAAAGTAGATGACTTAGTGTGGTAAGTCATTTTGCCTATGGATAAAAGTTGTCGAGAGTATGGTAAGTGGTCACCAAAATGGGAAGGACCATTTAAAATTTCTAAAGTATTTTATGGAAATACGTATGCACTTGTCGATGTCAATACGAGCCTAGGAACTAATTCAATTAATGGCAAGTATTTGAAGAAATATCAACCGACAATGCTGTAAGTAAAGATTGACAACAAGTGAAAAGAAATGAGAATATTTTATTCACTGACTTGGCAATACAACCATACATTGTCAAAAGTACAAATTGTCAATCTAAATTATTCATTGTTTGTCAAGAGTACAAATGAGCAATCAAAGTTAACTTATTCCTAAAAATAACTAAGGGTCCGAAACTCTGATAAGATTGGCAGACTCTTCTCCTTCACTCTTCGACAACACAGCAGCGTAACCTAATTTGTTGAGGCTTCATTCCCATTTGATGAGGTTTCGTTTGCTTCATATCTCGAGGGCGTGCAGAATGTAAAGGAAAAATCTGTCACGAGCAGATCTCACCATCATTTAACCCAGAAGGTGGTGGTTGCTTATGGTGTAGTAAAGACAACACCAAGAGAGATAACCACCCTCCGAGAAGAAGATGATGGAAATTGAAACAGTTGCACTCATTCTGTTTCAAGTCTGCTCTAACCAGAGGTAGGTAGCAGTAGTCAACTCTAGTGGTTACGTTGGTTGCTGATCTCTACCGTGCCCTTTACGTTGGTTACTGATCTTCACTAGCAAGATGACCATCAAGACAAAGACCTTGAATCTGAGCATTAAAGGTTGTAAGGTCAGGCTCCCATGGAGGTAGTAAGAAAAATAAGGTCGTTGATGGGAACATATTTTATGTAAAATCAGTGTTTAATGGCACAAATGTTGTGAGAAGTAAGCCTTGCTATTTATAAGTGGTCTGCAGAGACAAGAAATTAAATGTAGCGGGTTTACAAATGTTTTGAAACTTACCACAAAATTAATTGTAAATTGATACAGGTAAGTTACGAAATTTATTGGAACCAACAAAAAAACTTAAATAAATGTGCTAGTAAACCAAGAGTCATTCTCATGAAATGGAGGACAAAATAAGTGTCGGAATCACAAAATTTGGTAGATAGAAAGAAGATTATAGCAAATCAATTTTTGTCTAAGCCAAAATCAAGAGACAACTGATCCCATGCAAAGGTAAGATCAGCCTTGTTGGCAACTGCAACATTATATTCAGGCTGTAGAGCACAAAGTTTTCCAACTACGGTTTCAACTCTTTGGCCGAGTTGAACAGATTTGTCATCAATGGCCTTGACTTTGTCTCTGCTTTTCTCCAGAGCCTTGTCAAATTTGGTGCACTGTCGGTCAATCAATTCAATCTCTGCCAATAACTTTTTTCGGTAGTCCAGGGGGGATTCTTTAGTCTGAGTTCCTGTCAAGATAAGATCAAGCTCTTTTTGTTTGGAGGCCTCTAAATCCTGGAACTTGGCTAGAATATTGTCATTAATCTTTTCCTCCTCTTCATAGGAAGGAATGACAGAAGACATTTTCTCTAATTTGTCAGAGAACTGCTCCCAAAATTGGTGGATTGAAAGGAAATGGGTGCGACTGGACAAAGGAAGATTGGAATGAAAGGGAGTAATTTCGTTAATCAGTTTTGACAACTCTTGTTGAATGTTGACATCAGAGAAAAGAACATTAAAGGAGTTTCCAAGAAGAGCTTCCAAGTCATGCATGAGATTGACGACTCGAGAGTCACTGAAGTCATGCTGGGTTGACAAAGAATTGGCAGAAAAAGTAGATTCTTTCCGACTGACTTCAGCCAGCATGTTGATCCAAGTGTTGAAATGAAGAGTTGGTTTGGGTTCGCGAAACTTAGTAGTTGGAGGCCTAATTGGAGGCGGAGGAAGGACGACAGGAATTGTTTCAGCCAGTAAGGCCTCCATATCAATATCTTCATATGGAATCTCAATCATGACAGCAGCTTCAACTGGCTCGTTAGCCGTAGCAGTTGAAGTCTGAAGAGTCGGTTTAGGTTGTTGAGATGTGGGGGCAGTTCCTGAGTGGATTTAGGGTCTAAAGAATCTTTTGTCAGAACTTCACCCTCGGGAGCCAACTGCTGACAATTTCCCGGATGGTCATTGAGTCCTCACCTCGAGAAGTTTTTTCCTAATAAAAGGGATAGGGTGAGACACAAATGTAATATATATGCAAAATGATAGGATGATGAAAAATATACCATATTGGAGTCTGAAGATACCAAATCAACATCCACGCCTGTTTCCTGTGCTTCGGCAGTAGGTTGGACAGTTTTCTTTTTGTCAAAAAATTAAAAAGAAATTTAGAGATTATGGATAAATCTATTTTAATCCGACAAACCAGTCATAAGGATTGAAGCTTTACCTTGGATTGATCAGAAGGGGAAATGTTGGATGAACCAGCAATGGTGTCTTTTGGTTTGGATGAGGTCTTGGCAGCACCAGAATCTGCTGAGATAGAAGAATTCCTGATAGATCTTGATTTCTTGGAAAGTGAATCAGAGACTGGAGTTTTTTCTTTTCTTTTTCTTGTCCTTTTTTTTGTCTTAGACACGGGAGATTTTGATCTTTTCTTGGCAGGCTTGGTCTTCGCAGGGATCAAATCTTCCTCCTCATTCATATCATCTTCAAACATCTCTCCTGCTGATATGACACCTTTAGATTTGCCAGGAAGAGGTTTGTCAAGAGGAGTAGCTGTCAAGGAAAACATGAATAAATGGATCATCAGTGAATAAGAGAAGAAAACTTTATACGTACTTGACAAATAAGTACCTGGGTTGTAAGTTAACATGCGCGAAAGGTATAAAAAGTCGTCATTCGGTTGAAGTAACAAACGGCGAAATGTAACTGGATTTGGTTTTTCAAAAGGATCAACGTAAGCACTTATGCTCTCTAGAAAAATGAAGTTACCTCCCTTCGTCGGCTTCCCTGGGTGTGAATCAGCTATACCAAAAGGAGCACAAGGAATAGGCACAGGATCAGGAAAAGGAGCTTTTAAACTATCAAAATATCCTTTGGTCATATTTGGAATTTCCTAATATTTGGCAAGTCTTTCGGATTCCTTATTATCATGCGTCCTTTTGGCTTTAGCTAAAACACTGTTGACATGACGAACAATATCATGTGGTCTCATAGGATTCCACTTGATTTTGTAAAATTTCTCAAAGGCTTGAATTTATTTCCGAAGTTCACCTTGAGTTTTTGATGCTGGATCTTGTTCCTGCACAGAAGAATCATCACCATTACCAGCAGCATCTGTAATACGACTCAAGAAGACTTTTAGACTTAGATGATAATTAGGGTAATAATCATCCCACCAGTCAAGAAAACTTTGAGTTGCTCCGTGGAAAGTAGAAAATGGGACAAGTTGTAAAGAGGCCCTGCGAGTTTTATCTTTGTCATTGATGGCCACGATATCTTCGTATGTTGGAACCTTGGCATTGATGAAGTGCTCATTCGGGTCTGATGAGTAAGGAGCAGGGATAGATTGACAGAATACAAGCCGACAGACAGTGGTATTGGGTAAATGAAGATAGATTCGATGGGTTTTAAAACCAGGACCATCGACAAAAATGACTCTTTGACAGAGAAAATTGGCCCAAATTGATTCGTTGGATTTAGATACAGTAGTACTCAGCCTAGTAAACCACTCTGGACCATACTTTCGATCGACAAAAGGGGTGAAATTGATTTTTGAAGAAGTCGACGAAAGAGAATGGAAAATTTTGAAATAGAATTTGAAATTGACAGTTTCATCTTTTGACAAAGACTCAAAAGAAACATAGCAAAGATAAGAACCATAAGTGTCTATTGACAATTTTGCAGGGGCTTTATAAGAGAGTCAACGCTCTAAGACAGCATGTAACCACAATTGGAGAAGCCAAAGAGGACCTCCTATGTTGGTTTTCTTTTTCCTAGATCTGACGGTGTCAACTAACATGCTCATACTATTATAGAGGTTGGCCTTTGACCTAATGCTTCTCTCTTACCGGTAGAGAGAAGATTGGCAAGAGGAACATAAGCTGCAATCAAAGTGGCAGATTTACTACAAAAGACATAAGCACATAACCAAAGGAATAAAAAGGCTACATGCTCAGTGTCTGTCACCGGTTCGTTTTCTTTACCTTTGAAATATGTGACATATTTAGAAAAAGAACATCTCAGGGCATAGACATCAATTTGTCTCTTGAGCTCGACACGGGTATGCATGGAAGGCCCATCCGGATGAAGTCCTGTAATGGCTGACATGTCGAAAAGGGTTGGGGCCATCATTCCATATGGGAAATGAAAATTGTTGGTAGTTTTATTCCATAAAAAGGCGGATGCCCCAATTAAAGAAAAGTCTACCAATTTAAGGTGACGAGAAAGTTGAATAAATTCAAAGATTCCAGCTTCTTTCCATACCTCACGTTTCTGGGCTTGGACACGATCAAGCCAACCAACGTAGGCATCAAATTTGGTAGCAGGGGGCATCTTAAAAATCCAATCGCCCTTTTTGAATGCATGAATAGGAAGTGAAGGTGAAGAGGCTAAGATAGCTTCATCAGGGTTATTGCAAGGAAAAGAACCCCGCAAATTATCAGGAATTTCGTTATGGGCAATGAGGGGACCTAAGAACGCAGCAGGTGGGTTCAGAGAAATGGAAGAGTCATGAACAGGATAAATTACCTTAGATTTTTGCCATAGCTCTGATTTATCCAAAAGTGGATCCTGAACCACCGCCCTAGGAGCAGCCACCGAGGATTGAGGTTCTGAAGCAGAAGTTTTGGAAGAAGTCGCCATGAGCACTAAGCGGAATAGTGAAGAATGAAGTAACTTTGTAAAAGAGAAATTTTTTCGCAAAAAAAAAAGAAGCGAGTAGAAGAAGAAGGAGACTGAGCGGTGATGTGATATAAATTTAAAGAAAGTGGGGGTTGGTGGTTCGATTTCCAAGACAGCTACAACGTTATGATTATCCCTATCAAGTAGGGATATGATTAAGTTGATAAGATTTGATTACTGAAGTTAAACCCAGAATTAAAAATCTATTGAGGATTTGAAAATTCAAATTTTGCTATTCTTTCGGACAAAGCCGTCGAAAAGCAAAACTTGGGGGGCATCTGTTAGGGGTGAAATTTTTTATTATTGACGGATGCATTTCGAGAGGCTGACGAAGGAATCAGAGTAATGACTAATATTTTCTAAGTATTGAAAATATTTAGTTGACAAGAAAATATTGGTCGACAGAAAGAATAAATTGAAAACCAAGCTTTTTGACAAAGTATTAAGAAGAGTTGTCAAACGTACAGAGAAGTGTGAAAATGACTAAGTCCTCAAGATTGACAAGGCATTAGCAAGATAAGTTGTCAAGCAGCCAGACCATCGAAGACAATCAAGTTGACGCGGAGCAGTTCAAGAAATTGAGCAGTTATCAGAGTTGTTTGACAAGCATTTTAAATTTGAAATTTAGAGAACTGTCAAGATACATGGCAGTCATTTAGATAGGAAGTTACTACTAGTTAGTTATTTTATTTGCCTATAAATACTAGCTATTACAATGTAATAAAGGTCGGTTACTTGATACATATCCTACATATCTCGATCACACAACAGATTGACGGATAACATTCAAGTATTCCCTCCACCCATCTTATTTCAATTCAATATGAAAACCCAGTGCAATATTGATTGTGTTCTTCAAGTTCTCTACTTGTTCTTAATTATTTCCAGTGTTTCTTTCAAGTTACTCGTCTAAGTTCTTTTACTTTCCGCGAGTAGTATTGTTTAGATCTTGCTTTCTTCAACCTTTCTTTTGAATTTTTTGTTCTTAGATCCTACTTTGCTTTATTTTCTTTTTAAAACTTATGTTTCTCTTCATTGTAAACTTAATTCAATCAGGTAGTTATTTTCTACGTGAAGAATACATTCTTCTTTTAAATTCAAATTTCCCTTTTCAAATAAGCAGTTTCATTGTCAAGGTTCATTATTGATAATCTGTACACCATTTTTCAAATTCATGTACTTGTCTTAGCACTCTTTGCCAGTAATTCCCAATTTGACTAAAATTATCAAATATGTACTTGGCAGACATTGCTTTCAAAAATAGCACATTTACCGAGATTCTTTGCATAACTCGTAGGTCCCACACTCGTTTGATCTTCAATTATTTGTCACAAAAGAATTTTGATCAACAAACCAAAAAACCACGTTAACAAATATATACTTGGCAGACATTGCTTTCAAAAATAAAACATTTCTAACGAGATTACTGCATAACTCGTAGGTCCCACACTCGTTTGATCTTCAATTATTTGTCACGAAAGAATTTTGGTCATAAACCAAAAAAACCACGTTAACAAATATACAACCAGTTGTTCTTTACATGCACAGGAAATTTTCTACCATTGATTTTGCTACTTCATCATCGGTTTCATTAATGCTTTCTCTTATTACGTATTTGTTTGTGTATCTCCACAAGTCATATGTTAATAGCCATAAATTAATAACATGCAGGTTCTGTCATACTGGATGAGTAGAGTATTGCTTTTGCAAGAAAAGCACACCATGGGCAAATGTAGAATCTCGGCAATGACAATGTTGCAGAATGTAGATACAGTTTATCTTTTTCCAGATTGATGAAAAATGTTTCATTGTAATTTGGCATAGGGTCATTTCATTTTAGAAGTTCATGTTGTACTGTAATTTGGCTTGAGGCCATTTGAATTTTGAACAATGGATATAATTTTTTTCCATATTGATGAGAAATGTTGTACTCCAATAAAAATTCTAGATTCATTGAACTAATAAACCAATAAAGGTGCAAAACTACTAAAATTCTCTAGGACTAGAAAACAAAGTTTAGAAATTGTAACAAAACAACAAATTAGAATATCTACATCGTGTTTGAATCCGCGACTTGATGTGTTGTGGAGGGTTTGTCATAGAGTGCTAGAATTATCTGATACAGTTCAGCTTTGGTTTGGTCATGCCTTCTTGTTGGAAAAATTGGTTGAAGCGCTATTTTTGTGGAGGTTGTTCATGGTCTTTAGTGTGCAGCTATATCTTATTTCATCCCACCTTTGAATGCTGTGTTGGACAAGTCTGTTACTTTTTATGTGCTGGTTTTGCTATCATTGCAGATTTTACAGTCATGAGTGGAGTTGGTATTGATTTACCTTCCAATTTCTATTCTCCTGCGAGTCTGATATACTGTTGGTTTGCACTTTGCCTACATGATTAATTCTTGTGGTGCGCTGATTTGATATTATGTAGAGGATTAGAGATCAATTAATTAGCTTCTTTTTTATTTTATCTTCAGGTCCATGCGGTGGCCCCTTTTGAATGTATGGATTCTGTTTGGATGTTTTTTTAGCTGGGCACAACTTGTGCTTAAGCCAGCTCTTCTTAAATAAAAGTATTTGGCTTTTCAAAAAAAAAATATTGAAGATAAAAAGGACCTGTACAAAAACTGAATGGGGCTGGTCAGTCCATAAAACAGAATATGGCGGATCAAATGGAAAATGATGATAGTGGAAAATATGGCGGATATAATTCGTTTTGCGGCTATGGCTACTGTCACAGAATCTGCCATGACATCATGCCATGGTGGCAACTTGACAACACTGCTTGAAATTGAACTGGCTAGTTAAAGAAGTTAAAATCTTGAAGAAATTTAACTAGCGAGGAAAATTAATGAATTTATGTTGTTGAGTCCCATGCATGAAAACAATTCTAATTGAAATCTTTTCGTTATGGAATCTCCTTTATTTATTTTTTTACGGTCAAATGGAATCTGCTTTGTAAAACGTCAACACACTAACTTCTAACAACTGAACCTACACTATCAACCAATAAGTTGAGGCAATGAATTTAGTAAGATATTTATTTACGGGAAGCATCTATGCTGCAACATCCTTCAGAATGGAACAGTGCCACTCACATGACATCCTCTTCACCAATTATTTAGCCATGTGAGCCTCTTGACGTTTCAAACTAGGGCTCGTTCTAGCGTGGGCGACTAGTTCATCTTGCCCACGGTACGCAACTTTTATATGCCGTTGATTAAATAATTCCACCATATGCTATTATACATCATCTACACTGTATATTTTTTTCATCTCATTCCATCCCTCGCACTCTGTCTTCTTCCTTTGTCCCTAGTCTCCATTTTATAAGTAGCGAGAGTTATTAGGGGGCAAAAGGAACAAACTTTAAGCTAACAATTACCAAGAATTTCTTATGGGGATTTTTGTTCAGCTCAGTTTGAGGCTTTAGCCATAGTTCTTCTCTGATTCTCGCAAAACCACAACTCAATCCTGTTAGAATCAAGCGACAAAACACCAATGTTCCATTTTTACGAAGGATCTGCGACTGGTGCGTGGTTTGGAGATGAGGCTCTAATGGTCAAGTGAGTTCTCAGGAAGAGGCAGAAAGTTTAAATATCTCTGTTTTGGGTTTACATGTGAATTGGGGGATCTAGAGTTATTGGCTCTGTTTTGGTGATTCATGGGTAGCTCCTTTTCTGCATTTGGTTAGAGGAGTGGCAAAAGATATTGATTGGAACTTGGAAGAAATTGAGAACAAATCATTTGACAGTGTTAGAGGCGAAGGCGTTAAAATATTTTGGAATCATTGCTATTTATGAGGGAAGAAATCTGGAGAAATTTTTGTATCTCCCGTTCTTCAATGGTCAGGACACATACTCTGTTCAAAACTTCAAATTATTGTCATTTGTGATATAATAATGCCCATCTCCATGTCAACCTTTGCTTATTGCACCTACTCTTCCAATTTCTAAACCCAATTGGAAACTCACTAATTTTGGAACGATTTCCATTATCAACCATATCCTGCTCATTTTCCTAAGCAAGTTCTAATTTTTGGGTTTTTTGAAGCATGAATGCCAGAACTTAGAAATAGTTTTAAAGACACTTGAATAATTGTAGGTACTTCTCTCTATTCTACCTGTGCATAATGAGAGAGGGGACGAAATGGGAAAAAAATGTGAAGGTCGAAGACGGTGTAGATGAAATGTAGAGAAAGAGTGAGAGAGGGAATGAAATGAAAAAAATATACGATGTAGATGATGTATGATAGCATATGGTGGAGTTACTTCATAAACGGCTTATAAAAGATGCGCACCGTGGGCAACGTGAACTAGTCAGCCACGCTAGAAGGAGCCTTCAAACTAGTATACTGTATTCAAAACATCTTTCTACATTATGGTCTGTCCATACTAATAAATGTCGTAATACATTGCTTTTTGTTTTGCTAAATTAGAAATACTCCTACGGTCGTAGTTATACACAAATTAAAAGTACCTACTCCCCTGTGCATTGATGGGAGATGCTTTTTTTGTTACCGCTCCTTGGAACTCGAAACAATCTGCAATGAAGAATAAGAAAGATACATTATATAATACTAATATTAATATATCACATTAAAAAAAGATACATTATATTAAATAAATTGTGAAATATATTTTTAGTACCTTTTTTTTTTTTTACAAAAGTTGAATTTTAGTTCTTCGTTCTATTATTGATCGACAATATAAATTTTTTTTACAATGACAGTATATATCAATTAAATTCTTTTAAAACATGTCCGGAATGATCCCAACACCACACTTTCATTTAAAAAACGAGAGACTAAAATCAAATTTTTGTAAAAAATGAAAAACTAAAAATGTATGATTGTCAAAAATAAGGAACTAAAAATATATGGTATAAAGATCATTTCTTACATAACTAACTTAACCTCATATACAAGTAATGAAATTCTCATTGAATTGAAGAATTGTGAAAACTGATATAAAAGTATCTATCTAGCCGTATATATATGTGTACAAGTGTCCAGATTCATTGAATCATAACTCAACTAATATTACCAACTAGCATAACTAACTTAACCTCCAATAACTAACTAACCAACTTAGTAGTTACTTAATAATATGCTCTTCTTACCATTGATACAGTTTGTATAACAAATTTATTTCAACCTGACCAGTACTACGATATTTTACTTATAATCGTTCTTGCAAAAACAACAGAATTCGGATGTTTAGGAAAAATCTATTTTTGGATCTCTATAGCTATTTTCATGTTTGTCTTTGTTTATTTGAATGTACAATGTAGATTTGAATGATTTAGGCAGAGTTTAGTTTGATTAATATTAATTTTATTTTAAGCTTTTTAGGATTATTTGAGATAATTTAAATTTGTTTTTGAATTAGATTAAAAGTGATAAACATTAATTTAAAAATTTGCCTGATTTACTTTTAATTTATTTGTTTTTAATTTATTTATTAATTTATTACTTTATTTGTGTAAGTTTGATAATTTAATTGTGATATGTTATATATGAACTACATTAATTATACTTTATTTGATTTTTTTTTTTGGTCCGGAGGGTCTTTGACTCCCGTACCGGTGTCCAGAGTCTTTGACTCTGATTAATCCGGAGTTCGACCGGGAGATAAGTAAAGCCTGACCAAGAGTTGTTGCTGCCAAGGATCGAACTCGTGCAAAGCCCGAACCATTCGTCCTTAACAACAACGCATTAACCATTTGTGCCCAACTGCTTGGTTATTACAATTTATTTGATTTAAGGTAAAATAATTAAAAATAAAGTTATTTTAGATACTAGTGGTGGCCATCCATAGAGACAAGAAGATAACAGCAGAGGATAAAAACCAAGACATCAAAACGAGGTCGTTGAAGGTCTACAACGACGACGAGCCTCTTATGTCTCTAACCTCCGTGACTCGTTTCAACCCGATATCGGAATTTGAGAACGAAGAAGAAAACAGAGTTACAAGGCTTCAATGTGTTCTCATCATCGCCGACGGTCAGCGGGAACCTTCAGGCGTGCTTGTCGCCGAAGGCGGCGATTGTGGCGGCGAACAGAAGCTACGAGAGTTACGTTGTGTGGTTGAAGTTGAAAGCACCTCCGGTTCAGACGGCGACGCGTCGAGCTCCGATTGACCTTGTCACGGTGATCGACGTCGGAGGAGCAATGTCCAGTGCAAAGCTTCGCATGATGAAAAACATGATGTCGATTTTGATCTCATCGCTTGATTCTACGTTGTTGTGTTCTCCGCCGGATCTAAGAGGCTGTTATCGCTGCGGAGGATGACCGGCGCCGGCCAGAGATCGACGTGTCTGATTATTGACGCGCTTGCGGCGATTGAGGATAACGCAATACCCACCTTCCTTTCCTAACCACAAAGGAACCGCCACTGTCACCGCCCCACTCTGGTCACCGCTCCCGCCGCCATAACACAACCCGGTTGAAAATGGTGCAAGAGTGGGTACTGGGTTGAATCCCGAACACACAAAAAAGGATAAAAAGGTTTAACAAAAATCACCATATTTTTCTTAATAAAAAATGCATCATATTTGCAACACAAATACATAAGAAAAAATACATCACAAATAATTCTAAAAATACATCACAAGTGGAAAAGTCAAAAGCGGTCATATAAACCTACTTGACAAAATAATTGGACACCAAAATACCATGTGGATGATACACCACTGTTTGGATGATGATGATGATGATGATGATGATGATGATGATAATAATAATAATAATAATAAATTGAATAACTTTTTTAATAGAGTTGGTGATATTTTGGTTTTATTTTTAAATTAAATTTGATCTAAATTAAAATTGAAATCATTATGTTAATACAATATTTAATATGAAAATTAATTTAATGAGATGATTATTTTTGGAATTGTCACATTTAATGTTGATTATTTTTTTGTTTAATATTGATTATTTGAAGACGTTTATAAATTATAAATTATTTAATTTTAAATAATTTTCAATACAAAATGTGTGATATCATAATTAAATACTAAAATAAATTGGATCATAAAAAAATCTTAATATTAATGTGGATATCAATCAATTAACTGTTGTTAATAAGTTTATCAATCAATTTTTTTTTCCAGATCAATCAAATCAAATATATCAATTTTTTGAAGCAAAAATATATCAATTAAGTTGATTAATATAAGTCTTGTGTATCAAGAAATCACTCTAATTCATCTATTTAATCACGATGAATTCTTCTCCATTGCAACCTGAACCTACTGTAGACAATACTCCTAGAAGCACTGAAACAATGACTTTTACCCAATCAGTGCTTTTTGGGGTCACCCCAAAACTTTCTTTTATTTCTTCCTAAGCCAAATAAGCTTCTTTCTAATCTATGATTTTTTCACTCAAACTCGACTTTATAAAACACATGTTCCACTTTATGATGAAATATATATTTGGAACCATGATCAAGGTTGTAATTTCCTTCACCATGCTGCTCGTATGAAATTGTTGCTCCATTACAATATCCCTGGAAAAAGTTGGCATCAACCGTTAACCACCCGGTAGCTATTCATTTATGTTTTGTTTGGTTGTGAGAAGAAAATGATAAAAGAGAAGGAGGTGACATAGAGTATGAGAAGAGAGAAAGAGATGAGAAATAAAGTAGATTTGATGTATTGTTTGGTGTAAGAGAAATATGAAAGAAATAGAAAAGAAAGGAATATATTATCTCTTCTTTTTCATTTTCTTCTCATCTTTGAAGAGAATAAAATTTTGAATGAATCTTATTCAATTTTATCTCTCTTATCTATTTATCTTGTTTACTAAAAAAGTGAAAATCGTCTTCTCTCTTCTTATTTTCTCTTACATCAAACACACTGTTAGTGACCACGCTCGCCGAATCAGTTCCTAACCAATAGAACAATAAGCCCAATACACTAATCTATACAATAGGACGTTAAGGGGAAACTATCTTCATCAAATTCAATATTTACATCTGCATTAGTACTTACCTCACGCCCCCGAAAGACAACCAGATAACAGAGACAACAAATGACCAACGACGACGACAACCAACCTCTCCAGCAGCACTGGGGCGGAGCAAGATTTCACAAAGCCTTTATGGCTGAAACCTAATGGCAGTTTAGTGATTATATTAATTCAGCACGAATTTACTAATTTGCCCTCAACTACAAACCGGGGAAACCCGCAACACCAAGTTTGGAAAACTTGTCTTCCCCCTATACCGGTGTAGTTGTAACTGAATGGGAAGAAACATGTGGGAAAGAGGGTGTGAGGGTGAGATATATAAGAGAGAGAATAACAATTAGAGAGGTATGAATGGTGTGATGTATCTTCTGATTCTCTCTCTGAGTATCTTTCCCTATCTGACTCTGCTTCTGCTTCTCTTCTTCTCATCATTTCTGCATATACACTGTAAGTTGATGCTTCATCTTTTTCAGTTGAATCAATCAAAAAGTACATTTCACTGTCATTTTATATCAGACCCATTACATTGGTGCTTTCGTTGTCACCATGGCGGAGCACACATGGACGGATGTCAATCGTCATGCTCGAGTGGACTGGATTGAAGCTTTATTGGGAGTCTTCCATCAGAAATACAACTACTTGCAGAGCTCTTCCCATGGTGTTACGAACTCATTCACAAAACCGGTGCAGTCGAAACCCATATCTCACATGGCAGAGTCGTACAGAGAAATCAACCAGCGTATAACTGAATATTCACGAGAAATCAGGCAGTCATGTACAAGAATCATCAACCTGATGCAAGAGGAGATCGACGCTTCAGAATTGTTGAACCAAGCTATTCCGCAGTCGATCGAGTTTTCACCTTCCACGGAACAGCTGCCTTCACACAGTGAGAAGAATTTAATGGTGGAGGTGGTGAATCCAAATGGTGATGTCAATAGCGAAAGTATGGAACGATCAGAAGCAATAACGAAGACCACTACGGAATCACTCGGTATTACCGATATTGCTGTTGAATGTTGTTTCCGTTTGGTTTGTACCCACAAATCGAAAGCTACTCAGGTGAAATTTGGGTGTCAAAAACCAATTCAGATGGCAAAACCACCACCAAAACTGGAACCACCGAAACCGCCAGGTTATATCCATCGTGCACAAAGCGAGGCGATGACGATAACAGAACTGGGATATTCGCACAAGCTGGTCACAGTATCACAACCGCTGGAACGAAATCGTTGCTGAAGGAGAACGCCGAAGGAGGATAAACGGCGGATTAGACCACCGCCGGAACCGCCGGACCGAGATTCCCATGAGGCGGCCGGTGGGACGTTGCTTACTGGGCGGCCATGGCTGAACATGTCGAAGGTAGGAGGAGCAGTAAGCCACTGGCTTCTACAAGTTACCGGGAGAAAGAAGATGAAGGTAGGGGCAATTTTGGAAGGCTGCCAAAAATGTCTAAAGGATCACCTAATGGGTCAGGCCCAATTACTTCAAAACCAACAATGGAATTTCACAAGGACTCTCTGGTCTGCACCCAATTATCCGAATTATTTTGATATTGGGCTACAACCCAATTTTGAGGAACCTATAGTTGCTGCGTCAGTTGGTCAGGTTTACCTTGCCTTTACTAATGATGGTGTAAATGTTGATGAGCACGTTCAGCACCTTGAATTGCTTCATGTGATGGTACGAGTTATCTACATTGTTAACCCTGGATTGGGCTTATTACATGTTGATCCACATCTTGGTAAGTTACACCACAGTTCATCAGGACAAATAGGGACAAGTAAGTTCATTTGCAAAAGAGGTTATCTTGCTTACTATTATTATTGTGTGCAAACCCTTGGTCTAAATGTTAGTACTGGGCACTATTTTTGCACAAAACACACAAGGTGTCCTCGATGTGGGTCAATGTTCCTAGAAATGCACCAAGTATGTGGAGTTTTATGGTATACACCGGCTGTGCTGATTGTGGAGATATAATTGTCACAATCGTGTTTGCTGATGGGTTTTATGGTACTGAACTAGCAAAGACCATGTGTCATGCAAATGCAGGACAATATCTTCTGGACAAGAATGGTGGTGGACTAATTCCAATATTATATATATGGGATATTGGTTTATTAGCAGCTGGCCAAAGTAGTACTCTTACTGGTACTTATGCTACACAATTTATCATGAGAGGTTTTCTAAATTTAAAGTGGAAAAAATGGATAAGGGCATTAATTATACGAAATTTTGCAATCATCCCAACCATGATAGCTGCTCTTATTTTTGATACCTCTGAGGAAGCATTAGATATTCTCAAGGAATGGCTTCATGTTCTTCAGCCAGTCCAAAACCCCTTTGCACTTATTCCATTGCTTTGTTTGGTGTCAAAGGAGCAGATAATGGGGACTTTCAGAATTGGGCCTAAGTCTACCACCTACTTTTGGTTTGTGATGGCATCATACTCGATTGGTGCTTACATAAATTTAGAATTGATACTACTAGTTTGTTGTGATAATTGTCAGCTCTTGTTACATTACCATGGTGGTAATATTAGTGAGAAAAAGTACCCCCATTTTCAAGTGGGTGTGAGGCTACAGTATCGATGTCCTACTTGTGGAGAATGTTCCCAAGAAAAAAATATTGAGGATGTTGTTCATGTGCTTTGGGGGAGAAGAAATATTGCTGATAAAGAATTAATTGCCGATTGCAGGATTGTTGTATGATCTATTGGAGTGCTTCATGGACCAATTCAACAACCAATATTGGAGTGTTTTTATGTTGTTTTTGCTGCCATAGTGAAGTTATTGAGTCCCTCCTCCTCAAGCAAACTTGCTGTTACAGATTTTCTTATAGGGCACTCCAAGATATGGGACCCTGGTGGTAATGGCTACTTTTTTCGGAGCAAAGGATCCTTACAATTCAAACAACGGGATTCGGGTGGCAGTTCTCTTATCCATGGGGAAGGTCCACTGGATTTGGAGGTTATTTGGACAGTTGCTACTAACATTCAACACCATTATCTTGACTTGAACCTTGAGGACAAAGGTTGCTTTTAATGGAGGAGGTAATGTAATGATACTAATAGAGGATAAGCCACGTCATCAATAAATAGTTGTAACTGAATGAGAAGAAACATGTGGGAAAGAGGGTGTGAGAGTGAGATATATAAGAGAGAGAATAACAATTAGAGAGGTATGAATGGTGTGATGTATTTTCTGATTCTCTCCCTCTGAGTATCTTTCCCTATCTGACTCTGCTTCTACTTCTCTTCTTCTCATCATTTCTGCATATACAGTGGAAGTTGATGCTTCATCTTTTTCAGTTGAATCAATGAAAAAGTATATTTCACTGTCATCTTATATCAGACCCATTACAACCGGTATGGGGCTTTCCTGATGGCTTCACCGAAGATTTGACCTAACTTAGATGAAGATTAGTCTTTATTATCTTATTTATCTCGACAAAAGCATCACATCACCACCAAACACAACTACAGTGCAGAAGCCCTATTCCTAATTGCCACGGTCCAATCCAAATCGGTGTTTATTTGTTAATCAAGTTGATCATATATTATAACTACGATAATGTAATAGAATGTCAGGGGCGTTTCCAACATCAAATGGTATCTGCAGAGAGAAACCATCCATCAGGTTATCTGAATGAGTAATGGACACAACAATTGCAAATAAAAGAAGAGAACAATCATCCATAAGCAAGAAGGTCTAGATTTGAAATTGGAAATAAAGTAAAGGGCATACAGTGTGTGTAACAATCAGATCATTGATGAAAATCTCACTGAAGATTATTAAAATATCATCATAAGCCCAAACTTTTCAAACACAAATTCAACAAACAAATTTCTAAAAACTAAAATAAAATAAAATAACTAATAGAATTAAGGGAGAAAAAACAGGTGTGCTCAGACAGCCAAGGGATTGATAATCAAGTTCTGAGTAAGGGTACTCAGATTATCAGAAACTCTAGTCCACGAAAATTGCCTCATCACCGCACACTATCAAACAATTTCAAGTTAAAAAAAAATATTGAAACAGAAAACAAAACTAAAAGTGACAAACAACAAATCTCAGATCGAAACCTAGGAGGAGACGAAGAGAGTGCAGAAATATGTGGAATATATAGATATAGTGGTAGATATGAGTATCAAAGCATTACTTTTATCAACAACAAAAAAAAGCATCCGAGCATGTACTACAAATTAGGGTTTTCGTTAGTGGTATGACTCTAGTGGATCCTAATTTATAGTGGGCTGGACCTCTTCCAAACTCCACGGGGCTCTACATTCCACTTCTCTGGACCTTAAACAAAAAATACTCTTGTTCCTGTCAAGATCCGTTTTGTCAGAATCTCGCCATAGAACGTGAAACCAAGGGGTTATTTTATGATTTGGGCTTGACAGAATTCGGTGATTCCGGTCCTACGTATCCCAGTGGGAATCAAAGCCAGACGTAGTTCTAGGTTCATCCCTTGGCGGGGCGGTGATCTCGATCCCTTAATTTTGTATCGGACGAGTACTAGGGAGCAAGGACTGTTTGATAGTCTCTTGGTCGACGCTAGTTCCTCTAACACGCTTAAGGGAGAGTCACCGGTGTTCAGTGAAAAGTCTCCTCTTCTTATGAGGGGTCGCCCTTTATAATTTCGGGCTCAAGGATGCTTGGGCTCGGTGGTCGGGTTAATAACCTCGGCGGTACACAAGCCCCCAAGCTCGAGCTTAAACAAGCGAAAGAGCTGACAAGTATTAAACCGAGCTGATACTTCGGCCATGTGGACTTTCTTCCTTCCTTATTTCAAGCTGTTACTTCAACCGAACCTGCCTTCCTTTTTGTATTTTAAGGCTTTGAACTCGGCCTCATTTTTACCTTCGCCATTGTGCTCGGTTCCTTTAATAATTTCAATGGCTCGAACTCGGCCTTCAGGTTCAGACTTGGCCTTAAACAATTTAATGGCTCGTACTCGGCCTTGAGGCTCAGACTTGGCCTTAAACAATTTAGTGGCTCGTACTCGGCCTTGAGGCTCAGACTTGGCCTTTAATGACTTCAATGGCTCGAACTCGGCCTTTAGGCTCAGACTTGGCCTTAAGAAATTTAATGGCTCGTACTCGGCCACCAAAATAAGATGCCTGCCGAGTAAATACTTCGGCAAGATAAGAGAAAATAAAGCAATATTCACAATAAATTCTTTTATTGGATGGAGTCCGCGGTGTGCCTCGTTAAAACCTCCCCGGTCAAAACCCTTTTTGGGACAAAATACCGAGGTAGGAAAAAGAGTACAGCACCCGACTATATACATCAACTGCAGACTTAGTGCAATGATCGGGTCGTGATCCAAGTGGAACTTCTCCAACTCCCGAATGGGCTATGCCAATTCTCGGGTCTAGTTCAACAGAGTGGACGGAATTTTCGGACTTGTCTTTTCCCTGTCTATTCATAATTAGTGCTAGTTGTCTTCAATGTACGAAGTGAATATTGACTTGCGACACTGCATCATCCAATGTTAGATAAAATGACTCCTTCCCAATCTTGTCAACAAACTCGGATAATATCGCCTTCTCCATAACCTCCAACCTTGGGTTTACCAATGACACCTTAATTCCATTCTTTTCCAATGTTCTATTTATCCCCAATAATCCTCCAATAGCAGTTGTGTCAATTGATGTCACTCCTGACAAATCGAGTTATGATGTACTCAACAACATCTCCACTCATGTCTTTGCTCACTTCTAATATACCTCATAATCCTTTCTTTGACATAGATAGAATTTTGCAAAGTAAATGGGAGAACCAAGTTGTATAATTAGAGCTCCTGGGATTTTTGAAGCACTATATTGCTCAACATCTCGATATAAACCCAAGTCATTTAACTTTCCAAGCTCGCATGCCGCTGGTCTAGCCATATATAAGAGTGCTCTAAGCACACCGAGTCCAACAGACATCAAGAGGCCAACATCCATGCTTACAAAGGCGACTCCAAGGAAGGCAGCCATGCAGATAAGAAAATCAAATTTGTCAACTTTAAAGAGATGGATAGCTTGGGGCCGAGGTATCTTCGTGCGTGGCCTGTCATGGAAAGGGGCCGAGTAGTTATCCTCGGATGTCAGGTGTGCTGACATGTCCTCGGCTTCGGAGGAGTTTGGGCCAATGCCCATTCGTGGGGGTAAGCTCGGCTGGCCCAGTGTATAGACGAGTCCTCGGTCTTACATTCTCGACCAGTACACACAAGCCCCCCGAGCTCCGAGCTTGAATAAGCGAAGGAGCTGATAAGTACGAAATCGAGCTTATTCTTCAGCCACACAAACTTTGTTCTTTCTTGATATACGTATTTGATTTGATTTCGCGGCTCAAACTTGGCCTTTAGAGATTTGGCTCGAACTCGGACATTAGGTTCAAACTTGGCCTTTAGAATGTAATCGGCTCGAACTCGGCCATCAGGCTCAAACTTGGCCTTAGAAATTTGGTTGGCTCGAAATCGGCCATCAGGCTCAAACTTGGCCTTTAGAGATTTGGCTCGAACTCGGCCATTAGGCTCAAACTTGGCCTTAGAAATTTGATTGGCTCGAACTCGGCCATCAGGCTCAAACTTGGCCTTTAGAAATTTGACTGGCTCGAACTCGGCCATTGGCTCGTACTCGGCCACCAGGCTCAAACTTGGCCTTTAGAAATTTGACTGGCTCGAACTCGGCCATTGGCTCGTACTCGGCCACTGGCTCGTACTCGGCCACCAGGCTCAAACTTGGCCTTTAGAATGTAATTGGCTCGAACTCGGCTGTTGGCTCGTACTCGGCCACCAGGCTCAAACTTGGCCTTTAGAATGTAATCGGCTCGAACTCGGCCGTTGGCTCGTACTCGGCCACCAGGCTCAAACTTGGCCTTTAGAATGTAATTGGCTCGAACTCGGCTGTTGGCTCGTACTCGGCCACCAGGCTCAAACTTGGCCTTTAGAATGTAATCGGCTCGAACTCGGCCGTTGGCTCGTACTCGGCCACCAGGCTCAAACTTGGCCTTTAGAATGTAATTGGCTCGAACTCGGCCATCAGGCTCAAACTTGGCCTTAGAAATTTGGTTGGCTCGAACTCGGCCATCAGGCTCAAACTTGGCCTTTAGAATGTAATTGGCTCGGACTCGGCCGTTGGCTCGTACTCGGCCACCAGGCTCAAACTTGGCCTTTAGAATGTAATCGGCTCGAACTCGACCGTTGGCTCGTACTCGGCCACCAGGCTCAAACTTGGCCTTTAGAATGTAATCGGCTCGAACTCGGCCGTTGGCTCGTACTCGGCCACCAGGCTCAAACTTGGCCTTTAGAATGTAATTGGCTCGAACTCGACCATCAGGCTCAAACTTGGCCTTTAGAATGTATTTGGCTCGAACTCGGCCATCAGGCTCAGACTTGGCCTTAGAAATTTGATTGGCTCGAACTCGGCCATCAGGCTCAAACTTGGCCTTTAGAAATTTGACTGGCTCGAACTCGGCCACCAGGCTCAAACTTGGCCTTTAGAAATTTGACTGGCTCGAACTCGGCCATTGGCTCGTACTCGGCTACTGGCTCGTACTCGGCCACCAGGCTCAAACTTGGCCTTTAGAATGTAATTGGCTCGAACTCGACCGTTGGCTCGTACTCGGCCACCAGGCTCAAACTTGGCCTTTAGAATGTAATCGGCTCGTACTCGGCCACCAGGCTCAAACTTGGCCTTTAGAATGTAATTGGCTCGAACTCGGCCATCAGGCTCAGACTTGGCCTTAGAAATTTGGTTGGCTCGAACTCGGCCATTAGGCTCAAACTTGGCCTTTAGAATGTAATTGGCTCGGACTCGGCCGTTGGCTCGTACTCGGCCACCAGGCTCAAACTTGGCCTTTAGAATGTAATCGGCTCGAACTCGGCCGTTGGTTCGTACTCGGCCACCAGGCTCAAACTTGGCCTTTAGAATGTAATTGGCTCGAACTCGGCCATCAGGCTCAAACTTGGCCTTAGAAATTTGGTTGGCTCGAACTCGGCCATCAGGCTCAAACTTGGCCTTTAGAATGTAATTGGCTCGGACTCAGCCATTGGCTCGTACTCTCGCCACCAGGCTCAAACTTGGCCTTTAGAATGTACTCGGATCGAACTCGGCCGTTGGCTCGTACTCGGCCACCAGGCTCAAACTTGGCCTTTAGAATGTAATTGGCTCGAACTCGGCCATCAGGCTCAAACTTGGCCTTAGAAATTTGGTTGGCTCGAACTCGGCCATCAGGCTCAAACTTGGCCTTTAGAATGTAATTGGCTCGGACTCGGCCATTGGCTCGTACTCGGCCACCAGGCTCAAACTTGGCCTTTAGAATGTAATCGGCTCGAACTCGGCCGTTGGCTCGTACTCGGCCACCAGGCTCAAACTTGGCCTTTAGAATGTAATCGGCTCGAACTCGGCCATTGGCTCGTACTCGGCCACCAGGCTCAAACTTGGCCTTTAGAATGTAATTGGCTCGAACTCGGCCATCAGGCTCAGACTTGGCCTTTGAACTTTAACTGGCTCGTACTCGGCCTTGAAGAATCTATCTTTGCGAGACACCAGATTGAGCCTAAACTCGGCTTCGCTCTGCCTCATTGAGTATGTCGGCATGCTTCGAAAAATTAATCAACAAGATCAAATGACACATGCTATATGACAACTGCTCCCTAGCATGGAAGCAAAGTGAAAATATGTAATTAAAGAGATGGAGTGAACGGGAAACTTCCCTCAAAGTGACCTCAGATGCTTGATACACCCTTTGGAATTCTCCACATTGTGAATATGCATATAATAACTTGATACCATTCTCCTTTAACACATTGCCACTGCTCTTTGTTTTTATGATAGGATTATCTTCGATCTATTTGAGAGTCGCCATTTAACCTTGGCACATTTAAATCATGGGCTGATGATTTTCACCAAGGAACACGCAGATTATTCCAACACCTGAACCTGTGTGCTAAACTCAACCATAATATAGTGTTTAGCTGAAGATAATAAACCAAAATAATGACATTATGCTCGTTAAACCAGATCGTTTAAATTAGGTGTAGAATAGTTTGGAGAGCATGTCAGATTGTTCTGATGGAGAGTTGTGCACGTGTCAACCCTTTTTGCCTTTGTTTGCGTTGTTGAAGCTTAATGAGCCCAGTGCTAAGCACTAACTGCAATCGTCCTCTACTTAATAGGTTCCCCACCTACTCGTTAACTCAAAAACACTGTTTACAAATAGCAATGAACAAGAGGACAACATAAAAAGAGAAACCGCATTTAGATTTCCTCCGACATACATGGCTGTCTGTCACCTCGTATAGCATTACTAGGAGGGGATACACATCATACTCATCCATCTGGACTCCCTTATCACGACCATCATCCCTTCTTTAAGCAGGCTCGCTCCAATGATTATATTGCACGGACACTCTTGGAAGGACTGCCTTGAAGATATGAAGGCTCAGGCTTCCTTGATCCAGGATCCGTTCACAATCTGTTGATATGGAAGATAATGATCAGATGCAAAAACAACCAGCTTCTGCTCCAGTAGTTGATTCCTCAATAAATGATGCCAAGATTAGATTTGAAAAACATGTTGATGACTCTAGCATCACCGGTTCAAGTCATGAACCGCCACAAACTTCTGCATCCTGTCCTGATGATCATGTGGACCATAATTTGGGCGAAAAATCTGAAGTTACTCTTCCACCTATTCGAGCAGAAAGTGAGAGGCTACAAAATCTGCCCCTGAACATTTCAAATGGCAATGCACAGACGGGAGAAGATGTGCTTACTGAACTTCCTTCTAAAGTCTCAAAATCATCAGCTAACTCTGATGACACTGATGAGAAAGCAAAGGTACCAGTTGTTCAACAGAGAGGGCGTTTTAAAGTGGCGTCTGAGAATGTTGACCCTGAAAAGGCGACCCCTTCTCCTGTACTGCAAAAGAGTCACAGTATGCAGGTTATCACCAAGATAATGTTGCTACTCTACCTTCAAATTTACCATCATTATCAAGATCTCGATGCTACATCATCAAACCTTTCGGCTGTTCTCGAGACTCTTTTCCCGTGTTGCAATCATGCTGCAGACAAATATTCTTCAAAGGGAGAGTATTTTAAGTTTAATGAAGCAAATTACTGCTGGTGACCCTACAGTGATGGCTCTTGTGCCCAAAGACAGATAAAGCGACAATTGAGAAATCTTTGCTTGAAGCAGCTCACGATAGGGAGAAAGAGTTACTCCATGAGATAACTGAGTTGCAGTGGAGGCTCATATGTACCCAAGAGGAGTATCTATATTCTTGAAAACAGACAACGCTCAGGTGTGATTGCATTCTCGAAATGGATACTTGGATTTGGATTCCAGAGGTGATTCCGTTGTTTAAGTGGATGCTTGGTTTCCTTAAATCTCAGATCCTCATGGACACTTGAGAAGGAAAAAAGTGGAACAAGAATATTATATATCGAGTGGTCTGTTACGTGAACATTGCACGTTGACTTTTTGCCCCTTGTTTTTAAGGGAATTTTCCATGAGCTGCATGACTTTGGGACCTTCTCCAACATGTACCTCCTTCTTCTTCTGAGCTTCGTTCCATCCAGCTTTCACTCTCTTCAACTTGAGCTGAAGTAGATCCCTTTTAACTTTTTCCTCAAGAGGAACTTGGTCTCCATCGAAGCCGCCCTCTTTCAAGCCTGGAATGAGTTTTGAGTATTTCTGGGACGGGCCTGCTGCATGGGGATTTCATGCAACATTGAACTATCCCCTATCTCCCTTCTGCGTTTCAAAGCTGGGGCCTTATTATTCAAAACCTCCTCCAAGCCATTTAATCGTTGACTTAAGTGTGTGACCCAGCATATTTTTAAACTTCACGCTATCCTGCTCAGCCAAACCCGAAATCCCCTCCTTGCCTCTCTCTCTATCATCTATGATTTGGTGCACCATTAAAAATGGGGTATGGATTTTCATTAATCATGCTTGTAACAGAAAGAGAAGTATTTGGACCTACACTTGAATGAGGATGCGCCATATTAGGGGTAATTACTCCACCTCCATTATTTGCGGGATTCATATTAACTCCCCCATTAACTACATTTTCATTTGAATTTGAACTTACACCACCACCCCCGTTAGGGTTGAGCCGTGTAGTCCTTTCCTCCCTCGGCCACCTACTGCCACTGCCACCCCCTTGATTTCCGTAACAGCAGGAATTAATCCCGAGTTGCATGGGATATTGATATGTCCCTGATTTTCTCCGCTTCCTTCGCCCCTAGTTGTGGGGTTTACTGATTCCCCGGGTTGCTCAACTGGGCCACCGCCTCCATGCCCGCACGACCCCCGGCTCCTACCACCACCGCTCTGCCTCCTGTTCTCCACCCTGAGCTCTGCGCTCCAGCCTCTTTAAAACTGACGGTGTTCCAGTCACCACCCTGCATCTTCACCTTCCATTCCTTCTTCAGAGGCACCCTGACATCAACAAGCACTATAATCCTCATGTACCTCCTCCATAGATTATCGATTTATTGTTGTTAGACTTGTCATAATCCATGAAGGAGCCAATGTAGTTACCAAGGTAAGTCCCCACTGCTTGTGTCATGAATTGATAAGCCCCTGGCTTATCTAGTTTTATGACTAGATGAACTAGGGTTCATGTGCCTATTTATTCGAGTTCACTCTCGTTTTCGCCCAAATTTGCCTTGTTTTGTTCCTAAGTTGGACTTTGACTCGTTTTGCGTCTTTTGTGTAGTTTTTAGGTTATTTTGAATAGAATTATGCTTGTGGGTGCTTTTGTTGTTTCAGGTTAAATAAGTGAAGCTCCGGGAGTCAAGGAAAGTCGAAAAGCAGTGGAAATTGCAAGTCTGGAGACACTCGCCTCGCGAGTGTATGCTCGCCCCGCGAGCCTGAAAGTCAACAAAGCAGCAAAAGTCATCACTTCAGTCTCGCCACGCGAGAGGTGTCTCGCCCCGCGAGATCATGAGGACCTGCAAGACAGAGACCATCACGGCCAAGCCGTGATGAATACCGCGCCCGTGACAGTTTAAGGTGAAGTCTCGCCCCGCGAGAAGCCTCTCGCCCCGCGAGAGAATGAAGACCATGGAAGTCAGAGACCATCACGGCCCAGCCGTGATGAAGGACACCTCCAAGAATTGAAGACTCGCCCCGCGAACAGACGTTCGCCTCGCGAGAGTTCAAATTGAAAGCGCGCCAATTTTAATTCTCGCCTCGCGAATGTCTGCTCGCCTCGCGAGCGAGCGCAGATCAGGATTCCTATTTAAAGGCTGTTGCAGATCAGAAACGGGGATGACATCTAGGAGGCTTCAGAGCTTTAGGAGGGCCGCGAATCCTAGTAGTTTTCCACTGTTTAGAGTAGCGTTTAGGGTAGTTTCTTTTCTCTTTGGAGCTGCGTCTCCCTTTTTCTTATGGAGGTTACGTCCGATCGCTTGTCTATGAGCATGAGGAACTAATCCCCTCGTCCGAGGGATCGATGAAGCCACCCATGGCGATGTAAATCCGATATGATGTATGTCTTTCTCCTTTAATTCAATTCTTGTTTTCCGATTCTGATTTGAATGTTTGATCATATGTATTGCGTGATTAATCAGTTAAACGTGTTTGAAGCCTAACGGCGATTCGCGTTTTAGAACTTGAATCGGGATCATAAATGTTTTCCAATTCTGAATTGATTGTGTTAATCATATGTGTTGCGTGATTAACTAGTTAACGTGTTTGA
The DNA here is from genome assembly GCA_030762895.1 of Sophora flavescens. NCBI lineage: Eukaryota > Viridiplantae > Streptophyta > Magnoliopsida > Fabales > Fabaceae > Sophora > Sophora flavescens. The sequence goes on from CM061066.1 coordinate 153,442,869, forward strand.
GGCCAAACGGCGAGGCGCGTTGTAGAACTTGAATTGGAATCATTAATCGAATAATGAGCACGACCATGGATTTATTTGATTAGTGCAACCATATAGGGAACAAGGTTTAATAGAATTCGAGATTAGGGTTATGAGACCGAACAAGTAATTAATCCAATCGTCGAATACGTCCTAATGAGCACGAGAGTGGATTTAGGAGAATTTAGGGGTCCTGGTTGACATTGTAATTGAACCTAGGGAGGAATTCATCATCACTTGGGTGTACATATTGGGTAGGTGGATTTGTGACCTTGGACATTTTAGTTTTCATATTTTTAGTTAATTATTTAATTAGATTTGTTAATTAAATTTCGATCCTATTCTCTCTTCTCTCTCTCAACCACCTTCTTCCGTAACTTGACCGAACGTATCCGATTTCCCGCGGATTAGTCGAATTGGTAGCCCAATCCCTGAGTTCGACCTCGGTAATTACTTACCGTGTATTTTTATTACTTGCGACGACCCGGTACACTTGCCGGAGTCACAACAAGTTTTTGGCGCCGTTGCCGGGGATTGGCACAACCAATTTTTCTGATTTTAGGGGAGTTTGATTATTTGGTTAAGTTATTTTTGTTCTTATTTTTATTTTTATTTTTATTATTTTCTTTTTATTTTTCTAATATCCCTCTACTTCTTTGATTCCACTTGGTCTTGCCTTGTTTTGTATGCGAGGTACACGAAGGAATGCTTCCGGGTTGCGAGTATTGCGATGGGAACCATGACACTTGGAGTTGTCCGTTCTACTTCCCTCAAGTATATGTGGAACCATGGCATAATGACAGCGTGCCCCAGAACAACTATCAGAGTCAGAATCAGTATTGGGGTGATATGAGTAGAGACCATCCGGATGTCGCTTGGAGTAATGCTGACGATGGTCTAGCCTGGCAACCACAACCTCAACAAAATTGGCAACAGCAACCTCAACAGAATTGGGAACCACAACCTTGGGAGTTGGCTCTTGAGAAGTTGTCAACTGTTATAGCCACATCTTTTGAGAAGATGAATGCGACAATTGATAAGTTGGCAACTCAGACAGGGATGGCACTTCAGAATCTAGAGATGCGGATTGGCCAGCTCACAAAGCAACTAAATGAGTGTCCCCCAGAGACTCTCCCAGTTGATACCGAGAACGACCCTAAGAACCAATGCAATGCCACAACAACTAGAAGCAGTGGGGTGTTGGGATATGACTGGGATGTAACTAGTTCTCAGGGAGTTGAGGAAGAACTACCACATGTTGAGGAAGAACAACCGGAGGAAAAGGAATTGGCAAGTGACATGGCCCCGGAACAACCACATGTTGAGGAAGAACAACCAGAGGAAGAGGAGTTGGCAAGGGACAAGGCACTGGAGCAAGAGGGTAGAGAACAAAATGAAGATAAAGTGGCAGAGGATTTCACCATGCTTGCCAAGCAACCTGATTTTGAGGCGTTAAATAAATATGTCGGCTTGCATGCATGTGTGGACACCGGTAAGATAGACCCTCCCACTTGTCTAGCACACTTCCTCGTGAAGACACCATTTGGCCCGAGAGGAAGTGAGTTCATCAGTACGGAGGTCAATGGAGTTTTCACACTCAGGCTTGGTGGAAGTATGGATGGAGTGGTATTGCTCCTGCAAGGGCCACTTCATAAACCATGGGATCCGGGTGGAGGATCTCACATGATGAGCGTCTCTTGGCCCTTGTTTCACAGGCTATGGGATCCAGGTGGATGCTTCGTAATAAGTCAAGCTCGGGACGTTAAACAAGCGCTTCTTGGGAGGCAACCCAAGCTAGGTATCCCTCTCTTCTCTTAACTTTTGTTTTGTTTTTGCTTTTTGTTTTGTTTTTTTTCTTTGTCGCTCTTGAATAATTTGAGAAGATCAAGAGTTGTTGTATGAATGTCGTGTCGGCAAGCTTGTTGGACGTTAATTGAATTTAGCATAGATTGATTGCATGAATTATTTGACCATTGATGATTTCCCCTAAGTTCTAATAATAGAAAAGTTGATCCCCACTTAAAAAATTGAAAACTGAACTTTGAGAATTTTGTTGTGATTACTTGATTTATGATAAGTTTGGGGTGAGGGGGTGCACACACTAGGAATCGTATCTCGGTCAAACAGTTTGCAAAATGTCCAGGTGAGGATTTGAGCCTCCAACTCTGTTTTTGAATGTGTGAATCACTGTAAGTTGCACTTTCCCGAATTTGCTTGAATCTCTATATGGTTTGCATGTTTATATGTTGCATCAAATGATTTAGGCAATTTTCTTTGAATTAACTACTTGGCCATAAATTGAACCAACCTTGATGAATGATCCCTAGTTAGCCACATTGAGCCTTGAAGCCTATTGTTCTTCATGACCTTACATTACAAGCCATTAACTCAAAAACCATGGTTTTCCCCTATCCTAGGATTTAGGAGAGTATGGAATTTTAGCTTTGTGAGTGTTATTGTGGAACTAAGTTTGGGGTGGCTACAAGTTCATGAATCATAGTTGAGAAAAAGAAAAACGGAAGTAAGGGCCGAAGGCTTGAAAAAAAAAAAAAAAAGGGTGATAAAAACATTGAATATGTGCCAAAAAGGGCAAAGAAAAATAAATATAAAAAGGAAGAGGTGTGTAGCCACCAACTGCAAGGAAGAGAATAATATGAGAGTGAATTCAATTGTTGTGATATTAGTTTCATGCTCTCATTGATCCTAGGGACCTAGCCTCTGTCCTTTGATTATCCTACCCTTAACCAGGCCCCATTACAACCTTTGAAAGACCTATCGATATTGCATGCATGTTTTCGTGGGAACTATGTTTGAGATAAAAATCAAATTCATGGGAAGTGCTCTTAGAATGTGAAAGTGAGTGAAAAGTTGATAGCCTAGACAAACTTGAGCGAATGAGTGGAATACTAAATGCCCTTGTGAGGAAGGCAATTGTTTGAGATAGGTGATCTTCCTTTGTGTGTATCTTTGATCCTCAACTTAGACTAATGATTGCATGAATGATGAAGTTCTCAATGGTTTAAAGTAAATGAATGTGGGGATTACATTGATGTAGGGGGGAGATCATTGGAGAAAAACTGTTTTGATTGCATTAAATTTGTGCGAATTCGATTGGTTCCATTAGGCTTGCCAAGTCTTGAGTCGTTTTTGAGTTTTAAGCTTGCTTGGGGACAAGCAAGGTTTAAGTTTGGGGTATTTGATAAGCCCCTGGCTTATCTAGTTTTATGACTAGATGAACTAGGGTTCATGTGCCTATTTATTCGAGTTCACTCTCGTTTTCGCCCAAATTTGCCTTGTTTTGTTCCTAAGTTGGACTTTGACTCGTTTTGCGTCTTTTGTGTAGTTTTTAGGTTATTTTGCATAGAATTACGCTTGTGGGTGCTTTTGTTGTTTCAGGTTAAATAAGTGAAGCTCCGGGAGTCAAGGAAAGTCGAAAAGTAGTGGAAATTGCAAGTCTGGAGACACTCGCCTCGCGAGTGTACACTCGCCCCGCGAGGCTGAAGGTCAACAAAGCAGCAAAAGTCATCACTTCAGTCTCGCCACACGAGAGGTGTCTCGCCCCGCGAGATCATGAGGACCTGCAAGACAGAGACCATCACGGCCAAGCCGTGATGAATACCGCGCCCGTGACAGTTTAAGGTGAAGTCTCGCCCCGCGAGAGGCCTCTCGCCCCGCGAGAGAATGAAGTCCATGGAAGTCAGAGACCTCACAGCCCAGCCGTGATGAAGGACACAGCCCAGAATTGAAGACTCGCCCCGCGAACAGACGTTCGCCTCGCGAGAGTTCAAATTGAAAGCGCGCCAATTTTAATTCTCGCCTCGCGAATGTCTGCTCGCCTCGCGAACGAGCGCAGATCAGGATTCCTATTTAAAGGCTGTTGCAGATTAGAAACGGGGATGACATCTAGGAGGCTTCAGAGCTTTAGGAGGGCCGCGAATCCTAGTAGTTTTCCACTGTTTAGAGTAGCGTTTAGGGTAGTTTCTTTTCTCTTTGGAGCTGCGTCTCCCTTTTTCTTATGGAGGTTACGTCCGATCGCTTGCCTATGAGCATGAGGAACTAATCCCCTCGTCCGAGGGAACGATGAAGCCACCCATGGCGATGTAAATCCGATATGATGTATGTCTTTCTCCTTTAATTCAATTCTTGTTTTCCGATTCTGATTTGAATGTTTGATCATATGTATTGCGTGATTAATCAGTTAAACGTGTTTGAAGCCTAACGGCGATTCGCGTTTCAGAACTTGAATCGGGATCATAAATGTTTTCCAATTCTGAATTGATTGTGTTAATCATATGTGTTGCGTGATTAACTAGTTAACGTGTTTGAGGCCAAACGGCGAGGCGCGTTGTAGAACTTGAATTGGAATCATTAATCGAATAATGAGCACGACCGTGGATTTATTTGACTAGTGCAACCATATAGGGAACAAGGTTTAATAGAATTCGAGATTAAGGTTATGAGACCGAACAAGTAATTAATCCAATCGTCGAATACGTCCTAATGAGCACGAGAGTGGATTTAGGAGAATTTAGGGGTCCTGGTTGACATTGTAATTGAACCTAGGGAGGAATTCATCATCACTTGGGTGTACATATTGGGTAGGTGGATTTGTGACCTTGGACATTTTAGTTTTCATATTTTTAATTAATTATTTAATTAGATTTGTTAATTAAATTTCGATCCTATTCTCTCTTCTCTCTCTCAACCACCTTCTTCCGTAACTTGACCGAACGTATCCGATTTCCCGCGGATTAGTCGAATTGGTAGCCCAATCCCTGAGTTCGACCTCGGTAATTACTTACCGTGTATTTTTATTACTTGCGGGCTTATCTAGTTTTATGACTAGATGAACTAGGGTTCATGTGCCTATTTATTCGAGTTCACTCTCGTTTTACCCAAATTTGCCTTGTTTTGTTCCTAAGTTGGACTTTGACTCGTTTTGCGTCTTTTGTGTAGTTTTTAGGTTATTTTGAATAGAATTACGCTTGTGGATGCTTTTGTTGTTTCAGGTTAAATAAGTGAAGCTCCGGGAGTCAAGGAAAGTCGGCAAAGTGGAAATTGCAAGTGCGGAGACACTCGCCTCGGAGTGTATGCTCGCCCACGAGCCTCGAAAGTAAACAAAGCAGCAAAAGTCATCACTTCAGGTCTCGCCACGCGAGAGGTGTCTCGCCCGCGAGATCATGAGGACCTGCAAGAGCAGAGACCATCACGGCCAAGCCGTGATGAATACCGCGCCCGTGATGTTTAAGGTGAAGTCTCGCCCGCGAGAGAATGAAGACCATGGAAGTCGAGACCATCACGGCCCGGTAGTGATGAAGGACACATCCCGGGATTGAAGACTCGCCCGCGAAGCAGACGTTCGCCTCGCGAGAGTTCAAATTGAAAGCGCGCCAATTTTAATTCTCGCCTCGCGAATGTCTGCTCGCCTCGCGAGCGAGCGCAGATCAGGATTCCTATTTAAAGGCTGTTGCAGATCAGAAACGGGGATGACATCTAGGAGGCTTCAGAGCTTTAGGAGGGCCGCGAATCCTAGTAGTTTTCCACTGTTTAGAGTAGCGTTTAGGGTAGTTTCTTTTCTCTTTGGAGCTGCGTCTCCCTTTTTCTTATGGAGGTTACGTCCGATCGCTTGTCTATGAGCATGAGGAACTAATCCCCTCGTCCGAGGGAACGATGAAGCCACCCATGGCGATGTAAATCCGATATGATGTATGTCTTTCTCCTTTAATTCAATTCTTGTTTTCCGATTCTGATTTGAATGTTTGATCATATGTATTGCGTGATTAATCAGTTAAACGTGTTTGAAGCCTAACGGCGATTCGCGTTTCAGAACTTGAATCGGGATCATAAATGTTTTCCAATTCTGAATTGATTGTGTTAATCATATGTGTTGCGTGATTAACTAGTTAACGTGTTTGAGGCCAAACGGCGAGGCGCGTTGTAGAACTTGAATTGGAATCATTAATCGAATAATGAGCACGACCGTGGATTTATTTGACTAGTGCAACCATATAGGGAACAAGGTTTAATAGAATTCGAGATTAAGGTTATGAGACCGAACAAGTAATTAATCCAATCGTCGAATACGTCCTAATGAGCACGAGAGTGGATTTAGGAGAATTTAGGGGTCCTGGTTGACATTGTAATTGAACCTAGGGAGGAATTCATCATCACTTGGGTGTACATATTGGGTAGGTGGATTTGTGACCTTGGACATTTTAGTTTTCATATTTTTAATTAATTATTTAATTAGATTTGTTAATTAAATTTCGATCCTATTCTCTCTTCTCTCTCTCAACCACCTTCTTCCGTAACTTGACCGAACGTATCCGATTTCCCGCGGATTAGTCGAATTGGTAGCCCAATCCCTGAGTTCGACCTCGGTAATTACTTACCGTGTATTTTTATTACTTGCGGGCTTATCTAGTTTTATGACTAGATGAACTAGGGTTCATGTGCCTATTTATTCGAGTTCACTCTCGTTTTCGCCCAAATTTGCCTTGTTTTGTTCCTAAGTTGGACTTTGACTCGTTTTGCGTCTTTTGTGTAGTTTTTAGGTTATTTTGAATAGAATTACGCTTGTGGGTGCTTTTGTTGTTTCAGGTTAAATAAGTGAAGCTCCGGGAGTCAAGGAAAGTCGAAAAGCAGTGGAAATTGCAAGTCTGGAGACACTCGCCTCGCGAGTGTATGCTCGCCCCGCGAGCCTGAAAGTCAACAAAGCAGCAAAAGTCATCACTTCAGTCTCGCCACGCGAGAGGTGTCTCGCCCCGCGAGATCATGAGGACCTGCAAGACAGAGACCATCACGGCCAAGCCGTGATGAATACCGCGCCCGTGACAGTTTAAGGTGAAGTCTCGCCCCGCGAGAAGCCTCTCGCCCCGCGAGAGAATGAAGACCATGGAAGTCAGAGACCATCACGGCCCAGCCGTGATGAAGGACACATCCCAGAATTGAAGACTCGCCCCGCGAACAGACGTTCGCCTCGCGAGAGTTCAAATTGAAAGCGCGCCAATTTTAATTCTCGCCTCGCGAATGTCTGCTCGCCTCGCGAGCGAGCGCAGATCAGGATTCCTATTTAAAGGCTGTTGCAGATCAGAAACGGGGATGACATCTAGGAGGCTTCAGAGCTTTAGGAGGGCCGCGAATCCTAGTAGTTTTCCACTGTTTAGAGTAGCGTTTAGGGTAGTTTCTTTTCTCTTTGGAGCTGCGTCTCCCTTTTTCTTATGGAGGTTACGTCCGATCGCTTGTCTATGAGCATGAGGAACTAATCCCCTCGTCCGAGGGAACGATGAAGCCACCCATGACGATGTAAATCCGATATGATGTATGTCTTTCTCCTTTAATTCAATTCTTGTTTTCCGATTCTGATTTGAATGTTTGATCATATGTATTGCGTGATTAATCAGTTAAACGTGTTTGAAGCCTAACGGCGATTCGCGTTTCAGAACTTGAATCGGGATCATAAATGTTTTCCAATTCTGAATTGATTGTGTTAATCATATGTGTTGCGTGATTAACTAGTTAACGTGTTTGAGGCCAAACGGCGAGCGCGTTGTAGAACTTGAATTGGAATCATTAATCGAATAATGAGCACGACCGTGGATTTATTTGACTAGTGCAACCATATAGGGAACAAGGTTTAATAGAATTCGAGATTAAGGTTATGAGACCGAACAAGTAATTAATCCAATCGTCGAATACGTCCTAATGAGCACGAGAGTGGATTTAGGAGAATTTAGGGGTCCTGGTTGACATTGTAATTGAACCTAGGGAGGAATTCATCATCACTTGGGTGTACATATTGGGTAGGTGGATTTGTGACCTTGGACATTTTAGTTTTCATATTTTTAATTAATTATTTAATTAGATTTGTTAATTAAATTTCGATCCTATTCTCTCTTCTCTCTCTCAACCACCTTCTTCCGTAACTTGACCGAACGTATCCGATTTCCCGCGGATTAGTCGAATTGGTAGCCCAATCCTCGAGTTCGACCTCGGTAATTACTTACCGTGTATTTTTATTACTTGCGGGCTTATCTAGTTTTATGACTAGATGAACTAGGGTTCATGTGCCTATTTATTCGAGTTCACTCTCGTTTTCGCCCAAATTTGCCTTGTTTTGTTCCTAAGTTGGACTTTGACTCGTTTTGCGTCTTTTGTGTAGTTTTTAGGTTATTTTGAATAGAATTACGCTTGTGGATGCTTTTGTTGTTTCAGGTTAAATAAGTGAAGCTCCGGAGTCAAGGAAAGTCAGGCAAAGGAAATTGCAGAAAGTGCGGAGACACTCGCCTCGCGAGTGTATGCTCGCCCGCGAGCCTGAAAGTCAACAAAGCAGCAAAAGTCATCACTTCAGTCTCGCCACGCGAGAGGTGTCTCGCCCCGCGAGATCATGAGGACCTGCAAGACAGAGACCATCACGGCCAAGCCGTGATGAATACCGCGCCCGTGACAGTTTAAGGTGAAGTCTCGCCCCGCGAGAAGCCTCTCGCCCCGCGAGAGAATGAAGACCATGGAAGTCAGAGACCATCACGGCCCAGCCGTGATGAAGGACACATCCCAGAATTGAAGACTCGCCGCGAAACAGGGCGTTCGCCTCGCGAGAGTTCAAATTGAAAGCGCGCCAATTTTAATTCTCGCCTCGCGAATGTCTGCTCGCCTCGCGAGCGAGCGCAGATCAGGATTCCTATTTAAAGGCTGTTGCAGATCAGAAACGGGGATGACATCTAGGAGGCTTCAGAGCTTTAGGAGGGCGCGAATCCTAGTAGTTTTCCACTTTGTTTAGAGTAGCGTTTAGGGTAGTTTCTTTTCTCTTTGGAGCTGCGTCTCCCTTTTTCTTATGGAGGTTACGTCCGATCGCTTGTCTATGAGCATGAGGAACTAATCCCCTCGTCCGAGGGAACGATGAAGCCACCCATGACGATGTAAATCCGATATGATGTATGTCTTTCTCCTTTAATTCAATTCTTGTTTTCCGATTCTGATTTGAATGTTTGATCATATGTATTGCGTGATTAATCAGTTAAACGTGTTTGAAGCCTAACGGCGATTCGCGTTTCAGAACTTGAATCGGGATCATAAATGTTTTCCAATTCTGAATTGATTGTGTTAATCATATGTGTTGCGTGATTAACTAGTTAACGTGTTTGAGGCCAAACGGCGAGGCGCGTTGTAGAACTTGAATTGGAATCATTAATCGAATAATGAGCACGACCGTGGATTTATTTGACTAGTGCAACCATATAGGGAACAAGGTTTAATAGAATTCGAGATTAAGGTTATGAGACCGAACAAGTAATTAATCCAATCGTCGAATACGTCCTAATGAGCACGAGGTGGATTTAGGAGAATTTAGGGGTCCTGGTTGACATTGTAATTGAACCTAGGGAGGAATTCATCATCACTTGGGTGTACATATTGGGTAGGTGGATTTGTGACCTTGGACATTTTAGTTTTCATATTTTTAATTAATTATTTAATTAGATTTGTTAATTAAATTTCGATCCTATTCTCTCTTCTCTCTCTCAACCACCTTCTTCCGTAACTTGACCGAACGTATCCGATTTCCCATGGATTAGTCGAATTGGTAGCCCAATCCCTGAGTTCGACCTCGGTAATTACTTACCGTGTATTTTTATTACTTGCGGGCTTATCTAGTTTTATGACTAGATGAACTAGGGTTCATGTGCCTATTTATTCGAGTTCACTCTCGTTTTCGCCCAAATTTGCCTTGTTTTGTTCCTAAGTTGGACTTTGACTCGTTTTGCGTCTTTTGTGTAGTTTTTAGGTTATTTTGAATAGAATTACGCTTGTGGATGCTTGTGGTGTTTCGGGGTAATTAAGTGAAGCTCCGGAGTCAAGGAAAGTCGAAAAGTGGAAATTGCAAGTGCGGAGACACTCGCCTCGCAGTGTATGCTCGCCCGCGAGCCTGAAAGTCAACAAAGCAGCAAAAGTCATCACTTCAGTCTCGCCACGCGAGAGGTGTCTCGCCCCGCGAGATCATGAGGACCTGCAAGACAGAGACCATCACGGCCAAGCCGTGATGAATACCGCGCCCGTGACAGTTTAAGGTGAAGTCTCGCCCCGCGAGAAGCCTCTCGCCCCGCGAGAGAATGAAGACCATGGAAGTCAGAGACCATCACGGCCCAGCCGTGATGAAGGACACATCCCAGAATTGAAGACTCGCCCCGCGAACAGACGTTCGCCTCGCGAGAGTTCAAATTGAAAGCGCGCCAATTTTAATTCTCGCCTCGCGAGCGAGCGCAGATCAGGATTCCTATTTAAAGGCTGTTGCAGATCAGAAACGGGGATGACATCTAGGAGGCTTCAGAGCTTTAGGAGGGCCGCGAATCCTAGTAGTTTTCCACTGTTTAGAGTAGCGTTTAGGGTAGTTTCTTTTCTCTTTGGAGCTGCGTCTCCCTTTTTCTTATGGAGGTTACGTCCGATCGCTTGTCTATGAGCATGAGGAACTAATCCCCTCGTCCGGGGGAACGATGAAGCCACCCATGGCGATGTAAATCCGATATGATGTATGTCTTTCTCCTTTAATTCAATTCTTGTTTTCCGATTCTGATTTGAATGTTTGATCATATGTATTGCGTGATTAATCAGTTAAACGTGTTTGAAGCCTAACGGCGATTCGCGTTTCAGAACTTGAATCGGGATCATAAATGTTTTCCAATTCTGAATTGATTGTGTTAATCATATGTGTTGCGTGATTAACTAGTTAACGTGTTTGAGGCCAAACGGCGAGGCGCGTTGTAGAACTTGAATTGGAATCATTAATTGAATAATGAGCACGACCGTGGATTTATTTGATTAGTGCAACCATATAGGGAACAAGGTTTAATAGAATTCGAGATTAGGGTTATGAGACCGAACAAGTAATTAATCCAATCGTCGAATACGTCCTAATGAGCACGAGAGTGGATTTAGGAGAATTTAGGGGTCCTGGTTGACATTGTAATTGAACCTAGGGAGGAATTCATCATCACTTGGGTGTACATATTGGGTAGGTGGATTTGTGACCTTGGACATTTTAGTTTTCATATTTTTAGTTAATTATTTAATTAGATTTGTTAATTAAATTTCGATCCTATTCTCTCTTCTCTCTCTCAACCACCTTCTTCCGTAACTTGACCGAACGTATCCGATTTCCCGCGGATTAGTCGAATTGGTAGCCCAATCCCTGAGTTCGACCTCGGTAATTACTTACCGTGTATTTTTATTACTTGCGACGACCCGGTACACTTGCCGGAGTCACAACATGAATCCAGAGGTGGATTGTGAACCTGAATCCAAAAAGCAACATGGAAAAGAGGAATATTTGTCAAACCGAGCCATTATTGTTCCCTATCCAACGCAGAAACGTGTTTCTTTCTCTCCTATTTCATCAACAATCTCCCCCAACTCCTCTTCTATCTCTGTGGCTCCTCCTGCTTCGATCTGTCTGTTTTTGGTATGGGCAAGTTTTTGCTTCGATCCCCACAGACGGCGCCAAATGTTCCTGCCAAGATCCGTTTTGTCAGAATCTCGCCATAGAACGTGAAACCAAGGGGTTATTTTATGATTTGGGCTTGACATAATTCGGTGATTCCGGTCCTACGTATCCCAGTGGGAATCAAAGCCAGACGTAGTTCTAGGTTCATCCCTTGGCAGGGCGGTGATCTCGATCCCTTAATTTTGTATCGGACGAGTACTACGGAGCAAGGACTGTTTGATAATCTCTTGGTCGACGCTAGTTCCTCTAACACGCTTAAGGGAGAGTCACCGGTGTTCAGTGAAAAGTCCCCTCTTCTTATGAGGGGTACTGCCCCTTTTATAATTTCTGGACTGGGCCGGGTACTTGGGCTCGGTGGCCGGGTTAATAACCTCGGCCAGTACAACTCTAATCATAAAAAAAAATGTTTCATGCATCGATTTGGAATTAAAATATTAATATAATTCATATGTGAAACATATTACTAAGAATTTATATTATTAGATCAAATGTAGAGTTTAATTTTAATTACGAATTTTTAGGTAGTTATGATAAAAATAAAACATTGTTAATGATGCGACAATTATAATTGATCAATAATGTAAAAGTTTTTTGTGTTAACAGCTGACAATATATATCAATTAAATCTTTAAATGTACAATACATAATATAATTTAGGTAAAATCTTAGTCATTGTAAATATTAAGTATATTCATGTGGGGAGGGGGAGAAATAAAAACAAAGGTGTGGTTGAGCTCCCAAAAAAGGAGCATTAGAGGGTTCATGTTGGGAGAGGGAATGGGTGGAAATTGGGAAGAAATATCTCTATACACGTGCACTGCTTAATTGAGCCAAATATTGATTGTGATTTACTAACAACTTGGATCATATCATGCTTTATAAAGAATACACACCTCTTCTATAGAATAAGTCACTGCCTAGACTGGGTTGGTTTTGTAATCTTGTCCATGTAGTTGGTTCTCTTTCTCTATTCTTGTGGTCCACCTCAAGAGGATGACTAATATATACTGTAAAGTTAGTTCACTACTAGAAATTCATAGATTACTTACGGATTTTCCTGCGAAAATAAAGTTAGTTTGCTACTAGAAATTCATTGATTACTTGCATATTTTCCTGCGGATTTTTTCCGCAGGAATTTCCTACGAATTTTGCTGCAATTTTTTCAGAAATAAGATTTTTTTCCTATAGATTTAAATTTGTAAGAAATTTCGTATTATAGGAAATTTTGACATTTCCTGCGGATTTAAATTTTTCGCAAGAAAATATGCAGGAAATTTCCTACATATTTTAAAATTCGTAGGAAAAAATTACCCACGAAGATATTATCTATAGATAGAATTCGTAGGAAAATCTACATGAAACCTATTTCCTGCAAAGTTTTTAGCAAAATCCGCTGGAAAATCTGCAAGTAATCAGAAGATTTATAGTAGTGGTTATTTATATTGTCTATAAATCATGTCATAAGTATGATATATATTATTTTAAAAGTAGTTGAAGTAAAATTAAATCATTTCTAATGATGTGTCAATTAATAATTAGTTGATACATAAAATAAATCCTTATATTTACAATGCATATCAATTAAGTCTTTTATTTTAAATCCAAAAAAAATCACATAAAAATCCATAAATAAACAAATAAAAACGCATACATCCACCAACGATAACTAACAAGAGTGTGGTAGGGAGCTAGCCACCATTTTAAGATTGTTAGGAAGTCTTCTAATTACAACAGTGTTCAAACTTCAAACAGAAAATCGTCAACGTAACAAATTTATTGACTTTATATAGAACACTGCTGAAAAGATACATACATAAAACAATTAACACTCTTGATATTCATTGACCCAGCTGTGTGAGACACAAGAAATTCTCTCTCAATATTGGTTCTTATTACAAGAAGAACATGTTCTACCATAAAGAAAGAAATACACCATAGGGTCTCTTATATATTGAGACACCCATGACATGGCATAAATAACCAAACCCAAAAATATCATACAAGTTTCACCCGGATGCTTCATCTCAATTCTCAGCCAGAAATGATTCTTAGCTATTTAAAAGTGCACAATGTTTCATTTTCTCCATGGAAGTGGCAAATTCAGCATAGAAATTTTCAATTGACCATTGAAGAAATCGGTTGACTAGAGACTTTGTTACTGTAACATCCTAAAAATTCAAATATAATTATTTTAATAAAAAAGGATAGTATAAGAGTTTATTATAATTGTTTTCTTTATAATAAAAATTCAGTGGGTTCCACGATAATGTAAAATTGATTTAAAAAATAAAAATAAGGATAAGGATAAGAACTTACCCTGGACTAAATTATTGCGGCAATAATGATAGGAAACATAAGCATATCAAGATCCATGCTGTGTTACCCAGTATAAATAGATAGTTTAAGTGTTTTAAGCCCAATTTCGCATAATATGACTAGATACCTAACTTCAGACGGATATTTCGTAACCAAAGAGAACTTGTTTGAATTCGAGATCTGCATAAGAAATATAGCCCTGTCTCTTAGCTTTCCATAGACACCAAATTCGTCCAAATTGGATTCTTGTAGCTCAAGTTATGACCAAATTAATACACACTATTCATGTTCCAGCGCCAGAACCGTTTTTTTAAATTCTATCCACATTTTGACTATCTAAACGTCGGTTTCAGATTTTGTGGTCTTCATAACAGTTGTAGACAATTCTTTTATCTTTCCAAAGATATAAAATTTATAATTTTTGAATGTCTATAACTCAATATATGTGCGAAATACAGCACCATATGCAGAGTAAGCGGGCTTAGCGCATTTTTACACGTTTTGGGCTATTGGGGGCTCTATAAATAGAATCTTAACACTCTTAGGGTGCGTTTTTGAACCCTAATTACACCTAGAAACTCAGAAACGGCTAAGAAGATAAGAAATTCAAGGATTGAGAAGAGATAGTTGTGGAATAGGGAGTCTAGGAAGAGGAAGATGCTGATAACTCTTGGCAAACGTTAGGATTTGCACTAGGAAACGCTTAGAGCTATTTGGAGGTCTTCAAGAGGTGAGTATCAATACTTTTTATGAACCCTTTCCATGGTATATATGATTGTTTTTGTTGATAAGGGATTACCTGAAAGAGACAACTATAAACACAAGAAGGGGGGTTGAATTGTGTTTATCATAATTTAAGCAAAGTTGAAATATTTTCGCAAACAAAAAAACTAGATTTGTACGAGTGGAAGAATACAGGATGGACGGGTGACTTTTGCAAGCACACCACTTGATAGACGTAAGAAAACTAAGGCAATTAAAGAGTTTAAGGGAAGAGAGATTGACACGGTTAGTTATCCTGGTTCACTCTTCAAAACAAAGAGCTACGTCCAGTCCTTGGCAGCACCAAGATTTATCCACTATAACTGATAAGGTCACAGACTCAAGTATTATTTGCACACCTAGCCTCTTCAGGCTCAAGACAAGTATTATTTTCACACCTAGCCTCTTCAGGCTCACTCTAGTTTGTTTGAGAGATTGGATTTGTAATAAATACAATTTCTCACAGGCAGATCTTTCACTAACACTCAGAGAGTGGTTTAAATGTAAGGCTTAGGAAAGTCTGCGTAATAACTTCAAAATGATTGAAGAATACAGAATAAAAGAATGAAGAAATTAATGCAGAGTAATGGTGTTTTTAATGCAATGTGTATTCTCTTTTTCTTCATCTTCAATGACTTCTATATTTATGGTCTTCAAGCATTTATGATCCGTTAGAGACATCCCCTCAGATGTTGGCTTCAAGCAGAACTTCATTAAATGCAATAGAGTCGTTCTAGGCAGCCATTAATGCAATAGAGTCGTTCTGGGTAGTCATTAATGCAATAGAGTCGTTGGTTGTACTCTAACATGAAGGATCATGGCTTTATTCATTGTGCTACAGCCATATCAGAGTTGTGTAGAGAGCTTTTTGTACTTTACTGAGTACACTTCTCTTTTCGTGTAAAGACCAGAGGTACTAGGGAATAAAGCACGTTGGAAGCATTCTTTAACTGGTCTTTGGTTCTGATTATCCAAGGTTGCTTGAGAGAGTAACTTCTGACCTTTCTTGATAATCGTGAAACTGGGTAGGAGAGAAGGCTTCAAGTCACTTTCTGGTTCTTGAACTAAGATTCTGATAATCCTTATAGAATTCGCGTTCATAAGATAAGTGCTTCCATCTTGAAAATAATCACGTCTATCTAGTCATTTGAGTTTTCATTCGGGCTAGTAGATGAGCTCCATATCAAGGACTCAGCAAGTCCAAAGACTAGTGGACGAGCACTTCTGTCACCTTTAGTGGACGAGAGCCTTTGTTACTTTAGTGGACTAGAGCATCTGTTACTTTACTGGACGAGAGTCTCAGTTAGTCTGGTAGACGAGAGTCTTAGTTACTCTGGTGGACGAGAGTCTCAGTTACTCTAGTGGACGAGAGTCTCAGTTACTCTAGTGGACGAGAGTCTTTTGCCACGTCATTGGACGAGCCATTCTGATACCTTAGTGGACGCGCTATTCTGATACTTTAATGGACGAGCTCCAAGTGCCACGTCATTGGACGGATAATTCCGATACCTAACTGGACGGGCTTTTCTGATACTTTGATGGACGCGCTCCAAGTGCCACGTCATTGGATGGATAATTTTGATACCTCACTGGACGGGCTTTTCTGATATTTTGATGGACGCGCTCCAAGTGCCACGTTAGTAGACGCTGGCTTTCATCACTTTAGTGGACGCAAGTTAAGATCTCTTGCGTTTTGGACGTGCGCTTCAAACATTTGCGATGGACGTGAGCTTCAATCTTCAAACACTTGCGATGGACGTGAGCTTCAATCACTACAGTGTTGGACGGATGATTCTATTACTTAATCTGCACACTCGATAGATAGGTTAGCAACCAATATGAAGGTTAATTAAATCATTAACCAATGTTTAGTTCTCATCAAAACTTAGGGAAATGCACATCAGACATTTTAGAGACTTAAAAATCTCCCCCCTTTTTTATGATGACAAACATTGAGATGATTTAATGAACCTCAAAATATCAACAAAGAAAATAGCATATATCAGACAGGTTGTAAATTTTCTTAAGCGAACAGGTCATATCACATTCATTCTCCTATTCTCCTATAACATATTTCTATCACAAATCTCAATTTCTCATATTCTCCCCCTTTTGTCAACATCAAAAAGAGTTATCAAGTTTTATTTATGTGATATGTTAATGGCAAGATAACATGTTAAGAAAATCATAGTGATGCAGCAAGCATATTAGACACACTCCACTTAAACTATTGTATCATTACTCCCCCCGAACTAATGCTTAGTTAAAAGAACATGTATATAGGAGTAATGACAGATTTAGCATAGACGGGTTAACATTCATACATGCCATTCAGCAATGCAATGCATGTTTAGATTATCTCTAATAAATAAAAACCTATCTTTTGCGAGGGGTTTAGTGAAAATATCAGCCCATTGATTTTCAGTTTTAACAAACTTAATATCAAAGATCCCTTTTTGAATATAATCCTTAATGAAATGATGTTTGATTTCAATATGTTTAGCCTTAGAATGCTGAATTGGATTTTTAGTTAAGCATATAGCACTCGAATTATCACACCATACAGATATGTTATGTTCATAAATAGAGTAATCCTCAAGTTGATTTTTTATCCATAAGAGTTAAGAGCAGCAACTAGCAGCAGAGATATATTCCCTTGGCAGAAGACAGGACAATGGTTGTCTGCCTCTTGCTTGACCATGAGACTAAACTTGCTCCAATGAAGTGACATCCTCCACTGGTGCTTTTTCTTTCTATTCTGTCTCCAGTAAAGTCAACATTACAATATCCCACTAATCTGTATTCTTTTGATCTTAAATACAGCAAACCAAGATTAGTAGTTCCAAGCAAATATCTAAATATTCTTTTAACAGTCTTAAGATGAGATTCTCTAGGATCAGATTGGAATCTAGCACACATACAGGCACTAAATTGAATGTCAGGTCTGCTTGAAGTTAAGTACAGTAGAGAGCCAATCATACCTCTGTAGACAGTTTGATCTACCTTTTTACCTTCATCATCTTTGCTTAGTTTTTCATTGGGTTGCATAGGGGTTTTCATGAGCTTTGTATTTTCCATTTTGTATTTCTTGAGTATATCCTTGGTATATTTTTGTTGATGAATGTAAATTCCATCACATGTCTGCTTGATTTGTTAGCCAAGGAAGAACTTCAATTCTCCCATCATGCTCATCTCAAATTCAGCTTGCATTAGATTTGAAAATTCCTTGCACAGCTTTTCATTAGTTGATCCAAAAATAATATCATCAACATATATTTGAACTATAATAAAGTTCTCTTTAGAGCATTTTTTGAACAGAGTAGTGTCTACTTGTCCTCTAGTAAAACCATTATGCATGAGAAAAGAACTGAGTCTATCATACCATGCTCTAGGTACTTGTTTCAAACCATATAATGCCTTTTTAAGTTTGAAAAGTGATCTGGTTTATCAGTATCCTCAAAACCAGGGGGTTGTTTAACATACACTTCTTCTTCAATTATACCTTTTAGAAAAGCACTTTTTACATCCATTTGAAAAAGGGTAATTTGGTGTTGTGCAACATATGACATTAAAATGTGTATGGCTTCTATTCTAGCTACAGGTGCAAAGGTTTCAGTATAATCAATACCTTCTTATTGTTTATAGCATTGAGCTACTAACCTTGCTTTATTTCTGACAACTTTACCATCTTCATCTAATTTGTTTCTGAAGACCCATCTTGTTCCAACAACCGACTTGTTTTTAGGCTTAGAGACAAGAGTCCAGACATCATTTCTTGTGAACTGGTTAAGTTCTTCTTGCATAGAAAGAATCCAGCTTTCTTCCTCAAGAGCTTCTTCAATGCGTTTAGGCTCCAAATCTGAAATAAAGGACACATTGCTTGATTCTCTTAATGTGGATCTGGTTCTTACTCCCTCAGAAGGATTTCCAATAATAAGATCCTTAGGATGATGAGTGTTGAACTTCCAATCCCTTTTGAGATCATCATGAAGATCTTGACTTGTCTGCCGACTGGTCTATTCCACTTGTCTTTCAGCCTAGGGCACATGTTCTGTTTTGGTTAGATCGGGTTGTTGACTTTCTGGCTTGTTTATATCAAGACCTGCAAGATCATCTTCTAGATCTGATAGTTCTTTATCAGTCTTTAATTCATCATTGAATTTAACATGAACAGATTCTTTAATAATACAAGTTCTTGAATTGTAAACTCTAAAAGCCTTGGACTTTTCAGAATAACCTACGAAAATACCTTTATCTACCTTAGAATCAAACTTTCCAAGATTATCTCTGGTATTCAGAATAAAATATTCACATCCAAAAGCATGAAAATAAGATATGTTGGGGCTTTTTCCTTTCCACAATTCATAAGGAGTCCTTTTTAGAAAAGGCCTAATAAGTATTCTGTTTTGTACATAGCAAGCAGTGTTTACAGCTACTGCCCAGAAGTACTTAGGGAGATTATTTTCATTGAGCATAGATCTAGCCATCTCTTGCAGAGATCTGTTCTTTCTCTCAACCACTCCATTTTGCTGTGGAGTTCTAGGTGCAGAGAAATTGTGAGAGATTCCATTCTCCTCAAAGAACTGTCTAAACTGTTCATTTTCAAATTCTCCCCCATGATCACTTCTAAGGGTAGAAATACAGAAACCCTGCTCATTTTGTACTCTTTTACAGAATACTGAGAAAGCCTTAAAAGACTCATCCTTGTGTGTTAGGAAGAGTACCCTTGTATATCTATAATAGTCATCAACTATGACAAATCCATATTTTCTTCCAGCAGGGCTGGCAACACTAATTGGTCCAAACAGATCCATGTGTAACAACTAAAGAGGTCTAGAGGTTGATACTTGGTTTTTAAATTTGAAACTTGATTTTATCTGTTTACCTCTCTGACATGCATCACACAAGACATCTTTCTTAAAGCTAATATCAGACAATCCTCTCACGAGATTATTCCTTTTTAATTCAGAAATTAGTTTCATACTAGCATGTCCTAGTTTCTTATGACATAACCATCTCTCATCCTCTTTAGACATCAGACAGGTTACACTTTGATCTGAGAGATCAGACAGTTCAATCTTATAACGATTTTGTTGCCTTTTAGCTGAAAAGAAGGTTTTGCCACTACAGTCTTTAACTATGCATACATCCTTGGTAAAGGAAACAACAAAACCACTATCACATAATTAACTTATGCTAAGTAAATTGTGTCTTAATCCTTTAACCATAAGAACATTAGATATAGAGGGAAGAGGGGGTTTACCACCAATAGTACCAATTCCTATAACTTTCCCTTTCTGATTTCCTCCGAAGGCAATGTGTCCTCCTTTCTTTAGTTGGAGGTCTAGGAACATAGACCTTTCTCCTGTCATATGACGCGAGCAGCCACTGTCCAGGTACCAGCAGTGGTGTTTTCTTTGTCCTGTTGAGGACATCTGCAACAAAAATTATTTGATCTTTAGGTACTCATATTTTTCTGGGTCCTTTTCTGTTAGTTCTAGGAGTCTGTAAAGACTTTCTTCTCTTCTTATGGATACACTTAGACATAACATACCCAGTTTTTCCACATAAGTTACAAATAGGTGTTGATTTGGTTACAGATGACTTAACATATATTGTAGGAACTTTAGTTGATACTTTATGATGCGTCTGATGGACATATCCAATACCTTCTTTGTTAAGAGAGTGCTTCTGAATGCCAAGAAGCTTAGTCAGATTGTCTCTACCATTAACAAATTTGGCAAGTTCAGAAGTGAGCTCTTCCACTTTCTGTTGAAGATTTTCAACTTCTTCAGATGGTGATGTTTCACTTGAGATCTTAGCTTCATTAGACTTTTCAGTCTTCAGCTCACTATTCTCTTTAGCCAGCTTCTCGCACTCTTGAGATTTCTGTTTATGCTCATTGGTGAGCTTTACATACTCTCTCTTGAGGGATTTGAAGGCTTTAGATAAGCAGTTGGATTCCTCCAACAACTCCTCATAGGCATCAAGTAATTCCTCATAGTCAGGATGTACCTCATCATCAGAGTCCGAGTCAGGGTTGGCCATCAAACAGAGATTGGCTTCTTCCTCAGTTTCTTTATCAGAAGATGTTGACTCCGGATCCTCCCAAGTAGCCATCATTCCTTTCTTCTTCTTCTTGAAGAATTTCTTAAAAAGGGCCTTCTTGAGTTGAGGACATTCAGCCTTGAAGTGACCGGGCTTCTTGCACTCATAGCAAACAATTGGACTTTTTTCTGTTGAGGTGGATTCTTTGAAGTTCTTGTCCTTGTTGAACCTTCTGAATGACCTATCCCTCTTGAACTTCTTTTTCTGTAGGAGAAGTTTTATCTTCCTGGTCAGGAGAGACAACTCTTCATCACTCTCAGAATCATCGAGTTCTGATAGGTCAGCATCACTGGATGACTCATCTGCCTTCAAAGCCTTGGAAACTTTTGCTGACTTTTGATCAGCTTTCAGAGCAATTGACTTTCCCTTCTTTGGTGCAACTTCATATCCAAGTTCTTGCTCATGAACAGTGAGTGTTCCAAGAAGCTCATCCATAGTCAAGGTAGTGAGATCCTTGGCTTGGGAGATAGCAGTGACCAAAGGTCTCCACTGTTTAGGTAGACTTCTCATAATCTTTCCAACCTTCTCAGCATTGGTATAGACTTTGTCAAGAGATTTCAGAGTGTTGATTATAGTTTGGAATCTTCCTATCATCTGAGCAACAGACTCACCTTCCTCCATAATGAACAGTTCATACTTTTTGACAAGTATGGCAATCTTTGATTCTTTGACTTTTGCTGTTCCTTCATGAGTGACAGCCAAAGTGTACCATATTTCCTTCGCAGATTCACAAGCACAATCCTTCTCAAACTCCTCCGGACTGAGAGCACAGATGATGTTATATCTGGCTTTGTGGTTAAGCTCCCATTTTGTCTTTTCAAAGACCATCCACTGAGCTTTTGGTTTGTCAGTGTTATCATCATTTTTGGGAATGAATGGACCATCTGTGATAACATCCCAAAGATCAGAGTTTGTGGATAGAATAAACCATTGAAATCTATCTTTCCAGTAGTTGTAATTTTCTCCATTGAAGTAAGGAGGTCTGGTTAGGGAGGCTCCTTCAGTCTGATGACTTCCACTTGTACTAGCTCCAGCCGTCATATCTATTCTTCAGGACCTTTTACCTCTACACTGTTAGATGCTCAACCCAGAGGCTGAGCTCTGATACCAACTGAAATAGACAACTATAAACACAAGAAGGGGGGTTGAATTGTGTTTATCAGAATTTAAGCAAAGTTGAAATCTTTTCGCAAACCAAAAAACTAGATTTGGACGAGTGGAAGAATACAGGATGGACGGGTGACTTTTGCAAGCACATCACTTGATAGACGTAATAAAACTAAGGCAATTAAAGAGTTTAAGGGAAGAGAGATTGACACGGTTATTTATCCTGGTTCACTCTTCAAAACAAAGAGCTACGTCCAGTCCTTGGCAGCACCAAGATTTATCCACTATAACTGATAAGGTTACAGACTCAAGTATTATTTGCACACCTAGCCACTTCAGGCTCAAGACAAGTATTATTTGTACACCTAGCCTCTTCAGGCTCAAGACAAGTATTATTTTCACACCTAGCCTCTTCAGGCTCACTCTGGTTTGTTTGAGAGATTGGGTTTGTAATAAATACAATTTCTCACAGGCAGGTCTTTCATTAACACTCAGAGAGTGGTTTAAATGTAAGTTTAGGAAAGTATGCGAAATAACTTCAAAATGATTGAAGAATACAGAATAAAAGAATGAAGAAATTAATGTAGAGTAATGGCGTTTTTAATGCAATATGTATTCTCTTTTTCTTCATCTTCAATGACTTATGTATTTATGGTCTTCAAGCATTTAGGATCCGTTAGAGACATCCCCTCAGATGTTGGCTTCAAGCAGAACTTCATTAAATGCAATAGAGTCGTTCTGGGCAGCCATTAATGAAATAGAGTCGTTCTGGGTAGTCATTAATGCAATAGAGTCGTTGGTTGTACTCTAACATGAAGGATCATGGCTTTATTCATCGTGCTACAGCCATATCAGAGTTGTGTAGAGAGCTTTTTGTACTTTACTGAGTACACTTCTCTTTTAGTTTAAGGACCCGGAGGTACTAGGGAATAAAGCACATTGAAGCATTCTTTAACTGGTCTTTGGTTCTGATTATCCAAGGTTGCTTGAGAGAGTAACTTCTGACCTTTCTTGATAATCGTGAAACTGAGTAGGAGAGAATGCTTCAAGTCTCTTTCTGGTTCTTGAACTAAGATTCTAATAATCCTTACAGAATTCGCGTTCATAAGATAAGTGCTTCCATCTTGAAAATAATCACGTCTATCTAGTCATTTGAGTTTTCATTTGGGCTAGTAGATGAGCTCCATATTAAGGACTCAGCAAGTCCAAAGACTAGTGGATGAGCGCTTCTGTCACCTTTAGTGGACAAGAGCCTTTGTTACTTTAGTGGACGAGAGCCTCTGTTACTTTCTTTACGGGACGAGGTCTCAATTAGTCCAGTGGACGAGAGTCTCGATTACTCGGTGGACGAGGTCTCGGTTACTCCAGGTGGGCGAGAGTCTCGATTACTCTAGTGGGACGAGAGTCTCGATTACTCTAGTGGGCGAGAGTCTTTTGCCACGTCATTGGGCGAGCCATTCGATACCTTAGTGGACGCTATTCTGATACTTTAATGGACGAGCTCCAAGTGCCACATCATTGGACGGATAATTCCGATACCTCACTGGACGGGCTTTTCTGATACTTTGATGGATGCGCTCCAAGTGCCACGTCATTGGACGGATAATTCTGATACCTCACTGGACGGGCTTTTCTGATACTTTGATGGAGGCGCTCCAAGTGCCACATTAGTAGACACTGGCTTTCATCACTTTAGTGGACGCAAGTTAAGATCTCTTGTGTTTTGGACGTGCGCTTCAAACATTTGCGATGGACGTGAGCTTCAATCACTACAGTGTTGGACGGATGATTCTATTACTTAATCTGCACACTCGATAGATAGGTTAGCAACCAATATGAAGGTTAATCAAATCATTAACCAATGTTTAGTTCTCATCAAAACTTAGGGAAATGCACATCAGACATTTTAGAGACTTAACATTACCATGTGGTTTTGGGAGTCTTTAATTGACTTGATGCATATTGTTAGTAACCTAAATTCTAAAATTGGGGTTTTGTTTAAAAGGGGAATTAACTGATCATTTGATGTTGTAACATGTTTATTCATGTATGATGTGTTGTGATATTCATGATTGTTTGTTGTTGGTGGAAGTTTATATGTTTTAAATTGAGGGAAATAGTTTGTTACATGCATGAGACATGACATATTTGAGTTATAATATGTTGTATGATGTTTGCCGCAATACCACCTATGATAGGGGTATCGAAAAGTAATACCACCGTAATGGGGTATCGAAAGTAACATCCCCATATAATTGGGATGTCGAAAAATAGCAATACCGCCTAAAAAGGGGTATCGAAAGTAACACCGTCACACGTTGGGGTGTCGAAAAAGGAGAATACCGCCATGTGCACATGGGAGGTATCGAAATAGAAATGTCCCCGACAGGAGGGTGACATCGAAACATTCCTCATGAGTAGGGGTGGGCAATGGGACGCCATTGTCATGTGATGTGTGAGATTTATGGCATGCTGGCAAGAGACCAGTTTAGTTGTGAGGCCTTCGAGCCACTTGGATTAATTTAGAATTTACTTGGTATGTGGAATGTGATGCATTGAGACGAGTTGACCTTATGCTATATGCATTTGACTTGATGAAATTTTTT
The DNA here is from genome assembly GCA_030762895.1 of Sophora flavescens. Classification (NCBI taxonomy): domain Eukaryota; kingdom Viridiplantae; phylum Streptophyta; class Magnoliopsida; order Fabales; family Fabaceae; genus Sophora; species Sophora flavescens. The sequence continues at coordinate 153,467,280 of CM061066.1, forward strand.
GTTGTTATTAAAAGTATTTTTTTATATATTATTTTGGGAAATTAACGGATATCATAGACAGTTTTTCCGGTCACTGATAAGCCTCTAGCTTATCTAGTTTTATAACTAGTAAGACTGTGGTTTATGTGCTAATTATTCGAGTTCAATCTCGTTTTCATCCAAATTTGGATTTAATTGTCCTCAAGCAACATTTTGAGTCTCTTGAGTAGTTTTAGGATATTTTAGCTAATTTTGAGTCAAATAAAGCATTTACTGCTATTTTATAGTTTCAGGTTAAAGGGGAAGCACTTCGAGTCAAGAAAACAGTGGAAATTGCCATTCTGGAGATACTCGCCCCGCGAGAGGCTTCTCGCCTCACAAGCCTGAAGACCAGCTGAGCAGCAACAGTCATCATTTCTGTCTCGCCTCGCGAAATCTGAAGACGCCGGAGGACAGAGACCATCACGGCCTAGCTGTGATGAAGGTCACGGCCGTGACAGACTGGAATTTGAAGTCTCGCCTCACGAAACATCTTCTCGCCTCGCGAGAGTCCAATTTGAAAGCGCGCCATTCTTAATATTCGCGTCGCGAGAGGCTACTCGCCTCGCGAGCGCGTGCAGAATCTGAACTCTATATATTGTTGTTTTACGGCAGAAACAAAAAGCTTGGATTCTCCACTTGTTGTAGAGCGTTTTGAGGTGATTCCTTGTTCTCGGGAGCTGCGTCTCCTTATTTTCTTTTTCTATTGTATTTTTATGATGAACTCCAAATAGTTTGTGCGTGTTACAAGCATGAGGAGCTAATCCCCTTGTCTAAGGGATCAATGAAACCACCCATGGCGGTGTAGATTCAATGTGATGTATGTTTCTCTCCCTTTTCTCAATTATTGTTTTCCAATTCTGAATTTATTGCGTTGATCATATGCATGCGTGATTGACTAGTTATAACGTGATGAGGCTTAGTAGGCAATTCGCATTTAGAACTTGAATTGGGAACATTGATCGAATATTGCACGAGAGTGAGTAGGAGATTAGTGCAACCTTATAGGGAACAAGATTAAATAGATTTGATGATTGGGTTATGCGACCTAGTAAGTAATTAACTCAATCGTTGAATACGTCCTATTGAGCACGACAGTGGATTTAGGAGAATTGGGGGATCCCGGTTGACATTAAAATTGAATTTAGGGAGAGAATCATCATCACTTGGGTACTATACATTATTGGGTAGGTGGATTTGTGACCTTAGATGTTTTAAATTCAGATTTTAATCCTTTATTCTCTATTTGATTTGTTTATTTGAATTGCGATCTTATTTTCTCTCTCTCCTTAACCACTGTTGTTACTTGCCCAAACTTATCGGATTTCTTGCGAATTGGTAGAATTGGTAGCCCAATCCTTGTGTTCGACCTCGGTAATTACTTACCGTGTTTTATTACTTACGATGACCCGGTACACTTGCCGGTGACTCAACAAGTTTTTGGCACCGTTGTCGGGGATTGGCACAACCAATTTTCCTAATTTTTGGGAAGTTTGATTATTTGGTTAAGCTGTTTTTCTTTTTATTTTTTGTTATTTATTTACTATTATTTCTCTCTACTTCTTTGATTCCACTTGGTCTTGCCTTGTTTTTGTATGCGAGGTACCATTTCACAAGAGGACTTGCTATTTGATTTGGAGATCACCAAGACCGAGAAGCGATTAAGGAAAGAAGCCAGAGAGCGAAAGAGGCTTGAAGCAATTGATCTTGAGGAGATGGCCGCAAATCCTCCTCCTCCTCCTTACAAGCCTCTCTTGAGTCTGATCTACCCAACTTGGGTGATTGTGATTCTTCTATTGTGAGGGGCAACCTGAATACAGATTCCTTCAGAGTGGAAGGATGTGTCACAGCCTATATCCGTGAGAATCCATTTGATGGGAGTGGCAAACAAGACCCTCACAGAAACATCACCCACTTCCTTGAAGCTTGTGACTTGCAGAGGACAAGAGGAGTCTCTCAAGATGAGTTTCGCTTGCGGCTTTTCCCTCTCTCTCTTAGGGATGTCGCTCGCGATTGGTTTGACAGCTTGGATCGGAACAGTATCCGGACATGGGAGCAAATGGCCCAAAATTTCCTCACTAGGTATTTTCCTCCTCAGAAAGCGGCACAAGCAAGAGTAGCCGTCACTTCTTTCAGGCAGACAGAAGATGAATCCTATAATGAAGCTTGGGAGAGGTACAATGTGCTCTTGAGAAGATGTCCTTCGACGTTCTTTGACCCGGTCTCCAAGGTGCAACATTTCTTTAACGGGTTAAGGGGGCGCTACCAGATGAACTGTGATGCCGCAGCTGGCAGTTCATTTTCCTATTTATCAGCTGAGGATGGATGGGCATTATTGGAGAAGATGTCGTACAATGATTAAAAACGTGGTAGGGAAACCTCAAGTGGAGTCAGTTCTGCAACAATGGAAGCCATTCTAGAGCCAAATAAATTGTTGAAGATGCAAATGGCGGCTTTGTCTGGGAACAAGAAGGTTAATGTGATACACGAGGGAATGTCTCCGGGTTGTGAAAATTGTAATGGAGATCATGACATTCAGAACTGTTCGTTCAACTTCTCCCAGGAACATGTGGACTCATGCCACAATTTCTATGACAGTGTGCCCCAGAACAACTATTAGAGGAACAGACAGAATGATTACAATCAGAATCAGAACAGGGGCTATATGAGGAGAGACCATCCGGGTTTCGCTTGGAGTAATGCTAGTGGTGGTCTAGCCCAACAACAACAACCTCAGCAGAATCAGAGGCCAAACTATGGGATCCATCAACACAGTTCTCAGCAGGTTTTTCCAGGGACTAATCAATTGCAAATAACAGATGGTGGAAGGCAACCTTGGGAGTTGGATTTTGAGAAGATGAGTGCAGCAGTTGAGAAGTTGTCAATAAATACAAGCACAACCATTGACAAGTTGGTAACTCATACAGGGGCAGAAATTCAGAATCTAGAGACACAGGTTGCTCAGCTCACAAAGCAACTAAATGAGCGCCTCCCAGGCACTTTCCCAGGTGATACCGAGAATAACCCTAAGAACCAATGCAATGCCATAACAACTAGAAGCGGTAGGGTGTTGGGATCTAACAGGGATGCAACTAGTTCTCATGAAGACAAGGCCCCGGAACAACCACATGTTGAGGAAGAGCAACCTAAAAAAGAGGAGTTGGCAAGTGACAAGGCACCGGAGCAAGGGGGAAGGCTAAAACTTATGGATAAAGAGTTCCGAAAAAAGAAGTGGGTTGAACCCCAAGACCTCCCGTCCTACATGAAGGTACCATATCCTGAAAGATTGAAGAAGCCTCAACAAGATAAGCAATTCAATAAATTCCTTGATGTCTTCCGCAAACTTCAAATTAACATTCCATTTACGGAAGCCTTGGAACAAATGCCATCTTATGCCCGGTTTATGAAGGAGCTTCTCTCCAATAAGCGGAGAATAATGGATGAGGAAATGGTTGCTTTGACCGAGGAGTGTAGTGCCATTCTTCAAAGAAAACTACCTCCAAAGTTGAAGGATCCCGGTTCTTTTTCTATACCATGCACCATTGGGGGTATGACTCTAGGGAAGGCGTTGTGTGATCTAGGGGCAAGCATCAACTTGATGCCCCTCTCTATGATGAAGAGGTTGGGGATCAAATAAGTCAAGGATACACGGATGTCACTCCAACTCGCCGATCGTTCTATAAAATATCCTTATGGGGTGGTCGAAGATTTGTTAGTGAAGGTGGACAAGTTCATATTTCCGGCGGATTTCGTGGTGGTTGATATGGATGAAGACGCTGAGATCCCTCTCATATTGGTGAGGCCCTTCTTGGCCACTGGGCGTGCCTTGATAGATGTGAAAAAAGGGAAACTCACTCTAAGGGTGCAAGATGATGAGGTAGTCTTCAATGTCTTTGAAGCAATGAAGCACCCTGCTGAGAGGTTGGATGTGTATCGAGTGGATGTGGTGGACTCAACTGTCAAGGCAAAGGCAACTAGAGAAGCCCATGGTTCTTCACTTGCACAAGTGTTGGTAAAATCCCATGATGATGATAGTGAGGAAAAAGACCCTTTGGGGGATTAGGTCTATCTTGAGTGGTTAAAGTACATGGAAGCCTTACCGAGTCTCCCAAAGGATGAAGGTGCAAGGGAAAAGCTCAACAAAGAAGGATTGAAAGAAGCTGTGCGTGAGGAAGTGATTAAACCTTTAGAGGCCGGAATCATCTATCCAATCTCGGATAGTAGTTGGGGTAGTCCAATTCATATGGTCCCAAGGAAAGGTGGCACGACCGTGGTGGTCAATAAAAGCAATAAATCGATCCCAACAAGGACCATCACGGGGTGGAGAGTATGTGCTGATTATAGAAGGTTGTTGGACTTAAATGAGTTGTCCGGGAATCGTATGCAAGCATATGAAAAGGCAAGAACCTACAAAAAGCGGACTAAGGCATGGCATGACAAGCAGTTTCTTCCTCCGGATTAACCCTTAGGGGTGACTTGAGTCAGGCTCGGGACGTTAAACAAGCGCTACTTGGGAGGCAACCCGAGATAGATATCCTTTATTATTTTTAAGTTTCTGTCATTTTCTCTTCTAAAAAAAATAAAAATAGAAAAAATTAAAAATAAAAAATAACCAGATTCGCCTCGCGAATTTGGTGTGGCCTCGTGAGACAGAAGCCCTGAATCTCAGAGGCTAACTCACGCTTCTGTCTCGCGTCGGGAGAGACACTTTCGCCTTGCGATTTTGGGTATCATCAGCTGGTGGAATTCCAGATTCGCCTCGCGAGATATTACTCGCCTCGCGATTATGGAAAGTGCGAAGAACAATTTTTCCAGATTCGCCTCGCGAGTGATTTCTCGCCTCGCGAATCTGCAATTAGGGTTTTCAATTTGGGGGAAAATTTAAAATTCGCGTCACGAGGTGCCTCTAGCCTCGCGAAATCTGAAAATTATATAGCCCCGCGAGCGGATCGCGAAGCATTTCGCGACCCCTTCACTGTTCTCTCTCTCTCTCGCGTGGGTTCTCTGTTCACTGCATCATCACTTCCCCTCCCACTCAGCTCACTCACTCTCACACTCTGCCTCACTCACTCTCACCCTCACACATTCGCGCTCATTCATCTCTGCAAGGTAAGACATTTCACTTGACTTCAATCTACCCTTGTTCATGCTCTGTGGAATACAAACAGACACACCACACTGTGCACTAAATGTCTGTATAACTGGTAGTAGGGTAGACGCCATGATCATAACCTTGTCTAGTCCCTATGTTATAAATATTCTGAAATATTGGTTATTGAACTGTACTGGGACTTTTCTGATTTTCAGGTTATGGCTCCGCCTAAGAACGCCGAGAAGCAGCAGGTTAAGCGCAAAAAGCGCGCATCTGCTCAGGGAGACGACGTAGTGTTGCCTTCAGGACCGGGTGCCTCCTCTAGGGCCACCTCCTACTCTCCCAGGTTCCGCTCTCCTGATCACAGGAAGCATTGGGACCAGGTGGTGAGGAAGGAGATGGTTTTGGGGCGGCGTGTGTCCCTGGTGGGCAACAACTATGCCAGCGTCTCCGAGCAGATTCGCGACCGAGGTTGGGAGATGTTGGCTGATCTTCCTCACCGGTATGATATCAAACTGGTGCAGGAATTTTACGCCAACGCTCTCAAACTCGAGATTACAGATCCGAGTTGCGTGATGCAGGTTCAGGGGGTCCCCATTACATTCACCGCATCAGACATTAACTCATGCAAGGGGATTCCCATCGGAGAGGAGGCCTCCGAGTACGAGCAGCTTCCCGCGGTGCAGGGCCTAGCTCAGGCCATTGTGGACACCTGCTGTGTCCAAGGAGCAGCATGGGAGATGGGGACGTCGGGGAACATCTTAAGGTTGAGGAGGCAGGACCTCACCCCAGATGCCAAGGTCTGGTCGGCGTTCTTACACGCCAACTTTCGAGTGAGCTCGCATGAGTCCACAGTCACCACCGCCAGAGCCCATCTCCTCTACGGCATTCTGACAGGTTGCACGATTAACGTCGGGGGAGTCATCGCCACGGACATCCCGATGAAGGCGAACTCCCGGGTATTGAAGGAGAGCCTGGGTCATGGGCTGCTGATCACCGAGCTCATCCACCGGGCGGGGGTGCCGGTGAGTACCATGATGGAGAAGGTCCCACGGCAGCCCATTGACCGGGAGTACATCCGGCGTTTCTGCTACGTAGACCCGGCCGAACCTAGGAGGCCGCCACCCCTACCCACTCAGAGGCCACGATCATCGGACATGGCTTTGCTCTTGCAGAACCAGCAGGCGATGAGGCGGGATCAGGAGGTGCTGAGAGAGTTCTTTCGGGATATGTCTTTGGCCCAGCAGGAGGGTCGGGTGCCCGTATACCCCTCCGAGGAGGAGCTGTCCCCTCGGCTTGGGTGGCAGGACTACCCTGGGGACCAGGGTGCTATGCCACAGGGGGGTGCCTGAGGGACTAGAGGATGAGGAGGCATCGGATGACCAGGGTGACCCGGTGGATGACATTGATTTTGATCAGTGATCCGGGCCCCAGCATTACTTTGTTTAAGAGTTCTAGTTAGTAGTTTCGATATGGTTGTACATTATAGCTAGCTAAAAACTCTGTATACTGACCTTTCACTGGAAAACTTGGAATACTGTATATATTTATATTTTGTATGTTATTGCTTTAACTTTCATGTTTGCTTTTGAATGGATCAACATGGAGAGCCCAGATTGGATGAGGATGGGCCCGAAACTAGCCACGCTGTGAAGCAGGGTAGTAGAGAGATGGAAAAAGGCAAGGAATTCAACTAAAGCATGGGGTCCGCTTGGACCCCCTTGAGATAAAAATTTCTTATCCTTTCTCTTTTCTATTCTTTCTCCTTTTGCTTTGTTTTTGTTTTCTTTCTCTTTTTCCATTTGTTTTTGAATGTCGCTCTTCAATAATTTGAGAAGATCAAGAGTATGTGTATGAGTGTTGTGTCGGCAAGCTTGGTGGATTTTAATTAAATTTAGCATAGATTGATTGCATGAATTATGTTGACCATTGATGATTTCTCCCTAGGTTCTGAAAATAAAAAATTTCATCCCCATATGAAAAATTGAAAATTGAACTTTGAGGAATTTTATTGTGATTGCTTGATTTATGACAAGTTTGGGGTGAAGGGGTGCATACACTAGGAATTGTATCTTGGTCAAACAATTTGCAAAAATGTCCATGTGAGGATTTGAGCCTCCAACATGTTTTTAATTGTGTGAATCACTTTCAAGTTGCACTTTCCCGAATTTGCTTGAATCTCTTCATGGTTTGCATGTTTATGTGTTGTATCAAATGATTTAGGCAATTTTCTTTGAAATAGACACTTGGCCTAAATTGGACCAATCCCTAATGCATGTTCCCTAGTTAGCCACATTGAACCTAATAAGCCTATTGTTTCTTGATGACCTTATGTTATAAGCCATTAACTGGAAAAACCATGTAAACCCAATCTTAGGATTAGGAGAGCATGGATGCTTAGCAAGACAAGGGTTGAAAGAAACTAAGTTTGGGGTGGCTAGAAGGATATGATGTGTTGTTTGGGATTGAGAAAAAGAAAAAATAGAGGTTGGAGCCAAAGGCAAAAAGAAAAAAAGAAAAAAAAAGAACAAAAATGTCAAAAAAAAGGATATTAGAAGAAAAAGGTTGTAGTCACCCAAAGCAAAAAGAAAAATGAAAAAAGGAATTTGAGTGGAGATTCAATGTGTCAAATGCTCATGCTCTCTTAGTTCCTAGGGACTTAAGCCTAGTATCCTTGAATATCCTACCCTTAGCCAGGCCCCATTACAACCTTTAAAAGACCTTCTGATGTTGCATGCATGTTTTCGTGGGAACTATTTTTGAGATGAAAATCAAATTCATGGGAAGTGCTCTTGAAATGTGAAATTGAGTGAAAGGTTGATAGCCTAGACAAATTGAGCGAATGAGGGAAATACTAAATGCCCTTATGAGGAAGGCAATTGTTTGAAATTGGTGATCTTCCTTTTTGTGTGTAACTTTTATCCTCAACTTAGATTAATGAGTGCATGAGTGATGAAGTTCTCAATTGTTTAAAGTAAATGAATGTGGGGATTACATTGATGCAAGGGATAAATCATTGAAGAAAAACTGTTTTGTTAAGATTGCATGAAATTTGTGCGAAATTGATTAAATCCTTTAAGCTTGCGAAGTCTTGAGTCTTTTTTAGTTTTAGCTTGCTTGCGGACAAGCAAGGTTTAAGTTTGGGGTGTTTTAATAAGCCTCTAGCTTATCTAGTTTTATAACTAGTAAGACTGTGGTTTATGTGCTAATTATTCGAGTTCAATCTCGTTTTCACCCAAATTTGGATTTAATTGTTCTCAAGCAACATTTTGAGTCTCTTGAGTAGTTTTAGGATATTTTAGCTAATTTTGAGTCAAATAAAGCATTTACTGCTATTTTATAGTTTCAGGTTAAAGGGGAAGCACTTCGAGTCAAGAAAACAGTGGAAATTGCCATTCTGGAGATACTCACCCCACGAGAGGCTTCTCGCCTCGCGAGCCTGAAGACCAGCTGAGCAGCAATAGTCATCATTTCTATCTCGCCTCGCGAGAGGCTGCTCGCCTCGCGAAACCTGAAGACCCTGGAGGACAGAGACCATCACGGCCTAGCCGTGATGAAGGTCACGGCCGTGACAGACTGGAATTTGAAGTCTCGCCTCGCGAAACATCTTCTCGCCTCGCGAGAGTCCAATTTGAAAGCGCGCCATTCTTAATATTCGCGTCGCGAGAAACTGATCGCCTCGCGAGCGGGCGCAGAATCTGAACTCTATATATTGCTGTTTTGGGGCAGAAACAAAAAGCTTGGATTCTCCACTTGTTGTAGAGCGTTTTGAGGCGATTCCTTGTTCTCGGGAGCTGCGTCTCCTTATTTTCTTTTTCTATTGTATTTTTATGATGAACTCCAAATTGTTTGTGCGTGTTACAAGCATGAGGAGCTAATCCCCTTGTCTAAGGGATCAATGAAACCACCCATGGCGGTGTAGATTCAATGTGATGTATGTTTCTCTCCCTTTTCTCAATTATTGTTTTCCAATTCTGAATTTATTGCGTTGATCATATGCATGCGTGATTGACTAGTTATAACGTGATGAGGCTTAGTAGGCAATTCGCATTTAGAACTTGAATTGGGAACATTGATCGGATATTGCACGAGAGTGAGTAGGAGATTAGTGCAACCTTATAGGGAACAAGATTAAATAGATTTGATGATTGGGTTATGAGACCTAGTAAGTAATTAACTCAATCGTTGAATACGTCCTATTGAGCACGACAGTGGATTTAGGAGAATTGGGGGGCCCCGGTTGACATTAAAATTGAATTTAGGGAGAGAATCATCATCACTTGGGTACTATACATGATTGGGTAGGTGGATTTGTGACCTTAGATGTTTTAAATTCAGATTTTAATCCTTTATTCTCTATTTGATTTGTTTATTTGAATTGCGATCTTATTTTCTCTCTCTCCTTAACCACTGCTGTTACTTGGCCAAACTTATCGGATTCCTTGCGAATTGGTAGAATTGGTAGCCCAATCCTTGTGTTCGACCTCGGTAATCAAAGATAACTCTTCAGATCGCTGTTGAGGATCCAGAGATCTGAAGAGTTATCTTTGATTAGCTAGTTGGTTAGTAATGTAGTATGGTTTGGAGTATTATGCGGATGACGTTCTTTGGTTTACATACTATTTTTCTCAGATTGTAATTAGACGCCCGGTTTTGAGGCTTTTAGTTTTTATTCAAATGATTGGATTTAATGATATTTTTCAATACTTTGTAAATACTATTATTTTATTTAGTACGAGGTATTTTCATACTTAGTTATTTGAGAAAAAAATTATGACTTGTATTTTTTTAATTAAATGTTTTGAAGGATTTTTATTGAAATTAATTTGGGTTACTAATGTAACGAAGGGCGTTACATTTTTGGTATCGAGCGATTCGATTCTAAATCGATCGTGGCATTTGGGACTTTTATAAAACAAAACTTGGGCGCAGAGGATGCTTGTTAGAGTTATAAATACTGCATGATATTCTTTGGGATATTGGACCTGATCAACCCAGTATTTCATTGGTAGTGAGCAGATTTATGGCGATTAATAGGCGAGGGACGAACGTTGCACTTGCACCGCCTTTGGATTGTATAGCCGAGTTATGCAAGCGCAGACAGGGACTCTCCGTCAACCGAATGGGAATGGAGGCCAATCACTAATGGAGTGGGGGCAACCTAGGACCCTTAGCACGTGTGACTTTCCGAATTCAAGAAGAACAACCCGCCATCATTCGAGGGTAGCTTGGATCGGATGGAGGCTGAATTTCTTCAACTCGTACAGGAGAAAAGTTACTCTATTGTTGATTCAGGAGCAATACATTCTTTTATATATCCTTCATGTGTGAAATTTGGAGTTACCTATCTTTCTTTTGTCCTTTGATCCACGTGTTTCTACTTCTATGGGGGATAATCTTATTTCTTCCAGTTCTTGTTTAAATTGTTTTCTTGTGCATCGGGACGTGCCTTATGCCTTCGATCTTATTTGTTATATATGTCTGGGTTAGATGCTATTCTTGGTAAGGAGTGATTGTCTTTAGACTCGTTGCCATAAAGTACTCTAATAGAACTATTTTATTTTTGATATCTCTTCACAACCAATGTCTATCGATTTTTCTTCGATGTCAACCCTTATTGTATTGGTTGTTTCTTCTAATAAGTGCTTAGTTGAGGGAAGTAAAGGATCGATACATACTCTAGTTTTCTGGTAAGGTGGGAATTTAAAGTGACGTGACAGTAATACTCATAGCATGTGAGTAAAACACTTTCTTAAAACCTTAATGGAATGAATTATTGAAGGATGTGATCTCTTAATTTGTTTTGATTTTTTTAATGTGGAAATTGAGGTTTTCACATGTATATTTGTCTAATATGAAGAATCGAGGTTTTGAGATTCTTGATTATTGATTTGGGATTCTTAAAATGTTTTAATGTTATTTGATGAATTAATTTGATAATTTTTTTTAAGATTCTTTTAATTGTGGTTTTGTTTCTTTTGTTGTGGTGTATATGTGGATCCTTAGTTTTATTTTCGTACAAAATGTGCAGTCCTATCTCATTTGTGTTTATGCTACTTGAATTAACATTTTCTTTTTGTTTGATGGCAAAATCATAAATCTCACTTGAATTGATTTTTCTATTTCATATTTGGAAGCATTGCTTCACTTTGTCAAGTCACTAACGTTTGAATTAGTTTCACTTTGCCAAATTCAAATTAGACTTATTTGGAATCACAATTTGCTCATGTATACTGACGCACGGCTTCACTCTGTAGTGATTTTTATCGGATCCTAATTAATTTTTTTTAATTATAGTACGAGTCAAATTCCACTTTAGTCAATGGTAAGAAATATGCTTGATTTTGTAATAACTTTTGAGTGATTTTAGTGGAAAAAATTTATTGGAGTATGAGGTTATATGTGGGCAATATGCAATTGAACAAAGTAACTATTATGGATAGGTATCTTTTACCTAGGATAGATGAGCTTAGATCAATGGAGTAGAGTAGTGGTTGATTCTAGTAAAGTAGATACAGGGATAGGGTGAGAGAAGCCTAAGACAATGACAAGTGTGAGAAGTTTCCTAGAATTGGAGAAGTATTATAGGAAGTTATAAATGAGTTCTCTAGACTAGCCTTACCTCTTACCAAGCTGATTAGGAAGGGAAAATCTCTTGTATAGGATACAACTTGAAGTTTTTATTGATCAGTAGAGCCTTAAACAGTTGTTAAGAGATAGAGACAGAGACATAGATGAAGAGTTAAATATAAGGTAAAGAAAGTGGATGAATTTTCTTAGGAACTATAATTTTGAGTTGAAGTATAGTCCGGGAAAGGCTAATGCAGTGGTTGATACTCGGAGTAGGAAATTTCCGCACAAGTCTAACTTGAAGTTGCAAGAGATGAACTTAATAGAAGAGTCTAGAGACATCAATTTGGATATCTTTTTAAGGCTTAAAACTTGGAATTGAATAGGTTGAAAATTTGTAGTGACCTTAGAAAATAGATTAAGCAAGTGTAGTTTTTAAACTAGGATTTGAAATCTCTTTTGGATCAAGAGAATTATGTGTTATATAATAATGGTGTAGTGTTGTTTAAGAATAGGATCATTGTCCCTAAGGAGGGGAGCCTTAGAGGGAAAAAAATGTTAGAAGAGACACATAAAAGAACATTAACCATGTGTCTAGGAATAACCAAGAAGCATCAAGATTTAAAGAAGTATTAGTGGGCGGGAATAAAAATAGAAGTGAGATTAAAGAATTTTATATATATGTTCAAATTTTATTATAATGTTGTAATTTTGTTATATAATTTTTAGAGGATCACTTTCCTTGAAATTTCAAATTGCTTCTCAAGTGACAAAGTATTAATCGCGATTGATATTCCCCTATGATTTGTTTTCCATATAGATTAATGGCATGTCTAATACTAACAAACTTATATTTCTTAACAAAAAGTGAAAAAATGTTATTTCTTATTTGTATGTGCCTACTCAAGGATCGAGATTGAATTGGTTTCTTATACTATTGTGGTGTTAATTTTTACAGTTGTTTTTTGCATAATGTCTGCACAATTTAATTGTAATTTTGTTAAACATTATTCTCCATTTTGTTATCACATATTTTTTTTAATAAGATCTTCTTATCAACATAAAGTGAAACTATTTCTTCCTCTTTTGAAATTATCATTTTGGGATAGCTAAAAATTAGTATGTGAACGTGCTACTGCTTCACATTTCTTTATTTATAAAATTTATAAAATTCCTCGATTCGTGTAGAATATAAGAAATTTGGTATAGAGTTCGTAAGAGATATTATGTCTACTTGTGGATGATATAAAATATTACATCAATTTCTTTTATGGATTGTTTGTTAAATTTAATTTGTGAGAATGCTTATAAAGATGAAATGCAAGTGAAGGTGTTCTAATTATAGGCGGATGGATAGAAACAAATGCTTAAGTGCATGATTTTATTATATAAATGTTATTATTGACTTCATTTTAAAATTAATTTTTTTTTCTTTAAAAAAATAATTTTTTTTTTCAGTTAAGGGGCCATGAATTGTAAATTTATTATCTGGTGGACTATATATATATATATATATATATATATATATATATATATTAATGATGTGATTAGGAATGTAGATCCCCTTTTATGATAGTGCGAAGTAGGTGAGAAGATATTGTTAAGATCAGATTTAATCAAAGAGATCGCAATTAGGATTAATAATTGAGGGAAAGATGCGCATTGCACAGAATAGATAAAAAGTGTTATGTCGACAAGAAAAGAAAGCATTTAGAATTTTAGGAAGAGGAACATGTAATCTTGAGAGGCACTCTTACGTTTTGGATGGGGAGGTCAATGTCATTCAGAAAACTGACTCTTTGTTTCATGGGACATTTCCTAATTCTCAAAAGAGTCGTGCCCGTTGCTTACCAATTGGCTCTTCTGCCACAATTGTCAAATCTTCATGATGTTTTCCATGTGTTACAACTTAGAAAATATGTACCTGATGAGTCTCGTGTGATAGCTCCTAAGTCTTTACAATTGAAGGATAATTTGATCTATAAGCCTAGGCCTAGTCAAATCTTGGACAAGGGCACAAAGACTCTAAGTAACAAGGCAATTCCATTGGTGAAAGTGTTATGGGAAAGGATTAACTCCGAAGGAAACTACTTGAAAGATGGAAGAGGATATCGTATGTCAATACCCAGATCTTGTTGTTTAAGGTAAGGTAACCTTATGTTTGGTTTTCAGCATATGTTACAATATGTGTGTGAGTATGTGACGAATTTCGGGGAGGAAATTCTCTAAGGAGGGGAGAAATGTAACATCCTAAAAATTCAAATATAATTATTTTAATAAAAAAAAGGGTAGTATAAGAGTTTATTATAATTGTTTTCTTTATAATAAAAACGCAGTGGGTTCCACAATAATGTAAAATTGATTTTAAAAAAATAAAATAAAAATAAGGATAAGAACCTACCCTGGACCAAATTATTGCGGCAATAATGATAGGAAACATAAGCATATCAAGGCCCATGCTATGTTACCCATTATAAATAGATAGTTTGAGTGTTTTAAGCCCAATTTCCCACAATATGACTAAATACCTAAATTCATACGGATATTTTGTAACCAAAGAGAACTTGTTTGAATTTGATATCTGCATAAGAAATATAGCCCTGTCTCTTAGCTTTCCATAGACACAAAATTCGTCCAAATTAGATTCTTGTAGCTCAAGTTATGACCAAATTCGTACACACTATTCATGTTCCAGCATCAGAACCATTTTTTAAAATTCTATCCACATTTTGACTATCTAAACGTCGGTTTCAGATTTTGTAGTCTTCATAACAGTTGTAGACAATTCTTTTATCTTTCCAAAGATATAAAATTTATAATTTTTGAATGTCTATAACTCAAGATATGTGCGAAATATAGCACCATATGCAGAGTAAGCGGGCGTAGCGCGTTTTTACACGTTTTGGGCTATTGGGGGCTCTATAAATAGAATCTTAACACTCTTAGGGTGCGTTTTTGAACCCTAATTACACCTAGAAACTCAAATGGCTAAGAAGAGAAGAAATTCAAGGATTAAGAAGAGATAGTTGTGGAAGAGGGAGTCTAGGAAGAGGAAGATGATGATAACTCTTGGCAAACATTAGGATTCACAGTAGGAAACGCTTAGAGCTATTTGGAGGTCTTCAAGAGGTGAGTAACAATACTTTTTATGAACCCTTTCCATGCTATATATGATTGTTTTTGTTGATAAGGGATTACCATGTGGTTTTGGGAGTCTTTAATTGACTTGATGCATATTGTTAGTAACCTAAATTCTAAAATTGGGGTTTTGTTTAAAAGGGGAATTAACTGATCAATTAATGTTGTAACGTGTTTATTCATGTATGATGTGTTGTGATATTCATGATTGTTTGTTGTTGGTGGAAGTTTATATGTTTAAAATTGAGGGAAATAGTTTGTTACATGCATGAGACATGACATATTTGAGCTATAATATGTTGTATGATGTTTGCCGTAATACCACCTATGATAGGGGTATCGAAAAGTATTACCACCGTAATAGGGTATCAAAAGTAACATCCCCATATAATTGGGATGTCGAAAAAGAGCAATACTGCCTAAAAAGGGGTATCGAAAGTAATACCGCCACACGTTGGGGTGTCGAAAAGAGAGAAATACTGCCATGTGCAAATGGGAGGTATCGAAATAGAAATGTCCCCGACAGGAGGGTGACATCAAAACATTCCTCATGAGTAGGGGTGGGCAATGGGATGTCATTGTCATGTGATGTATGAGATTTATGGCATGCTGGCAAAAGACCAATTTAGTTATGAGGCCTTCAAGCCACTTGGATTAATTTAGAATTTACTTGGTATGTGGAATGTGATGCATTGAGACGAGTTGACCTTATGCTATATGCATTTGACTTGATGAAATTTTTGTTGTTATTAAAAGTATTTTTTTATATATTATTTTGGGAAATTAGAGGATATCATGGACAGTTTTTCCGGTTACCGCACCGGCTGAGAACAACACTATTTTCGAAACATTTTATAAATGTATTGTTGTGCACTGGGATTTTATATCTCATTATAAGTGTTGTTTTCAGAGCCCGAGGACATCGCTGTTGAGGATCCAGAGATCTGAAGAGTTATCTTTGATTAGCTAGTTGTTTAGTAATGTAGTATGGCTTGGAGTATTATGCGGACGACGTTCTTTGGTTTACATACTATTTTTCTCAGATTATAATTAGACGCCCGGTTTTGAGGCTTTTAGTTTTTATTCAAATGATTGGATTTAATGATTGTACCGGCCGAGAAGGTAAGACCGAGGACTCGTCTATATTTTGGATTGACCGAGCTTACCCCGGCTATGGGCCTTAGCCCAAGCTCCTCCAAGGCCGAGGACATATCAACATATCGGGCCAGCCGAGGATAAGTACTCGGACTCGCCCCGCCAGGGAAGTACATCCCGGTCCCTTGCGGATCAGTCATAAATGACTGACCCGAATATCACTCCGCGTAATTAGGGGCCTGATCCTAATATCTCTCTGTGTATCTCGGAGCCTGATCCTAATATCTCTCTGTATATCTCGGAGCTTGATCCTGAAAGATCTCTATAAATAGGGGGCTTACCTCCTCATCCAGAACTACGTTTGCTTTGATTCCCATTTGGATACGTAGGAGCAGAGTCCACACTCTGTCAAGCTCATTCCAAAACAATCCCACTAAACTTTCTCTGGCCGAGTATCTCTTATCTGAGATATTTGGACGGAACATTTGGCGCCGTCTGTGGGAATCGAAGCAAAACTTTCCCATACCACAAATCATGGTGAGAACAAGGAGCGGAAACTGCAGGGGAGAGGAGCCAGAAAATGCTAACAACGGAGATAATGGGGAACGGTCCATAAGCCCTGGTATGACGACCGACAACCCCCTTATCCAGGAACTTCTCGCACAAATTGCCACACTAAGAAGGGAGAATGAGGAGATTAGGCGACAGAACAGCCGTCGCGAACCGGGGCAGAGCAGGGAAAGGTCCGTCTCGTCTCGTCTCCTCCAGAGAGAGAGCGTCCGACACTTGAGAATGAGGGGTCCAGAAATTTGCACAGAGAAGGAGGCCCACAACTACGGGCCTCTCATCATATGGACCGAGTAGATGAGGAATAATTTCCTAGGCAGGCCCCCGAACTGTCACTGCGGGCAAATAGACTTAATGAAAGGGCCAACGTGCGGAAGCCGAGACATCCCTTCACAAACGCTATTATGGAGGTTCCCCTACCAGCCAACTACAAGCCAATTAGCATTGACAAATATGATGGCACCTCGCACCGTAGCGACTTGGACGCTTTCACCACTCAGATGTACCTCTTTACCGATGACGATGCTGTCATGTGTAAAGTCTTTCCGACTACTCTGAAGGATGCCGCATTGACCTGGTATACCCAGTTACCACCAGCGTCAGTTGATTCCTTCGACACATTCATGGCTAAGTTCAATGCTCAGTTTGCCACCAGCCGGGCTCACCAAAAAACCTCGGCCTCATTGGTAAACTTTAGGCAAGAAAAGAACGAGTCCCTACGTGATTTCATGGCCAGATTCAGCAGGGAGACAGTCCTCATCTGGAATCTCAGTGCCGATGTTACACCACACACCATCTTGACCGGGTTAAGGCCTAGCCCTTTCGCCAGACACTTGGCTCGGAAGCCACCAACCAGTATGGATGAGTTGAGGAGAAAAGCTGCGGGATTCATCAATATGGAGGAGGTTGAGGAATCGAAGAAAAGGGAGAGAACTGAGATGATCTTGTGACGACGAAGAAGGAAGAAAGAAGAAGAGGGCCAGAGGTGATAGGCCGAAATTCAAAAGCCCGTCCGAGCATTTCCAGAGGGGACCGAAGTACGATCATTATACTCCCCTCAACACAAACCGAGCTCGGGTATTTGAGGAAGCATACAATGCAGAACTTTTGCAGCTCCCTAATCGTGGCCACACCCCCCAGAATGCTGATCGACAAAAACATTGTCGGTATCATCGTAATTATGGCCATACAACCGAGGAGTACTGGGTCCTGCGGGATAAGATTGAAGAACTGGTACAAGCTGGCCATCTCAATAATTTCGTCCGGAGGAACCACAATAACGGTGAGAGGCGTGGCAGAAGCAGAAGGAGAGAAGGTGACCAAAGCCCGAGGAGGGGAGGCGGTCAACGAAATAATGAAAGAACAGACACCAGGGAGGGCCAGAACGAAAGACGAGAGGAGGATAATGTGATCCGAGGTGTGATAAACACCATTTCGGGTGGATTCGCAGGGGGAGGCACAACAAGTTCAGCTCGGAGAAAGCACTTGCGGGTCATTCGGGCTGTCAACTCGGTGATCCTAAGCAAACCCCGAGAAATTCCCCACCCATTATCTTTTCTGATGAAGACTTTGTAGGGGTGGATCCTAATCAAGATGACCCCATGGTAATTACCGTGCAGTTGGCTAATTTCTCGGTCAAAAGAACCCTTGTTGACCAGGGGAGCTCGGCAGATATTTTATATTACTCAACATTTCAGAAGCTCGGTATCCCAGAGAAATCTATTCAACCGCATTTGACGAAAGAAGCTCGTCGGCTTCGCAGGGGAACAAGTTGATACACGGGGATACATTGACCTCCTGACTATTTTTGGGGATGACAGAGCATCCAAGACTATCATGGTCAGGTATGTGTTAGTCAATACTGTTACATCATACAATATCCTGATCGGAAGACCGTCTTTGAACGAGCTAGGAGCTGTGGTCTCTACTCCCCACCTCAAGATGAAATTCCCTTCCAACTCGGGAGACATTGTTGTTGTCCGGGCTGATCATAGGATGGCCAGACAATGCTATGCAGATAGTTCGCGTGTGAGCAGACTTAAACCTACACCTGCAGAAACCCTAGACAGGGGAAAAGGCAAGTCGGTGAGTTCTGTTAACTCCGTCGAACTGGATCCGAGAATGGACATGCAAGAGCAACGTCCACAACCTATTGAGGAATTAGAAAAGTTCCAGCTCGGTTCACAGCCTGATCAGTGCACCAAACTCGGCGGTCACCTTGAGCCGAATTTGAAGAAGAAAATAAAGCAAGTGCTTCGCAGCAACGCCGATTTGTTCGCCTGGACCACATCCGATATGTCGGGAATTGATCCCGACTTCTTATGCCACAAACTGGCAATTTGTCCCGAGGCGAAACCGGTGACCCAGAGGAAGAGGAGACTGGGGGAAGAAAGGAGAAAAGTCGTGGAAGAAGAAACAGCGAAGTTGGTCGAGGCCAATTTTATCCGAGAAGTAGAGTACACTACTTGGCTGGCCAACGTTGTTCTTGTCAAAAAAGCAAGCGGTAAGTGGCGCATGTGCACCGATTACACAGATTTGAATAAAGCTTGCCCGAAGGACTCCTATCCTTTGCCTAGTATTGACAGACTGGTGGATGGAGCATCCGGATACAGGATTCTGAGCTTCTTGGATGCATACTCGGGGTACAATCAGATCCGAATGTACCTGCCAGATGAGGAGAAAACAGCTTTCATTACTGAGGACTCGAATTACTGTTATCGGGTGATGCCGTTTGGACTGAAAAATGCAGGAGCTACATACCAAAGGCTCGTGGACCGGGTATTTGAAAAACAAATCGGAAGAACTATGGAAGTTTATGTGGATGACATGGTGGTGAAATCCGATGACCCCGACAACCACCCAAGAGATCTGGAGGAAATTTTTCAGTAACTGAGGAAGTACAACATGAGACTGAATCCGGAGAAGTGTGTTTTCGGTGTCCAAGGTGGAAAATTTCTCGGCTTCATGCTGACGCACCGGGGAATCGAGGCTAATCCTGATAAGTGTCGGGCTGTGATTGAGATGAGAAGCCCACAGAACGTTAAAGAGGTGCAAAGACTTGCAGGACGGCTCGCATCATTATCTCGTTTCCTTCCCAAATCGGCAGAGAAAGCTCGGCCTTTCTTTAGATTACTAAAGAAGCCCCAAACCTTCACGTGGACCGAGGAATGCGAGAAGGCCTTCGTAGACTTCAAGGCCTTTTTGGCCTCACCGCCGATATTAACTCGACCCATCCCAGGGAAAGAATTATACTTATATCTGTCAGCCTCCGAGGATGCCATCAGCGCAGTCATTGTACAAGAAATAGAGAGAGCTCAAATGCCGGTGTACTTCATCAGCAGGGTACTTCACGATGCCGAAACTCGGTATCAAGTCATTGAAAAGCTGGTTTTGGCCCTGGTAACCGCAGCTCGGCGATTGCGTCCGTACTTCCAAAGTCATCAGGTGATTGTCAAGACTGATCACCCGATTAAGCAGATCCTCAAAAAGCCCGAATTGGCAGGACGTATGATTGCGTGGTCGGTAGAGTTATCTGAGTTCGGCCTAAGATACGAGTTGAGAGGCCCTTTGAAATCTCAATGTCTCTATGACTTTATAGCCGAGCTCTACCCGCAGCCGATACCCGAGGATGTATGGTGGAATTTGTATGTGGATGGATCCTCGAATGTCAGGGGCAGTGGAGCTGGGGTGATTCTGGAAGGTCCGGGAGACCTGATCCTGGAGCAGTCGCTAAAGTTTGAGTTCAGGACCTCAAATAATCAAGCCGAATATGAAGCTCTGATTGCAGGATTAATGCTGGCGAAGGAAATGGGGGCGAAAGCTGTTAGATGCCGGAGTGATTCACAACTAGTCACTGGGCAAATATCTGGAGGGTATCAAACGAAGGAGCCTCAGCTCACCAAGTACTTGTGCAAGGTCAACCAATTAATTTCCAGCTTTGAAAAATTCGCTATTGAGCACATCCCCCGAGAAGAAAACACTCGGGCTGATTTGCTGTCCAAGCTAGCCAGTACAAAGAAACCGGGTCACCATAGAACGGTTATTCAAGAAACCCTCAATGAACCGAGCATCGGGTCAGAAGAAGTAATGGCCAGCGAGCTGGTTGACCGAGAGTGGATGACACCCATATGGGAATACTTATCCTCAGAGAGACTCGCGCCTCGGATCGGTAGAAGCCGAGAAAAAATCAGGCTCAGGGCAAGTCACTTTGTTATCATCTCCGGAGAGTTGTATAAAAGGGGATTCTCGGTACCGTTGCTAAAATGTCTAACGAAGGCACAATCCAAGTACGTCATGGAAGAAGTTCACCGAGGAATCTGTGGTTTTCACTGCGGGGGCAGATCAATGGCCTCCAAGGTAGTCCGTGCAGGGTATTATTGGCCTACCATCCGAGCTGATTGCATGGATTGGACGAAGCAGTGTGATGAGTGCCAAAGATTTTCCAACATAAATCGTACCCCTCCTGAAGGACTCCACACATTAAACTCGCCTTGGCCGTTTGCTATGTGGGGAATGGATATACTGGGGCCGTTCCCTGTGGCCAAAGGTCAAGTCAAATTCCTGCTAGTAGCAGTGGACTACTTCACAAAATGGATTGAAGCGGAGCCTTTGGCGAAGATTACTGCCGACAAAGTACAGAAGTTTGTGTGGAAGAACCTCATCTGTAGGCACGGGATTCCCTTCGCAATCATCACAGACAACGGAAGACAGTTTATAGATAAGACATTGCGGGAATTCTATGACAACCTCGGTGTCAAGCACCACGTTACATCGGTCGAACATCCCCAGACCAATGGGCAAGCCGAAGCAGCCAACAAGGTCATTCTCGGTGAACTGAAGAAGAGGGTGGGAAGATCCAAAGGAGCTTGGGTAGAATAGTTACCAAGCATCCTCTGGGCCTACCACTGCACGCCCCAATCTGCCACTCAAGAAACACCCTTTAGGCTGACATATGGATCAGACGCCATGATCCCTGTTGAGGTCGGTGAGCCGTCTTTCCGACGTATGCAACATGAACCGAATGACAATGAAAGCAATTTGAGGGTCGAACTTGACTTGGTAGAGGAGATCAGGGATGAGGCCAAAATCAGAGAGGAGGCTTGCAAACAGAGAGCAGCTAGGAGATACAATTCAAGAGTGAAGCCGAGGAGTTTCCTGCGTGGGGACTTGGTATTGAGAATAAAAGGAGAGGCAAGGAAGGATCACACGGAAGGCAAGTTGGCAGCAAATTGGGGAGGGCCATTCCGAGTAGTGGAAAACCTGGGGAACGGGGCATATAGGTTAGAAGAGTTGTCAGGGAAGCCTATCCCGAGGACTTGGAATGCTTCTCATTTAAAGTTTTATTACAGTTGATGTATATAGTCGGGTGATGTACTCTTTTTCCTACCTCGGTATTTTGTCCCAAAAAGGGTTTTGACCGGGGAGGTTTTAACGAGGCACACCGCAGACTCCATCCAATAAAAGAAATTATTATGAATATTGTTATGTCTTCCTAATTAGCCGATGTATGTGCTCCACGTGCCAGTCAAATTTCTAAAGGCCAAGTTTGAGCCTGGAGACCGAGTACGAGCCATCAAATTTTTAAAGGCCAAGTTTGAGCCTGGTGGCCGAGTTCGAGCCATTAAATTTTTAAAAGGCCAAGTTTGAGCCTGGTGGTCGAGTACGAGCCAGTTAAATTTCTAAGGCCAAGTCTGAGCCTCATAGCCGAGTTCGAGCTATTGAGTTATAAAGGCCAAGTCTGAGCCTGGTGACCGAGTTCGAGCCATTAAATTTTTAAAGGCCAAGTTTGAGCCTGGAGGCCGAGTTCGGGCCATTAAATTTTTAAAAGGCCAAGTTTGAGCCTGGTGGCCAAGTACGAGCCAGTTAAAATTCTAAAGCCAAGTCTGAGCCTCCTAGCCGAGTTCGAGCTATTGAGTTATAAAGGCCAAGTCTGAGCCTGGTGGCCGAGTTCGAGCCATTAAATTTTTAACGTCAAGTTTGAGCCTGGTGGCCGAGTTCGAGCCATTAAATTTTTTTAAAAAGGCCAAGTTTGAGCCTGGAGGCCGAGTACGAGCCAGTTAAAATTTTAAAAGGCCAAGTTTGAGCCTGGTGGCCGAGTTCGAGCCATTAAATTTTAAAAAAAATGCCAAGTTTGAGCCTGGAGGCCGAGTACGAGCCAGTTAAATTTTTAAAGGCCAAGTTTGAGCCTGGTGGCCGAGTTCGAGCCATTAAATTTTTAAAAAAGGCCAAGTTTGAGCCTGGAGGCCGAGTACGAGCCAGTTAAATTTCTAAAGCCAAGTTTGAGCCGGGTGGCCGAGTGCGAGCCAATTAAGGTTTAAAAGCCAAGTTCGAATAATCAAAACTTCAATACAAAGGCCGAGTACGAGCCGTGACATTATTTAGGAAACTGAGTACAATGCGCAAAGCAAAAATAAGGCCAAGTTTGACTCTTGAAAAGTACAAACAAGTGAAGACATTAAGGGAACCGAGCACAGCGCTGAAATTGAAAATAAGGGCCGTTCGTGGCTCAGAAGCAAGTCCAGTCGGGCCCCAGTCCCCCCAATCGAACTCCGCGACTCTCTCTTAAGGGAGGATGTAGTCACTTCCCCCTGAGAAAGCTGGATGATGAGGTGCTCGGCTGGATCCGGGAGTAGACGGCCTCTAACCCTTTCTCCACTCCCGAAGCCTGTTTTTCTCCCAGGTAACATCGTTTTTGTTGGATTAAAGTGTGGAAGGAATTCTGGATCCTATCTCCCACTTACATCCTTTTTGGCAGCTATTGAGCTCAAAAAAGGATGTTAACTGGGAGATAGGAACGTAAACCCCTGGTGGCGTTGTGGAAGTATTCGGGGTGAAGGTTACTCGTGTCACACAAGAACGAGCTTGGTAGATCAAGAGGATGAAGACTGAAGAAGGGAAGCAAATGAGCAGTCCTATTTATAAGGAGAAAAGGACGGTGAAAGGAGTAATGGCGCGCGGGGAATAGACGTATGGAAAGAACGAATATTCATTGGAAAATGACACATTGAAGGGCATAAATCTTGGAACTCTACAAGAAGCAGTAAATACGTGAGTTTTCCAAAGCGTATAATGCGTGAATGCATGCGTAAGGCATGAAACATGTGTTTCACCACCGTCCATTTTTAACATAGACGGTTGATTACCTCGGTCCTAACCGAGGATTTGCTTAAACGAGCCAAACACAAGTGTATCTCGGCCAAACAAGAGGCTACAAGACAACGGAAAGTCATCAAAATAGTAACAGTTTTCATTAAGTAAAGCCAAGTTACAGGGGCACAAGCCCAGTACAAGGGATAAAGAAAAACAAAAAGCTAAGTTACTCGCCCCTATGACTTTCCTCGGCCTCAATGTGACCCTCGGGAGAATCCCCCACCACGTCTACCTCTTCTTCCTCCTCAGGAATGATGGGGACAAGTTCCCCATTCACCACCTCCTTATTTACATCGGCTCCAGAAAGATCAACGCCAGGGGCTAGAACCTCAACCTGAGCAATGGCCTTGTCGAAACCCTTCCAGTGCTCGACAATAATGCAGCTTGTGGCCTCTTTCACATCCTCCTGGAGCTCCAGCTTGGCCTTGGTCTTGGCCTCCAAGGCAGCTTTGAGTCGCTCAATTTCAGTCTGAGCTT
This sequence comes from Sophora flavescens, assembly GCA_030762895.1. Taxonomy (NCBI): domain Eukaryota; kingdom Viridiplantae; phylum Streptophyta; class Magnoliopsida; order Fabales; family Fabaceae; genus Sophora; species Sophora flavescens. Next base: position 153,491,386 of record CM061066.1, read on the forward strand.
CTTTGAGCTTTTCCTCAGCGCGAGCCTTGTCCCCTTCAACCCGAGCTTTGTCTTCCTCGACCGATTTCGCTCGAGAATCCAGCTCGGAGTTCCGAGTATTAATCTCGGCAAGAGTGGCATTCAGACGTTCGTTACCGCGGGCCAGCTCCTCGCGCTCAGAGGAAATCCGGGTGAGATCCCCCTTCAGCCTCTCAATTGCAGCAAATTCAGATTCCAACTGCTGGGACTTCCTCTCGGTCTCTGTTAACTCTCGGCTACAGAAACGAGCCAGAGCGGCAGCCCGAAGGCAGTAGACCGAGAGGGCCTCCATGCTAGATCGGGCCCCCTGCTGCTTAATTAGCCGGAGATCGGCGGGCTTTAAGAAGTTTGAATCGAAAGAAGGGAAGGGGTTGAAGTCTTCACCCCAGAGAGATGAAGTCCCTGCCTTCAGAGAAGTATTGTACCATTTCAGCTTGGTGGGGGGAGGAGGGGGTTGTTCTCGCCCTGCGATCCCCGTTTCCTCGGTAGTCGGGTGTGGGGAACTTGGGCGAGGAAGGGGGGAGTCTTCGGTGTCTACTACAACCTCCACCCTCTTCCTTTTTTGAGTGGCTGATGATGAAGCCCCCTTCGCAGAGGCCTTGGCTGGAGGAGGTCTTTGCTTCTTCTCAGTTGAGGAGGGCCCCTGACCCTCTTCTGCAGCAGCCTTTACGAGCTTGGAGAAGTCGAATTTCCCCATAATTACTGCAAAAAAGAAAGAGTTGTTAGTACAGCAACGCATACAGAAAATATTCAAAAAACTAAAAAGCCGAGCACTTACTTTTAAGGTCGGCCCTTGGGGTGGAGGAGAAGGGGAGTTTCAGGAGACGTCCGCAAGGGAGAGGCCGAGGAAGTTTCTCTAGGGTGTCTATATCCCTTTTCTCCTCGGCAGGAAGGGACTCATATTCGAAACCGACGAATTTGGTGGGAGACGATTGCCAATACAAGGGGAACTTAGCACACCCATCCTCATCAAAAAAGTAAGAACGGTGAGAATCTGAGGGACGAACTCGGAAGAAACCAACCTTAAAGTCCTTGTACGAAGATTTAAACAAACTGAGCAACCCCCTTCGGTTCAGACCGTTGAGGGAGATCCATCCGGTTTTCTCGCCAAACCTTGTTTGATAAAAATACAAAAATTTGGGAGTAGTAGGCTCCATCCCGATGTATGCACACAAAACTTGAAAGGCTTTCAGAAAAGCCCAACTATTGGGGTGAAGCTGAGTAGGCGCGACGTTCATAGTCCTCAGAACGTCACACTCGAAGTCAGTAAAAGGAAGAGAGACACGCAGGTGAGAGACAAGTGCTTTGTACATATACGTAAAAGGAGGCTCGGAAGGACGAGCCCGGAGGAAAACATACTCGGTATCCGAGCATGGAGAACAGATGAACTCGGACTCGTCCCCAGAGGCCGAAATGGCAATCTGGGACCGAAGATGAGCGATTGAGTCCAAAGTCTGGTAACTAGAAAGGTAAGCGCCAACTTCGCCCTTGACCCAAGTGTACCCAGGGAGGGTAATATCGGGTACAGGATCTTTCGGAACCCGCTGGCACCGTTTGCGCGTGGTGGGTTGGGAGATTTGTGGGGAAGAAGAACTAGACCCGGAAGAAGACGACCCGGAGGAGGATGACCCCACCGGACCGACGTTCGGCCCCTGGGGAGAAATAGGAGAGGCGGAAGGAGAGCCCCCAATGGGGGAAACCTCCCGTTCCACCAGAGGAGAGGTGTTTGATTCGGTGGAATCAGACGAACTCATGACCGGAATTCAAAGATAAACTTTAAAAGAAGGAAGGAGGCTGGGCGTACCTGGAGAGTGAGAGGCAGAAAGATAGTCGCAGAGGCTGGAAAGACAAAGCTGAAGAGTGAAGGGAAGTAGGCTGAGAGGGGGAATAAAGGGAGACTTGGGGATATTTATAGCTGTTGCGGGTGATGGCGCGATCAACGGCCCACGTCCCGTCCAACCCAAAAGGCGCGACTTTTGATTTTCCCCCCATTAAATGGGCGCGGAACTCTAGGGTTTCTTACCCGAAGCGTGCCGCAGAAGTACTAGGGAGAATGATTGCTTTCTCTGACAGAGAGAGAAGACTTGATTGAAATGACAGCTGGGAATGCGGGTGCCTGTGTAGCCGAAGAATAAGCTCGGTTACATGCTTATCAGCTCTCTCGCTTATTCAAGCTCGGAGCTCGGGGGGCTTGTGTACCGGCCGAGAAGGTAAGGCCGAGGACTCGTCTATATTTTGGATTGACCGAGCTTACCCGGCTATGGGCCTTAGCCCAAGCTCCTCCAAGGCCGAGGGCATATCAGCACATCGGGCGAGCCGAGGATAAGTACTCGGACTCGCCCCGCCAGGGAAGTACATCCCGGTCCCTTGCGGATCAGTCATAAATGACTGACCCGAATAACACTCCGCGTAATTAGGAGCCTGATCCTAATATCTCTCCGTGTATCTCGGAGCCTGATCCTAATATCTCTCCGTATATCTCGGAGCTTGATCCTGAAAGATCTCTATAAATAGGGGGCTTACCCCCTCATCCAGAACTACGTTTGCTTTGATTCCCATTTGGATACATAGGAGCAGAGTCCACACTCTGTCAAGCTCATTCCAAAACAATCCCACTAAACTTTCTCTGGCCGAGTATCTCTTATCTGAGATATTTGGACGGAACAATGATATTTTTCAATACTTTGTAAATACTATTATTTTATTTAGTACGAGGTATTTTCATACTTAGTTATTTGAGAAAAAATTTATGACTTGTGTTGTTTTAATTAAATGTTTTGAAGGATTTTTATTAAAATTAATTTGGGTTACTAATGTAACGAAAGGCGTTACAGTAACGGCATTAGTCAACAATGCAGCATCTGGTTCAAATAGACACCTTCTCTTAACAACCTGACTATAGTAGCCTAGATCAAATGTGTTGCGGCTCCCGGGGTCCATCCCCACTTTTGTGGTATTATCATTGATATTCTTGCACTTGAAGGTCTTGAGATTTTTTGCATATTCACTGTCTAGTGCTGGGTCTTGATCACTGATGAGTATCAGTCAGTTACAGAGAAAGAAATGAGTAGAAACTGTAGTATTATTATATCAACCAGTTGGTATCAAGTTGATACAAGTCTGGAAAGTAGAAAACAAAGAGGGCTACAATGGACACTAGACAGTTCGAGAGGTCTAGCACTCTCCCAAGGATTTCCAATTCCAATTCAAGCCTACCCCTATTCCCTCCCCTCTCATGCATATAAACCTCACTCACTCAACACAAAATTCCCATGCACACACCCTCACCTCACTGCTACTGGCAGCTAGGCAGTTAGTTACACAATCTCTCTCTTCTATATTTGATCAGGTGCATCCCATGTGCATCATCCTCACCTACACTATAGCAACAGTGCATCATCCTCATTATTTTCTACCCATGCCTCGTATTGAAAAAATAGCACCAAATTGTTTGTAAATGGAATGAATTCACTAACATGTCCGATAAGGATACCGATCAAATTCAAAACCTGGACCTTGGAGTCAAATTCCTGAACTTCCTCAAACAATGTAAAACATGAGTCCCAACAGATAGGAAGAAGATCAACAAACTCCCTCTCTGAAAATTTTACATCTTCAATATGCAAGCACAAGGATTGACAGGCTGCCATCCTGACGGATAAATCTTTGCCCCATAACAATCTGATTAAAGCATAGTATACAGGCCTTTTTGTATCATCTTTAATCTCAAAAACCCAGTGCCTCAAAATTACAGCAACTTCACGATGAATGATATGCAAATTTGGATGTTCATGCGAGGGTCCGAGAGATAAAGCACCCTTAAACCAGTTTTCAAAGCTCCGGTAATTAGAGAGTTCATGATAAACATAGGCAGCAGCTCTATAAGCAACATCTTTAAGAAGAAATTCAGGAGTAATTTCTCTCACTGAAGTTGGGCAACTACGCATAGTTTCTTGAAGAAGAGAAGCCACATTATTTATGTACAGAGCTGCAGCACGTGGCCTCAATTTTTCTGTCCACTGAACCATATCCTGCTCATGATGAAAATCCACAAGGTTACGGTACCACTCCTCCAAATCACTTGCTGTCGGAACAAAATTTAAATATCTCATTGTTTCTGACGCTTTTTTTCTATTCCTCAAATGAGAAGCATATTCTGATAGGGACCTAGACTCAAGGCCCAATATTTCTAAGCCCACTGTTGCTATAGTGTAGGTGAGGATAATGCACATGGGATGCACCTGATCAAATATAGAAGAGAGAGATTGTGTAACTAACTGCCTAACTGGCAGTAGCAGTGAGGTGAGGGTGTGTGCATGGGAATTTTGTGCTGAGTGAGTGAGGTTTATATGCATGAGAGGGGAGAGAATAGGGGTAGGCTTGAATTGGACTTGGAAATCCTTGGGAGAGTGCTAGACCTCTCGAACTGTCTAGTGTCCATTGTAGCCCTCTTTGTTTTCTACTTTCCAAACTTGTATCAACTTGATACCAGCTGGTTGATATAATAATACTACAGTTTCTACTCATTTCTTTCTCTGTGACTGACTGATACTCATCAATGGTATCAAAGCCCTCGATTCCTGGAGCTTTTGATTCTCGCTATACAAACTGCAAAATGGAGTTTAGAGAGGAGAATGTGGAGAGAAGCTTGCCGGAATGGAGGACTGTAAATCCAACCCGATTGGAAGAGATCCATCAACTTTGGAAAAGGAGGAAGGGAGACTACTTCAGACGTCAGTCTCGACATGACCATGCTCCTAGTTGCCCCAGAAGAAGTAGAGGGAGATTGGATGCAGCCGCATTGAAGAGAAATCCGGAGATGGAGAAACCAGTGTTTGACGGAGAGGAGGATGCATATGGGTGGTTCATTTGCATTCAGCAGTACTTTGACGCGATGGGAACATCAGAGGCGGAGAAGATGCCGGAGGCGGTGAAGGCATTGAGAGACCGTGCTCTCAAATGGAGGCACTGGTGGGGTCCTCGCCATCCACAGGTAAATTGGGAAACATTCCTGGTTGCACTATTGTGGCGCTTTAAGCCGGAGTACCGGGACGTTCTACCAATATCGGATGGGGACAAAGAAGAAGAACCAGAATTGGTGGAATCTGAGTTTGAGAACCCAAAGTTGTTTCTCATCCCAGCTGAAGAACCAAAATCCTCAAGACTCGACACAGATATGCAGAGAGATCATATGAAGGGAGAGTTGGAATTCAGAGAGGAGAAGAAACATGAGTTGTTCCACTGTCATCAACTTCTCAGGCCAACAAACGTGAGAGACAAAGGTGTGGGTGATGACTGGCCTTCGAGAATGTTAGGTGAATGCAGCAGAGGTGTTCATGGATGTTGCGTTGGTGGAAGAATAGGTGGAGGCTTAGGCAGTGGCAGTGACGGACGCTGTGTTGGTGGTGGCCGTCGGAGTTTGCTGGAATCAATGATCGGGGGTGGGCCTGCACCACCGCCTGAGTCGCCGGATTGTGGTGGGTACATGGAGGCGACTGGGTCACCCGCGAGTAAGGCAAGGTCGGAGAGGATGGTTGTAGGGCAAACCAGTAGCACCGTGGAGAGGGGCTGGACATCGCTGACCCCTCGCTTACCGCCGCCGAAGCCGTCGTATCTGAACCCATCCATGGCGGAGGTCGGGTGGTCATACGGTGTGGTCAATCTTCCGTTGTCGCTAGCGGCTGAGATGAAACAAGGCAAGGAGAAACATGAGATGGAAAGGGCAAGATGGGAATTGCAAAGAAGTGGTCAATGTTTTACCCTAATGGGCCAGGCCCAAAATTGTTCTTTTAATAAGAGTGATGCTGAAGAAAAACCAAGGTCTCAGCAAGTGCTTCAAAATATAACGGTGGGACAACTTAGTGAAAAACATAAATGGGCCTTAGAGGAAGATAAGGAGCAAACCATCAGTGTTACAAAAATTGAGGACTTAATCTGGGCCTCCACATTCCATGGTTGGCTTAATTTTGTTTATGATAGAGGGAAGAATTGCAAGGAAACAAAGGAAGGGGACTTCGAACTAGGTACTGGGACTGAACTTCTTGAGACAAGATTCCGTTTTAGAGGCGACAAAGGAAACTCACTCCTCCCTTCAAGCGTCTTCTTCAAGTTGGATGAGGCATGGGGGAGGAGAATCGAAATTTTGGAGTCAACAGGGGAATATGCTTCTCATTTGAGGAATAGAAAAAAAGCGTCAGAAACAATTCTAGTGCTGGGTCTTGATCACTGATGAGTATCAGTCAGTTACAGAGAAAGAAATGAGTAAAAACTGTAGTATTATTATATCAACCAGCTGGTATCAAGTTGATACAAGTCTAGAAAGTAGAAAACAAAGAGGGCTACAATGGACACTAGACAGTTCGAGAGGTCTAGCACTCTCCCAAGGATTTCCAAGTCCAATTCAAGCCTACCCCTATTCTCTCCCCTCTCATGCATATGAACCTCACTCACTCAGCACAAAATTCCCATGCACACACCCTCACCTCACTGCTACTGCCAGCTAGGCAGTTAGTTACACGATCTCTCTCTTCTATATTTGATCAGGTGCATCCCATGTGCATCATCCTCACCTACACTATAGCAACAACGGGCTTAGAAATATTGGGCCTTGAGTCTAGGTCCCTATCAATCACCCTTACCAGTAAAAGTGTACAGGCGATTTGAGAATGAGGAGCAATGAGAAACACCAATTGTGTGAGCACCTGAAAGAATTTCAATTCATGATGATTAAAAGCACATAATTTAGCATGCACATAGTTTCATAAGGATCCAATATTGGTTTGTCGCAACATCTAAAGAATTTTATTTACAATATCCAAAGTTTAAATAATTTAATTATCATTTTGAGAAGGACTCTACTTAACTATTACTCCCAACCTGAAATTACATGATCAATAATTTACTAAAAAATGAGTTTTGTTATAGAATAGATCTTCTTATGTGAACTTTTCATGTAACAAGGTGATGTAAAATTAGATAGACATGAAAGCTGCAAGATTAGACATTTGCGGATAGCCCAACGGATCAGATGTTAACTCAACCCCAAAAACTAGTTCATAGGATAAAAGTTTCCCACCACTTATAATCACTATCCAGGCCATATACTCATATCACTATCCAACGTGAGACTCTCCACACTTTGTCTTCACATCACTGTCTCGTGAAAAATTCAGTAATAAGAAGATTCATTCCTTTCCATATAGGCACACAGACTCTACATATATAATGCTCATAAAATTGTTTGATATAATACATACCAGAGAGCAGGACCAAGTCTTTTAAATCAAGTTCCTGAATGGAGGGTGGTGAAGTTGCAAAATGGAGCAGGAGTGCTGTTTCTGGCTTCTACCAAGTTAGAGATGACCCATCCCTTCGACCAGTTGGAACTTTCCAGGAGGGTCCACCTTGAAATAGTGAAAAACCAATGTTAGAAATGGCATAGCATAATCAAGAAAATGGACCATTCATGTTCTAAAAAAGAAAGAGTATATACAGATAAAGATGAAGCAAAAGTTAGACACTTAGACTTTAAGCTGCTCTTGATAGAATTGAGTACTTACTGTGTAATACCTGCCAAAAATGGTACAAGTTTTTTTTTCCAGTGTATTGTAGTTGAATAATTATTTTTGGTTGCGAAGATTGACAAGGGTGACCTTCAGGAATAGTCACCACTAGAATTCGAGGACGAATTCCTTTTTTAGGGGGGTAGAATGTAATACCCGCTAAAAAAATGGCTTATTTAATTATGAAAGTGGCTTATTTAATTATAAGTAAGGTAAAAATATTATAATTATGGGAAAACACTAAATTTGTTTGTCATGTTGTAAATAATTTAAATTAAGAATATTAGGAGTTTATAAATAATAAATAACTTATGCATTTTGAATAATTTAAGGGTTTTATCCTTTTGCCCTCCAGCGTCAAGTAAGAGCACATGTTAGGGACTTGTCTTTTTAGTGAGTATATAAGCTTAGTGTGAGAGTTTTGATAGCCGTCAAGAACCCTATTTGTGCTTGTGGTCACTCTTGAGAAAAGGAGGATAGGCATGGCGATCCAATGGTGAAGGAGCACCTTCTTAACGTGATTTCTGCTGTTTGGGTGTGGAGAATTCGTCTCTAACGTATGTTTATTATCCAAACGCATCAAACCAGGTGAGGGATTGTGATTTTTTTTTGGGTTAATTTTCGTGGATATTTTTTAGGGGTATGAAATGGGTTGATGATGGTTGAAATAGGGATGTTTGTGAGTTGTTTTGGGTGAATCCCTTTCATGAAAATCGTTTGTAAAGCTCTAGGTTTTTCCTAGGGTCTCTGCTCCTTCTGATTTTCTTTCAAAGCAGCCTTCATTGCTGCGTTAGGGTTTCATCCCCTCTTCCTTTTTTCAGTCAGCCTTTGTAGGTGCACATTAGGGTTTTATCCCTCTTTTCTATTGTGGCACGATCTGCCACCTCAGCCGCCGCCTGACGCCACCACCGATCACACCACCGCCTTCACCGGACTGATTGTCGGCCCTGTTCCGACCTACCACCTTCCGACGTCTCACGCGCCCACGCGGGTCACAAGTTAGGCCCAAGCCTAAATTCTAAGACGGTATCAGAGCTCTATGTTTTTCCTAGGGTCTCTGCTCCTTCTGATTTTCTTTCAAAGCAGCCTTCATTGCTGCGTTAGGGTTTCATCCCCTCTTCCTTTTCAGTCAGCCTTTGTAGCTGCACATTAGGGTTTTATCCCTCTTTTCTATTGTGGCACGATCTTCCACCTCTGCCCCCGCCTGCCGCCACCACCGTTCACACCACCGCCTTCACAGGACTGATCGCCGGCCCTATTCCAACCTACCACCGAAGACCCACCGCCTTCCGACGTCTCACGCGCCCACACGCGTCATCACCTCATTCTCTGGACATGTTAGCCACGCGCTGCCTCCTTAGCTGCACGTGACGGTGCGTTCAACTTCCGTTTTCGCCGCCGTTTGCTGCGTTCCACTCGTCGGCTCCTGCCGGTTCGGGTTCAGGTTGTGGGTACTCCAAAAATCGTTGAAACAGAGACCGTTCATAACCTCTTATTTGTGGGTTATCCTATTTGTGGGTCATTTCTATTCCACTATAGCCCTTCACTACTGCGATGTCAGATTACAGGGTTCTCAAGTCCATTCCATTTCCCACAAGTGGAGACGAAGCTCCGGCTCTTACTAAAGATGAGTTGACGCGCCTACGAACAATCCTTAATTCCGTTAGTAAGCCTTTTGGTACTAGTTCTTATCTACACATGTCCGGTAAGAATTTAAGTTTTGTATCCTTTAATGCTTCTAGTACTATATCTGAGGATATCTGGGTAATTGACTCTAGTGCTACTAATCATATGACCCCTTACCCCTCATATTTTTCGACCTACTCTGAGTTGTCTGGTAAGCATCACATCACCGTTGTTATTGGATCCCATGTTCCTATTTCAGGATGTGGTAACATTTCACTGCAACCTTTCATTCCCTTACATAATGTGCTTCATGTCCCTCAATTGTCAAATAACCTTATTTCTATTCATAAGCTTACTCGAGATTTAAACGGTACAATAACCTTATTTCCCTCTCATTGTGTGTTTCAGGATCTTACCACAGGGAAGACGATTGGGGTTGCTAAGGAACAGGGCGGGTTATCTACTCTACACCGGGCTCGAGATAGTACCAGACAAGAGTTGTCCACTTTCTATCATCAAACAAGCACGGATTTCACTACTTCTCAGATATGGCTTTACCACAGACGTCTTGGTCATCCTCCTTTTAGTATCCTTGGGTCTTTATTCCCTCATTTGTTTAAAAAGGTGTCAGTTGAGTCTTTTCATTATGATGTTTGTTAGTTTTCGAAACACCATCGTACAACTTTTTCTCCCAGTAATAGTAAAAGTATTGAACCTTTTGATCTTATTCATTCTGATGTGTGGGGACCATCCTCTACCTCTAATTTATTTGGTGCAAAATGGTTTGTTTCTTTTATTGATGATTGCACTAGGGTCACATGGCTATTTCTTATGAAAGATAAATCTAAAGTTTTTCAATTATTCTTACATTTTTACCGCATGGTTCAAACTCAATTTGGAAAAACAATCAAAAGGTTACGTTCTGATAATGGCAAGGAATATGTGAATCAACATTTCACCAATTTTTTAAAAGAACATGGTGTTTTGCATGAATTGACTTGTGTGTATAGCCCACAACAAAATAGGGTTGCTGAAAGAAAGAACCGTCATCTCCTTGAAATGGTACGAGCTCTGCTCTTCCAAATGTCTGTCCCTAAGTCTTACTGGGGGGAAGCTGTTTTAACTGCCACATATTTGATAAAAATGTTGCCCTCTCGGATCTTGGATGGTCTTGGTGATGTTCAACTCATGACTTCTTTCTTTCCTTCTGTACCTACTATGAAAAATCTCTCATGTCGTGTTTTTGGTTGTGTTGCCTTTGTTCATGTTCATAGTCAACATCATGGTAAGTTGGATCCTTGGGCTGTCAAATGTATCTTCATAGGTTATGCACTAGACAAAAAGGAGTACAAATGTTATCATCCTCAAAGTCGTCGTGTATATGTCTCCATGAATGTCACCTTTCCTGAATCTAAGTCCTTTCACCTTCATCCTCAGCTTCAGGGGGAGATTGGTCAAGAAGCTGAGTCTCTTGAGTCATCATTTGTTCCTCTTTTGGCTAAACCTATTGAGTCATCTGTCGCTCCTCTTATGAAGGATGTGGCATCATCTTCTAGTACTTCAAAAATGCCTAAAGAATCAGTTTTGTTCCAATATCAAATGAGATAAATGGTTTGGATCGATACAAGCAGGTGTATCATCGGAAAAAACCCAACCTGGTCCAACAGCAACTTCAGTCACCTGAACCAGAGGTAAGCATTCCCGACTATGAGCCTTTGAATAGTACTTTACATGATATTTGTGAACCTAACCCTGATGACTTGCCAATAGACTTGAGAAAAGCCTAAAGAACTTGTGCAAAATACCCTATATCTAAATTTGTGTGCACTAAAAATATATCAGTACAACACCAGAGTTTTATCTCAACAATTGATTCTATCAGAGTCCCCACTTCAGTACAAGAAGCTTTAATGGATAAGAATTGGGTTCAAGTCATGCATGAAGATATGAGTGCCTTGAACAAGAATTAGACATGGGAAATTGTTGAGAAACCGATGGACAAAAGGATAGTTGGGTGTAGATGGATTTACACAGTGAAATATCGGTCTGATGGTACACCGGATAGGTATAAATCAAGGTTGGTTGCAAAAGGGTACACTCAGACATATGGGATTGATTATGAGAAGACATTTGCCCTAGTAGCAAAGATGAACACAGTCAGGATCATTTTCTCATTGGCAGCACACTTTGGACGGGACTTGCACCAATTTGATGTTAAAAATGCTTTTTTACATGGCAACTTGGAAGAGGAGGTTTATATGGACATTCCACCAGGGTATGATCCTACTGGTGGAGGAAACAAGGTGTGAAGATTATGGAAGGCTTTATATGGTTTCAAGCAGTCTCCTCGTGCTTGGTTCGGAAGGTTCACCAATGCTATGGTATCCCTTGGTTATAAACACAGCCAAGGAGATCATACACTCTTTGTGAAACATTCTCAATATGGTAAGCTTACACTTCTTTTGATCTATGTAGATGATATGATCATTACTGGTGATGATGAGGTAGAGAAACAGGTTCTAAGAGACAAACTAGTTGAACAGTTCGAAATGAAAGACTTGGGGAAGCTGAAGTACTTCCTTGGGATAGAGGTTACCTACTCTAAACAAGGCATCTTTATTTCTCAAAGGAAATATCTTCTTAAGGAGACAGGTAAACTAGGCTGGCAAACTTCAGGGGCTCCGATTGAACAAAATCACAGACTTGGAAATGATGAAGAGAGCTCAAAGGTTGAAAAGGAACAGTATCAGAGACTTGTGGGAAAGCTTATATATTTGTCTCACACCAGGCCAGACATAGCCTATGCTGTCAGTGTAGTTTGCCAGTTTATGCATGATCCCCGCGAAAGGCATATGCAAGCTATGAATAGAATCCTCCAATACTTGAAGATGAGTCCAGGAAGAGGACTACTATTTCATAAGGATCATAATTTGTCCATTGAAACCTATACCGATCAGACTATGCCGGGTCAATTGTAGACAGGCATTCTACCTCCGGTTACTGCATGTTCTTAGGAGGAAATTTGGTGACTTGGCGAAGTAAGAAGCAAAATGTGGTTGCAAGGTCAAGTGCAGAGGGAGAATTTCGAGCTATGGCACAGGGAATTTGTGAACTGTTATGGATGAGAATCATACTTAATGATCTCAGAATCAAGTATAAAGCTCCTATGAGGTTATTTTGTGACAATAAGTCTGCAATCAATATTGCTCACAATCCGGTGCAACATGATCGGACTAAGTACATAAAGATCGATCGTCATTTTATCAAGGAAAAATTAGATAATGGTCTTATAGCTATAGAGTACGTCCCCTCAGAGCACCAATTAGCATATGTATTCACCAAGGGGCTTCCCATTGAACTATTTCAAGGTCTTACTTGCAAGCTTGGAATGATAGATATTCACTCACCAGCTTGAGGGGGAGTGTTGGAATATATTGTATTTATTTGTACGATATTATTAGTTTAATGTACAAATCTTGCATTTAGCAGTAGTTATTAGGATTATTTCTGTTTCCTTTTCTTTAGGATGGCATTAAGTGCCATTAGCCTATATATTGTAAAATATCTTTGTACATTTTGAATCAAGTGAATAATATTCAGAAAAATATTCTTTCAAGTTCTGAGAGTTTCAAACATATAGGAGTTTCTTTGTTTTTGAGCCTTAAGTTCAAATTTTATTTTCACTAATATATTTTCTTAGTTTAACTAGAATTCTAATATTAAAGATTTATAAACATAATACTTCATGGTATATTATATCACTAATGAATAACTTCTATTATTTGGTAATCATGTTATAGGGACGAAGTATCCACCAATGTAAACAGTGACTAATCTCCATCGAGGAACCTGTTGGGCACATAAGGTAGGTTCTCTCCTTCAAACCAGGTTTGTTTGTTTTTTTTTGCATACACAAGAGTCAGGATTCGAACTCCTAACCACTTGCTTAAGGTGCCAGAGTCCCTTACCACTCAGATCGATCACATGTTGGTAATTTTTTATTATTATTATTTGAATTATTTCAATCTAAATATCAACTTTTTTATTTTAAATAACATAAATACTCAAATTTCAATTATTTGTTGACTATGATCTTGTCTTTTATTTCGAGCTAATTAAAATTTGTTCTAAATATCCAAAACTAATTTACTTTTTTCTTTAAACAAAAGGGGCCTCATTAAAACCTTATGGTGCAAAACTCTCCTTAGGGAAAAAAACACCAAAGGGAAAAAGAGTGCCCAAATTATTAATAAAGAAGTAAAAGATTACTAAGAAACTTAGGGGGACATCAACCAAACCCAAGAGGAGCTAATGAAACCTAAAATTTGGTAACCCACATTTATTTCTAAAAAAGTCTTCCCTAATAAAATTAGTAATTGAATCCCACCAAACTAATCCAGAGATATTCAAGCCAAAATTAGCTAACTTATCAGCACAATGGTTTCATTCTCTATAAATATGAGAGGCAACAAAATGCATTTGCTTGGAAAGCAAGACACAGTTAATCCATATATTTCTGAAACTCCAAGGCACAAGATTGTTGTTAGCAAAAGCAGTCACTACAAATTCAGAATCATATTCTAACCAAAGATTATGCCAACATTTCTTGAAAGCGATTTCAATGGCATTCATGGCACCATGCAATTCAGCTTGGAGAGAACCTTGAGAGCCGAGGTAAATTGAAAAACAACCAATAGAGTCTGAGAAACTGTCTCTAAATAAACCACCGCAAGCAGCTGAGCTAGGACATCCAAGAGCACTACCATCAATGTTGCACTTCACCATGTCAGTAATAGGAGGCTGCCGTCTAACTTCTCTAATTATTCTTGCAGCAGGAGGATGGCATTGGACATTAAATGCCTTGACAAAGGAGAAGTCCATAATGGAATTAGACATAGTACCTTTACTAAGCATACCAGCCAAGGAAACATTGGAGGAGATCAAAGCAATTGCTGAGTTGATGGGAACCAACTTGTTATTGAACCTTAGTTGATTCTTGTAGTGCCGGATAATATACAAAATGTTAAGAATACCAGCAATAAGCATATCATAAGCTTGACTAGACCAACCACGGGAGCAACCAACAAGCACAGAAGTAAAATTAGAACAATCAATGAAGTGGTTAAGATGATTCATGAACCAATGCCAAATTGTCATAGCAAAATTACAGTCCAAGAAAAGGAGCCAAGTATCTTCATAGGAATTACCACAAAGAGTGCATATAGAGACCATTGTGCAACCTCTACTTTGCAAATTGTCATCTATGGGCATCTTATTATTCATAATTCTCCACAAGATGAAAGATTTGGAAGGTGGAATTCATATAAAAGATATAGTATCGGTCCGGTTTTAAAAACATTGGTCATGACTCATGACCGAAATAAATTTGACTTTTACCATTAATTAATAGTTAATAAGTTTCAGTCAAAAATAATAATAATTAAAAAGATGAACGGCACAACTTTTATATGCTGAGCTGATTGAAACCTCAAATTAGAATATAAAAAGTATGACTTAGGATTCTTGATAATGATCATCAATATTAAAACTAAAACTATATTGACATTAATAAATATGGTGAAGTCTAACATGAGGTTGTAAAATAGTCCCTCACATAATGAGGGAGCATTATGACTGGTAACATCAAGTGGACATGGGGTAGTTTTCATAAAATTAAAGTCTTTTGATTAGAAACTTAAAATTATGAATTTTGTACTTTAGTCCCTGAAGAAAGAACATAGAATAGACTCTTAACTTTGGAGCATAATGGTATAACGATAACCCAGTTCCACCTTCGAGGCAGTGGTGTCGTTTTTTCCACTGCGCCTGACATTGCTCGATTGGTCGGAATCGGAATTGGTCTCTTGTCAATTGGCACTTCCATCTTCGATCTCCGAGTCACTCTCCTCTAGTCATGATCTCATGATCTAATATCACCTAATTAATATAGATTTGACCAAAGTCAAACTTATCCTAAACACCATCTAATGATCCAAGTTCACCTAGGTCACTTAGGTGCTAAACATGATCTCATGATCCAATATCACCTAATTAATATGGATTTGACCAAAGTCATGTTGGAATCAAAGTGGTCTTGGATTTAATAATCTCTAAGTTTTGATGTTAACAAAAGGATTAAATTTACTTGGCAAAGTGTTAGTTGATATCTAACAAGTGAGTTCAGTTTATGCAGGAATATTCAAAATAAAATAAGGTATACAATGCTTGGACTCGTGCAAAGAATTACCCGTCCAAAGGTTATTTAAACTACTTATATTTCTAAAGTGGACGAGGCTATAAATGAATACCTAAATAACTTGTTAGGTATAGCAAGTCCAAAGACTTGAAAATAAGCGCGTCCATCCTGCCACGTCAGCAGACGAGTGCTATCCTTAAAACTCAAGTATACATTCATAATGTCTAACTAAAATTCAGTAGACGTCCACAGTGCCACATCATTGGACGGAGTTTCTCTAAGGACTTAGCAAGTCCAAAGACTTGTGTGGACGAGCACCTCTACCATATTAGTAGACGAGCGCTTCTGTCAATTCAGTGGACGAGCGCTTCTACCACTTTAGTGGACGAGTGCTTCTGCCACCTCAGTAGACGAGCAGAATCAAAATCTTGTGTAGATGCGTTCTTAAAACTAAGTAGACGGTTCTATATGTTTACTACCTTGAAAGGGACGCCATGAGCATTTTACCCCGAAGCCTAGTATTTTTCAAGGATCATTTAACAAGCATGCATTTGACAGGTCCAATACTGCAAAACCATATGACCAAATCATGAACAAGGTGAACAAACATCCCTATGTTTCATGTAAATGTTTCATAATATTGATGATCATTGTCTTTGCTAACTCTACCTTTATAGTTTATAAAGACAAACTTTCCAACAACACCAGAAATGGATATTTCTCCCGAGAGACTTCGTGTGTCAGCTTATGTTTTCCATCCTGACCTTGATCCAAGGTATAAACTATAGAATATAAATCTTACATGTAATCACATGACCTTTATTATGCATTTCTTCAAACTACATATTGTTTAAGTGCATTTTAACCAATTACCATCCCTATGAACTAACTCACATAACCTACAATCCTCCATACAAAAAGGGATGCCTTCCATGAAGTCTTTTAACCTAGAAACAGAATCTACCCATTTATCTTACCAAGCCCTAATTGAATTCCCAACCTTTGATCATACAATAGCCATACAATACACACTAAATAACGAAGAAGAACAAATATCCAAGTCTTGTACAACCAAATATATTCCATGGTCCCTTTCAGAGAACATCACCCGTCTGTTCGTCACCATCCATAATTGATGAAATGTATTATACTGTGAAGACAATCCATTTCACAACAGACAAAACTGCAAACAAAAGTTCATATGAAGCATGTCATCAATAAGTCTCGATTTTTAATCTGAGTGATTCCAAGCTGCAATTTACAAATGAAATTGGAAAGTATTCGAACTAATCGATGCACTTTGTTAAAGTTATGTCCATGGGAAGTATTTGACCATGACAACAAACTACATATTGAAAAGTATTTGAACTAATCAATGCACTTTGTTCAAGTCATGTAATTCAGTCCTTACACTCGTGTGAACCACAATATCAATACTGGGCAAAATATCAGCAACAACCCATTGCTAAAAAACCGAATCACCATATCAGCTACTGGACATGATCGAATACATAAATCAAACCTAACAAACATGACATATTAATCATGGGCACAATATAACCTCATCTACACACTTAAGGAGCTAATCAACAAAAAAAAAATCGATAAAACCAACTATCATCACTCATGTACATCTATTAATGATAGAACTGAGGGATTTACCTGAGAAGAATCAGAAGGTCTAGCAACAAAAACCCAAATTGAAAAAATCATAAATGTTAGGGATTTTCGGGTAACTACATGAAAGTGCCAATGTTGACCGACGATAGCAGTCCTCCTTTTCTGGCAGTGAGGTACTATGGAACAAGAGGATTGAGCAAGATGTTTCCTTTACATTGCCACGATCGCCACAAATTAATGAGCAGAACATCACTAATGACCAAAATCAAAAAATCACATATGAGGGGGTTCAAGATGATGGTGGTGGTATTCAGGAATATGTGCCAATGTTGACCGACGAAAACATCTCCTCCTTTTCTGTATGTGTCGTACGATGGAATGAGGAAGATGAGAAACATAGCCACACAGGAACGACCAACTCAAGGCTAGGGTTGCTTTTTTCTTATGTATGAACTTTTGGCCAAATGTAGGGGCCTTTCTGCAAAACAATTTTGTAACCGGATAAGCAAGTAACTTAAGAAAGATCTCAACCACTATATTAAAAAATTATTATATCCAACGATTACAAATGGTCCTTCACTCGTGAGGGATTTAGTTGGCCCCTCATGTTAGACTTCACCAATAAATATATGTACTCTAGATAACAATAGACATTTTCTGTCTTAGGTAACATCTTTCACCTATAGTTACAAGCACAACTAATTTCATGCTAGTGAGATGTTGCTCAACTAATTTAGCTACCGTTTAGGACAAACTCTTCAATAATTTTCAGTCTATTCAGATGGCAATTAAGGATATTGTTGGTTCATAAAATGCAGGGCTTCATGCTCATCTTCTTTGCTCAGAATTTACTTTTACTATATACTGAGAGTTTCAAACAGAAAGGAGGTTCTTTGTCTTTGAGCCTTAAGTTCAAATTTTATTTTCTCTAATCTATTTTCTTAGTTTAACGAGAATTCTAATATCAAAGATTTATAAACATAATACTTCATGGTATATTATATCACTAATGAATAACTTTATTATTTTGTAACCATGTTATAGGTGCGAAGTATCCACCACTGTAAACAGTTACTAATCTCCATCGTGGAACCTGTTGGGCACATAAGGTGGGTTCTCCCCTCCTAACCAGTTTTTTATGCATACACAAGAGTCAGGATTCGAACCCCTAACCACTTGCTTAAGGTGCCCGAGTCCCTTATCACTCAGATTGGTCACATGTTGGTAAATATTTTATTATTATTATTTGAATTATTTCAATCTAAATATCAACTTTTTTATTTTAAATAACATAAATACTCAAATTTCAATTATTTTTTGACTATGATCTTGTCTTTTATTTCGAGCTAATTAAAATTTGTTCTAAATATCCAAAACTAATTTACTTACAATTTATTGGATATTAAACATTATGGAATTAAATAATAAATATTAACCTGGTACCGAAATTCATATAAAAGATATAGTCTTGTTAAGATTCCATGAAGAAACTAGACTACTAATATTATTTACAACAATGTTGGTGTTACACTTATAATTTTAATAAATTTTATGACACTTCCTAGCATCCAAATTACATAATGAATAAATATCAATTATTAAAATTAAAAGTAAAAATGAGTATTGTTCACACAAAATGTAGCACAACTCTCCGAGCACATGTGCGCTCTTGTTACACTACTATAGCTCTCTCTGAATGACCTGCATGTGCCTTCTCTCAAATCTCCTTATATAGTTTTGAACCTCAACAGCTCCTTCAATAGCAATTATTCTCGGGCGCGATCCTCTCTTTTTAATTTAGTAGTCTTAACGCGGAATTTGGTTTTTAAAAAGCCAGCAATTTATTTCCATCATCACCAACAACTGTAATCATGTAGATTCACCAAAAAATAACATTAATGCTTTGTTTGGTTGTGAGAAGAAAATGATAAGAGAAGAAGAGATGCGAAAGAGTATGAGAAGAGGGGAAAAGATGATAATTAGAGTAGATTTGATGTATTGTTTGGTGTGAGAAAAATAGGCAAGAAATAGAGGAGAAAGAAGTGTTTTCTCTATCTCCCCTTTTGTTTGGTTGGATAGAAAATGAGAAGAGAGAAATGTAATTGTTTTTGAAAAAGACAAAAATACCCTTACTAAAAAATGAAGATACAAATATTTGATTTTATTAATTAAGTTAGTTTAAATAATAAAATAATTTCAATTAATTTAATTGATTTAAGTTATCTTAACTAATAAAATTTATTAGTTTAATATAATTATTTTATTATTTTAATTTTAATTTAATTAAATAAATGATTAATTTTATTCAATTTATTTAAATTTATTAAATAATTGAATGAGAACCCAAAAAGAAGGATACAAAAGTCATTTTACAAGAAACACTCTCTTCCTCTTCCATTTTCTTCTCCCTTGAGGAGAGAAAAAATTTTGAGGTGGGTCCCACCAATTTTATTCCCTCTTCCCTATTTCTCTCCTCCACCAAACAAGAGAAAAATACATTTTCTTCTCCTTTTCTTTCTTCTTGTTTTCTCTTTTATCATTTTCTACTCTAACAAACAAAGCATAAGTATCCTACATATATCTTGGCAAGTTGAAGCAACATGTCAACTATATTAATCACCAAAAACATTAAGTATCCTAACAGATCAAACTGGAAGGACGCAACAGATCACCTCCCACACTACATAGAAAAAGCAATATTGTTCTCCAAAAAAAATTTTGTTTCGGAGGGTCTTTGAACCCGTCCCGATGTCCAGAGTCTTTGACCCTGACTAATCCGGAATTAATGTTCCCCAATTTTGAAATGCCCTCTTAAATTTGAATGTGATAATCCCTAAAACTTGCAAATTAAATCCATAAAATTTATTTTTCTCCTAAAAAAGATAAAATTTGAAAAAATGGCAGATAAAAGAAATTATCATGGGTGATAATAGCACTGGTCTGAGGTACTTTGAATTCTTCAATTGCAAATTGAGACCAGTAATAAAAGGTGCAGGTGCGCAGCCTCTGATGTTGAACCTAGCATTGTGAATAAAGAAAAACATATACCGCACCCCTTCCTATGTGGATCTTATTTTGAGATACTGACACCTCTCATTACAATTTTTTGACATGACCAAGTGAGATTATTCTATCATCCAAAACTATAGGAGCATTTGTTTATGCAGATATTATTCCTACTCTATTATTGTATTGTGCATATAAAATATAAATAGACGCATTAAATTGTGTTGTGACTGGTTCTTGAGTAAAATATAAAAACGTAATTTGGACACATTGCATCTTTGTTAACTAAAACCTGGAATTTTGAATCCACTCTTCAAAACTAACACTCCCAATGACAGGTATGTTGTTGATAACTCAAGTTTATTTAAACTGGAAAATATTAAAAGTCAGTCAGCTTATTCGATGTAGTGTGTCACTGTGTTGTGCACTAGGATGAGTGTGTTGTGTAAGTATCATTAACATTTATAAACATAAAGTAAATGAAAACACATCTTAGTAGGGGTGTAAATGAGTCGAGTTGAGCCGAGCACTTAAAGCTTGAGTTTGGCTTGTAAAATAATAGTAAAGTTTGAGTTCGACTCATTTATTTAAACGAGCCTAACTAAAAGCTTGAGCTTGACTTGTTTAAAAATAAAAAAGCATGACCAAAACATCTTTAAAACATGCCCTTGCCAAATACAATTTAAGTTTGATGATGCGTTCTTTTTAAAACAGGCAAGTGCACCTTGTCGCAAACAAGTAATACGGTGGTGAGACCGGATATCGTCCTCAGGGATCGGTTGCCAATTATCAATTCAAAAACTCAACAACTATCTAGACTAAACTATGGTATGAAGGGAGATCAAAACATAAAATAAAATAAAGCAATAAAATATTTTTGGTCTTTTGGGTATTTTATCGAACACTTGGAAGGCAACAGAAATGCGGTTAAAATTGTCAAGTTTAAACTACACTAATCCTCCCTTAATTGCAATGAAATGATTAGCAACGCAAGTCCTAATTCAATTATGACAATCAAGCCTTTTTAAATACTCAAACCCTAATGTCTTAGGTGGAATGAGCCTAAAATCCCAAATTAAGCCCTAATGTCTTAGGTGGAATAACCTGAGATTTTGCATTAAGAGTCAAGACTTATAAGATTGCAAGCACCCCAAGACCTAGGTTCATGAACTACTTGGCATTTGATTCATGAGCATGCCCTAACATCAATCTTTCAATTGTCTATCAAAGCAACAAATCATTCCATGAGTAGCTAAGCCAAGAAAAGCATTAAGCATAGAATCAAACACTCATAAAGAAATAGAAACTTGCATTGAAACCAAATCAAATACAAACAAGTTCAGAAAAACTACATCTAACCCCAACAACTAGGGGATTTAACTACTCATGATAAATGACAATACAAAAGAGAAGGAGAGAAGAGATGAAGAACAGTCATAGGAGAATCCTCCAATCTTCTCCCATTCCTAGATCAAGGAAAACCTCCCTTTTCAGGGTTGGAACCCTAGTCCAGCCGCAGCCTCCAAGTGCCTCCAAGTTCCCAACTTCTCTCCCCTTTTTTCTGCCCTAAAACAGCTTATAACAGAGTTTCTGAGTTTCGCGCGCTCGCGGGGCGAGACATGGCTCGCGAGGCGAATCTTAAAAATCTGATCTTCAGATAATGGTTCTCTCGCGAGGCGAGAAGGTGATTCACGAGGCGAGACAGGAAGGTGACATCTCTGGAACAGTCGGGGCTTCAGTCTCGCGAGGCGAGATGGTGATTCGCGAAGCGAGACTTCCAGGATTGCCTTTCCACTATTTTCTTCATTTTCCTTGACTCTAAGAACTTCACTTTTGACCTGAAAATGTAAGATAGCATTAAATATTTTATTTGACTCAAAATTAACTAAAATATCCTAAAAACTACTTAAGAGACTCAAAGTGTTGCCTGAGGACAATTAAATCTAATTTGGGCGAAAACGAGATAAAATTAGCACAAAACCATGGCTTTTTCTAGTTATAGAACTAGATGAGCCAGAGGCTTATCATTTGACCATTACAAAAGTATGAGTCCAAACATACAATTTAAGAAAACATGAGTCCAAAAAAACATGACCACCATCTATTTATTAATATATCTAGTACAATGCTAGCAGAGCAACTTCACCCAACAAAAAACCACTGCAACAACTTAAAAGAATACAAAACCTATACGAGCTATTCACGAGCCGTTTAATGTCGAGCCTGTAAGACTTGAGCTTGACTCATTTAAATAATCGGGCTCGATCTCAAGTTTGAGCTTGACTCATTTAAATAAAGAAACGAGCTTGATCGAGCATTTAAAGGGTCAAGCCAGAATTGTTCATGAATAGCTCAGTTCATTTACACTCCTACGTGTAAGTACTAATAAGGGGGTACCGAGAAGCTATTTGCAAAACCAATTCATTTAATACAACCTATAGCTAATTAACTTGTATCTAAAACAATACATGTATCTATAGCTAAATCTTATTCCTTCAGTACATTCATCATCATCTGTGAAGTATTCTCTTCCTTTTCAGGTTACATTTTCATAATATGTGTTTGGTAAAATTGAGTTTGAATGAAAAACATACAGGCCAAAAATGAAGCTTACTTGACTTAGTAAGAAATAGAAGATATAGTTTCGGTTCGTCAGTAAAAACAACTTTTGCATAATCCATGTGTAGAGAAGGCTTGGATCACGATGGTGAAAGCAGTGAGATAACACTTGCACAAAAGTCATTGCTGCTTCAATGTTTGCAGAGTTGGAAGCATGACTACTATCAGTAATGGGCTCAAGCTACGTTGAAGAAGAAGAATGCGATGAAGAAGAAGACATGGTGATGAACTGAACTGCAATGATAACGATAGAGAAGAGAGAAGTGTTTTCTTTTTCTTTGGTTCTCGATAGATTGTTCTTGCAAGATTATTCTTTTCTTTTGTCGGTGCTCGATGGTGTCTAAAATTGAAAGATAAAATTTGTAATTAATGTTCCTATCATTTTCACACGCTCAAGATCCAAGAAGGTTAAGGTTATGTTTAGTTCAATGGTTTTCACCACTGAACGTGTGTTTGACCATGTTAAACGTGGTTTGAACAAATATTGTTAATGTTTGGCTTCCAAGTCAGATCACTTTTTAACCCCAAAACTACGTTTGTATTGAAGCTCAATTTTGTAGCTTTCAAGTTGAACGAAAATTGATTCCGCTAATATTGAGTCAACAATTTATGACTTCTTCTATTTCTCCCTTTCTCATTCTTTCTTCAATATTTGGTTTTCTCTCTCGTTGCATACATGCCTACTTGTCTCCCCCTCGATAAATTGCTACTGCTGCTTGCATTGGTGTTTGCATGTTGTTAAACTAGCAACTATAATATTGAAGAGGAAATTGGTGGAAGAAGAAATTGGCGCATAAACCAGTCAACTGAAATGGAAAGGAAGATGGAGCATAAACCAACAACTAGAACATTGAGTTATATATAATATATGTTATGGATAGAGAAATGGGATATATGGGGCTATGAGGAATAATTAATATTGTTGGATGCCATGCAAGTAGACGAGTGTCCACAAACCTGTCTGAAAACTTAAAAGCCAAATGAGTAATGGAATGCAGCTTAGTAAGGTACAAGTGCAAAGGTATGAAACTTTTTGTGTAGTTTTTGATCAATACTTAGCTTATATTCATGTCATTTATCCACTTAAATAAGACATGCTTATAATGTTAGATTACTTATTTAATAAGTATATATAATTGAAAATTAAAATAATTTGACATAAATTAAAATATTTATATCTTAACATATTCATCTTACTTGTTAATATATATTAAAAATTTAAAACCTTTTTGGTAATTGCACCTTCAAAAATAATTTTGATTCAAACTATTCAAACAATAAAATTGATAAAAATCATTTTTTTCAGAAATACATCCAAACATAAATCACTTCATATTCAATTCTTTCTAAACATGCCACAAAATCAATCAGTTCAGTTCAAGTTGTAGTTACCTTACATGGGCACACGCTGTTGCAGCTGTTCATCATCATCAACATCAACCGATTCCTCGCTTCTACCATCCTTCAACTTCCTTTCACCTTCTCTGCTCTCCTTCTACTCTTCGACCCTTCCCCTCGATCATCCTCACCTCCATTCCACCGCTTCGATGAACCCATACTCATCGGAATACTCTCCTTCCTTCGATTCACACTTTCATCATTGCTCTTCCGATCCTTCAATCCTGAATCTCTCTCTCTATCTCTCCCAGAATCAGAGTAAAGTAATCCCTCGAACTACGCTTGCTCGATTTGTGCTTCGAGCTTCGCGGAACCGGAGACAAAGTACAAAACCGAAACCATATTCGGCGAATTGGAAGTAGTAAATCCGAAACCGAAACCCTAATTTTGGTGGAGCAATCAAGTGGTTAAAGTTGAATCTCAGAAAACGGAAAAGAGAAAGGGAACGAATGTGACCAAAATTACCGGATGGTCCAACAGGGACTCGGGTTGATGAGGGTTAAATATGGAATACAACTATCACAAAAACAAAAAAAGAACTTCAGCATAATAAAAATAATAATAATAATTGATTCTTTCAGTAATCTATAAATTTAAAAGAATGATAATAAGTGGAAAATATCATATTCAGTTCCAATAAGTGATAATCCTGATAGGATAAGCAAGTAAAATTGTAGAAAGTAACTTAAAATGTCTGTAACCAATCTCCTCAATTATTGTTTCCTACTGCTGGCTCAGGTCATATTTTAAAATGGTTTTCCTCAGTCAACTAACTTAAATTAGGACCAAGAAAAATTAGCTGATCTTGGATTCATATGCATATAATCTCTAAGTAACCATAGAACCATGGACTGTAGCATCAAGAAAAGTAACCAACAAACAACCGACAATTTGTGGAAGGTTTGTGATGCACTGGATGATAGGAGGAGAAGCTTGTTTGCTATGGTGTTATGGGGTCTTTGGAAGTACTGCAATGATAGAGTGTGGGAGCACAAAAGCACACCTACAAAAGATGTTGTCGTTAGGGCCAGGGCCACACTTTATGAATGGGTGCAAGTGAAGCACAGGGAGCAGGTGGTAGTTGTGGCTCCATCAAGTAGTGTGACTTGGAGTGCACCACCTGATAAATTTGTCAAGTGTAATGTGGATATGGCGTGCTTCACAAACGAAAAAGCTTATGGTTTTGGGTTTATGGTTATGATCTATTCAAACTATGCTGCAACTGGGCTTTCACCGTGTTATTATTGAAACTGATTGCAAGATGGTTGTGAATGGTCTTCAAAGCTCTAGAATAGATCATACATAGTTTGGGGTCATTATTAGCCTGTGCAAGAAGCTGTTACTCAACTATCCAACCTATCAAGTTAGGTTTGTTCGGAGACAAGTAAACATAGTAGCTCGCAAATTAGCTAGAGCTTCTATTTTATATGCTAGCTCCCGTCGCTTTAGTAATATTCGTAATTGTATTGCTGTACAAGTTTATTTGGAAATGATATGAGTTTGGTTGTTTCAAAAAAAATGTATTGTCCTACTAAAATAAATATTAAAATTTTAATAAAATATTTATTGTCCAAGCAGAAAGGGATCCATCTGAATCTTGTTATTCATGTTAACAAGTGAAAAAAAAAGGGAGAATTTACTACACCAAGTAGCTTTGCAAAGTCTACCTGATTTTTATCGTCTTCGTTTTTAAATGCACAGGAGTTCACAAGGCCCCTGCAGCTACCCTTAGTACCTTTGTATCAATAATTCAAGCAGTTCAAGAAGAGGAGGGTTACCACCTTCCGCCCTGAACAAACCATCTTTATAAGAGTAGATAATATTTCCCTTCCCTTTGTTCTATTTTGATTCCAACTTCCATTTTAGGAACGGTAAAATATTAGAAAATGTTGGTACGAATGCTTCAACATTCTTCTGTTATTGTTTTCCCCAATTCATTAAATTTATTTAATTTTAAGAAATTCGATTGATTGGATCTTTTAATTTTTTGATTTTTGATTTGTTCATCGTTTTTTGTACTTGATGATCTCATGTTGCATCTGTTTCCTCTACCCACCCATGGATTTGAAATTTGAATCGCAATGGAGATATAACTGATGCACACTGCACAGATTGAAAAAAGTTTGACTTACCAACCCATTGCACCTTTATCAAATTGCCATGGGTCAAATGGACCTACCGAAATTCACAATTTCGTTTGTTATCATTCAAATCTGCATAAACTTTGTATATTTGCAAATGGAAAAATGGCTGCTGATGATTAGTTCGAAACCGCTTATATTGATATACTGATGAGTCGTGCTGACCACTGATGCCATTTAGATTCTTTTTTATTATTATTATATGTATTGGCCGAAAATATAAGGCCGAGGATTTGTCAATACGACCGAGCTTATTCTTGTAAATGGGCCTTGACCGACCCGAACTCCCATAAAGCCGAAGACCTATTAATGCACTTGACACCCGAGGATAACAACTCCGGACTACTCCTCAGCAGGCCACGGATGAAGATATCTCGGCCCCGAGCTATCCAGTCACAACTGACTGGGCCGAATATCTCGATGGTCCTAATATCTCTCCGGATAACTCGAAGCCTTATCCATATCATTATCTAACTACAATAACAATCCGATCCTAACAAATAGGATCTCAGTAACCGTCTTACTCAAACGGTTGCACTGAAAATATCTATAAATAGGGGTCCAACCCCCTCACTTAGAACTACGTTTGCTTTGATTCTCATGTGGATACGTAGGAGCAGAATTCCAATTCTGTCAAGCTAATTCCAAAACACTCTCACTAGACTCCTCCGGCCGAGTATCTCCTATCTGAGATATTTGGACGGAACATTTGACGCCGTCTGTGGGAATCGAAGCAAAACTTTCCCATACCACAAACCATGGTGAGAACAAGGAGCGGGAACTGCAGGAGAGGGGAGCCAGAGAATGCTAACAATGGGGATAATGGAGAACAATCCATAAACCCAGCAATGACGACCGACAATCCCATCATTCAAGAACTCCTCGCGCAAGTGGCAATGCTGAGAAGGGAGAATAAGGAGATTCGTCGGCAGAACAGCCGTCGGGAACGAGAACAAAGTAGAGAAAGGTCCGCCTCTTCTCCTCATGAGAGAGAGCGTCGGACAACCGAGAATGAGGGATCCAGAAACACACGCAGAGAAGGAGGCCCACAACCCCGTGTTTCTCATCATGTTGACCGAGCAGGCGAGGAGGAATTTCCTAGGCAGGCCCCTGAGCTTTCACTTCAGGTAAATAGGCCTAATGAAAGGGCCGGCGTGCGGAGGCTGAGACATCCCTTCACCGACGCCATCATGGGGTTCCTCTTCCAGCCAACTACAAACCAATAAACATTGACAGTTATGATGGCACCTCGGACCCGGAGCGTCATTTAGATGCTTTCACTACTCAGATGTACCTCTTCACCGACGATGATGCTGTCATGTGTAAAGTCTTTCCTACTACTCTGAAAGATGCTGCATTAAGCTGGTATACCCAGCTACCGCCAGCATCAGTTGACTCCTTTGACACATTCATGACTAAGTTCAATGCTCAGTTTGCTACGAGCCGAGCTCATCAAAAAACCTCGGCCTCGTTGGTAAACTTTAAGCAAGAAAAGAACGAGTCTTTGCGTGATTTTATGGCCAGGTTCAGCAAAGAGACTATCCTCATCCGGAATCTCAGTGCCGATGTCGCACTGCATACTATTCTGACCGGGTTACGGCCTGGCCCTTTTGCCAGACACCTAGCTCGGAAGCCTCCATCCAGTATGGATGAGTTGAGGAGAAAAGCTGTCGGATTCATTAATATGGAGGAAATAGAAGAGTCTAAGAAAAGGGAAAGAACCGATGATTCCGATAGACGAGAAGGGAGAGAGAAGAGGAGGGCTGGAGGTGACAATCAGAAATTCAAAAACACATCTGAGCATAGGGGGCCAAAGTATGAGTACTATACCCCCCTCAACACCAATCGAGCTCGGGTATTTGAGGAAGCTTACAACGCAGAACTTTTGCAGCTCCCCAACCGTGGCCACACGCCCCAGAATGCTGATCGACAGAAGCATTGTTGGTACCATCGTAACTACGGGCATACCACCGAGGAGTGCTGGGTCCTGTGTGACAAGATTGAAGAGTTAGTGCAAGTTGGTCATCTGAATAATTTCGTTCGGAGAAATCACAACAATGGTGAAGGGCGTGGCAGAGATAGAAGACGAGGAGGTGGCCAAAGCCCTGGAAGGGGCGGCGGTCGGCAAAATAATGAAAGAGCAGAAAATAAGGAAGATCAAAATGAAAGGAGGGAGGAGGATGATACTGTCCGAGGTGTAATAAACACTATTTCAGGTGGATTTGCGGGAGGAGGCACAACGAGTTCAGCTCGTAGAAAACACCTGCGGGCTATTCGGGCTGTAAACTCGGTAGCTAGCAAACCCCCGAGGATTTCCCCATCGATTATTTTCTCCGATGAAGACTTCTTGGGTGTGGATCCTAATTAGGATGACCCAATGGTAATCACAGTGCAATTGGCCAACTTCTCGGTCCAGAGATCTCTCGTCGACCAGGGAAGCTCGGCTGATATCCTATATTATTCAACATCCTAGAAGCTCGGGATCCCAGAAAAATCTATTCAGCCATACGACAGTAAGCTCGTCGGCTTTGCTGGGGAACAGGTGGATACCCGAGGATACATTGACCTCCTAACTACTTTTGGAGATGGCAAAGCATCCAAAACTATTCAGTCGATGCGTGTTGGTTAATGCAGTAACATCGTACAATGTCTTAATCGGAAGACCATCTTTGAACGAGCTGGGAGCCATGGTCTTTACTCCCCACCTCACAATGAAATTCCCTTCCAACTCGGGAGACATAGTTGCTATCCGGGTGGATCAGAAAATGGCCAGACAGTGCTATGCTGATAGTTTGCGTGTAAGCAAGCTCAAACCTACATCTGCAGAAACACTAGACGGGGGAAAAGACAAGTCTGTAGATTTTGTCAGCTCTGTTGAACTAGACCCGAGAATTGACATGCAAGAACAACGGCCACAACCCATTGAGGAGTTGGAGAAGTTCCAACTTGGATCACAGCCCGATCAGTGCACTAAGCTACAGTTGATGTATATAGTCAGGTGATGTACTCTTTGTCCTACCTCGGTATTTTATCCCAAAAAAAAAGGGTTTTGACCGAGAAGGTTTTAACGAGGCACACCGCAGACTTTTTTATCCAATAACAGAATTTATTATGGACATTGTTCTATTTTATTATTTTGCCGATGTGTTTATTCTACGAGCCATTAAATTATTAAGGTCGAGTTCGAGCCATTGAAGGCCAAGATTGAGCCTAAAGGCCGAGTTCGAGCCTAAAGGCCGAGTACGAGCCACTAAATTATTAAAGGCCGAGTACGAGCCATTAAATTGTTAAGGCCAAGTTTGAGCCTAAAGGCCGAGTTCGAGCCTAAAGGCCGAGTACGAGCCACTAAATTATTAAAGGCCGAGTACGAGCCATAAAATTGTTAAGGCCAAGTTTGAGCCTAAAGGCCGAGTACGAGCCATTAAATTATTAAGGCCGAGTTCGAGCCTTGAAAATACTGGAAATACGAAGGTCCACGTGGCCGAAGTATAAGCTCGGTTTAATACTTGTCAGCTCTTTCGCTTGTTTAAGCTCAGAGCTCGGGGGGCTTGTGTACTGGCCGAAAATATAAGGCCGAAGATTTGTCAATACGACCGAGCTTATTCTTGTAAATGGGTCTTGACCGACCCGAACTCCCATAAAGCCGAAGACCTATTAATGCACTTGACACCCGAGGATAACAACTCCGGACTACTCCTCAGCAGGCCACGGATGAAGATATCTCGGCCCCGAGCTATCCAGTCACAACTGACTGGGCCGAATATCTCGATGGTCCTAATATCTCTCCGAATAACTCGAAGCCTTATCCATATCATTATCTAACTACAATAACAATCCGATCCTAACAAATAGGATCTCAGTAACCGTCTTACTCAAACGGTTGCACTGAAAATATCTATAAATAGGGGTCCAACCCCCTCACTTAGAACTACGTTTACTTTGATTCCCATGTGGATACGTAGGAGCAGAATTCCAATTCTGTCAAGCTAATTCCAAAACACTCTTACTAGACTCCTCCGGCCGAGTATCTCCTATCTGAGATATTTGGACGGAACATTATATGTATTACCAAAAAAAATGTTCAACTATTATATTACAAAACAAATTGTTAAAATTAACAAATACGGCAATAGAAAATGGATCTCATCTATAAATTGATGCCTCTGCAACCGAAAATGGAACTCATTTAGCAACCGAAAATTAATTTCCCATTTCTCACAAAACAAAGGTAAACAAATTTGGGCCAAATACTCTATGTCCCAACCCAGAAAAGAAAAAACTACGTATGAGAACAAGCATGGTTCGTCTTCAACAGGAGCAAAGCAATATTGAATCGTCCTCTGTACCTTCGGCGATGGTGAAGCTTGGCGGTGGGGGAAGGGAGCATTTACACCTCCACTGTGACGAACAAATATGATGATACTTTGGCAACATCCAATAAAAGATATCAAAGTTAGAATCAGATCAGCTATACGTCACAGATCAACATTCAAACTGGAAAAATTCATCACGGGATTCGAACCAACATTACAAACCATTGTGTTCAGGCCTTCTTGAAATGCTACTAAACCAAAAGGGACTGGATCACAAATAATATAAAATAATACGAGTTTTTTTTATAAAATAAGGAAACTCCAACTATCAGTTTGCCAGTATTCAATATTAGCCCTTGATAAACTTTTTGTAACTATTAGACAGTCAGGATTGAGAGGTTCAAATTTGAACCCCATTTTTCGGGCACCATACTAAAATTTGCCAGGCCACTGCCTAGAATGGGTTGGTTTTGTGATCTTGTCCATATAGCGTGTAACATCCCGATTTTTACTATTCTTCAATAACAATAATTATATATATATATAGGTGTGTGTTTATATGTTTATATTATTCTATTTATTTTTATGTGATTTAGTTTGAGTAATTTTAATTAATTGTTTAAAAATGATTTTATTAAGTGCGTTAGTACTATTTAATTTCAGTGCTTGCACGCCTATTAGACAATAATATTATGCTATTGTCACTATTAGTTTTTATTTATAAAAGTATTTTTAAATGATACGATTGAAAGAAAATTATTTTCATATTTTACTCTATTTAATTTTAGATTTGAAAATAATTTGGTTTGACATTAATCGGAGATTCAATGTTGGACCATCGGTTTTCTTAGTTGATCGGTTCAACTATCAATCTTGAAAATATATATCTGTCACAAATGATTTTTAGATTAAAAAGCCAAAAACATATTTATTTTTAGACTCAATATGTATCACTTATTTTATACCTACTACTCATTTAAAGAAAAGAAAATTAAAAAGTTTTTTTTCCTCCTTATCTCTCCTTTCACGCGTATAAACCCCCCTCACTCTCTCTTCCTTTTATTTTCCTCCTTCTTCCTTTTGCAGCAGACATATCTCCCTTCTCCCTTAAGCTTCATCTTCTTCCTCCTCCCAACAAAACCAGCGCTGCCCACTGCCCATAGGCCGCCTCCAAAGCCGAGCGGCCGTCGCACCCCGTCGGCCTTTCTCTGTTCATGCTCCTGCATACGAGATCGGAGCCACTCGTGCCTGGCACTATTCTGCAAAGAAACCACCGCGAGCTCCGCCACGGTAAGCTCCTTAGGCCGCCATTAATGGTGGTTCTCCACCTCTTTATGATGTTAAACCTTCCTTTCTTCTTCCATGAGGTTTGACTCTTGTTTTTGGTTGAATCTGGGGTGCTGTCCAAAACAGAACCACCGGTGTCCGGCGAGCCGCCGCCGTCCGCCGCCGCTAGTAGCATCACAACACCACCACAACTTCTTCCTCTTCACCTTGGGTGAGTTTCTCACCCTAATCCCTTGTGATTATGAAAACCCCCAATTTGGAACCCTAACCCTTGATTTCAGATTTTAATCCTGAAATTTAACATTTGTTTTATGCTATTGAGACTGTGAATTATTTATTCCCTAAACCAATTTCGTTATTATTTATTTAGAATGAGTTTTCCTCAAATATTGTTTAGGAACCTTAAACCTAAATCTGACTTTTTATGAAATCGGCTCTGTTTTATGAAGTTAACCATGATCTAGTGCAATTAGGACTCTCAGTTGATGATTTCAAAATTTAATTTATAATTCTCAAATTATATTAAAGTTTCCACAACTTTTGTGAAAAAGCCTTTATACCAAATTTGAGTTTTATTCGAAATCAATTAAGTTTTGTTCAATTAAATATATGGCTTCCTTGATTTTATGTTTTGAGGAAGGAAATTGATGGTTATGTCATTTGATTTTGTTGTATACGCTTGGATGCCCTCCCTATGTGAATAGTTGTGTTTACGCTTACTTGGGAGAGTGGCTTCTTCTTTTAGGGGCTGTCGTGGAATTTCATGCGGGTGTTATGAAACGTCAAAGGGACTATGATATTATTGAGAAGGAAAGGCAAATTGTTGGAGCACCAAGGAGAGGATCTTGTTCTAGTCTACAAAGGTAAGGGGAGACAGCCTGAGAGATATTATTTATGATAACTATATATGCTTGTGTGTTTTAATGTATTGATTGTAAATTGTCCTGATTGTCATAGTGGTTAAATATTTATTGAGTTGAAGTATTGATTGTTTGCTTGGCTGAATAAGTAGATTTTTGTTATGTTTGGTTAATTATTTTTAAATATGTGCTTATGGTTGATGTTGATATATACAAGTTAATTGATGCATGCTATATTTGTTAAGACGTTGTTTTGGTTGATGTATGGAAAGCCCAACCTTTGGTTAGAGCTCAATTAAATCCTTAAGATAAAAGTCTCAAGATAAACTATATGAAGAATAATGTAAATAAATATTTATATTTATTTTGAAGAAATCTTTTGGAAGAAGAAAAAATGAGTTATACTTTCAAAACTTTATCAGAATATTTGAAATAAAATAAAACTTTTATGAAGGAAATTTACTTGAAAAAATAAGTGATTTTACACTAAGAAAAATCAAACTTTGAAAAGATTTTATGGTACGAAACCATAAAGAAAAACAAATTTATTTTGACGTTTTGAAAAGATTTCTTTTAGTAACGTTTTAATGAAAGAGAAACTTTTTAGAATCAAAACAATTTTATAAAGGAAAATTATTTAAGCTGAAAGATCTTATTTTCAAGAAAAACATAATTTTGAGAACACTTATGATAAAGTACCATACAAAATGGGATTTTAGTTTCCAATGTTCTTAGAAAAGAGTTTTCCTTCAAAAAGATTTACTGTATTTTTGAAAGGAAATACACTTTTCCAAAACAAAGGAGATTTTTAGAAAAAGAAATGTGATGGAGTGGATCCCGGCAAGTGTACCGGATTTGTCGCCAAGTAATAAAAAGATATCGATCCCACAGAGACCGTGATCTCAAATCACAACTAATTATCAAATCGATTAAACTGGACTAAAAAAGAGAATTTTGAAGAGGTTTTGATTTTTGAAATAAGAGATAACTTAGAAAATCGGATAAGGAATGCAATCAAGTAAAATAGAAAGTAATTCAATTTGGGGATTTTCAGATCTAAAGGGATTCCTAGGAATTAGGTTACCAACAAGATTGTTTATGTTACTAAATTGATTATCCCTTGTTAATTACCAACATTACTTTGAAGGCGAATTTATCCTCAAACAGTTAATGCTCCCTCTCGGGTTACAAAAATCGTGTCCAATTAAACCAACCCCTACTCTCGTGGTAGTCGAATTTAGATTGGACCCTTTACGTTTCGTGACAATTTGTTAATCCTCAAAGGACCGCTTCTAACTCTCGTGATTTAAGTCCTAAGTCTGATTCTATAGATCTGATACCTAAGTTCACCGCTAGGTTCCTCATTAGAATATCTACGACACGCAAAAAAGTGGCCACCGAATTCGCGAGTAATTAAAACACTAGAAATCAGATCAAAAGTAAAATAATAATTAACAAGAAATCGAAATCAATTCATAACATGAAAAGAGATCTTGGGCATAGCCCCAATCCCAGAAACTAAACTACTACTCAAGCATTGCCATGGTGCTGACAAGCTTGATTAACAACAACATAAAATAAAAAAATAAGAGAAGAGAAGAGGGAGAAGAAGGGAGATCCTAAATTATAGCCTAAGAGTAGCAGCCAAAAAGTCTCCCTGGGTCTCTGCCTAGATGCCATATTTATAGATTATGGAAGTTTGAATCCCAATCAAACATAAATTCAGATCAATTCAGTTTGTTCAGATCCAAATATTGCGCGTCACGGCCGTGACGGATTCTGCCTTGGAAATTCTTCACTGGTTGGTCTGTCACGGTCGTGATGGTCATCACGGCCTAGCCCTGACAGCTTCTGACTTTTTCGTTCTTTCTTTTTCAGCCCTGCTCGATCATGGTCGTGATGCCTATCACGGCTAGGCAGTGATGGGCTCTGTTTGGCTCATTTTTCTTCACTTTTCAAGCCCCATCTTCATGCAAGCTCCATCATGGTTAATCTTGAGCATTTAATCCTTAATTTCTGCAAAACAACACCACAAAACCGCCTTACCCGTTCTAAGGTAAAAACTAACAAAAATCAAATTAAATATGTCTAAGCTATATGAAAATGCATGCAAAATGACAATGAAATATGAGGTGCAATCACACTCATCAAACTACCCCAAGCTTAAGATTTTGCTTGTCCTCAAGCAATCACCAAGGCCAGAAGATATAAATAATCAGAGCATGGATAGTGAACCAAGAACCCGAGTAACTAATCCAAGTAACAGGCATGTTCAATAAGTACCCAAGAGACAGTCAATTTCAAGTCCAATTAGAAGCTTAGGTTTCCTAAATTCATATTCTCACTGATTCGGGCACTCTTTCTCACCTCACTCAAGTGTTTAAGGGTATATGACAATTCGCTCAATTTCCTCAAGGAAGGTACTCTACCATAAGCTTGACTATTAACCAAATCTCTACTTTATTAATGAAAACACATAAGAATCAAGAGGTCTTTTATTTTGGTTGTAATGAGGCCATGGGATTAATCGTTAGGTGGGGAAATCAAGAAAAGGAAATTTCAAGAAGGCTAAACAAAATATCAAACATTGCAAAGCATGACACCTTCTAAAATACCTTTTTGGGCTTTAGTTCACTTTTCCACCTTTCTTTCTTTTCTTTTTATTTTATTTCTCGCTTTCTTTTTGTCATCCCCTTCTCCATTTTTTTGTTTATTTTATTTAATTTATTTGGAGAAGTGGAGATTTTCAATTCAAGAGAAATATTTCTAACTTTCTCATCCCACAATTCATTTTTCAAACTACCTTTTTACCCTTTTTGCAATACTTTAAAAGGTGTCATACCAAGCATCATTCATCAAAATAATTCAAGGTACCAAGAAAATTATTTTATTCTTTTAGGCTCAAAAATTGGGCAACTAAGAGGTAGCATTTAATCAATCAAAGCTCAGAAGGCCGGAAAAATACCTAGTTCCTCGATCATTTTCAAATATGTTTTCAAACATTTTAAGTTTTAAAACGGTTTCAAGTCAAGTTCTAGAGAATACAATCCAAGAGGAATAAAACACTCAATCACAAATGGGGTAGATTTAGTGATTACCCCTTTTTGGCTCAAAAATCTCACATTTAGTAGTTTAAAATCAATGAGAAACACAAATCTAAGGAACCATATGCTAATTATCAACTATCAAAAGATCATCTCAAGCGTTTTTATTTTTAGCCTTATCACAAGAATAAAAAATTGGGTTAAAAAATTCACTATCTCAATTTATTTGGCAAAAAGTTCTCACAATCGGATTCATACTCAAAGCAAGGGGGTAATGTAATCATGTGATCATTCAAAACTATGCCTATATGAATGCAACATGAAAAATGCAAAAAAATTGCAAAAAATTGTAAAAATACCCCTACCCCAAGCTTAAAAACTTACATTGTCCCCAATGTAAATAATCAAGTCGGAGAGAGGAGAAAAATGGAACAACTTACCGATGTGGTAGAGGGTACTGGAAAATGTCACGGCCGTGATGGATATCACAGCTAGGCCGTGATCAATTCTGGTCTATAGGAGCTGGCCTGTCACGGCCGTGACCTTCATCATGGCTAGGCCATGATTCACTCTAACTTTATGGTCCTTCTCATCACGCCCGTGATGGATATCACGGCTGTGCCGTGATCCTTTCTGATCTTCTGGGTTATTTGATCACGGCCGTGTCCACCGTCACGGCCTGGGTGTGATGACTTATGACTTAATTTGTCCTTGGCCTTTTTGCGCTTCCTTCCTTCATAACCTGAAAACACTTGGCAAGGCCATGAATTAGTGATCTTTCTTTTCTTATCTTCTCAAATTATTCAAAAACAAATGGAAAAGGGAAAGAAAACTTGGGTTGCCTCCCAAGAAGCGCTTATTTACGGTCTTAAGCTTGACCATACTTCTTTCAATCAACCAGGGTCGACTGGGCGTAGAAGTGCAAGAACACTTCTCTTCCATGGGAGTCCTTCAAAGAGCCGATTCTGCTCATATGGCCAATTGCGCTTCCGCTTTGCTCTTTTCACTCTGAGCTTCATGGACTTACTCCCTCCCGGCAGAAGTTTTGTTTCCACATGATGAGAAACTCCAACTTCATCACTACTGGGTGCATCATTTGCCATGCAAATCTTCGGAGTTACTTCCATGTTGAGCTCTTCCTTTACCACTGGAGACGTTATATCGATCCAGCACACATGACTCTCAAAAGGAGGGTTGTTATATGAGTTAGTCAAATAAAAATCTACCCTGCCTTCCTCCACATTCAGAGAGAGTTTGTCATTCTTTAC
The DNA here is from genome assembly GCA_030762895.1 of Sophora flavescens. Classification (NCBI taxonomy): domain Eukaryota; kingdom Viridiplantae; phylum Streptophyta; class Magnoliopsida; order Fabales; family Fabaceae; genus Sophora; species Sophora flavescens. The sequence goes on from CM061066.1 coordinate 153,528,344, forward strand.
ATCTATTATCGTTCCAGCGGTGGCCAAGAATGGCCTTCCTAGAATGATAGGGAATTTAGAATTCCCGTTCATATCCAATACTAGGAAATCGGTAGGGATGAAAAATTTCCCTACCTTTACGGGAACGTTCTCTAGTATGCCTAGAGGAGTTTTAGTTGAGCCATCCGTAAATTGTAAGGAGAATTTGAATGGACTCAACTCCTCGGTTCCCAACCTCTCCAAGATAGTAAGCGACATCAAGCTCGCACTAGCCCCTAAGTGACATAAGACTTAGTCGATTTGCACTTCTTCAATTGAGCAAGCGATATAGAAACTACCTGAATCTTTTAGTTTAGGAGGCATATTAGTTTTTATCATGACATTGTGCTCCTCAATTAAGCTCTTAGTTTCTATTTCTACTTACTTTTTCTTGACCAACCTTTGTGGGAAAGGTATTGGGGGTTGGTAAGGTGGTGGAGGGACATACTTTGGCTCTACCTCTTCATCTTCGCTAATGTCCTCCTCACATTCCACATCCTTTTTAGCTACCCCAAGCTTATCATCCCTCAAGTATATGGCATTACAATGTTCATTGGGATTAACTTTGAGCTGTCCCGGAAACGTACCCTTAGGTCTAGAATATGTGCTGCCTTGTTGGGTAATTTGAGTTTCTAGCATCTTATTATGGTTGGCTAAGTTATCTACCTTATATGCTAGCTCTTTTATCGCCTCGTTGACTGCCCTACCTTGTTGTCTAAACTCTTCATTTTGTTTTGTTTGAGTTTCAACAAGAGACTCAAGTTTAGACTTTTGTACCTGAGGATACCCCAATGCGGGTTTCCTATTACCTTGGCCTTCTTGGAACTCGTGGTTCAGTGTGTTGCTGTAGTTCCCGTAGGAGAGATAAGGGTTGTTCTTCCTTCCTTGGTTGTAAGAATTTGGGGGAACATAGTTTGGCAACTTCGGGTTCGTGTCGTAGAAGTTGTGACAAGAGTTCACTTGTTCCCCCGAAGCGCCGGATCCATGAGCAATACCACGTGGGCACTCCATTATGACATGTCCCTGCATTCCACAAATCTCACAAACAATGTTAGTAGCACCTATTGAACTCACATTAGCCCTTTCAAGCTGATCAAAGCGTTTATTCAGTGAGTCAATTTTAGACATGATGAGATCAGTGCTGTTCATTTCAAACTTACCCCCCGAAATCTTTTTCGGGTTATTACCTCTTTCTGAACCCCATTGGTGGTAGTTGGTGGCCACGTTTTCAATGATGTTGAATGCCTCAGTCAGAGGCCTATTCATAAAGGCTCCACCAGCTGCGGAATCAAGTGACACCTTCGAAGAGTAATCCAATCCGTTGTAGAAGGTGTGCACTAATAACCACCTCTCGAGTCCATGATGTGGGCGAGACTCCAGCAATCCCTTGTAGCGATCCCAAGCTTCTGACAAGCATTCTCCGTCATTTTGGAAGAAGCCGGTGATTTGGGCTCGTAGGTAAGCAGTCTTGGAGGGGGGGAAAATTTCTCCAAGAATGCCTGCTCCAGTTGGTCCCAAGTTGACAAGGTATTAGCGGGCACTTGCTTCAGCCAAGCTTTTGCCTTTCCAGTAAGAGAGGAGGGGAACAACCTCAAACGGATAGCATCAACCGGGGCGCCTTGAATTCTAACTGCATTGGTGAACTCCAAGAATGTCTCCACGTGATCAGTCGGGTCCTCCGAGGGCAATCCTCCGAATTGATGTTGCCTAATCATGTTGATTAGCATAGGCGGTATAGTTTAGTTCTCTGCCTCAATCTCTGGCCTAGCAATCCCAGTTCGCAAACCCCTAGCATTTGGGGCTGCGTAGTCCATCAACGGTTTCGTATCCGGGAGATTCGCCATGAGTGGAATGGGAATCGACCTCTCTCTCTCTCTTTGTAGTCTCATACGTCTGTGAAAGGTCCTTTCGACTTCGGGGTCGACCTCACTAAGGTTTCCAAGACTTAGTGATCTTTGCATAAAAGAGAAAAACACAAAGAGATAGATACAAAAAGAAAAAGAGATTGATGAATTTTTTTTTAATAACAAAAATCAGTTAAAAAGAAAGAAAGAAAAGGTCCAGAAAAATCAATTTAAAAATTAAATTGAGATTCGAGGAAGCACAGTCCCCGGCAACGACGCCAAAAACTTGATGGAGTGGATTCCGGCAAATGTACCGGATTCGTCGCCAAGTAATAAAAAGATATCGATCCCACAGAGACCGTGATCTCAAATCACAACTAATTATCAAATCGATTAAACTGGACTAAAAAAGAGGATTTTGAAGAGGTTTAGATTTTTGAAATAAGAGATAACTTAGAAAATCAGATAAGGAATGCAATCAAGTAAAACAGAAAGTAATTCAATTTGGGGATTTTCATATCTAAAGGGATTCCTAGGAATTAGGTTACCAACAAGATTGTTTATATTAGTAAATTGATTATCCCTTGTTAATTACCAACATTACTTTGAAGGCGAATTTATCCTCAAATAGTTGATGCTCCCTCTCGGGTTACAAAAACCGTGCCCAATTAAACCAACCCATACTCTCGTGGTAGTCGAATTTAGATTGGACCCTTTACGTTTCGTGACAATTCGTTAATCCTAGAAGGACCGCTTCTAACTCTCATGATTTAAGTCCTAAGTCTGATTCTATAGATCCGATACCTAAGTTCACCGTTAGGTTCCTCCTTAGAATATCTACGACACGCAAACAAGCGGCCACCGAATTCGTGAGTAATTAAAACACTAGAAATCAGATCTAAAGTAAAATAGTAATTAACAAGAAATCGAAATCGATTCATAACATGAAAACAGATCTTGGGCATAGCCCCAATCCCCAGAAACTAAACTACTACTCAAGCATTGCCATGGTGATGACAAGCTTGATTAACAACAACATAAAATAAAAAAAAATAAGAGAAGAGAAGAGGGAAAAGAAGAGAGATCCTAAATTATAGCCTAAGAGTAGCAGCCAAAAAGTCTCCCTGAGTCTCTGCCTAGATGCCATATTTATAGATTAGGGAAGTTTGAATCCCAATCAAACACAAATTCAGATCAATTCAGTTTGTTCAGATCCAAATATTGCGCGTCACGACCGTGATGGCCATCATGACCAAGCCGTGACGGATTCTGCCTTGGAAATTCTTCACTGGTTGGTCTGTCACGGCCGTGATGGTCATCACGGCCTGGACCTGACAGCTTCTAACTTTTTCGTTCTTTCTTTTTCAGCCCTGCTCGATCATGGCCGTGATGCCTATCACAGTCAGGCCGTGATAGGCTCTGTTTGGTTCATTTTTCTTCACTTTTCAAGTCCCATCTTCATGCAAGATCCATCATGGTTAACCTTGAGCATTTAATCCTTAATTTCTGCAAAATAACACCACAAAACCGCCTTACCCGTTCTAAGGTAAAAACTAACAAAAATCAAATTAAATATGCCTAAGCTATATGAAAATGCATGCAAAATGACAATGAAATATGAGGTGGAATCACACTTATCAAAATGGAGTTCCTAAAGTTTAAAGTTTTTTTAAAAAAATGAATTTCAACAGAAAATGTTGTTGAAAAGAATTTATTCAAGTAAAAATATCCGGTAACTTGGATAAGTTACGGAAGTTTTGGTTTTGTATTTGTTTTTCACTGAACGAAAAATAACGTTGAAAAATAAGCTAGTAACCGAGACGTCGGGTTACTAGAGTTAAAGCACGTGAATCCATGATTCGTATCACAACGTTGTGGACTGTGTGTCCTATATATGAAGTTGTGGACTGTGTGTCCTATTTACGTTGTTGTGGACCGTGTATCCTATATACGTTGTTTTGGACTGTGTGTCCTATAAATGTTGTTGTGGACTGTGTGTTCTATACACATTGTTGTGGACTGCGTGTCCTACATACGTTGTGATAAAACATGGTGAAAGTAGTAAAAATGTGAAAGTTGTTTTCTACAACCACAAAGTCTAAGACTAGTGCACAGGTCTAAGACTGTTGTGATTGGAAACTCAGGCTAAAACGTCCTGTGTCGATAATGAAAGTTTTAAAACGTTGAAAATTTATGGATGGTCATGAGCCTTGAGCCTCAACGAAGGAAAGAATGAAACACAAAGAAAAGCTGTGAAAACAAAGATGTTTTTACATGCATTTGGCAGACGTGCCCACGTTGTTTCGTATGAATGCCTTGAAGGGTAAGGTATTTGATGATATGTTGTATTATTGTTCCTTGATGGACAATGAAATATATATTCCTTGGTTACTGTGCCTTGTGTTGGACAATATGCTATGGATATCCACACACGTTGATCACTGTGCCAGGAGTTTTGGACACTGCTGTGGAAAAACACGTGGTGCCTTTTTGGCAATTGAGCCTGATCAGCTTATTTTTAAACGAAGTTGGGATCTCCGGAGATTAGGGTAGATGTTGAATATATAAGTTCCATGCATTTTTTAAAACGACAATGATGCTTGACTGTTATGCTCATGTGTGAAAATCTTATGTTGAATCTGAATATTTTTTTGTATGTGTTGTTCGGGTGTGTGTGCATGTAGCTATCATGATTAATCCATATACCGGTATCTCACCATTACAATATATCAGGTTTTACCTGTTCTTTCCTGTTGTACCTTGGTACACTAGGACAGGCGGTACCGAGAAGCTCCTGACCTCACTCAGGAATATTAATCTCGTTCTTTGAAGAGATGGGTGATTACTTAAGGGTTAGAACTACTGAGTTCTTTCCAATAGGTGTCTACTATAATGACCAGCTTAAGATATTTCCTCTGGGTTGTATGCATTTTAATAAGTTGACATTTGCTGTTCTGCAAAACCATATATAATTTTGTAACTTCAGTACGAAAGATTATTTCATGAAAATCTATATGCCGGGTGTTATGATTTATATATAAACGTAGTCTTTGTATGTTAGTAAATACTATGTGATTTCACTTAGGATCATTTTTCCGAGGTGAACCTTAGAGAAGAAAAATTTTATCCCCATTTTCAGACTTCTGAAAAATATTGGAAGTTATTTTTTGAAAATAACCAGCAAACTTCCCTTTTATTTATTTCCACATGTGATTACCGGTAATGCCCAAGGGAGGGGGGGGGGGGTGTTACACTGGTGGTATCAGAGCTGGTCGAATCTTTCGGGAAGTTGGGGAATAGGTCCATTATGTTTTTGTTGTGTGATCTCTGTTTGGTTATTGTTTGAATTGTTTCCATGTCGAAACAATGTGTGCTGACACCCCAGTCGGTGTGTTTTGATGGGTTTTGTTTTGGCTGAGACCTTATGGGAACTCAGGATTGGTGAAGGGTACGTTGATTCATGTTGACACTTTTGTTTATCCTTTCGGGATGGTGTCAGACATTTGAATGAAATACCCGTTGTGGAGGATTTTCTGGGAGTATTCCCTGAGAATGTTACAGGTTTGTCCCTGCGAAGGATATTGAGTTTCGATTGATCAAGTTCCTAGATGCAATTGGATCTCCATCGCTTCGTGTAGGATATCCCCTCCAAAGTTAGTCGAGTTAGATGACTTGACTTAGAGGGGAGATTGATGTCAGAATAGTTTGGGGACCAAGTGTGTCCCATGGGGAGTGTCAGTGTTGCTCATAAGGACGAAGCATCATTTTTGTGAAAGTAACCGCAGACGGTAGTTAAAATTCATAGTTTGTTAAGTTAACCGGTTATTTTCAAAGTCGCATCAAGTAACTGTCTAAGATTTTGGAGCCGTTGACTCACCTTAAAAGTAAAGACCAACTCTTTGCATGACTGAGAGACGGGCTAAGTCATCGGTTATCGTACGCAGTTCAGAGAAGAATGCGGAAGGCGACAACAAACCAGATTAAGCGTGTTTAGAAAGACCTTCGTGCTAGTATAAAGTCGAGACAAGCCAATCTGAATCTTCACTTTTAGAATGAGTGTCTCATGTTTAAGAAGACTCTTCACTGTACTCTTGGATTCTTTATGAAGGTGTCAGTTGACAATTGTTCCTCGAGTCCCCATGATTGTATCAAACAATCGTAGTGGTCAAGTTTGCGTGTGACAAAAACTTTTTAGAGTGTGATTTGAAATCTATTAGGACTCCTAAATTGGTTATAACTATTTCTTGAGTTATGACCCAAATAATTTCTTAGTAACAAAAGCTTCTTGATGAAACTCATGCTAGTCACTTTTACTTTTGGTAAACGTGACTCAATCCAATTTTGTCAGACTGTTTCCCTTTGAAATCATCCTTTGACGAACATCTTGCAGTACGTAGAATACTCCTAGAGTTAAAACTATCCAAGGAAATTCTACTGGAAGAAGAAACTTTATTAGATTCATGTTTGTAAATGTGTATTGGCCATGCATTTTAACATCCACAAACCTAATTGAAGAATCTTTTCCCATACAGAATGATCCTTCATCTTTCAAATTGATGAAATTCTTCTCTATGCTTTTGTGCAAGTGGAATCAAGAAAATTTCTTTTCTTGAAAATTTATTTCTGTGATCTTTAAGATCATGTCTTATTGTAGTTCGAAAGGACTTGTCATTCTTGATCAACTTTACCCTACGTATTTTTCCAAACGTCATTGACATATGACCTATCTCATTAGTCATGAGGATAGGTATCTGTATCATATCGGCATGTCGGAATTAGTCGGGTACAGTGAAAAAGAGATAATTTGACATTTGATACCTCCCTTGTTATGATGTTGGCGTCGTCATGAATTTTCATTATGAGTTTATTGGAAAACCTCTAAGAGAGTTGCTGGAATTCGAGTGATCGTGAGCCGACTGACGAAGTCGACACTTCTTACAATTTAAGATTCACTACGCAATGGAGAGGCTAACCGAAATAGGTATCAGAGGACTAATCAGGCTTCATGGAGTATCTTCAGGTATCTTTTCAAATGAAGATCTGAAGTTTACCAGCGTTCATCGGTAAAGTCCGCTCTAAGTGTGGATGATCAGGTTGAGGCTAAGTCCAATTGATCACCCTCAACTCTATGGACAAGTAAGAAACGATCTATCTTTAGCAGATTAATGGAAATTAGGTTTACACCTAAGTATGATCATTCCTATAGTAGAAGTTTTATTGAGGAATAGAGCTGTTTTGCAAGTGAGAAACCCTAAGCTTGACGTCATGAAGTAAGAAGATTTCAATAGATTTTATCATGATTTGAGACAGAATGTTACTAAAGGAAGTCTAGAGAAATGATCTGAACTTTAGAAAGTTGGTTTGGAGTGAACGTAGTATTTAACTACGATCACCTCTTTACCTGGATAAATAAGAAGTGACAAAAGTTTTGTTAAGGTATAGTTGTGACTAGTAAGATGTGAATCATTAAGATCAATAACAGCAAGTGAGGCAATTATTATGAATCAAATGCGAGCTAGAAATATCGTTAAAGGAATGTAGGGAAATGATTAATGTCTGTGGTTGAGATTGGTGGTATGAGTTTGAAGATTTACAAGAAGCTGTCTATAGTAGTTTTCCCTAAGCTGAACGGGAGCAATAAAGATGAGTTCTTGAGTAGAACTAAGTTGTTACAAAAGTTGAAAGATTTATTATTTTGGATAATTCAAATTGAGGTAATCTCTTTTTGATTGTAGTTACATGAAAGAGTATAATCATGTTCTTTAAGATTGAAATGTATGATTATGATATAGTTTGGAGTAGTAGAATATGTTCAACGAAAAACTAAGACTATGATGATATATCTTGAATAGGAATTGATGTGTGTGTTATGAACAGAAGGTGAATAGTAATTCCACTCAAGTGAATTCGAGCGAGAGGGATAAGCTCTTGTGGAAATTAAGTTTTTGAAAAAGATCATAATTGACGAGTTAGATAATCCTACCCAACAAGGTTTATTTTTTATTTCAGTTTACCTTATGAAGTATTAGATGTTTTGATTGGAAAATTTGAAGTATGTAATTTTGATGGAATATGGAAAAGTAGATTACGTTCAGAGGAATTAAGACTACAATGGTGTACCTTAAGTAGGAAGTTGATGCATTTTGTGGTAAAGTTAATGTTCATCTTGGTATTAACAGTGAGAGTTAGATGTTGAGTAAGGTTATCTAGTAGACCAATAATGAGAATAGAGGTGACTAAGCTTTAATCTTATCTGTCACGTGTTAAAGAACTAATATTGAATGTCAAAAATAATAGATATGATGCGGTGGTAGATGATCTCGAGAAGTGAAAAGATTAGATGTCGATTATGTCCTTCGAGTGTGATGGACTAAGGTGAAATGTCGAAGATAGTGGGAATAATGTGGTAGTGGAAGTTTCGAGGATGAAAGAGAACGACATAGGGATGAGTTATGTTATGGAGTTAGCAATTAGAAGAATGAAGTGACTGAAAATACAACATAGAATTTTAGATAGGAACTAATGTGTATGCAATCAGAGAAGTGTGAATTTTAGTTTAAATCTTGGTGTTAAAAGTGAGAGTTAAGGATGTTGAGGAAATTTTTTTAATGGATTAGTATTAAATGAAGAAGAGACTAAGTTTCAATTATATCTTTCGTGTATGAGAGATTAAGGTAAAGTATTAATGAGGGAGAGTATGAATTGAGAACAAGTGATTTGATATTGAGGATAAATAGAACGACTAAGTATGAATTTCGTTATTAAGTTATGAAAGTCAAATCTAAGGGAAAGTGAATACGGAAAGTATAAAGTAGGATCTTGGAAATTAAGATGTAATTACAAGATCCTGTCTAGTTTCGAGTCACGGAATTTCGAGGACGAAATATTTTTTTAGTGGGGTAGTAATGTAACTTCCCGATTTTTACTGTTCTTCAATAACAGTAATTATATATGTGTGTGTGTGTGTATAGGTGTGTGTTTATATGTTTACATTATTCTATTTATTTTTATGTGGTTTAGTTAGAGGAATTTTAATTACTCATTTAAAAATGATTTTATTAAGTGCGTTAGCACTATTTAATTTCAGTGCATGCACGCCTATTAGACAATAATATTATGCTATTGTCACTATTTGTTTTTATTTAGAAAAATATTTTTAAATGATACGATTGAAAGAAAATTATTTTTATATTTTACTCTATTTAATTTTAGATTTGAAAATAATTTGGTTTGACATTAATCGGAGATTAAATGTTGGACCGTGGATTTTCTTAGTTGATCAGTTCAATTATCAACCTTCAAAATATATATCTGTCACAAATGATTTTTAGATTAAAAAGCCAAAAACATATTTATTTTTAGACTAAATATTTATCACTTATTTTATACCTACTACTCATTTAAAGAAAAGTATCTCTCGTTTCCCGCGTATAACCCCCCCCCCCCCCCGCGGTTCTCCACCTCTTTATGATCTTCAACCTTCCTTTCTTCTTCCATGAGGTTTGACTCTTGTTTTTGGTTAAATCTGTGGTGCTGTCCAAAACAGAACCACCGTTGTCCGGCAAGCCGCTGCCGTCCGCCGCCGCTAGTAGCATCACAACACCACCACAACTTCTTCCTCTTCACCTTGGGTGAGTTTCTTACCCTAATCCCTTGTGATTATGAAAACCCCCAATTTGGAACCCTAACCCTTGATTTCAGATTTTAATCCTAAAATTTAACATTTGTTTTATGCTATTGAGACTGTGAATTATTTATTCCCTTAACAAATTTCGTTATTATTTATTTAGAATGAGTTTTCCTCAAATATTGTTTTGGAACCTTAAACCCAAATATGACTTTTTATGAAATCGGCTTTGTTTGATGAAGTTAACCATGATCTAGTGCAATTAGGACTCTCAATTGATGATTTCAAAATTTAATTTTATAATTCTCAAATTATATTAAAGTTTCCACAATTTTTGTGAAAAAGCCTTTATACCAAATTTGAGTTTTATTCGAAATCAATTAAGTTTTGTTCAATTAAATATATGGCTTCCTTGATTTTATGTTTTGAGGAAGGAAATCGATGGTTATGTCATTTGATTTTGTTGTATACGCTTGGACGCCCTCCCTATGTGAATAGTTGTGTTTATGCTTACTTGGGAGAGTGGCTTCTTCTTTTTGGGACTGTCGTGGAATTTCATGCATGTGTTATGAAACGTCAATGGGACAGGGATATTATTGAGAAGGAAAGGCAAATTGTTGGAGCACCAAGGAGAGGATATTATTCTGGTCTACAAAGGTAAGGGGAGACAGTCTGCGGGATATTATTTATGATAACTATATATGCTTGTGTGTTTTAATGTATTGATTGTAAATTGTCCTGATTGTCATAGTGGTTAAATATTTGGTTGAGTTGAAGTATTGATTGTTTGCTTGACTGAATATGTAGATTTTTGTTATGTTTGGTTAATTATTTTTAAATATGTGCTTATGGTTGATGTTGATATATACAAGTTAATTGATGCATGCTATATTTGTTAAGACGTTGTTTTGGTTGATGTATGGAAAGCCCAACCTTTGGTTAGAGCTCAATTAAATCCTTAAGATAAAAGTCTTAAGATAAACTATATGAAGAATAATGTAAATAAATATTTATATTTATTTTGAAGAAATCTTTTGGAAGAAAAAAAAATGTGTTATACTTTCAAAACTTTATCAGAATATTTGAAATAAAATAAAACTTTTATGAAGGAAATTTACTTGAAAAAATAAGTGATTTTACACTAAGAAAAATCAAACTTTGAAAAGATTTTATGGTACGAAACCATAAAGAAAAACAAATTTATTTTGACGTTTTGAAAAGATTTCTTTTAGTAACGTTTTAATGAAAGAGAAACTTTTTAGAATCAAAACAATTTTATAAAGGAAAATTATTTAAGCTGAAAGATCTTATTTTCAAGAAAAACATAATTTTGAGAACACTTATGATAAAGTACCATACAAAATGGGATTTTAGTTTCCAATGTTCTTAGAAAAGAGTTTTCCTTCAAAAAGATTTACTGTATTTTTGAAAGGAAATACACTTTCCAAAACAAAGGAGATTTTTAGAAAAAGAAATGGAGTTCCTAAAGTTTAAAGTTTTTTTTAAAAAAAATGAATTTCAAAAGAAAATGTTGTGGAAAAGAATTTATTCAAGTAAAAATATCTGGTAACTTGGATAAGTTACGGAAGTTTTGGTTTTTTATTTGTTTTTCACTGAACGAAAAATAACGTTGAAAAATGAACCTAGTAACCGAGACGTCGGGATACTAGAGTTAAAGCACGTGGATCCATGATTCGTATCACAACGTTGTGGACTGTGTGTCCTATATATAAAGTTGTGGACCGTGCGTCCTATTTACGTTGTTGTGGACCGTGTGTCCTATATACGTTGTTGTGGACTGTGTGTTCTATACACGTTGTTGTGGACTGTGTGTCCTACATACGTTGTGATAAAACATGGTGAAAGTAGTAAAAAGGTGAAAGTTGTTTTCTACAACCACAAAATCTAAGACTGGTGCACAGGTCTAAGACTATTGTGATTGGACACTCGGGCTAAAACGTCCTGTGTCGACAATGAAAGTTTTAAAACGTTGAAAATTTATGGATGGTCGTGAGCCTTAAGCCTCGACGAAGGAAAGAATGAAACGCAAAGAAAAACTACGAAAACAAAGATGTTTTTACATGCATTTGACAGACGTGCCCACGTTGTTTCGTATGATTGCCTTGAAGGGTAAGGTATTTCATGCTATGTTGTATCATTGTGCCTTGATGGACAATGAAATCCATATGCCTTGGTTAGTGTGTCTTGTGTTGGACAGTATGCTATGGATATCCACACACGTTGATCACCATGCCAGGAGTTTTGGATAGTGCTGTGGAAAAACATGTTGTGCCTTTTTGGCAATTGAGCCTGATCAGCTTATTTTTAAATGAAGTTGGGATCTCCGAAGATTAGGATAGATGTTGAATATAGAAGTGTCATGCATTTTTCAAAAACGACGATGATGCTTGGCTGTTATGCTCATGTGTGAAAATCTTATGTTGAATCTGAATATTTTTTTGTATATGTTGTTCGAGTGTTTGTGCATGTAGTTATCGTGATTAATCCATGTATTGATATCTCACCCTTATAATATATCAGGTTTTATCGATTATTTGTTGTTGTACCTTGGTACACTAGGACAGGTGGTGCCGAGAAGCGCCTGACCACACTCGGGAATATTAATCTCGTTCTTTGAAGAGATGGGTGATTACTATAAGGGTGAGAACTACTGAGTTCTTTCCAATAGGTGTCTACTATAACGATCAGCTTAGGATATTTCCTTTGGGTTGTATGCGTTTTAATAAGTTGACATTGACTGTTCTGTAAAATCTTATATAATTTTGTAACTTCAGTACGAAAGATTATTTCATAAAAATGTATATGCCGAGGTGTTATGATTTATATATAAACTTAGTCTTTGTATGTTAGTAAATACTATGTGATTTCACTTAAGTGATGTGTGAATCATTTTTTCGAGGTGAACCTTAGAAAAGAAAAATTTTATCCCCATTTTCAGACTTATAAAAAATATTGGAAGTTATTTTTTGAAAATAACCAACAAACTTCCCTTTTATTTATTTCCACATGTGATTAGAAGGTAATGCCCAAGGGGGGTGTTACACAGTTCGTTATCTATTTGTGTGGTTTCACTTTAAGGGCTCGTTTGGTGGTTATGATATGATATGAGCAGATATGATAAGAGAGCATGATATGAGTAAGATAGGATATGAGCAGGATAAACTGTTATCCTATCCGACGTTTGATGTCCACCAGATAACCAAATGGACAACATTATAATTTTATTATGAATTTTAAAATTTTCGTCTTTATTCTAAATGTTTTCATATTTTATTAGATTTTAGTTTATTTATAATTTTCATTTTTTAAATTATATAAAAAGACAAAATTATCCTTGTGATAAAATTACGTATAATATTTTAAAATATTATTTAACTTAAATTTTTTTATAATAATTTAAAATATTCATTTTAATTTTTTACTTTACATGTAGTAAAATTATTTTTCAGTTTTTTAAAATAATATAAAATAACAAATTAGCCTTGTGACAAAATAAAAATATTTTTTAAAATTAACTATTAATATTTTTATGATTTTAAATATTTTATGTTTTATTATACTTTTTTGGTAACCATGTTATATTTTATTATACTTTAATTATTTTATATATAAATTATTTTATATTTTATTATATTTTAAATCACTATATCATATTCTGTTGAGTTCTAACTCAGTCATATCCTCAAGATAAAATTTTAACTAGATGGACATGATTAAGTGACAGAATTAATTTATTTGCTTGCTCACCAAACAGCAGTTTCAGACAGGATATGATAGATTATCCTATCGTGTCTCTCTTATCCCGACCACCAAACCAGCCCTAAGAATTTAATTGATATACACTATCAGTATAAAGTTAGTTTTTTATACTGTAAATCAATCATAAGTCATGATATAAAGTTAGTTTATAAAAGTCAATAATTTTTAATAATGTGTCAATTAATAATGGGCTGACAATATAAAAAATCATTATATTGACAATGCATACCAATTAAATCTTTTATTTTAAATCCAAAAATAAATAAATAAAAAACACATTCATCTACCTAAAATAACTAATGGGCAAAGTGTGATTTACATCTGAGTGTAATTCTGGTTTTTGATTAGGGGTGTAAGTTGGTTCTCAATTGGGGTGAATAAGTTGTTTCTCTTGGTTGAACACTAACATTTGTTCCCATTAGTTTTTAGTTAAGGTCTTTTGTAACCCAAGTACTCTCAATAATAAAATTTGTTTATCAAAAAAAAAAAAAACCTAAAATAACTAACAAGAGTGTGATAGGAAGCTAGCCACAATTTTAAGATTGTTAGGAAGTCTTCTAATCGCAATAGTGTCCAATAGGTTAGTCTTATAGTAATTACTGATACAATATTCTAATCATATACCAAACAGAAAATCGTCAACATAAAAAATGTTTTGTCTTTAGAACACTAGTGAAAAGGTACATACATAACACAATTAACAGACTTGACATTCATTGACTCAGCTGTGTGTGACACAATAAATTCTCTCTCAATTTTGGTTCTTATTACAAGAAGAACATGATCTACCATTGAACTAGGAAAGAAGAATAACTATGGAACCACTTATTACATCACGCATAAAAGAAAGGAAGAAATAAAACTACATCATAGAGTGTCATATATATTGAGACACCCAAGACATAGCATAAATAACCAAACCCAAAAATACATCACATACAAGTTTCACCCGGATAGTTCATCTTAACAAGACACGATTCTTAGCTATTTACAAGTGCACAATGCTTCCTGATCTCTCCTTGTATCCCAGTCTTGACTTTAACTCTGCCCATTTTTTCCATAGAATTGGCAAATTCGGCATAGAAATTTTCAAGTGACCCTTGAAGAAATTGGTTGACTAGAGACTTTGTAACAGAGTTAGTCAACAATGCAGCATCTGATTCAAATAGACCCCTTCTCTTAACAACATGACTATAGTAGCCTAGATCAAATGTTTTGCGGCTCCCAGGGTCCATCTCAACTTTTGTGGTATTATCATTGATATTCTTGCACTTGAAGGTCTTGAGATTTTTTGCATATTCATTGTCTAGTGCTGGGTCTTGATCACCCTTGCCAGTAAAATTGTACAGGCGGTTTGAGAATGAGGAGCAATGAGAAACACCAATTGTGTGAGCACCTGAAAGAATTTCAATTCATAATTTAGTATGCACATAGTTTCATAAGGACCCAATATTGGCTTGTCGCAATAAAAGTAAATTGAAACATGTAAAGAATTTTATTTACAATATTCAAAGTAATTATCAATTAGAGAAGGATTTTACTTGACTATCACTCCCGACCTGAAATTACGTCAATAATTTACCAGAAAAATGAGTTTTATTATAGAATAGATATTCTTATGTGACCATTTCATGTAACAAGGTGATGTAAAATTAGATAGACATGAAAACTATCTAATATGGGACTCTCAACACTGTCTGTTCACATCTGTGGATAGTTCAACGGATCAGATGTTAACTCAACTCAAAAAATCAGTTCATAGGATCAAAGTTGCCCACCACTTTGTCTTCACATCACCGTGTCATGTGAGAAACTCAGTATAAGAAGAATCATCCCCTTCCATATAGGCACACAGATTCTACATATACAATGCTCATGAAATTGTTGGATATAATACCAGATAGCAGGACCAAGTCTTTAAAATCAAGTCCCTGATTGGCAAAGAGTGTTTGGAGGGTGGTGAAGTTGCTAGATGGAGCAGGAATGTTGTTTCTGGCTTCCACCAAGTTAGAGATGACCCCATCCCGTCGACCAGTTGGAACTTTCCAGGGGGGTCCACCCTGAAATAGTGAAAACCCATGTTAGAAATGGCATTATCAAGAAAATGGGGCATTCATGTTCTCAAAAAGAAAGAGTTGCATAGATAAAGATGAAGCAAAAGTTAGACAACTCATGATAGAATTGAGTACTTACTGTGGCAACAATGGAGTCTCTGGCAGCCAAAGCTACTATATCAGCACAAGAGACAACACCAGGGCATTCAGCTTCAACAAGGCTCTTTATTCTGTCAATGAAGTCAAAGCCTCTAACTGTAAGATTTGGAGGAGCATCCTTTTCAGCTTGGTTGGTTGTTGAGTTCAGAAGTACTGATCCATCACATCCCTGAAATGGCTTAATCTTAGTTCCTCAAATCAGTTTAACATAATAATACTCATTAACCAAAGTCTGAAATTGAAATGAAATTAAGCATAAGCATGATGAACTGCATACCCTGACAAAACAATCATGGAAGTGCATTCTAATTAAAGCAGCTGCAAGTGATGGGGCATTGTGGATATGCTCATGAACAAACTTCAAAATGATTTGTTCAGCTTTTGGGCAGCTCTTAGCATAGAAACCAAGCTGCAATTGAGCATGACTTGATGCAATTAATGCCAAAATACAAAGAATCAAAACCCTGAAGTAACTCTGGCTTCCCATTTCCATGTAGTTAGTTGGCAGAGAACTTAATAGCTTGATTATATAGATATATTTACACAATCAGATACTTCCTAAAAAGAGGAAATTTCATCTCTCTTAGTTGTGATCTCTACAACAGTAGTTGTCAGTGATTTATAGTCCTTAGGTTGAGGTATAATACAAGAAACAAGAAAATCATAAAGAGGGTCCATGCAGCTAACTAACATGTGCGATAAGGTAATAGTACTACATGCTGCTTTATCTTCAATTTGAATGTAATAATTGCAAGTAGTCGAATTTAAAAATGGTTAGTTGGCTAGCCCTTAAAGTGCAACTAGGCAAGTGTAGTAAGTTCCAACTAATTGTATTTATGAACGTTTCAATACACGTCAGTTCAAATATATACATGTTGGATATGGATGCTTTCTTTAAGCGTAGGATGTCATGCCAAATCTTACTCTTATGACCATATACTTATAGCTTTATTTTGATCAGGTTATATATTAGTAACAGAGCAGGATGGATGGATGTAATGTAACTAAACCCTGAATCTTAAATCCTAAACCACATCTTATTTTTATTAATAATATATTGTTACATATTTTACTTTTTAAACATTAAATTAAATTTTAATTTATATAATAAGATATTATCAAAGGACGGGACGTAACAAGGTGGTTTGGGTGAGGAGTTAAGAAATGAAATGATAAGGAGATGATGATTCAAATCTCACCCATTAACAAAAATACTAATATTTTGCATATAAAAAAACAAAAGAATAAACAGCAGACTTACCTGCTCCAATCCTATACTACTTTAATCTCATCAGTCATCACACATTGAGCCACCTATTGTTCAATTTACAACGTTGGCTACCTGCTACCACCAACGGTAATATTGTTAAGAAATGGAAGTGTTACAATGAATATATAAGAGTTTTATTTATTTTTTATAACCACATATGAATAATAGAGTGGGTGAAAAAGGATGTATATATGATTTCGGGGGTGGTAAAATGATCCATTTGTCATCATCCATCCAAATCAGTCAATGAGAAAATCCATCAATTTATAAAAAAATAATATAAATGGATTGGATTAATTTTTTAGTGGATGGTTTATGATCCATCCAATATTTTTTAAAATCCATTGGACCAACAATCAAAAATGTAATGGATCAACTTTTATCCATTCCAAAACCAATTTATTTTTTTCATATTATTTTTCACCAAATAAAAAAAAACCTCCATCTAATTTTCTCTTCCGTTCCCTATTATTTTTTCTTCACTACTTTTTATTTTATTTATCTGCTTTTTTTTTGTTATATTAAATATTAACTAATTAGTTGTTCTTAAGCACCCGTAGTAGTCCACGTTATCATGTATGTTTTCTTTTTTTGTTACCTTTTTTTTTTGCTGAGAAACTTCAAAAAAAAAAGTGTTAACTAATTGAAAGGAGAGAAAGTC
Organism: Sophora flavescens; assembly: GCA_030762895.1. Taxonomy (NCBI): domain Eukaryota; kingdom Viridiplantae; phylum Streptophyta; class Magnoliopsida; order Fabales; family Fabaceae; genus Sophora; species Sophora flavescens. The sequence continues at coordinate 153,545,757 of CM061066.1, forward strand.
GTAACAAGTTTCGTAAAACAATGTCATGGAACGTTGTGGCAAAACAACCTCTGTAGATATACATAATCAATAACTCCCATATAATAATAGAAAAATGGCCGTTATACAAAATGGTCGTGAGATGGAGTGGAGAGAGAGTAAAGATAGAGAGAGAGTAGGGAAAAAAGGGAGAGAGAAAGGGTAGAGAAAGGAAGAAAGAGGAGAGAGAGGGTGAGATAGAGATAATATTTTAATTTTTTTTTACAAATTATTTTATTTTAAAAAATATTTTATGGATGGATAAAAGAGATATAAAATTATTTAATTTCTTAAAATAAATTTTAGTGGATGGATTGGAAATCCATCCATGAAAAAGTTGTTAATGGATGGATTTTATTTAATGGATCATGGATGAATTTGATTTTTTTAATGAATTTTTAATGGATTAATGGATTGTTTTTAATTCATCCGTTAAGATCCGAATAAAAATTTATCCGATCCATTTATTTGACATACTTAATCTTAGTCATTGATTATATGAATAAGGCCAGAGTGATCCCCATATACTATACTTATGGGTCTTGAGGAAAGCGGTATAAACTAGTAATGAATAGGTTTTCTTCTATTCTTTTGGTGTAGAAAAAAGTTAAAAGAAAATGAGTAGAAACACTCGTTTAATTTACATTTCCCCGTTTATATTGCGAGCTTGAGATTGCTGCGATCTCAAGATAAGTGTAAATAAAGTTAGATATAGGCATAATTATAATAACTTCACCCAAAATAATAAGTCTCAAAAGTAAAAATACTGGGGATATATAGTCACATGATATTGGGAGATAATAATCTTATGGCTACTGTTATGGAGGGAATCATGTCTGCCATGCCTAACATAACTTGCTTATATGTTGTGACCATGTCAAATCCCAATTCCCATATATGGTTATGAAGAGCTGGACCTCATTATGAGTTGGAATCTGTCAACATTTTATGTACATGCAATTCAAACTAAATGATTTTTATGGAAATCGCTGCACATAGCAAAAGTGTAACGGCTCACTTTTATGTCGTTTCTGTCCCATATATATTGCATACAAGAAAAGAAGCATGCAGATTTCAAAGCAGACTCCAAATCCTGGTCTATATCCAATGCAAGATGTTTTATTGTTGAATGACACATTAAAGTTGGAAAAGCAAAGCCTAGAAAGTATAGAAATCCATAAATCATGCTAGGCTATGAATCTACCAAGCTTTGGGTATTCTATATCAACCAATGATTGGTTTTCAACATTAAAGAATGACATGGTTTCCAATGTAGGTGCGTGATTACATGAAATCAGGAAGGGGAAATTGAAGAAAAAGGAGGACTCATTGATCAAGCCAGGTTTTTCAAACAAGTGGGCGGTCCATATTAGCTTGAAATTTACTTTTGGGAAAATGACATCTTTTACTCGGATCATGATCTCTCGTCCCGTTTTGCTGTACTGCACCGTGTCCAACCCTATAATATTAAAAATGGATCTATGTGCATTTTAGGAGGGGACTTGGCCCCTGTTATCGAAACACTAATTGTTAAGTCGAATAATATGTCCAAAAATTTCATTCGAATCAAGAGTTATGATCGATCGTTCAAAGATTTGTCGACCGTTTGAGATTTCGATTATTCATCATGTTCAAAAAGTCATCCACAGCATGCACCCAATGCGTGTTGGATGCATGCTGAACCTGGTGTTGGGTGCAAATGCCGAGGGATGAGAGTCTACTTTGGATTGTTAGATTATCATGTATATTGATAGATTATTAATATAATTAATGTCGTGGATCAAATAATTATGAACATTCTATATAAAATTTGGTGCTTATATATTGAATGAACTTTACATTTTATACATGGCCCCTCCTATCATTTAGGTTTGGCTTCGTTATAATCTCTTGTCATGTATTGAACTTTTTCAATGTTAAATAAAATTTTAATTTACACGATAAGATAATATTGGTTGGAACATATTGCGATACATCAAAATGAGATAAGAAATCCTTATCCCTGTAGATCGGAGCACGTACGTAGATTATGAAAATGATATAGATGTGAAGTGTTGTAAGTATGTAGTTACGTTTGTTTACTTTTTTAATCAGCCTTATAATAAGGTTCTTAATTAATTAAATCAACGTGCAATGGAAGGAATTAGGAATAATTGCTTTTTTGTGTACTTTTGTTCTCTTGGGAGAGCTGAAGCATAATTATTCCATTGTCTTTGATGTTCATATTTTAATAAGGCATAACGGTGTCGGTAGCCGGGTGAAGCCACCAGTCACCATGTGTGCTGTAGGCTCCAATATTCTATGCAAAAAATGATCCTTGGACTTCCATAAATATTCAGAACGTTAAAGTAATTTTTTGGTCCCTATATATGATCCTGATTTTGAATTTGGTCCCTATATATAAAAATTTATCAATTTGGTCCTTATACGTGATACTGATTTTCAATTTGGTTATCACCACTAATTTGTCCTTATATAAGAGGACCAAATTGTAAATTGTTGTCACATGTATGGACCAATTCAACAAAAAAAAATTGAAATCGGTCCCTATATGTGATAATTATTTTCAATTTGGTCCCTATATGTGATAACAATTTGCAATTTGGTCCTCTTATATAGGGACCAATTACCGGTGATGACCAAATTGAAAATCAATGTCACGTATAGGAACCAAATTGATAACTTTTTACGTATAGGGACCAAATTGAAAATCAGTATCACGTATAGGGACCAAAAGATTACTTTAACATATTTAGAATAAGAAAGTACTGAGAATTAAAGTATTTGTAAAAAAAAATATGGATATATACTTCCATAATGCATATTTTCTTTTGAAGAGTCAACACATGGATATGTGTGACTTAGGTGCAACGTTTTATTTGAGATAAATAAATCATATGCATGTATATGTTGCTAGCAAAACCCAACAATTTTAGCAAAATAAATAAAGCACTGCTTCCTAGCTTTACAGTGACCCTTACATTGATTGCATGATTGGGGGGCCCAGATGTCAAGTGATTCGGTGAACAATCAAATACTCCATCACGTGAAAGGAAAGTGGCTCATTGCTATGATTCTTTGTCTAAGTCACAATTTCCAGCTTGGTACTTTGAAAAGTTAAATTACACAGTATATGGATCCAAAAACAGTTTGTTCGTCCCAGCTGTAATATTATTATTCCTTAATGATATAGCATATTCTCAAAGGGAGTCCTAGCTAAGAGTTTCCATTAGTAAATGTAAAGGCACACTCTTTTCACTTTTATGAAAATGGTAAAGAATCAGAATTTGACAGCCAAAATTCCATTTAATTAAGGCAACGGTTCCGATCATCAGATGTGTGGCATATATATAATTGCTGTTAAATTAACGAAACGCGCTCAATTAAAACAATCATATAATGTAGAGCACAAAAAAAAATTATATATATATATATATATATAAAATTCACATCGCTTCCTTATTTTCAGCTGCCTTTAAAGTGATTGTATCTATATTCACCACGAGCCACCACAAAGTGCCTGTGCCAATAATGAGTCGTGGCCTTGAAAATTGACATGAGTTTCCTGTTAGTCAACAAGAATGCATTATAGTATAGAGATTAGACAGGAAAAGAGTGAGTTTCATATCTGAGTTTTATTATTTTAGATTATACACCTATTTTAAACACCAACACTGTAACACTGTATAAATATACACAAACAAATTTTTGGACCAAAAATAAAATAAAATACACAAACACATTTATAATTTTTCTTCTGGCACATCACCTATTTTTTTAATTAATTGTGCCTAAAAGCGTAACCTATACCTATATTGTTATATACGGTGCCAACTGTTCATGAAACAATTTTTTCTTCTTTATAGTCTATAGATAATGGTAGAAAACACATGTTAGCGTGTAAAGTGAGTTGAGCACTTAATCCCACATTTGAGAGGTCATATAAGCTTGTAAATCTTTTTAGCTTTTTTTTTTTACTTCACACCATCATAGGTAAAATGTTGCCGCAGTTAATGGTTAGGAAAAAGAAATATGACATATAATGTATAAAAAAAATTATATGACATATATTGAACTCTTTTATTTGAAAGCCTAAACTACATCACGCTCATATTTATGGAAAAGACTCCGGTAAAATAAGCTTATTTAAAGAAGGGTATATTCACCCTTGAGAGATAAGATCTTTATCAAGGATTAATACATTCATACTTGTTCGCTTCATAGATAAGCTAACTTTAAGGATGTGTTTGGATTGAGTAATTTTAAAGGATAAAATAATTTTAAAGGGTATTTAAAATGTCACAACTCACATTAGTGTTTGGATTAGAAAATAAAAGTATTTTAAAAGTCTAGGGTATTTCAATGAGGTATTTTTATTATATAAAACTGGGAATTTAGAATTCCACCTCATAAGAGAGAATTTCAAAATTCTTCTCTTGGTTGCTCTCACGTTCAAGCCTGAAACATAGCCACCTCTCGACACTGTTAACATTCTCTTGTCATTCTTCTCGCAGTTCTTCGAAAACATAGCCATGGATTCTTCACTTCCATAGCTATCCATTCCTTACCTCCACATCTATCACTTCCTCACCTCCATAGCCCTAGCTTGGGTATTTGAGATTTCAGATCTACTCTTGCTTCCTACTTCTTTGCTTAGTTTATTTCATGTTCTTCGATTTTTATTCTATTATTTGTTCTTTAGTTGCATTCATGTTCAATTTTTGGAAACGGGCCGGTTTATGTTGCAATTATCAACAACACTTTGCTCTATTTTTTGGAAACGGCCCAATTTATTGTTCTGATGTTCTTCTTTACGCCGGCTTACATCGTACTGTAGTGAGCTATCCGAGCAAAAAATAATATGGTATTTTTTTTTTGTACATGATTTTTAAATATTTTTAATTTGTATTATAAATCATGATAATTAAATTTAAAATGTAATCTAAAGTAAAGAAAATATAAAAGAAGAAAATTAATTTCTTTATTTAAATAAGGGATTTCAAACAAATAAAGAATTTTGCAAATGAAGGCAATTCAATTGCTTTATCCAAACAGAGAATTTTGCAAATGAAGGGAATTCAATTGAAATAATTGAATTTCCTATAATTTCAAATTCCTTGGAATTTTCAATTCCCTCATCGAAACACACCCTAAAGGGATTTTATCACACATTTATATACAATAAATTCATTACAATTTAATATATGATATACAACACTCAGCCATACTCACCCAAATACAGTATTCACCCCCAAAGTGTCATCTTTTAAGTATACAGAGAACATTTTTCATATCAATATCATCTTAAGATAATGGCATGAAGGTCAAGTACGACTTTAATTAGACCGTGCAGGCATAGTTCAGAGTAGGACATCAAACTGGTAAAACAAATCATAAATTGCAAATCACTTATAAAACACATAAAAAGTTTCTCTGTATTGTTCTGGAGTTGCTGTTGTAGATTATCACTTAGTTAATTTAAGGAAAATGTAGTTTAAAAGATATCCCTGAGGACGAACGTATATGGTCAATGGTCACACACCCACACAGAGACGTTCTGCGTGACATTTAACCCCACATTCCACAAGCATGTAATTGCTTTGAGAATAAAAATATAAGACATGTCAAGTACTCATATCTTTAACATGATTCTAACGATTTATATCCATTTGCATTCAAAACATGAGGCTAACTAACAAATTTAAGAATCTTCACAAAGATTGTTACTAACACATTGGGCATACTGTTTGTTAAAATTAAAACTGCCTAAACTATCTGATTCTTGTTTCCTTTTTCCTGTCTAAGAATATCAAGTTTCAAATAAGTTCCACCATGAGACTTGTTATTGTTACAAGAACAAACCATTTTTTCATTGATGTAGGTACCCAAGAAACAGTTGTTGAGATCAAAAGGAAAATAGAACAAATCCATGGTGTTCCAGTGGCTTCACAAATCCTAACAGTTTCTGGATGGGAACTACTGGATGGATTAGACATGGAAGATTACCCAATAGTCACTGAAGGTACAAAAGTTCACCTCACCATCAAACCAATGGAGCCACATCCCAATAATCATCCTAACAAAATGCAAATCACAGTAAAATTTTCAGCAAAACGGATTAACATAGAGGTGGACCAAACAGATACGGTTCGTAGCTTGAAAGAAAAAATTCACATCATTGATAGTATCCCTATCAAAAGAATGACACTTTACTTCTCAGGGATAGAATTGGATGAAGATTTTAGAAACCTAAATGAGTATGGCATTCGTGATTTTTCTGAAATTGTTGTGTTCCTCAAGACCGTGAACCGGTCAAGAGATGAACCTCCAACAAGAAAGTTAAGCTTGGTGGTACAAACCTCCTCTAGTTTGCTTAATGCAGCTACCATTCCATTGGAGATGAGAGATGCAAGTACTGTCAACGACTTAAAGCAGTTGCTGTTGAGCAGAAAAATTCTGCCGGTTGATGACTACTTGTTCATACACAGGCAGAGGATCATGCGTGATAGTTGTAGCCTCCGGTGGCATGGTGTTGAAAACGGAGACTGTCTCTACGTGTTTAAAGGAACAGTTAGCCGTGGTGGATGTGCCTGAGCCTTTTTTCTTATTTTCATACAATGAACCTGAAGTTTTAAATTTAATCACTAAGGATTGATTGTCCCTTTGATTTAAAACCAAAAGATAGACATGCTACAAGACCAGGTAATCTTCTTTATTGTTTTACATAGATGCTTCGTTCTGCTATTATTCGGTTCATACCAGCTACTGTTTGTATGAATTTAAGACTCTATTTTCTTTCTTACAAAAATGAAAGCTATAAATCAAATGATTAAGTTTATTAACACAATCAGTAGCTTAATTAGCATAAATCATTTCCAAAGAAGAAGCACAAAAACCTTATTCATCTAATCAGATTGAAAGTCCTTACTCATTAAATGTGCAATCAAATTTGCGAGTTTAGAATTCAAATATTCCTATTGAAATTAATGAAACAAATGTCGGTTGTCAAGTCATGACTGACACAGATACCCTCAGAATAGCATCGAGCATGATATCGTATTGTTAAAAAATAAAGTTAAGACAAATCACATATTTTATAGGAATCTCTCAAGCTTTTCATTCTAATTGAATACAAAATGACAAAATAAACCATATATCCACATTGATATAATTAAAAAAAAAAAAAAAACCTGCATGCTATGCTAGTGCAAGTGATTCAGCATGCATATAAATTATAATCTCTAACTACAACTATCTACTCCATAATCAAAATAAATACAGTGGGTCGATGTTTCCATAATTTTGCCTTTTTTCTATCGATGAATTACATATTTACATTGGCAAGACAATATTAGACAGATTGAAAGTATACAGAGTAAAGAATTGGCCAATCTTAGGTAGCATCATTCGCTACCATGTTTTACAACTTTAAGGTTTCTCTTCACCGCAGATTATGTTTGAGAACAAAATGAGTGATAAACAAAATGAAGGTAAAATCTCATTTTCATTTCTTTTTTATTTGGATGTCACAACTATAATTAAGAAGAATAAAGATGAAGATAAAATGGAAAAATTTGACATTCACAAGAATATTCAATTGAGATGATATTTTAAAAAAGATATACAATATTAATATGTAAGCTCATAAAATTATTTTCTTGCTCCATTTCACAATGTTAAAAGATTAACAGATTATTTTCAAAAAAAATCATTCCTCATACTCCTGTTTGACTTCACAAAAAAGATAATTGATCGTCATCTTTAGATCTCATTATTCTTCCAACATTTCAAGAATAACGTATCTATCATTCAGTGGTAAGGGAGATGGGATACTTCAAAATTCTTTCTGTTCTTTCTTTTTTTTAAACAAAAATCAGTAAACTTCTTACTCACTAATTTTCAGAATTGTAACTTCTATCATTCTACACTAAATCCACAAAAATTGGCAACTAGTTAAAAACAACTGAACATTGAGATAAACCTTGGCTAATATGGGTACACTCTTCTTTAGCATCAAACAAATAAATTTTCCATGATTTAGTTATCTCTTTTCTATAATCTTTGACCAAATCTGTTATTCACTATTTCAAATATTACACCAGGCAATGGAAACAAGTATAATGTACATTACCCTTGGGCAATAATAAAAAACAACTGCCAATAACCAAATCATCATCTTCCTTGTCTCAAAGATTCACTCACAATTTAAGCAATTTATTTCAAGAAAGAACTTAAGCATGTGACATTCATAATGAACAATCATCCGCAAATAAAAGCCAGCAGCATACCTGCAAACTAGATGGTGGATAGAACATGAACTCTATGTCAAGACAGCAGTCCTTCCATTTGTGTGGTGTCTACAGAAAATGAAATTTCAGAGATAAACTACCTATTCTTTTGGCAGCCATGAACTTATTGGAAACATTTACAGCAATTTAGTATCTCCCGTGTTCATATTTCCAGCAATTATTGGACTTATGATTCCTCAAGAGACTGAGACAAAATTTATCCAATGGGAAAAATAACCAGGATCATAGATCAAAGAAGTAGAACATAAAATTACTTTCTTCCAACCTGAGGAGCATGTCCATTAAGTCCAGCCACATACATATGTAGAGATTTTGATCTGCTTTGCAGAAAGTAAATATTTTGGGAGGCATGAGATATGGGCACAAAATTTCTTGCTGAAGCAACTGGAGAACACGTGTATGGATCCATGATCAGATATGCCAAACAACCTTAAAATTAATGATATGTCAGATTTTTTGGTAAACTCTCCTTGATTGAGTGCCTGATTCCAGTCAAACTAGCAATTCAAGTTACAGATGCTTTCAAAAGGTTGATCCTCTAGCGCTGCTGCCAAAAACAGGACCAGACAAACCTTGCACTTTCAGCATACAATTATACTTTGCAGGCACTATGGCACCAGCTTTTGTGCACAGATCCAACACAGCTGGAACACGCCCATAAAAGTTTCTCCCTTCATTCACAAGTACAGGAGGATCTTGAGGCCTCCGTCTCCATACAATCTTTGGGGGCACTAAATGATCCACATTAGCTTTCATCCAATAGTGGGTTCCTTTCCAACTCTCATACTTAAACACTCCACAGAGCCTAGCTTTATGGCCAGATGGCCCAACATGAACCTCAGAACAATATTTACAAACTTTTACTGGATAAACCAACAACAACTTCTGCACCCCAGACCTAAGAGCCTCCCAAGCATTGAATGTTTTAGTAGCTACAAAGGCAAGATCATTGGGTGACAAAGACTCAGTTCCATGGACAATGCCATCGGCAGCCTCCAAGTTCGAACTACTTGAATTAAGGTTTTCATCATGGGGATCAGCCCCTGCTTGCCAGCATAGCTCAACAACAGCAGGGATGCGATCAAAGTCAAACCTTTGGCTGTGCGTAATAACACGTTGGAACATATTGTGCAGGTGAAACGTTTCAACAGGAACAAGTATATCATTCAAACCACCTCTGACCCATTCATGAACCCGGTTCTTTGCACGATGCCTGTAACCCCAGCAAGTCTGAATTAAATGCCCCTGCTCACCAATAAATATTTCTGGACAGAATCTGTAAATATATAATACAGGTAGATAAGAGTATATTTTTTTAGAACTTAAGCTTACAACACTGACAAGTCCAAGTAAGATACATTTTACTTAATGACCATGCTCAAAGTCTCAAACTTCGCTCCTTAAAATGATTCTTGTTCATGATTAAATGGCAATAACTCCTTAGGATCAAACCAACTCATGATTTATACTAATGGTTATCATGTATAGGCGCCCGTAGCAAATTTAGTCACTAATATTATAACAGGCTAACATGGCAATCTTCTATTCATTTTGAAACTAAACCAAGAAAACCACAGACTTTTTATTCCCCTACATCCTTTTAGTACCTCAAACAATGGATATTTGAACCGAAAAAGGATCGAAACAAATCCTGTAGTCTTCATGTGTATCAACAACATTACAACTTTATATTAATGTCAATGAAGAAGAAGCAGCCTGATGCAAAATACAAAAACACCCACATCAAATTTAGAGCTGTCAATTCCAAATACTACTACTAATTTATTTCAAAATTAAAAAATAAAAAAAGAAACAAAGAGAGAAAAAGAAGCTCGCTTGCAAGCCATGAGAGGCAAGCAACTAACTTGCTGACTCAGCAAACCAATCCAACTAATTTTTAACTAAGTTAACTAACTCTATGTCTCTACCCATACTGTAATTCATGCCATGTCACATGTGTCACTGTAACTAAAGTAAAAACAAGATTACAAATTTATATCATGTCAATGCAGAAGAAGCTTCCTAATGCAAAAGCACCCACATCAAATTTAGAGCAAAAATCCCAAATACCATTACTACTAGCTCTTTTTTCTTTGTTTTTATTTTTTATTTATTAAAAAAAAATAACTTACTTGCAAGCCATGATGGGAATGGAGTTGAGGAGAATAGAAACACCATGGATGAGAATATTCCTTGCTAAGAGGACCTCCTTTGCGACGGGAACCATGGCGCGAACCGGGTAAGCTTGTGCCCGTTTCTCGATTCTGTTGAGAATCATGGGTCGGAGCTTCCTGAGGTCCGCTTTGGTGGCGTAGAACCGGCGAAGGCACTGAAAGCACCCACCCAATTCTACAACGCGGCACTGTGCCTTTCTCGAAGCCATGGAATCTGCAACGACACACACAGGGGCATTTCATCGAACAGTTTGAAATCAACACGGAAATGGAAATGGAAATGGAAATGGGAAATGGGTTACCTCTTAGAACGCAGATGCAATGTTATTGCGAGGTGACAAAGGAGAAAAGTGAAGTTGGTGTTGCGGATCGATTGTTTGACTTGGAAGTTGGATTCGAAGAGGAAGATGGAGTAGCCGTGTGCCTGTTTGTTTTGTTGTGCGGTGGTGGAGAGGAGGTGCAACCTCTTTTTGTATGGGGAAGAGTACAAGTGTTTTTCATGGTAAAAATAAAAATAAAAATTTCATTAGAAGTTGACATAATAGATAAATTGATTAAATTGTAAAATAATCATTTTTCTAAAAAAAAAAAAGTTTTCCTAACCATATAATCCATCAATTAAATATAAGTTTCCCTAATCATTGCCGGTGGCAAGTTCTATCTCACCGAATCATATCGAAGTGATTGGAAAACATATACGGAAGAATCATGTAAGATCTATCTCTATCTCACCACATCATATTGGAGAATGGAGGATGCGTTAACTCAACCTTAAATCATCAGGTTAACTTCATGTAGCTAAAATTAATGACGTTATTTAGAGATGAAGGATGGGGTAAAATTGATAAACATTTGAGGTTTATAAAACTAAAATGAAATTCTTTAAAAATAGAATATCAAACTGAACTTAAAATTATAAAATAAAACAAAGAATCGTATATTTAATTGCAAAGGTTCTAATGTAATTCCCCAAAAATCCCCAAAAAAAAGTAGCAAAATTAATTAAAGATAATGCACCTCAAAACAGCCCTACCATCATCTATTTCAACGAAGAGGCATAATCATTCAAAATTAACCCAACAAGTCGGTCCAAACGTTGAAACCTTTTATTCCCAGATAAATAAAATACCATGTTCCACCCAAATCAATAATGAGATGAAGATTTCCTGCAGAGTGTAATCACCTATCTCCATCACTATCTCTCTCTACTTGTATATTTTTTTGCTATTTTCTCGATAGAGCAGATCAAGGGTTGCGAGTGTGAGAAAAACAAATTCAATAGCGACAGAATGGCTGACTACGTGGACTCCCTTACAATAAGGAATTTGGGTATGCAATAATGGCATGATGCGAAAGTATAATTGTGTGCTTGTTTTAGATTTTGGGAGGTCCAAAATCATATTTTCTTCCAATGAAAGTGGTTTTGGATATGAAGGTGTTTGTTTTAGATTTTGCGTCCAATAAAATCAATTATGAGTTGGGTAGAATTGTCAGAATTGATGTTAAGAGAAGAAATGATTTCTAATTTTTCCGTTAAAAAGAAATGATTATAGGTGTCGGGCCCACCAAGTTTTTTATATTTGCACTTCAAAAGTGATTTTACTTCATCGTCAAAATAAAACCAATTCTTCTCAACTCACTTTTAAAATATTATTATCAAACACAAATCAATTTTTCAACCTCAATTTTTTTTTAAAAATCAATTATTTGAAAATCATTTCTACCAAAATATAAAACAAACGAACTCTAGATATGCTTGCTAATAAGTTAGGATATTGGTTAAAAAATAAAAATGCAAATATTTTTTGAAAAATGGTCTTAGAGTGTTTAGGGTTGGGTGATAAGGGTCTTTTTTTTTTTTATCGAAATTATTTCATAAAAACAATCATAATTTAAAACTTTTAATAAATTGAATACAATAGAAATTTTCTATAGCATTTAAAATAGAGAAATATAATGCTTTAAAAGCTAATATAAATAATTTTAAATATGATAAAATATCCACATTTATTTAATTATTAGATTAGATTAGACAAGTTATGATTATGTTGTAGTTATTCATACTTGTAGCACCCCTTTAAACAGTTGTTAAGATGTTATAAATTGCGTTGTTATAACAACCGCCATCGACCTGTGTGGCTGGGAGGACTTGTCTCAACCGCCCTATATAAAAGCCTCACGCAGTTTTTGCTTCTGACTTTGGTAAAATTCACCTCCATCCCAGGTATTCTTCTTGTTACTCTAATCCATGTTTTTTTCATTTCTTTCTATTATCGTTCCAACTGTAACAGTTTCGATTCTCTCGTATGTTTCTCCGCACACCACGTGATATTGCCAAATTTGTAATTTTTAACTTCACTTCTTCGTGAATATATGGATTTTCTTTCATTCCCGGTTTATCAATTCTTATATGCGGTGTTTTGTTATTCAGTTTTTGTTGTTGGATCACTGTTATTATAATACTGCATTTTGGAATTTGAAGACTATTCTTGTATTTGCACTTTGCAGCAGTTTCTTCCTCTTTTTTTCTTTGTAAATTACGGACCCAGAATTCCTACATTCAGTTTTTGACGCATTCATACATTGATATACCATTGGATCAATCTTTAACTCTCTCAAACACTTTTGGTGATTGATCGAACGGTGCACTAAAGCATGAATGCGTGAATGCATCGAAAATTGAATGCTGGGAATCCCTTTTCCTAAATTACTGTGATATATGTGTGTTTGTAAGTGTTTGTATGTTTGTATGTGAATTTCAATGGCATCCAGAAGTATTTCATTAGGTCCTATCCTTTGTCCTAATGGATGGATCTACAATAGGCCTTGTGCTGGTGATGATGGATGGGATAATATAAAATTAAAATGACAATGAATCTGGTGTCATAGGTCATAACTTCCCCCTTCTTGCACTCATCAGATATGAGATTGAATCTGTGTAAGCTGGAGGAGGCGATGGAGTTTGTTAGATATATAATAATAAAAGTCATTGTGAGTCTTCACCTAACACCTTAAGCTTTTAAAAGAGTTGGTTAATGACATATTGCAAAAAAGTGATTGTTTCAGTCAGATTTTCCATACATTTGAAGTAGATATAACCTCTACTGTCAAACTGCATGTTGGGAATGACTCCTCAATGTACCAAAAAAATGCATGTTTGGAGGTGTGAATTGATGTTGCTATTTCTGGAGTTATAGTTGAAAGTTTAAGACATGGCAGTGGAGTGTTGAATTGGATAATTTATTTTTGTCAACACCATAAGCTTATTCAGAGAAAATGTAATTCTGCACTTTTGGGGGGGATTTTTTTTAAAGGATTGTATTTGTACGTGCTTGATCGGTAAAGGAGATTATCAGTTTGTCTAATAAACAATAGGTCTAGTTGTGAGGAGAGTAGATATTGAAAGATAGTTGGAAGACTATGACTGAAGCTTCGATCATGAGATTGCTCTGATGACAGTATAGGATTTTGATTTGGGACCGTGTTATCAATTCTTTGCATTTTGACTAAGACGACAAAAAGGTTACCAAAAAAGGCATGCCATAATGGGATGATTAATTCTGTAAACCACTGTGTATATCCGCTTTGTGCAATGAAGACTTATGTGCATCAGGCATTTCCTGTGCTTGCAGAACAATTGCTTTTGTGTTAGTGCAGTTGATATCTTAACATATTAAGTAGCAACTAGCAAGTAAAGTTCAGATAGCATATGTATTGATTTTTTTCATCTGATCAGTGACTTTTAGTATTTTTCTATGCTTTATCTGATGTCTTACAGTGCTGATTAGATCGCCAGACTTTGTTCCATACAAATAAGCAAGGGCAAGTTTCATGTCTGAATTTGACACAAATACCCCAACTGCTTTTGGTGGGTGTTAAATCTCTGAGTTGATACATTTTTGTCGTACCTGAAATTTCAATTATATGTCAACAAATTTTCAATGGTCGCTGACATGGTTTGATAATTGAGCAGATCCCTTTGCTGAGGCAAGTGCTGATGACTCAGGTGCTGGGGCAAAAGAGTATGTTCATGTACGAGTGCAGCAGCGTAACGGAAGGAAAAGCCTGACAACGGTGCAAGGATTGAAGAAAGAGTACAGCTATACCAAGATACTCAAGGACCTGAAGAAAGAGTTTTGCTGTAATGGTACTGTTGTCCAGGACCCTGAGTTGGGCCAGGTTTGCTTCCTGTTCTTCATAAGTTATATGTATTTGTCTAGTGAGCTCACCCAAGCAGTAGTTTTAGAAATTTTCATGATTCATACACTGCTGCAATAGGCATCTGACAATTATTTGATTTCCCAATAGTAGGAGAAGGAAATAACATGATATTTATCATCCTGTGGATTTTCCTTTTACTCCTAGTATATGGTTATCGATTTTTTTCTTTTCTATGTGTATATCACTTTGTGCACCATTTCTTGTTATTCTTGTTCATGGAAGCGTGAATTTCAATTTTGTATGGTTGCAGGTCATACAACTTCAGGGAGATCAAAGAAAGAATGTTTCTACTTTCCTTGTGCAGGTAAACAACATGCTGACTTCTGACTGTATTATAATGTAGCTGTGGTTCTTACTTCTTAGTGATAAAAAAAGTGTTATAACTTGTAAATTCATGTGTTGTTACAAACAGGCTGGCATAGTAAAGAAGGAGCATATCAAGCTTCATGGTTTCTAAACACTCTGCAGCAGTTGATAGTTTAGTGTCATGTTTGATATATAGCTTGCAGAATACACTCAATATCAGTAGCTTATAATTAAATCTGAAACTCAAGCAGTGGTTCACATCAGCATTCTGTTGTATGCTAGTTAAGAGGCCTATGTAATATAACTGTTTTCCTATTCCTGTTCCATTTACTGAATTGTGTGATAGAATTATATGTCTTGATATCAGTGGGACATTCAGAATAAACTCACACCTCCACAGGATGTTTACAAGAGAGAAGAGGAAGCTCTTTTCTATAAGTTCAATCAAATACAATTTGATTAACCAATGATACACTTATAAGGAGGACCTGTTCATAGGCAAACTTAACAAATAAACAATAGTAAACGCAATAAAGAGAGAAGCGGCTAACAGTTTTTGCAAACTTAAATAATTTGATAATCAAAAGGAAACTTAATGCCTACTTGGCTAGGGAAAAATGGTGGTGCACTTTACAACAACTATATTTCAACTTGGATGCTCCAAATTTTGCAACACTTCTGCGCCTACAATCCCTCTGATATATTGAAGAAATCTCTTAGCTCCTTGTAGGTGGAGAAACACGTGGCTCTTCCATAAATCTACTGTGTTGCAATTAAAATATCTCAAGCATCCGGTTAAACTCTTGTAATAGGTAGATCCACCATCTTGCCTTCATTTTCTCTTGTTAACTTCAAATGTTCTTCAACTAGAGAGGAAACTAGTTTTGAAATCTCTATCCTATGTTTTTTTCAAAAATATCACTAACATATTACTTTTGAGAAATGAAAATTCCATTATTCTACCGAACGACTTCAACGTTGAGAAAATAAGACATTAAGCTCATAATTGTCATTTCAAAGCAGTTTATCATGACCTTCTAAATATTGCACCATCTTTGAATGATTGCCGGTAAAGATTAGATAATTAACATAAAGACACAAAATAACAATATCTCCGGATTCAACATACCTAATATACAAAATGTGCTCAAAGGGGTATCTTTCAAAACTATGATATACAAAGTAGGAATTATTGTTCTTATACCTTTTATTTCAAGTACCATTTAGAAAAGCAAACTTAACATTCATTTGATATATTATTGAACCATTTTGAGCTGAGATAACTGTACGAATTATATCTAATCTTGCAACATGAGCAAATACCTCAAAATAATAAATACCTAGCTTTTGCTTATATCTTTTCACAACCAACCTTACTTTAAAGCGACCAATCTCTTCATTGGACCTGAAGTTAGTTTTATTCACCCACCTCTTACTTATTGACTTCTTATTTGTATAGGCAAATTTGTCAACCACCACGTTCCATTCTTCTCAATTGTATGAATTTCATCATTTCCATAATTTTAGTTATTTGAAATCTCTTCAAAGCTTACAGGATCAGGGTCACAAATCTCCAAATAAAACAAAATTGACAATCTCTTCATCAAATGGGTGATTATCGTTACTTACACTATCGTCCTCCAATTTGACTGTCAATGTTTTCTGGATTCTCGTTTAGTAAATCATTTTCCACCTTGTTGTGAATTAAATTACTTTCACATTAATGGGATTGCGAAATAACTTATTTTCACATTATACAGCTTTTTTTTTTTAGACCAAATACAAATTTCAAATGAGTTTATTGACATTTTCTAAGTTACAAATGGTTGGGTGAACAATAAGAATTGGATGCAGTGATGAGGGGAGCTATGTCAATAAGAGAAAGACCAAAGTTAAAGATAGTACCCAGGAATATCACGAATGAACCTATGCTATAAATAAGTCAAGTGTAATTTGCAAAATCTTAAACACAGGTGACTAAGACCAAAAAATATAAAAAATCTTAACAAAGATATTTTTGATCTAGAAATAATTGATCACCCAAGCCAATGTATTTATTAAATAATTATTTATTTGTAAGAAATATTTTTTACACTCATCCAAAACTTTCACTTCACCTAACACTGTACCCAGCTACCCAACAAAATGGTCAAGTTCATCTACAAGTCTTCTCTATACTTTGCTGCCAAGTGCCACCCTACAACTCCCATTCTTCTCAAGTCCAGGCAACAATTGTTCTAGGAATTACTGCCTATTAATACCAGCTAATAACTTTCTTCATCTTCAAACACAGTTCATTCACCATGTACTGAAACTTCACACACACACAACTCTTTTGAAACTTGTCATTGCAATGGCTGATATAGATCACTCTTCTGATGAAGTTTCTGCAGATTCTAGAGGTACCCTTTTGAGTTCATGTCTTCTTTTATCTATATAGATTCAGCTATCATATGCCTCTGCAAACTAACGTCAGAATACACACTGATTTTTGCAGTCACTTCTATTCTAATGCTTGTTCCGGGTCACTCATTTAGTCTTTTTGAAGGAACAGTGTTCCCTTACCATGCATGTCACGTTTAGAACATATAGTTTCCGTATCCGATTCAGATATCATGATTCCAAGATTGCTAGCATTATTTTGCTTTATATGTTTTTTATTTTAGTTGCACTTTGTGTATGATTCAGAAACTGTATCTACCAGGAAGTGACTTATGATTTTTTTGGTGGGGTTTTTGTTTTGTGCAGAACAATCCAGTCAAACTCCCAGGGTTGAATTTTCTGAAGATGAGGAAACTCTTATTGCCAGGATGTATAAACTGGTTGGGGAGAGGTGAGTGATTGCAATCTTTCCTAATACTTGCTCTCTTATCATTTTTAAACCATTTGGATATCAAGCTTATGAAATAATATGTTCTTTCTTAGGTGGTCTTTAATTGCTGGAAGAATTCCTGGAAGAACAGCAGAGGAAATAGAGAAGTATTGGAATTCAAGAAACTCTACTAGTGAATGAAGTGCCAGAGAATGACTGTGGTGTTCACTCTTTGAACAAGAAACTTTTGGGTGCTTTATATGTCGTGACAAGTGACTTTGTGGGACATGTATAAAGTTTGGCCTTGTAATGAGTATTTTGTGTTTGAATTTGACCATAAAAAGGGGCAGAACTATAAAAAGCCAGCGTGTGTACTTCTTCATCTTGAAATGTTCCTTGGTATTTGTCTTATCTGCACTGTACTTAATGGATGAGTAAATACCTAATCTAGTCCTTGAAATTGTAAAGTAGTATCAATTCGGTCTCTGAAATTATCGAAATTTCAAATTAGTCCTTGAAATTGTAAAACGGTAATCAACTTAATCCCTCCATTGAAAATCGTATGGATTAAATTGATTTTAAGTGAGTAGTGTTAGGGACTTAATTGATATTAAGTGAGTAAAATGAGGGACCAAATTAATACTAACTTATCATTCAATGATGCTTTTAAAATTTTGATAATTTTAAAAACCAAGTTGATACTACTTCGTAATTTTATAATTAAATTGGATATTTACTACTTAATGCAGCCTAGCTACCCTCCGTGTATCATTCTTATATCCATTCATTTAGCTTCTTACCTTGTGTCCACAGTTTGATTGGGACTTAACATGCAGCATATTAAAAATTTAAAATGGAAGGGTGTTGCTAGAACCTTAAGAGTATTGGTTAACTAATTCACAAAATGAAAGTTTGTGTTGCAAAATAAAGCGTAACATTTTTCAAAATATTAAATACACAATTTCCCATACAGATTTTCATTTCTTGAATCCTTAAACATTCTAAGGGTACTGTTAACGTTATCCAAATTGAAATGAGTAATGATATTTGGATAACTCAAAGTTGTCCAACACCGTATGTGTACATGGTATAACATTTAAAATAATATTTTACTCTCACTCTTCTTTTATTTCATTGATTAAAACATCTTTCAAACCTATACATATTAGTATTTTTGCACCCGTGAGATGCACGGGTCATCAATTATTATCATTATTGATAGCATTGTTATCATTAATAACTTGAATTGTGCCTCTATATCTACCAAACTTTTTTTTTGCTTTATCCCAAATTAAGTTCACTATGTCAAACATTTTCTTTACTTATTTCACACTTTGCTTTTAATATTTCCTTCCCATCCATAATGGTGGTACTCATTCATCTCCAAGACTTTTTATTTATAGACAGAAGTAATCAGCAAAAACCTTGAAACATTTTTACTGTACATACATGTGTCAGTGGCATGATTTTTTGAACTTTTTTTTTATTTTTTTAAAATTTTTTCATTTTTTTTTAAAAACAAATTCTTTTTTGTTACTTTTCAAAAAAAAAAATTACGTTTATTTTTTTAAAAAAAAATAGATTTTTAAAAAAAATTGTAAAAAAATTACATTTTTTTAAAAATTTTTTAAAAAAATTTTTTAACCTTGTTTTTTTAAAAAAATTCCCTTAATTTTTTTTGAAAAAATTCTAATATTTTTTTTCCTAACTTGAATTTTGCCTCTATATCTACCAAACTTTTTTTTTGCTTTATCCCAAATTAAGTCCACTATGTCAAATATTTTCTTTACTTATTTCACACTTTGCTTTCAATATTTCCTTCTCACCCATAATCGTGGTACTCATTCATTCATCTCCAAGGCTTGTTATTTATAGATAGAAGTGATCAGCAAAAACATTGAAACAATTTTATCTATAATTTGAGTGCAAATAATTGAATATTATTTTTATTTTAAAATGATATTACAATACGTAATGTAACACTATGTGTTAAGTGTTCCTCTTTGATTATTACTAATGATCAACTAAATCATGTGGTGCTGACACGTGTCCCTTTATTAGAAAATCAGCAATTCCCCTTATTAATTAGTATAGATATAGATTTATTGTTTAAAATAGAAAAAAAGGCAAGGATGTAGAAAAAATAGATTAGAAAATATGAATAGCTCTGCCTCTATTTGTGTCAATTCAGATTGTCGAGTTTGACTCCCAAAACATTGTACCTTTACTGGTTTATAAATATTTTAAAACAAAAATATATATAAATTTTAGAAAGAAAAAAAAATAATCACTTGACATGTGACTTGCACCATTGTGCTACATTAAAATCAGCATTTCCTCTTATTAATTAGTATATATATAGATTTATTATTTAAAATAGAAAAAACAAAGACAAGGATGTAGCAAAAAAAATACAAAATATGAATAGCTCTGCCTCTATTTATGTCAATAAAGAGATTGTCGTGTTTGACTCCCAAAACAATATACCTTTACAGGTTTGTAAATATTTTAAAACAAAAAATATATAAATTTTAGAAAATAAATAAAATAATATTAAAATATATTCCATAACTTGACATGTGACTTGCACCATTGTGCTACACTAAAATCAGAATTTCCCCTTATCAATTAGTATAGATATAGATATATTATTGGTTTGGTTTGATTCGGTTCGAACCGGAAAATATTAAAATATATATATATATAAATAAATATAAAATATAAAATTTTAAACTATTAAGTTATATATACATTAAAATCTAAGTATATAAAATTTAAAATATCAAGAACATGACAACTCTACTTTTACTGTTTACCAATTTATGATTGATTGACAGTGTAAAAAAACTTTACACTGTTAGTGAATACAAATAAATTCAAAAAAAATGTATTAGGAAAAAAAATTTATTAGAAAAAAATGTAAAAAATTAAGGAAAACGTAAAAAAAAAGTTTAAAAAAAATAAAATAAATAAACGTAATTTTTTTAAAAAAAAAGTAAACAAAAAAATTAATTTTTTTAAAAAATAGTTTAAAAAAATTCAAAAATAAAAATAAAAAATCCTGCCGCTGACACGTGTATGTATGGTAAAAATTAAACTTTTTTTTTATGTTTTCCTTAATTTTTAACACTTTTTTCTAATCGTTTTTTTTTCCTTACTTGAATTGTGCGTTTATATCTATCAAGCTTTATTTTTGCTTTATCCCAAATTAAATCCATTATGTCAAATATTTTTCTTTACTTATTTCCCACTTTGCTTTCAATATTTCCTTCCCACCCATAATGGTGGTAGTCGTTCATCTCCAAGGCTTTTTATTTATTGACATAAGTCATCAACAAAAACCTTGAAACAATTTTATCTATAATTTAAGTGCAAAGAATTGAATATTATTTTTATTTTAAATTGATATTACAATACGTAATGTAACACTATGTGTTAAGTGTTCCTCTTTGATTATTACTGTAATAACTGGTAATTTTAATAATTTAATATTATAAGTTTAAATGACATTATGTTCGTTGATTTAAAAATCTCTTTTCGTTGAAAGGGTATACTAAATGATTTTTTTTAGTTATAAATGTGTTTTTATTTAATAATTTACGCTAAAAAAAATCTTTGGGCTTTATTTGCATGTTTAAATAAGGATTTTCAAACTCAAATGAGGAAGTGCATGTCTTGACACACCCTTAATAAGTTAAATAGTTTGATTACGAAGTTAGAAACAATTTATCGGTCTTACCCAAAATGCCCCAAGTGAAGGGCATTTTTGTCCATTTTTTTATGTCATGCTTTATAAGAGAAGAGAAGCTTCCCTTACACCTAATTTTTCTTTCTTCCTTCAAAATTGAAAACCCTAATGAGAGAGGGTGAGAGAAGAGTAGTTGAGAAAATTAAAGGAGAAAGAGGAGAGGAAGCTAGGAGCTCACCTTCTACTTCTCAACTCAAAGGATTTCATCATCTTCATCTTCTTGAAATTTTTATTTTTGTGGAACCCTAACATAGTGGCTACCAAAAAAGTGAGGGTTTATGATTTATTTTGGGTATTTACGTGGGTATTTTTGGAGGATATGAAATAGTAATTGAAATAATGATGTTTGTGAGTTGTTTGAGTGAATCTTTTTCATTAAAATCATTTGGAACAAGTTTAGATTGATTATTCTTTGATTGATATGTTGTTGATGAGTAGTTATAGCTGTTTGTTGGTTGAAAAGCATAAAAATGGAGTTTTGGGAGTAAAAATGACGAAACAGCAAAAACTGATGCATTTCTGCAGTTTTTGGGCGCTGGGCGCTGGTAATAGGGTGCTGGGCGCTAGAGATAGGGGAAGCAAACTTTAAACGTACATAAGTTTATCATTTCTGGTCCGTCTTGGGTAAATGACCACTTGTTGGAAAGCTCTCTGAATCTACTTAGATATAAAATAAGTTTCAGATTTAAATTCCAAGTATTTCAAAAGTTATGATAAAAATTGTGACCAAAGGTCAAAGTTATATTTTTCAAAAATGATGGTTCATCATTGTTTATCATAATTTATGATGGTTACACTCTTTTACCTTTTTTAAACATGTTATTTTGGGTATTTTGAAGTATTTAAATACCATTTTGCATACTTTGATGTATGTCTTACATTATGAGTATTTGTAGGTGAGTTAATGTGTATATACATATATATGATGATTGCGATGAGAAGTTATTATTGTAGTATTTTTATGAGATTAAGATATTGGATTGTACATGAGATTGCATATTGCAAGTATATGTAATGGATTGAGTTGATAATTTTATTGGCAAGTTCTATTATATGATTGTGATAAATGCGTTTGGATATGAAAGTTTGACAAGATAATGAAGTAAATTATTTATTTCTCTCATGGTTGAAATATTGCTATTAGAATTATTGTGAAAGTGTTCCTTGGTGAGTAGGTTCATATATTGTTTGAGAATGCAATAAGTGAAATGTCTAATACGAGATTAAGGTGTTAAAGTGTTTATGATAATTTATATATTCAAAATATTGAGAAATGAATGAGTTGATTATGTTATTGACGAATGCTAAATATGCTATATGTTGAGTATGAGATTGTTAAATTTGCTCGTGTGTAATGAATGATTGAGATATGTGGTTGAAAACTTATTGAAAGAAGTACTTGATGGTATGGATTGTCAAAGAATGATTATGAATCTTTAGGTAGCAGACCGGGGAGCAGGAGACTCCGGTATATAAATATCATCGTCGGGGATGAGGGGACATCGTTAGATATCTCGGACGTTGAGGAGGGTTGTTGTTGTTAGCAGGAGGGAGCAATGTCTCCGGGGTATGAAATTAAAACCGTCGGGGCAAGATGTCCTCAGAGAACCCACCTCCTAGGATACCCAAAGACTCGGTGATTTTATGATTAGTAATATGAAATATAAGGATCCTTTGTGAGGGACTTGAGTTATGAGAAATGAGAAAAGAATGTTATGCAAGCCATTCCACAAGTACTCTATTGAGGGACAAAATGTCCTAATAATATTTTGTAGTGTGAGATGTTTTGCATATCTAAGGATGTTTATGATGTTTAGATTGAAAGTGATTATCTATTTATTTGATCCAGTGATTGCTTGGGTGTGACTTTATTTTCATCCTGGACTTTATGTGATTGCATGTGTTTGGGGGAAACTCCCTCACTGAGTCAATGGACTCACCCCACGTTTAACATTTCAGATGCAGGTATCTGAGAAGTCGCCGGAAGCCTTGGATGCCATGTGGACAACTTTTAATGGGTCGATACCCATAGTTTAAGTATATCTAGTTTTTTTTAACAGGACTTTGTAATTTATGATATTTAGTTACTCAGGTGTATTATATTCATTACATTGTGATTAATTCATTACATTATGATTAATGAATGTAATCGTTTTCTTTGGATGAAACGAACTTTTGTATGCTTGTGAGGCTGTGAAGGGGAAATAGACTTTCCCTTTCGGTCGGTCATGGCTATGAAATTCGTGTCATGACAATTACTAATGATCAATTAATCCTCTTAAATCATGTGGTGCTGACACGTGTCCCTTGTTAAGTCTCTAAAATGTCTGATGTGCATTTCCCTAAGTTTTGATGAGAACTAAACATTGGTTAATGATTTAATTAACCTTCATATTGGTTGCTAACCTGTCTATCGAGTGTGCAAATTAAATGATAGAATCATCCATCCAACGCAAGTGATTAAAATGCACGTCCAACACTGTAGTGATAGAAGCTCACGTCCAACACAAGTGATAAAAGCTCACGTCCAACACTGAAGTGATTGAAGCACACGTCCAAAACGCTAGTGATAAAAGCCAGCGTCCACTTAAGTGATGAAAGCCAGTGTCTACTAAAGTGACAGAGGCGCTCGTCTACTGAAGTAACACACGCTCGTTCTTCAAGTGACAAAAGTGCTCGTTCACTAAAGTAACAGAAGCGCTCGTCCACTGGAGTGATAGAAGCGCTCGTCCAATGGAATAACAAAAGCGTTCGTCCATTAAGGTAACAGAAGCGCTCATCCACTAAAGTGGCATGTGGAGCTCGTCTACTAGGATTACGTTCTTTGGACTTGCTAAAACCTTAATGAGAGTATCCGTCCAATGACATGGCATATGAAGCTCATCTACTAGCCCGTCCGTATGTAAAATCTTAAATAGGTAGATGGACGCGGTTATTTTCAAGATGGACGCGCTTATCTTATGAACGTGAATTCTATTAGAATTATCAGAATCTTATTTCAAGAACCAGAATCAAGAAAAGTCAGAAGTTACTCTTTCGAGAAACCTCGGATATCAGAACCAAAGACCAGTTAAAGAATGCTTCCAACATGCTTTATTCCCTAGTACCTCTGGTCCTTACACAAAAAGGGAATTATACTCAGCAAAATACAGAAAGCTCTCTGCACAACTCTGATATGGCTGTATCACGATGCATAAAGCCACGATCCTTCATGTTAGAGTACAACCAACGTTTCTATTGCATTAATGACTGCCCAAAACGACTCTATTGTATTTAATGAAGTTCTGCTTGAAGCCAACATCTGAGGGAATGTCTCTAATGGATCCTAAACGCTTGAAGACCATAAATACAGAAGTAATTGAAGATGAAGAGAAGTGAGAATACACATAGCATCAAAGAGCCATTACTCTGCGCATTAATTTCTTCATTCTTTCATTCTATATTCTTCGATCATTTGAAGTTATTGCGCAGACTTTCCTAAGCTTTTCATTTAAACCACTGAGTGTTAGTGAAAGATCTGTCTATGAGAATTTGTTGTATTTATTACAAACCAAATCTCTCAAACAAACCCGAGTGAGCCTGAAGAGGCTAAATGTGCAAAGAATACTTATCTTGAGCCTGAAGAGGCTAGGTGTGCAAAGAATACTTGTCTTGGAGCCTGAAGAGGCTAGGTGTGCAAACAATACTTGAGTTTGTAACCTGATCAGTTATAGTGGATAAATCTTGGTGCTGCCAAAGACTGGACGTAGCTCTTTGCTTTGAAGAGTAAACCAGGATAAATAACTGTGTCAATCTCTCATTCCTTAAACTCTTTAGTTGCTTTAGTTTTCTTACGTCTATCAAGTGGTGTGTTTTCCAAAAGTCACTTGTCCATCCTGTATCCTTCCACTCGTCCAAACCTAGCTTCTGTTTGCGAAAATATTTCAACTTTGCTTAAATTCTGATAAACACAATTCAACCCCCCATTCTCGTGTTTATAGTTGTCTATTTCAGTTGGTATCGGAGCTCAGCCTCTGGGTTTAGCATCTAACAGTGTAGAGGTAAAAGGTCCTGAAGAATAGACATGACTGCTGGAGCTAGTTCAAGTGGAAGTCACCAGACTGAAGGAGCTTCTTTAACCAGACCTCCTTACTTCAATGGAGAAAACTACAACTATTGGAAAGATAGATTTCAATGGTTCATTCTATCTACAAACTCTGATCTTTGATATGTCATTACAGATGGTTCATTCATTCCCAAGAATGATGATAACACTGACAAACCAAAATCTCAATGGACTACTGCATAAAAGACAAAATGGGAGCTGAACCACAAAGCTAGATATAACATCATTTATGCTCTCAGTCTAGAGGAGTTCGAGAAGGTACGTGTTTGTGACTCTGCTAAAGAAATATGGGACACTTTAGCCGTCACACATGAAGGACCAGCCAAAGTCAAAGAGTCAAAGATTGCCATACTTGTCAGAAAGTATGAACTGTTTGTCATGGAGGAAGGAGAATCTGTTGCTCAAATGATAGGAAGATTTCAAACTATAGTCAACAGTTTAAAATCTCTTGGCAAAGTCTATACCAATGCTGAGAAGGTTGGAAAGATTCTGAGAAGTCTGCCTAAATAGTGGAGACCTTTGGTCACTGCTATCTCTCAAGCCAAGGATCTCACTACCTTGACTATGGATGAACTTCTTGGAACACTCACTGTTCATGAGCAAGAACTTGGAGATGAAATTGCACCAAAGAAGGGCAAGTCAATTGCTCTGAAAGCTGATCAAAAGTCAGCAAAAGTTTCCAAGGCTTTGAAGGCAGATGAGTCATCCAGTGATGCTGACCTATCATAACTCGAGGATTCTGAGAGTGATGAAGAATTGTCTCTGCTGACCAGAAAGATAAAGCTTCTCCTACATAAAAAGAAGTTCAAGAGGGATATATAAGTCATTCAGAAGGTTCAACAAGGACAAGAACTTCAAAGAATCCACCTCAACAGACAAAAGTCCAATTGTTTGCTATGAATGCAAGAAGCCTGGTCACATCAAGGCTGAATGTCCTCAACTCAAGAAGGCCCCTTTTAAGAAATTCTTCAAGAAGAAGAAGAAAGGAATGATGGCTACTTGGGAGGATCTGGAGTCAACATCTTCTGATGAAGAAACAGAGGAAGAAGCCAATCTCTGTTTGATGGCCAACACTGACTCGGACTCTGACGATGAGGTACATCCTGACTATGAGGAATTACTTGATGCCTATGAGGAGTTGATGGAGGAATCCAACTGCTTATCTAAAGCCTTCAAATCCCTCAAGAAAGAGTATGTAAAGCGCACCAGTGAGCATAAACAGAAATCTCAAGAGTGCGAGAAGCTGGCTAAAGAGAACAGTGAGCTAAAGAGTGAAAAGTCTAATGAAGCTAAGATCTCAAGTGAAACATCACCATCTGAAGAAGTTGAAAAACTTCAACAGAAAGTGGAAGAGCTCACTTCTGATCTTGCCAAATTTGTTAATGGTAGAGACAATCTGACTAAGCTACTTGGCAGTCAGAGACACTTTCTTAACAAAGAAGGTATTGGATATATCCACCAAACACATCATAAAGTATCAACTAAAGCTTCTACAGTATCTGTTAAGTCAACTGTAACCATATCTACACCTGTTTGTAACTTCTGTGGAAAAACTGGACATGTTATGTCTAAGTGTATCCATAAGAAGAAAAGGAAGTCTTCACAGACTCCTAGAACTAACAAAAAAGGACCCATAAAAATATGGGTACCTAAAGATCAAATAATTTTTGTTTCAGATGTCCTCAACAGGAAAAAGAAAACATCACTGCTGGTACCTGGACAGTGGCTGCTCGCATCATATGACAGGAGAAAGGTCTATGTTCCTAGACCTCCAACTTAAGAAAGGAGGACACGTTGCCTTTGGAGGGAATCAGAAAGGGAAAGTTATATGAATTGGTACTATTGGTGGTAAACCCGCTCTTCCCTATATATCTAATGTTCTTATGGTTAAAGCATTAAGACACAATTTGCTTAGCATAAGTCAATGATGTGATAGTGGTTTAGATGTTTCCTTTACCAAGGATGTATGCATAGTTAAAGACTGTTGTGACAAAACCCTCTTTTTAGCTAAAAGGCAACAAAATCTTTATAAGATTGAACTAGTTGATCTCTCAGATCAAAGTGTAACCTGTCTGATGTCTAAAGAGGAAGAGAGATGGTTATGGCATAAGAAACTAGGACTTGCTAGTATGAAACTAATTTTTGAATTAAAAAGGAATAATCTCGTGAGAGGATTGCCTGATATTAGTTTTAAGAAAGATGTCTTGTGTGATGCATGTCAGAGAGGTAAACAGATAAAATCAAGTTTCAAATCTAAAAACAAAGTATCAACCTCTAGACCTCTTCAGTTGTTACACATGGATCTGTTTGGACCAGTTAGTGTTGCCAGCCTGGCTGGAAGAAAATATGGATTTGTCATAGTTGATGACTATTCCAGATACACATGGGTACTCTTCCTAACACACAAGGATGAGTCTTTTAAGGCTTTCTCAGTATTCTGGAAAAGAGTACAAAATGAGCAGGGTTTCTGTATTTCTACCCTTAGAAGTGATCATGGGGGAGAATTTGAAAATGAGCAGTTTAGAAAGTTCTGTGAGGATAATGGAATCTCTCATAATTTCTCTGCATCTAGAACTCCACAGCAAAATGAAGTGGTTGAGAGAAAGAACAGATCTCTGCAAGAGATGGCTAGATCTATGCTCAATGAAAATAATCTCCCCAAGTACTTCTCGGGCGTGTCAAAAACACTTTGCTTGTTATGTACAAAATAGAATACTTATTAGGAATTTTCTCAAAAGGACTCCTTATGAATCGTGGAAAGGAAAAAGCCCCAACATATCTTATTCTCATGCTTTTGGATGTGAATGTTTTATTCTGAATACCAAAGATAATCTTTGAAAGTTTGATTCTAAGGTAGATAAAGGTATTTTCGTAGGTTATTCTGAAAAGTCCAAGGCTCTTAGAGTTTACAATTCAAGAACTTGTATTATTGAAGAATCTGTTCATGTTAAATTCAATGATGGTTTAAAGACTTATAAAGAACTATCAGATCTAGAAGATGATCTTGCAGGTCTTGATATAAACAAGCCAGAAAGTCAACAACCAGATCTAACCAAAACAGAACCTGTGCCTGAGGCTGAAAGACAAGTGGAACAGACCAGTCAGCAGACAAGTCAAGATCTTCATGATGATCTCAAAAGGGATTGGAAGTTCAACACTCATCATCCTAAGGATCTTATTATTGGAAATCCTTCTAAAGGAGTAAGAACCAGATCCACATTAAGAGGATCAAGCAATGTGGCCTTTATTTCAGATTTGGAGCCTAAACGCATTGAAGAAGCTCTTAAGGATGAAAGCTGGATTCTTGCTATGCAAGAAGAACTTAACCAGTTCACCAGGAATGAGGTATGGACTCTTGTCTCTAAGCCTAAAAACAAGTCGGTTATTGGAACAAGACGGGTCTTCAGAAACAAATTGGATGAAGATGGTAAAGTTGTCAGAAATAAGGCAAGGTTAGTAGCTCAAGGCTATAACCAACAAGAAGGTATTGATTATATTGAAACCTTTGCACCTATAGCTAGAATAGAAGCCATACGCAATTTAATGTCATATGCTGCACAACACCAAATTACCCTATTTCAAATGGATGTAAAAAGTGCTTTTCTAAATGGTATAATTGAAGAAGAAGTGTATGTTAAACAACCCCCTGGTTTTGAGGATACTGATAAACCAGGTCATGTTTTCAATCTTAAAAAGGCATTATATGGTGTAAAACAAGCACCTAGAGCATGGTATGATAGACTCGATTCTTTTCTCATGCATAATGGTTTTACTAGAGGACAAGTAGACACTACTCTGTTCAAAAAATGCTCTAAAGAGAACTTTATTATAGTTCAAATATATGTTGATGATATTATTTTTAGAGCAACAAATGAAAAGTTGTGCAAGAAATTTTCAAATCTAATGCAAGCTGAATTTGAGATGAGCATGATGGGAGAATTGAAGTTCTTCCTTGGATTACAAATCAAGCAGACAAGTGATGGAATTTACATTCATCAACAAAAATATACCAAGGAGATACTCAAGAAATACAAAATGGAAAATTCAAAGCTCATGAAAACCCCTATGCAACCCAATGTAAAACTAAGCAAAGATGATGAAGGTAAAAAAGTAGATCAAACTGTCTACAGTGGTATGATTGGCTCTCTACTGTACTTAACTTCAAGCAGACCTGACATTCAATTTAGTGTCTGTATGTGTGCTAGATTCCAATATAATCATAGAGAATCTCATCTTAAGTCTGTTAAAAGAATATTTATATATTTGCTTGGAACTACTAATCTTGATTTGCTGTATTTAAGATCAAAATAATACAGATTAGTGGGATATTGTGATGCTGATTTTGCTGGAGACAGAATAGAAAGAAAATGCACCAGTGGAGGATGTCACTTCATTGGAGCAAGTTTAGTCTCACGGTCAAGCAAGTGGCAGACAACCATTGCCTTGTCTACTGCTGAAACAGAATACATCTCTGCTGCTAGTTGCTGCTCTCAACTCTTATGGGTAAAACATCAACTTGAGGATTACTCTATTTATGAACATAACATATCTGTATGGTGTGATAATTCAAGTGCTATATGCTTAACTAAAAATCCAATTCAGCATTCTAAGGCTAAGCATATTGAAATCAAGCATCATTTCATTAGGGATTATGTTCAGAAAGGCATCTTTGATATTAAGTTTGTTAAAACAGAAAAATCAATGGGCTGATATTTTCACTAAACCCCTCGCAGGAGAAAGGTTTTTATTTATTAGAGATAATCTAAACATGCATTGCATTGTTGAATGATATGTCTGAATGTTAACCTGTCTGTGCTAAATCTGTCAATACTCCTATATACATGTTCTTTTAACTAAGCATTAGTTCAGGGGGGGTGATGATACAATAGTTTAAGTGGAGTATGTCTCATATGCTTGCTGCATTACTATGATTTTCTTAACATGTTATCTTGACCTTAACATATCTCACAAATAAAACTTGATAACCCTTTTTGATGTTGACAAAAGGGGGAGAATGGGAGAAATAAGAATGGGAGAATAGAAGAATGAATAATGGGAGAAATGAGAAATGTGATAGAAATGTGTTATAGAAGAATGAATATGAATGAATATGATAAGAATCTTAAATAATACATGGACATGAGTATGCTCTGATAGTTTCTATAATTGCTCAGATAAATCTTAAGTAAGATTGCTCTGATAATAATTTCAAAGTTAAAACAAGTCAAACTTAATGTCTGATCTAGCATCTACATGACCTGTCCGCTTAAGAAAATTTCAACCTATCTGATATATGTTATTTTATTTGTTGATATTTTATGACGTTCATTAAATCTTCTCAATGTTTGTCATCATCAAAAAGGGGGAGATTGTAAGTCTCTAAAATGTCTGATGTGCATTTCCCTAAGTTTTGATGAGAACTAAACATTGGTTAATGATTTAATTAACCTTCATATTGGTTGCTAACCTGTCTATCGAGTATGCAGATTAAATGATAGAATCATCCGTCCAACTCAAGTGATTAAAACGCACGTCCAACACTGTAGTGATAGAAACTCACGTCCAACACTGTAGTGATAAACTCTCAAGTCCAACACCAGTGATAGAAGCTCATGTCCAACACTGAAGTGATTGAAGCGCACGTTCAAAACGCTAGTGATAAAAGCCAGCGTCCACTTAAGTGATGAAAGCCAATGTCCACTAAAGTGATGAAAGCCAGCATCTACTAAAGTGACAGAGGCGCTTGTCTACTAAAGTAACACAAGCGCTTGTCTACTGAAGTGACATAAGCGCTCATCCACTAAAGTAACAGAAGCGCTCGTCCACTGGAGTGATAGAAGCGTTCGTCCAATGGAGTAACAAAAGCGCTCGTCCATTAAGATAACAGAAGCGCTCATCCACTAAAATGGCATATGGAGCTCGTCTACTAGGATTACGTTCTTTGGACTTGATAAAATCTTAATAAGAGTATCCGTCCAATGACATGGCATATGAAGCTCGTCTACTAGCCCGTCGGTATGTAAAATCTTAAATGGGTAGATGGACGCGGTTATTTTCAAGATGGACGCACTTATTTTATGAACGCGAATTCTCTTAGAATTATCAGAATCTTATTTCAAGAACCAGAATCAAGAAAAGTCAAGTTACTCTCTCGAGAAACCTCGGATATCAGAACCAAAGACCAGTTAAAGAATGTTTCCAACATGCTTTATTCCCTAGTACCTCTGGTCCTTAGACAAAAAGGGAATTGTACTCAGCAAAGTACAAAAAGCTCTCTGTACAACTCTGATATGGTTGTATCATGATGCATAAAGCCATGATTCTTCATGTCAGAGTACAACCAACGTTCCTATTGTATTAATGGCTACCCAGAACGACTCTATTGCATTAAATGAAGTTCTGCTTGAAGCCAACATCCGAGGGAATGCCTCTAACAGATCCTAAATGCTTGAAAACCATAAATATAGAAGTCATTGAAGATGAAGAGAAGTGAGAATACACATAGCATCAATGTTAAGTGACATCATTAAGTCTCTAAAATGTTTGATATGTATTTCCCTAAGTTTTGATGAAAACTAAACATTGGTTAATGATTTAATTAACCTTCATATTGGTTGCTAACCTATCTATTGAGTGTGCAGATTAAGAAATAGAATCATCCGTCCAACACTGTTTAAAGATTGAAGCTCTCGTCCATCGCAAATGTTTGAAGCACACGTCCAAAACACAAGAGAAAGAAACCCGCGTCCAATAAAAATATCAGAAGGCCGCGTCCACTAAAAGTATCAAAAGGCCGCGTCCACTAAAAGTATCAGAAGGCCGCATCCACTAAAAGTATCAGAAGGCCGCGTCTACTAAAAACAACAGAAGGCCGCGTCTACTTAAAGTATCAGAATAGCGCGTCCATCAAAGTATCAGAAAAGCACGTCCAGTGAGGTATCAAAATTATCCGCCCAATGACGTGGTACTTGGAGCTCGTCCATCAAAGTATCAGAAAAGCCCGTCCGGTGAGGTATCAGAATTATCCGTCCAATGATGTGGCACTTGGAGCTCGTCCATTAAAGTATCAGAATAGTACATCCATTAAAGTATCAGAACAGCGCGTCCATTAAGGTCAAATTGTATCCGTCCAATGACGTGGCAAGAGTCTCTCGTCCACTAGAGTAACTAAGACTCTCGTCCACCATAGTAACTGAGACTCTCGTCCACTAGAGTAACTGAGACTCTCGTCCACTAGAGTAACTGAGACTCTCGTCCACTAGAGTAACCGAGACTCTCGTCCACCAGACTAACTGAGGCTCTCGTCCAGTAAAGTAACAGAGGCTCTCGTCCACTAAAGGTGACAGAAGCTCTCGTCCACTAGAGTAACAGAAGTGCTCGTCCACTAAAGGTGACAGAAGCGCTCGTCCACTAGTCTTTGGACTTCCCGAGTCCTTAATATGGAGCTCGTCTACTAGCCCGAATGAAAACTCAAATGACTAGATAGACGTGATTATTTTCAAGATGGAAGCACTTATCTTATGAACGCAAATTCTCTAAGGATTATCAGAATCTTAGTTCAAGAATCAGAAAGAGACTTGAAGCCTTCTCTCCTACTCAGTTTCACGATTATAAAGAAAAGTCAGAAGCTGCTCTCTCAAGCAACATTGGATAATCAGAACCAAAGACCAGTTAAAGAATGCTTCCAACGTGCTTTATTCCCTAGTACCTCTGGTCCTTACACAAAAAGGGAAGTGTTCTCAGTAAAGTACAAAAAGCTCTCTGCACAACTTTGATATGGCTGTAGCACGATGAATAAAGCCATGATCCTTCATGTTAGAGTACAACCAACGACTCTATTGCATTAATGGCTTCTCATAACGACTCTATTACATTAATGACTACTCATAACGACTCTATTGGAATTAATGAAGTTCTGCTTGAAGCCAACATCTGAGGGGATGTCTCTAACGGATCCTAAATGCTTGAAGACCATAAATACAGAAGCCATTGAAGATGAAGAAAAAAGAGAGAATACACATTGCATTTAAACGCCATTACTCTGAGCCTTTATTTCTTCATTCTTTTATTCTTTATTCTTCAATCATTTTGAAGTTATTACGCAGACTTTCTTGAGCCTTACATTTAAACCACTCTCTGAGTGTTAGTGAAAGATCTGCCTGTGAGAAATTGTATTTATTACCAACCCAATCTCTCAAACAAACCAGAGTGAGCCTGAAGAGGCTAGGTGTGCAAATAATACTTGTCTTGAGCCTAAAGAGGCTAGGTGTGCAAATAATACTTGAGTCTGTAACCTTATCAGTTATAGTGGATAAATCTTGGTGCTACCAAGGACTGGACGTAGCTCTTTGATTTGAAGAGTGAACCAGGATAAATCACCGCGTCAATCTCTCTTCCCTTAAACTCTTTAATTGCTTTAGTTTTTCTTGCATTTGTCAAGTGGTGTGTGTGCAATAGTCACCCGTCCATCCTGTATTCTTCCACTGGTCCAAAGCTAGCTTTCTGTTTGCGAAAAGATTTTAGCTTTGCTTAAATTCTGATAAACACAATTCAACCCCCCCTTCTCGTGTTTATAGTTGTCTATTTCAGTTGGTATCAAAGCTCAGCCTCTGGGTTGAGCATCTAACAGTGTAGAGGTAAAAGGTCCTGAAGAATAGACATGGCGGCTGAAGCTAGTTCAAGTGGAAGTCATCAGACTGAAGGAGCTTCCCTAACCAGACCTCCTTACTTCAATGGAGAAAACGATTTCAATGGTTCATTCTATCCACAAACTCTGATCTTTGGGATGTCATGACAGATGGTCCATTCATTCCCAAGAATGATGATAACATTGACAAACCAAAATCTCAGTGGACTGCTGCAGAAAAATCAAAATGGGAGCTGAACCACAAAGCCAGATACAACATCATTTGTGCTCTCAGTCCGGAGGAGTTTGAGAAGGTATGTGCCTGTGACTCTGCAAAAGAAATATGGGACACCTTAGCTATCACACATGAAGGAACAACAAAAGTCAAAGAGTCAAAGATTGCCATACTTGTTAGAAAGTATGAACTGTTCATCATGGAGGAAGGAGAATCTGTTGCTCATGATGATAGGAAGATTTCAAACTATCATCAACAGTTTAAAATCTCTTGGCAAAGTCTATACCAATGCTAAGAAGGTTGGTAAGATTCTGAGAAGTCTACCTAAACAGTGGAGACCTTTGGTCACTGCTATCTCCCAAGACAAGGATCTCACTACCTTGACTATGGATGAACTTCTTGGAACACTCACTGTTCATGAGCAAGAACTTGGAGATGAAGCTGCACCAAAGAAGGGCAAGTCAATTGCTCTAAAAGTTGATCAAAAGTCAGCAAAAGGTTCCAAGGCTCTGAAGGCAGATGAGTCATCCAGTGATGCTGACCTATCAGAACTCGAGGATTCTGAGAGTGATGAAGAGTTGTCTCTTCTGACCAGGAAGATAAAGCTTCTCCTACAGAAAAAGAAATTCAGGAGGGATAGGCCATTCAGAAGGTCCAACAAGGACAAGAACTTCAAAGAATCCACCTCAACAGACAAAAGTCCAATTGTTTGCTATGAGTGCAAAAAGCCCGGTTACTTCAAGGCTGAATGTCCTCAACTCAAGAAGGCCCATTTTAAGAAATTCTTCAAGAAGAAGAAGAAAGGAATGATGGCTACTTGGGAGGATCTAGAGTCAACATCTTCTGATGAAGAAACTGAGGAAGAAGCCAATCTCTGTTTGATGGCCAACACTGAATCATCCTCTGATGATGAGGTACATCCTGACTAGGAGGAATTACTTGATGCTTATGAGGAGTTGTTGGAGGAATCCAACTGCTTATCTAAAGCCTTCAAATCCCTCAAGAGAGAGTATGTAAAGCTCACCAGTGAGCATAAATAGAAATCTCAAGAGTGCGAGAAGTTGGCTAAAGAGAACAGTGAGCTGAAGACTGAAAAGTCTAATGAAGCTAAGATCTCAAGTGAAACATCACCATCTGAAGAAGTTGAAAAACTTCAACAGAAAGTGGAAGAGCTCACTTATGATCTTGCCAAATTTGTTAATGGTAGAGACAATCTGACTAAGCTACTTGGCATTCAAAAGCACTCTCTTAACAAAGAAGGTATTGGATATGTCCATCAGACACATCATAAAGTATCAACTAAAGTTCCTACAGTATCTGTTAAGTCAACTGTAACTAAATCAACACCTATTTGTAACTTCTGCGAAAAACCTGGGCATGTTATGTCTAAGTGTATCCATAAGAAGAGAAGGAAGTCTTTACAGATTCCTAGAACTAACAGAAAAGGACCCAGAAAAATATGGGTACCTAAAGATCAAATAATTTTTGTTGTAGATGTCCTCAACAGGACAAAGAAAACACCATTGCTGGTACCTGGACAGTGGTTGCTCGCGTCATATGACAGGAGAAAGGTCTACGTTCCTAGACCTCCAACTTAAGAAAGGAGGACACGTTGCCTTCGGAGGAAATCAGAAAGGGAAAGTTATAGGTATTGGTACTATTGGTGGTAAACCCCCTCTTCCCTCTATATCTAATGTTTTATGGTTAAAGGATTAAGACACAATTTGCTTAGCATAAGTCAATTATGTGATAGTGGCTTTGATGTTTCCTTTACCAAGGATGTATGCATAGTTAAAGACTGCAGTAGCAAAACCTTCTTTTCAGCTAAAAGGCAACAAAATCTTTATAAGATTGAACCGTCTGATCTCTCAGATCAAAGTGTAACCTGTCTGATGTCTAAAGAGGATGAGAGATGGTTATGGCATAAGAAACTAGGACATGCTAGTATGAAACTAATTTTTGAATTAAAAATGAATAATCTCGTGAGAGGATTGCCTGATATTAGCTTTAAGAAAGATGTCTTGTGTGATGCATGTCAGAGAGGTAAACAGATAAAATCAAGTTTCAAATCTAAAAACCAAGTATCAACCTCTAGACCTCTTCAGTTATTACACATGGATCTGTTTGGACCAGTTAGTGTTGCCAGCCTGGCTAGAAGAAAATATGGATTTGTCATAGTTGATGACTATTCTAGATACACATGGGTACTCTTCCTAACACACAAGGATGAGTCTTTTAAGGCTTTCTCAGTATTCTGCAAAAGAGTACAAAATGAGCAGGGTTTCTGTATTTCTACCCTTAGAAGTGATCATGGGGGAGAATTTGAAAATGAGCAGTTTAGACAGTTCTGTGAGGAGAATGGAATCTCTCACAATTTCTCTGCACCTAGAACTCCACAAAAGAATGGAGTGGTTGAGAGAAAGAACAGATCTCTGCAAGAGATGGCTAGATCTATGCTCAATGAAAATAATCTCCCCAAGTACTTCTGG
The DNA here is from genome assembly GCA_030762895.1 of Sophora flavescens. Lineage (NCBI taxonomy): Eukaryota > Viridiplantae > Streptophyta > Magnoliopsida > Fabales > Fabaceae > Sophora > Sophora flavescens. Next base: position 153,582,800 of record CM061066.1, read on the forward strand.
GCAGAAGCTGTAAACACTGCTTGTTATGTACAAAATAGAATACTTATTAGGAATTTTATCAAAAGGACTCCTTATGAATCGTGGAAAGGAAAAAGCCCCAACATATCTTATTCTCATGCTTTTGGATGTGAATGTTTTATTCTGAATACCAAAGATAATCTTTGAAAGTTTGATTCTAAGGTAGATAAAGGTATTTTCGTAGGTTATTCTGAAAAGTCCAAGGCTCTTAGAGTTTACAATTCAAGAACTTGTATTATTGAAGAATCTGTTCATGTTAAATTCAATGATGGTTTAAAGACTGATAAAGAACTATCAGATCTAGAAGATGATCTTGCAGGTCTTGATATAAACAAGCCAGAAGGTCAACAACCAGATCTAACCAAAACAGAACCTGTGCCTGAGGCTGAAAGACAAGTGGAACAGACCAGTCAGCAGACAAGTCAAGATCTTCATGGTGATCTCAAAAGGGATTGGAAGTTCAACACTCATCATCCTAAGGATCTTATTATTGGAAATCCTTCTAAAGGAGTAAGAACCAGATCCACCTTAAGAGGATCAAGCAATGTGGCCTTTATTTCAGATTTGGAGCCTAAATGCATTGAAGAAGCTCTTAAGGATGAAAGCTGGATTCTTGCTATGCAAGAAGAACTTAACCAGTTCACCAGGAATGAGGTATGGACTCTTGTCTCTAAGCCTAAAAACAAGTCGGTTATTGGAACAAGATGGGTCTTCAGAAACAAATTGGATGAAGATGGTAAAGTTGTCAGAAATAAGGCAAGGTTAGTAGCTCAAGGCTATTACCAACAAGAAGGTATTGATTATACTGAAACCTTTGCACCTGTAGCTAGAATAGAAGCCATACGCATTTTAATGTCATATGCTGCACAACACCAAATTACCCTATTTCAAATGGATGTAAAAAGTGCTTTTCTAAATTGTATAATTGAAGAAGAACTGTATGTTAAACAACCCCCTGGTTTTGAGGATACTGATAAACTAGATCATGTTTTCAAACTTAAAAAGGCATTATATGGTTTGAAACAAGCACCTAGAGCATGGTAAGATAGACTCGGTTCTTTTCTCATGCATAATGGTTTTACTAGAGGACAAGTAGACACTACTCTGTTCAAAAAATGCTCTAAAGAGAACTTTATTATAGTTCAAATATATGTTGATGATATTATTTTTAGAGCAACAAATGAAAAGCTGTGCAAGGAATTTTCAAATCTAATGCAAGCTGAATTTAAGATGAGCATGATGGGAGAATTGAAGTTCTTCCTTGGATTACAAATCAAGCAGACAAGTGATGGAATTTACATTCATCAACAAAAATATACCAAGGAGATACTCAAGAAATACAAAATGGAAAATTCAAAACTCATGAAAACCCCTATGAAACCCAATGCAAAACTAAGCAAAGATGATGAAGGTAAAAATGTAGATCAAACTGTCTACAGAGGTATGATTGGCTCTATACTGTACTTAACTTCAAGCAGACCTGACATTCAATTTAGTGTCTGTATGTGTGCTAGATTCCAATATGATCCTAGAGAATCTCATCTTAAGGCTGTTAAAAGAATATTTATATATTTGCTTGGAACTACTAATCTTGATTTGTTGTATTTAAGATCAAAAGAATACAGATTAGTGGGATATTGTGATGCTGATTTTGATGGAGACAGAATAGAAAGAAAATGCACCAGTGGAGGACGTCACTTCATTGGAGCAAGTTTAGTCTCATGGTCAAGCAAGTGGCAGACAACCATTGCCTTGTCTAATGCTAAAACAGAATACATCTCTGCTGCTAGTTGCCGCTCTCAACTCTTATGGGTAAAACATCAACTTGAGGATTACTCTATTTATGAACATAACATATCTGTATGGTGTGATAATTCCAGTGCTATATGCTTAACTAAAAATCCAATTCAGCATTCTAAGGCTAAGCATATTGAAATCAAGCATCATTTCATTAGGGATTATGTTCAGAAAGGCATCTTTGATATTAAGTTTGTTAAAACTGATAATCAATGGGTTGATATTTTCACTAAATCCCTCGCAGAAGAAAGGTTTTTATTTATTAGAGATAATCTAAACATGCATTGCATTGTTGAATGACATGTCTGAATGTTAAGCTGTCTGTGCTAAATCTGTCATTACTCCTATATACATGTTCTTTCAACTAAGCATTAGTTCAGGGGGAGTAATGATACAATAGTTTAAGTGGAGTATGTCTAATATGCTTGCTGCATTACTATGATTTTCTTAACATGTTATCTTGCCCTTAACATATCACATAAATAAAACTTGATAACCCTTTTTGATGTTGACAAAAGGGGGAGAAAGGGAGAAATGAATAGGGAGAATGGTGGGAGAAATAGAATGGGAGAATGAATATGATATGACCTCCTCACTTAAGAAAATTTCAACCTGTCTATATATGCTATTTTCTTTGTTGATATTTTCTGAGGTTCATTAAATCTTCTCAATGTTTGTCATCATCAAAAAGGGGGAGATTGTTAAGTCTCTAAAATGTTTGATATGCATTTCCCTAAGTTTTGAAGAAAACTAAACATTGGTTAATGATTTAATTAACCTTCATATTGGTTGCTAACCTATCTATTGAGTGTGCAGATTAAGAAATAGAATCATCCGTCCAACACTATTTGAAGATTGAAGCTCTCGTCCATCGCAAATGTTTGAAGCGCACGTCCAAAACACAAGAGAAAGAAACCCGCATCCAATAAAAATATCAGAAGGCTGCGTCCACTAAAAGTATCAGAAGGCCGCGTCCACTAAAAGTATCAGAAGGCCGCGTCCACTAAAAACAACAGAAGGCCGTGTCTACTTAAAGTATCAGAATAGCGCGTCCATCAAAGTATCAGAAAAGCCCGTCCAGTGAGGTATCAGAATTATCGTCCAATGACGTGGCACTTGGAGCTCGTCCATTAAAGTATCAGAATAGCGCGTCCATTAAAGTATCAGAATAGCGCGTCCATTAAGTTCAAATTGTATCCTTCCAATGACGTGGCAAGAGACTCTCGTCCGCTAGAGTAACTAAGACTCTCGTCCACCAGAGTAACTGAGACTCTCGTCCACCAGAGTAACTGAGACTTTCGTCCACTAGAGTAACTAAGACTCTCGTCCACCAGACTAACTGAGGTTCTCGTCCAGTAAAGTAACAGAGGCTCTCGTCCACTAAAGGTGACAGAAGCTCTCGTCCACTAGAGTAACAGAAGTGCTCGTCCACTAAAGGTGACAGAAGCACTCGTCCACTAGTCTTTGGACTTGCTGAGTCCTTAATATCCTTCAACTTGTCCAAACCTATCTTCTGTTTGCGAAAAGATTTCAACTTTGTTTAAATTATGATAAACACAATTCAACTCCCTTCTCGTGTTTATAGTTGTCTATTTCATCCCTTTATTAGAAAATCAGCAATTCCCCTTATTAGTTAGTATATATATAGATTTATTATTTAAAATAGAAAAAAACAAAGGCAAGATGTAGAAAAAATGTATTAGAAAATATGAATAACTCTGCCTCTATTTATGTCAATTCAGAGATTGTGGTGTTTGACTCCTAAAACATTGTACCTTTACCGGTTTGTAAACATTTTAAAACAAAAAATATACAAATTTTAGAAAATAAAAAAATAAAAAAAAAATTCATCACTTGACATGTGGCTTGCACAATTGTGCTACACTAAAATCAGCATTTCCTCTTATTAATTAGTATAGATATAGATTTAATATTTAAAATAGAAAAAACAAAGGCAAGGATGCAGCAAAAAAAAAAAACAAAATATGAATAGTTCTGCCTCTATTTATATCAATACAGAGATTGCCGTGTTTGACTCCCAAAATAATGTACATTTACCGGTTTGTAAATATTTTAAAACAAAAAATATATAAATTTTAGAAAATAAATAAAATAATAATAAAAATATTCCATAACTTGACATGTCGCTTGCACACTAAAATCAGAATTTCCCCTTATCAATTAGTATAGATATAGATTTGTTATTGGTTTGATTTGATTCGGTTCGAACCGATATATATATATATATATATATATATATATATATATATTAAATTTTAAACTATTAAGTTATATGTACATTAAAATATAAGTATATAAAAATTAAAACATCAAGAACACGACAACTCAACTTTTACTGTTTGTCAATTTATGATTGGTTGACAGTATAAAAAAATTTAAACTATCAATGTATACAAATAAATTTTAAAAATTAAGGAAAACATTAAAAAAAATTAAAAAAGGGATTTTTGTAAAAAAATTTTAGAAAATAAAAAAAAGTATACGTAAAAAAAGTAAACAAAATTACTTTTTTAAAAAAAAAGTAAAAAATAAATAACTTTTTTTAAAAAATAAAAAATTTAAAATAAAGTCAGAAAATAATGGAGTTACACGTATATGTACTATAAAAATATATCTCCATCTTTTATTTTAGTATAGATACGATGTTGGACAACTTTAATTTCTTCAAATATCGTTACTTAATAGGTGTGACTTTTTACGTCACAGATTTTTCCAACACGTGACAATTCCTTTTTAAAAAAATATAATATCTCCAAAATACCCTTATCTCCTTCGTATCTCATCTCGGTTTCCGGTTCCCATTTCTTTCTTTGATGTTCATCCCTTTAATCTTTTACCATTTCCGGTACCACCACCTCCTTCTTCTTCTTCCATTTCTTTCATCTTCATCTTCTTCAGCCAATAAGACACACTGGCTCTGTCTTATTCTCAGGTGTGTAATAGGGGAGGGGTGGGGCAGCGCACAGCGACGCATCGTGGCGATTCGACGACGCGACGGTTCAACGGCACAGGGGAGGAGTAAGGGCGGCGCGACTGCACATAAAACGGCAAGGGGAAACATGGCTTGTCGGCTCGGTGGCACTACCGGATGTTGATTTCCGGTTTCCTATAACCGGATTAGTTTTTCCGGTGCTGTACAATTGAACCTGAGAGAGAATGGTTGGTTCACTCTTTCACTCTTTCATCGGTGAACAAGAGTGGCCATTTAGGTGCTTGGCAAAACTCTGCTAACGTTTTACAACAGATAGTTTATGACTCATGAGGAATCAATTACTTGTTCTTTCTCCATTCTCACCATTAACTTTGTCCCAGAACTTTGACATGGTACATGAGCTCTGTTGAGAAGAAAGAAATTTCCAACATTCGCAGCAGTATTGTTAAAAGCCTGAAAGCCTTGAATCAAAGTTGTTCTCTCGTGACACAAAATCCAGAATAATTAAAAGTATAAATTAAAACAAGATATAAAAAAACCAAAAAATAAGGAAAAGAGGTTGGGGAGTGGTGTATTTTTACAGAAGAATATATGTTATGGGTGTAAGAATATAACTGGGGGTATTTTAGAAATATTACAATGTTTTAAAAAAAATTGTGGTGTATTAGAGAAAGTTGTGGTGTAAAAAGCAACACCCTTACTCAATTGGAATAGTCCAAGTAAGGAAATGAGAATTAGACCCAGATTCAGTTGTCACCCTTAGTTTTCATACATATAAATAGGTCCAAAAGAGACAAATATAATAATAATGATGAATATTTTTTTGACAAAATAAAGATGAATATTGGATAATTATTATCTAAGCATAATTATTTATTGTCATGAATCCGAAGATATTTGTTTATTGGAAGAAACAAGCATATATGATATATAATTAAGCTATCACAAGTTTGAATTTTAACCTTATTTATTTTTTACAATCTCATTGAATCGTGAAGAATTTTCTTATAAATCTCCAAATTCGAACACTGAGGCTTGGATAAATGTATTCTTAATATTCAACTGACAAAGAAAAACATTTTTCTATAAACTTATGGATTTAAGTTCAAGTTTTTCTCCAAAGGGTGAAAAGCAATTTTTTTTAAAGAGAAAGTTTAGATTAGGACAATGACCGACCCCATGCAAGGTCAGAGTCAACCACCAACCTCTAGAAGTATTTTCGATGGGATTACGGATCACATGTCCCAGCTCACAACGCAAGTCCGCTTTGGATATGTTATAATACGAGGGGAAGCGGGAATTGAACCCACGACCTGAGTAGCAGGACAGTGGGATCTTACCAGCGGGTCCACCCCAAAGGGACAAAGGGTGAAAAGCGATTAATGTAACCTTAAGAGAGTTAGGTGACAATTATCCTTGTAACAATCACAAGAATAATACTTGCACATGATTAGCGGGAAAGTAAAAGGCATTGGTGATCGTTCACCTTTGGCTATATATCCAAGAATTCAACGGTTTAACTACAAATTCTACTAACTAGTCTAATCAAATTGTAAATCAGAAAAGTGACCAACTTAGATTCTTTGTGGTCGTTTTTTCTTGTAGCCACTCTACACTTTCATAAAAATTGTGTACAATTTCTATTTAAATCATAGCTCAAGTGATCGTTGGGAATCCAAATTCAACAAGTGACATGCCTCTATGGTCTTAGGAGAGAAACCTCTGCTGCAGTCAATTCAAGATCTCTCCTAATTTAATATATTAATGCATTTGAAACAAAAATTAATTCTTTGCAATCTTCAATAAAACAATATGCCTAGTTTGCCTATGTGGAAGCCCTACATGCTACAGCCAGCTACAATGGCATCGTGGTGGTGGTGGTGATACAAATTGAAGATGCCCAAATTCTTTACCATTTGAACCAATCACATGTTGGTACAAATTGAAGATTTAAAATCACCTATTTGTTTTCTCTTCAATTAGCGTTTAATTTCTTTGATAATTCTGATGCATGGACAATATTTCAATATTAAAATTTCATATTTAATGACGATATCGAAGATATTGTAAAAACACATGTCATGTTGCTATAAGATTACTAAATTTAAAATTAAAATAATAAATCCATAAAACTGAATATTAAATTTATCAGACGTGGACTCATGCGATGTATGAGTAAATTATGCATTAGTGGTATAATTTCATATTATTTGAAAACCCAATACATGTTTAAGTTAAATATAAAATTAATAATAAAAGTATAAACCCTGTAAAAGAAGTATAAATAATACAGTGCATTTTTGATTTAGAAATTTATTTTTTGTATCTTAAGATAACACGAATATCAATAAAATATTTATTGGAATAATTTATTTTATAAATTAAAAATTATAAGATAAACAAAAATTATCAGTGAGTCTGCTCTTGTCCATCCGAAGCCCAACCCCTAAAGCCCAGCGTCATGTGGATAAATGAAACCTAGCCAGCCCAGTCGTCCCCATTAAGTCTCGTTCCTCACTCTTTCACCTTCGGTCTGCTCATCCCATTCATCACTGATACGAACAGAAATGCAGAGGTTGGCGTTTGCAAGAAGTGCTAGGAAGAAGTGGAACTACATCAATTCCTCACCAATTCCTATTCCTAAGTCTAATTTACAGCTACTTCAATCATCATCATCATCATCATCTTCCTCTTCCTGTGTAAGACCTCGTTTTTCATATCTTTCCAATAACCCTCGCTTCTTCTCCCAAATTAGTATCCTCGTTAACGATGCCCCCCTCTTCGGAAGAAAACGGCGTCGTGCCGATGAGTTTAATGCCGATGGTGGGTCACTGGAGTCATCTCTTAATTCCCTGCAGCACTTGACTACTACTCTAAATCAACACTAAGGGAGAAGGAGATAGATTCTCTGTGGGACTTGGTTAAGGATATTGACCACAATGAGAATGGGGTTCTTAACGTGCACCTTCTCAATCAACTCATAGAATCCTTCTCACAAAGGAAAGGTTGCACTCTCAAGTTATTGGCTGACATTAACGATTTTGGTGTCTACCCCAATCTTGATGAATATGAGAAGTTGATCATGTCTCCTTACTTGAAGGTTATGGATTGGGAAATGGTAAAAAAAGCTGCAAGAGAATGGTTTGTATCAAGGTTTGTAAAAAAGCGACCATACTCAGCTAGGGATGTTGTGGCACTGCGAGGCAACCTCAGAGAAACCTTTGCCTCAAATGAGATGGCTAAGAACCTATGGCAAACTCTCAAGACCCATCAAGCAAATGGCATAGCCTCAAGAACTTTTGGTGCACTTGACCCCGTTCAGGTTACCCTAATGGCTAAGCATTCGGATGCCATTTATGTATCTGGATGGCAGTGCTCAGCCACACACACCACCACCAATGAACCTGGTCCAGACCTTGCAGACTACCCTTATGACACTGTCCCCAACAAGGTTGAACACTTATTCTTTGCTCAACAGTACCGTGATAGGAAGCAAAAAGAGGAGAGAATGAGCATGAGTAGGGAAGAAAGAGCTAGAACCCCTTATGTAGATTACTTGAGACCAATCATAGCTGATGGTGACACAGGTTTTGGTGGCATCACAGCAACTGTTAAGCTTTGCAAGCTCTTAGTGGAGCGTGGTGCAGCTGGTATCCACATAGAGGACCAATCCTCAGTGATCAAGAAGTGTGGTCACATGGCAGGAAAAGTACTTGTTGCCATCAGTGAACACATCAACAGGCTTGTGGCTGCAAGGCTTCAATTTGATGTCATGGGGGTAGAAACAGTTTTGGTAGCTAGAACAGATGCAGTTGCAGCTAATCTGATTCAATCTAACATTGATTCGAGGGACCATCAGTTTATCTTGGGGGTCACCAACTCAAGCCTTAGAGGGAAAAGCCTTGCAACTCTTATGGCGCAAGGTATGGCTGCTGGCAAGAATGGTGCTGAGCTTCAGGCTTTGAAGGATCAGTGGCTATCAATGGCACAGTTGAAGACTTTCTCAGATTCAAAGGATCAGTGAAAGCAGCAATAATTCGAGGCTGTGCTTTTGCTTCACATGCTGATATGATATGGATGGAAACTTCAAGCCCCAACATGAGTGAATGCACTGAATTTAGCATGACCATTTCGTATCTTTCTGGTTAAGGCCTCAAACTCCGTTTGGTCTCCCAAAGTGTAGTTGCTACAGTAATTGGAATGTTTGAGAGTCAAATTGTGTTCAAAATAATTGATTCATATATGGTTGAAATTGATTTTGGTGGAAGCAAGAGTTTCTACCTTTTCCGTTGAAAATCATTGGTTCCAGACGTGGAACCCACAAAATTCTACATATTTACATTTCAAAAGTGATCATCCAAACAAAATCAATTCTTCTAAACCTATTTTTAAAATATTATTACCAAACACAAATTAATTTTTTTCCCTCAATTTTTTCAAAATCAATTCTTTCAACATCAATTCTATCAAAATCTAAAACAAACGGACCTCTTTAATGGTTATCAAGCATGGCTCTATTTTTTAATTCATATTCCTTCTCACATTCTCGAGAAAACAAGGTGTAACCTCATGCTATTATTTTTTTAAAAATTAATTTAAAAGAATTAGTTTAAAAGAATTAATTTAAAACAATATATCAGTTAATTGATCAATAATACTTAAAATAATTACCAACGTCTGATTGGTACAAATGGTAACGAGCTTGGGACTCTTAAGTAAGTGGTCGGGGTTCGATTCCTGACTCTTGCAGCCTTACGTATGGAGACAACATGCTTGAGAGAGGTCTAGATATCTTGGAAAACCAAAAAAATAATTAATTAATAACTACTTATTAATATAATTAAGCAATCTGTTTTAAATCAACAACATTTATGTAACTAATTGTTTTTAATTGTTTTGCTATGTTTTAATCCTTTACCTTTTTTCCACTTCCTCTCATAAACAAAAAAAAAGAAAAAAAATCAAATATTACTCCTTAAATGGATCTGAGAGGGATTAGTCTGTAGCTCCCGACCGGAGATATCCGAGATCACCCAAAAATTAATCTTAAGTTTCAATAACAACAATTTTTTTGGAACACCAGAATGGGACACGTTGTTTCATTTTTTTTTTTGTATTATCGAGATGTGTATATACAAAGATGATAAAAAATATATAAGAGATAAAAAAAAAACATATATAACATCACATGTAATATCTAAAGTTTGTTGTTCAAATAACACAACTGTTTCACTAAAGTGTGTATTAATTATGCGGCACTTGTGGGAGATTAAAATAAGCTGCTGCTTTTTTTTTTTTGACAGGATTAAAATAAGCTTGACAGTGCCACACATTACCTTATCAGTCTATTTTTCCATTTACAAGACAATATTATATTTTGATCCACTGTCTCTCTCTCTCTCTCTGTTCGCAAACCACAACATAGCATAGGCGAATAGCGATCCGATTATATGAGCACTTCGCAGCTGATTCGCTATGAAAGATACGCAATTTCTTCCAGCTTTCACCTCAAACAACATTCAATTTCAAAGCTTGAAAGGTACAAAATTTCATTTCCTTCCTTTCTCTCTCAGCTTCAATCCTTCAAATTCTATCCCTCTCTCTGTATACCCTCCTTTGTATGAGATTTGATTTTGAGATTATATAACTCTGTTCCTTATTTGGTCTGTTTTCGTATAGATTCTATTTACTTTCGTTTACTTGATGTCGAGAAATCTAACATCATCTTACTATTATGCTGCTTGATTGCTCAGGAAATTGGGGAATTGGCGAATGAATGTAAAAATTTATGCTTTTTCTGTTTTCGTCTTTTGGTTTATTATGTTTTGATTATTTTCATTAAAAAAAAAAGCTTTCATATAGGTGAATTAATTTCCTAAGAACTCTGATATCCCAAAAAATGAAGAGAAAAAAAAAGTTGTAACAGCTGGCATGTTTAGAAGAGAATACAAAAGCATGGATTTTTAGATATTTTAGCTTGTTCTTGCTATGCTGGTATATTGGTATTAGATCTTTTTCAGATGCTGAACCCAGCATAGCAAGAAGATCTAATTCTGGATATTTATGCTTTTACAACCGGTTACAGATATAGAAGTAAAAAAAAAAAAAGTAAATTCGAATGTCGGATATTGGTTGGTTGCTGTTTATCACATGATTGTATTTAGTTGCTTGCCCACTTAAAGGTTTGTGTCCTTAGGCCAGTGAATTATTGATATGATACCTTATTAACTATGATTGCCAATCATTAACTAATTATGGTAGCTAATCGTTAATTAACTATGGTAGTTAACCATTAGCTAATGATCTGTCAATAATTTATTGATTAGTGAACAGAGCTTCCAAAGATTAAAAAGCTTTCTTCATCTTGCGACAACAGTAAATGTGTCCATGGGAAGTTGCTGTTAGGATATGGATTCTATTTACTTTCGATCACTTAATGTCCAGAAATCTAATGAAATCTTATTAATATGCTGTTTGGTTGCTCAGGAAATTGGTAAAAAATTATCCTTTTTCTATTTTCGCCTTTTTGGTTTTGATTATTTTCATAAAAACAAAAACTTACATATAGGCGTTGGGTGATATATTTTTCCTAACTCCTATGAACTCTTATACCGGAAAAAAGTTGTCAGTGCTCTCGAGTTTAGACCAAAAGCATGGATTTTAAGATATCCAAGTTTGTTCTTGCTAATTGCTATGCTGGTATGAGATCTTTTTCAGATGCGGAACATTGAATTTTCATAGACCCCTTGTTTGTTATTATGAAGAATTTTGATACTTGTGCTTTTACAGGTGAAAGTCAATTAAAATAATATCGGAGGTTTGCAATGTTACTTGACTTGAATCGTTGCATGTTGGTTGGTTGCTGTTTGCCTGTTTGTCATATGATTGTATGAAGTTGTTTTCCCACTTAAAGGTATATCTTTTCAGTCCCTTAATAAACAAAAGGAATATAATCTGCTTGACATAGCTTTTCTGGTATTGATACTCATGCTGCTGTCATGAAATAGTGTTATTCATGATGTTTATCTAATTTCATGTGTTGGAGGTCTGATAAATGTCATGAACTGTGTACTGTGAAAAAAAAAATCAAATGAGCCCAAACTAGGAAGAAGTCATAATGACCCCAAGATATCAAGAAATATGAAAACTTCTAGAGATAAAAATAATTGGAATTCCCTTGATCGAATGATAAAAGTTGTTCAAGTTGTGATATGCAACAGCATATTATACTGTTTATTTCCATGTCTTGCTTAATCCTGATCTATGAAGCACCGACTTTGACACGGACACCACGACACGGTTAATGTCCAAAACATTTAACACCGGGACACCGCTTATATACATATAGACGTGTCCAAGAAGTGTCGGTGTCCGAGGCATGTCCGACACGCGACACGACACTTTGAAGAGGTGTCCGTGCTTCATAGATCCTGATAGTAACTGATATGCCCCAAGCTACTGGACTGCAGGGGAATGGGCTGGATGAAAAAGGAATATGGGTAACGAAGACAGAGTGGTTAGGGAGAGGAGAAGAACTCTGGAATTTGGAGGTTTTGGGGTGGCTTAGGAGTTAGGCCATAAGGCAGAGACTGCACTTTCAGCTCTGATTTTTCTTTCTATTTCACATACTGTTTTTCTGCATTTTCAGTTCCTATTCTCTATAGTTGGAGCCCACTCCTTATCATTTCCACTATCTTCCCATTGTTAATTCCAGAACCTATCAGTAAGAAATCTTTCCATGTGACTGTGGAGTTATTTATCAAGGAAAGATGTGAAATATTGGATGTTTAATATATTTGCTCCCAGATGAAGTGCGTAGTTCGAAAAATTATAGTTCGTACTCTTCCCTTAGAAATAATCTTGGCAGGGTGAAATTCAATGAGAAAATTTTTTAAGTGAAATATGTTGCTAGTATCACTTGAGGCCAATATTCAAAGGGTAAGAATAAAAAGTTGAAATTGGGACCCTTGATAAGTGTTGGGTTGTAGCAGCTAGGAATTGAAGAAACTTTCTTGTATATGCTACTAGCAAAGACAATTAAATTATCTAACTTCCAGAACAGTCCATGACTGTGTTACCCATCATTAAGCCCTATTGATGCTGAAATTCAATTCCCTGACCCTCCTTTTCCACACAAGGAACATGCAATATCTAAATGGCCTTTGAATTTGTTGCGAGTATGAGTGAGATCATTGCAATTGGTGAAAATCCCTTCCCCTATTCTTCCTTCTTGCCTGTAGAACTTTCATGTTTTGTTCTGTTTTCCATAATCTCTAGATTCTCAGATGTAGAAGTTTTTTCTAGGGAGCTCAACAATGATAGTGTTAAATAGAATGTGTTCCACTAACAAAAGATCTCATGCTATTGCCAGCTATGGGGACAGTAGGTGGTATATGGCTGTCAAAATTTCAAATCTAAGAAATTATGGAGGATAAATGAGAACTTTTATGATGATAGAACAGACGGTGGCAGAACTTAAGTACAATTTTTTTTTTTTTTTTTTTTTTTGGGGGGTGGGGGGAGGGATCACCAACATTTAGAAGATGGCAGGTCAATTCAAGACATTGAACAATGGCACAGCACAGCTTTAGAAGTCATGAGAACATATCTTTTCCTTCTTGTTTTGATAAATCAAAGTTTGGTATGTAACTAGAGAATCCAAAGTTGAAAAGAAATTCTTCATCTTTTGACAACAGTAGTCAAAGTGTCTATGGGAGGCTTTTAAGTTAGTGTTAGCTATGGCCTATAGCCACTATAAAAGAATCGGCCAGTATGAAAGTAGGGAATATCTCCTAAAGTTCTGACTTCGGTCTTGTCTCCAAGCTGGGTTATGTTCAAGCCTATGAAATGAGCATAGGATTGGAAAAAGAACTATTCTTTCTCTTACATCAGGTACCTCAAATGACAATGGGATTATCGGATACGACACCATAACTTGTTAAGATCAACATAAAAGAGCAGATAAGTTTTGCAGCAATGGTGGTATAACTCACCACATATCCCATGAATTTAAAGAAAAAATAATGAGGCCCCACTAAAGAAGCTTTGCCAATGAGCACAAGTCAGTAAATGATGGCATTGGGAGGTTGGGATTTCTTCCTCCAGTTGTTGTGCCACCATTATCTATGAACTTTTGGCATCTATTTTACCTTTTCAAGGTTTCTTCTTTTCATTCTCAACCTTTTGTTTTTATTCCATAAATAAATATTTGACAGAAAACAAGCTTACCTCATTGCATGTATACCCAACTTGTGAATGCATCAAAACCCTGCTTTGGGTTTCCTGAAACCATACTTAACCATTCACACACCAAAAGAAAATAATGGTATTCACGTACACTTTCACACACATCACCTTACATCATTTTGGCTAACTAACTATTCAAACCAATTTAACCAACAATCACATATGCTTAACCACTTAATTACTTATAGTTAATCACAACTCCTGCCACAATCCCATTCAAATTGGTGGCTAAGTGCAAGTATAGGTAGATTGTTGGTTAAATAAGTATGATATTGTGAGGAGATGTGTGTGTCAGCAGCACCATTTCCGAAAGAAAACCATGTATTGAAGCTTTAAAGTATATGACAACTCCTTGTATTACAAAAGTGCATTTTCCTTTCAGGGTTCAGAGAAGAAAAAAAGAATATATAACTTATTATTCATTAGCCGTGGAAATGCAGAAAGGCAAAGTAGTAAAGTCAAAGTAATCCACTGTAACAAACAAGGTTGCTTGTACTTGGGAAAAAAATTATATGTTGAATATTGAGGTTTCTATTTTATATGTAAATCACTTTCCTCTTCTGCTCACTTCCCCTTGTTCCATGGTTTCAAGACAGAGAGTACTATAATAATGGCAATGAGCAGGAGCAATACAATGGAAATCATCATGCATTTCCTTGACTTCTTTTGCAAACTCTTTGCAGTTTGGAGAGCATCGTTTCCCAATCTCACGTGATCGGTTGCATTTGTCACCTGTTCATTACAGAAAGAAATATTTCAAGACAAAATTATTAGATTGTGAGAGATAAACCTAAATTAGATTGCATAAAATGGAAAATTAAATGAGCTGAAATTAACTTTAATTGCAAGAAATTAGCCTACTTCACTCAAGAAAGATACAATAACTAATAGTCCGTGTAGATTGTTGGCTAGTAAAGTTACATGCACAATTTATCTCCACAAATATAAACGGTTGATATGACTATATACAAGTTTGATGAGCAAAAAAGGTCAAGTGAATTATTTGAGCTTCATGTAAGTCACGAGCAGTTCGGGCATAATAAATAATAATGTGACGAATAATGTAAAGTAAAAGAAGGATGGTCATAAGCAGTCGAGATAAGAGTACCTACTTCTAATTTACACAACTCAATTCTTTTAAGCAACTGATTAACAAGTATATATATATATATATATACAAATTATTTAAATTATTCATAGTTTTCACATATAATATATATTGATGTGTTTGGGGTATGCATCCAGTATCCCAAACAGGCCATCCTAGGAGGGTAGGAGAGTAAGCTCGAAGTCAACATCTGTGACAAATATAATGATTGTGAGGGTTGTATGTAGGTTTTATACATCCATGGTGAAAACTAGAGGCACCTATGTAATATTTAGATTATGTTTACGTTTAGAATATAGGCTGGACAAAACTCAAAAGTAAAAAACATGATAATAAATTAAAACTTTATATGAACCAAAATATATTACGGGTTTGAATCTTTTCATGCTTGCATGCCTTCAACCAAAGTTTCAAGGCAGAAAGCTGGATGCCATGTGAAGATACTTCATTTAATTCTACGTTTTCAAACTGCTCTGCCACCCATGTCTTCGTCCTATTATGCATTCATTTTTCCATTTCCTCCTTTCAAAGAAAGATAAAAGGTACTTCTATCTTATTCTTAAAAGTAACAACTAATAATAATAAATGTACGGTATTATCTGGCTTCTAAGTTCTAAAAAATCCTGCAAGGAATTGGGGAGAGAAACATGAAGTTGGCAGCTCGTGAAGAACTACAGAAGGTTAAAAAAAATGGAAAGTAAAACTTATCAAAGTCCTTGTGGAAGTAAAACCGTATTTGTTAGTAGCTGAATTGAAGGACAAGAGATACTAGAAAGTAAATCTTGAGTTTTTCATAGTCCTTACTAGACTCGCTATATTTGTCCTGATAAAAAAAGACTCACTATATTTGTAATAAAGGGGCTTTAAATAGGGATGGACCAATTTTACCGTGTATAAATTCTATGGCCTAACCCACGATATTACATGGTTCATGGTAAAGTGGAATTATTCATCACTAATCTCACATCTATACAAAAGTTTTGTACGCTAACATTGTTAGGACAACCTTATTTTTTGGGAAACTAACGACCAATATTTTAATCGCTGACAAATATGAGAACTAGTGAGTGAGAAAGACAGAACTTTCTTTCTAAGAAAAATAGTAAGATAAATGCTAGTAATATACTCTCTAATACTCTTTTTCCAACACTCTCTCATTGGTTGAATTTTTTGCGTCGACAAAAATTAAGTGGGATCCACATGAATTAATGAGACCAACATAAATTTCAACAAATAGAAAAAAAAAGTGTGTTGAAAAGAATGTTAGAGAATGTGCTGCTAGTACTCCTAAAATAGTAATGTAGATTAACAAGTAGCAAATGGCAGCAAAAACAGGTTTAGAATGGAACAAGGAAATAAGAGACCCTGATAAACTTTAGAAAAGGTACAAAAAATATGAATTTCATATCGTGAGACACATCAATTTTATAGCATGTCAGAAATCAATCACACCATACAAATCAAGCATCAAACAAAATAAAAATCCGGCACTGACATGTCCACAGCTGACACATGCAAATGGATTTCTCAACCAACTCAACTATTATATATGGACAAGGAACAAAGGGACAGACTCAAGCACCCTAGCTACTCTTCCAAGGTTTGAGAACACCAACAACTATGACAGCTACTATTATCAAGAGTATAATGATGGCAATGCACATCCATTTTCGAGAGTTCTTCTGAAGTTTCTTAGCATTTTGAAGTGCAGATGTCCCTCTCTGGACATGATCGACTGCATTGTTGACCTGAACAAGGTTCTCATTAACGCGAATTGAACTAAATTTGCCCTGCATTTTACTTGCAAACTTACAAACAGAAAATCAAGGGAGCGAGTGCATGAACAAACCTGACTTTCAATGTTATCTAAAATTTCTCCTTGAGCATCAACTAAGACTGCCATGTCAAGGTAAATCTGAGAAATAACACAACATGATTAGATAACATATATTACTTTTAACATCATTATCAACTAAATTAAATACTTAAAACTAAGATCTTCATGCAAGTAAACCTGATGTAAATCAAGAAGCTTTTTCTCAATTTCTTTCACGGCATCATGTCTCTCCTGAATTTCTTCAACTGTGCTTACAACCTGCAACAACCCACATTTTCTGAATCCAACTTTTACATGAAGAAAATTTTAATTCTCATTCTCACCACAAGCAAATGACAAATCATAACTACATTTGTAATTGCAGATGTGTTTCCATAATAAACCGAATATGGGCAAACTTTTAATCCTACATTACACTTTCATTCTTCCTCCTACTAAGCAAAATCATGAAGAAGACATAAGACACTCCCCCACCCCCCTCAAATATTCAACATCTCGTCTTGTTGTCCATGAGATAAAAATGTTAAACATCACTTAGCTCGATATAGTTATTGTGTATTAGTGTGAATGAAAATAAAAAAGAAAAAAAGAAAACTATATAAGCCATGAATGAAGTGTGTCATTACACCTGCTCCCTTGGAAAGAACGAGAGTAAGAAACAGATAGACCAAAAATATGGCATAATGCCTTGTTAATTTTCCAAATTAAAAATAGGTTCAAATAAAGAATCACAAACCAAGTACCTGTCCTCGGCCTGCTTCTAGAATTGCCTGCTGGAAAATTTGCTCACTGTTTCCAGTCTCTATCAGGTGATCAATTGTCTAACACAGTCATTAAACAGCCAATCAGAACAAAATTTATTTGTAATTGATATCTAATCTGAAGTCACAAATTCACGAGTCAAGCTCACCTCATCATCTGGCCTAGTTCCCGTGACTGTATAGTCAAATCATACAATGACAAAGTGAAAAACATGAGAATATGATGAACTTATAATTTATGATAAATAATTTCTTTTAAAAAATAAAACTATAGAACTAACATAGGGCAAGTGTGCAACATAGTATGTTCAAACCTGTAATAACTCTTCTCTCCACAACCTCACGATATTCATCTTGTATTCTTTGTCGAAGAGTCTAAAACATTACGCATTGCTGAGAAGATATATTAAACTTGGAAACATAGCTTCTGGTGTTAATTGTAAAAAGTACATATACCTGAAACTCTGTCATGAGATCCTTGAACTTTTTAGTCAAGGCACTGCCATTTCAAGGAAAAGTCGATATTTCAGCACTCTATGTTGTTTTATCAAGTACAATAATGAAGATATGCACAACTAACTTACTTTGTCATATTCATCCTTGCTCTGTCAATTCCCGTTCCCTTCTCACAACCAGGCTTTTGTCTATTGTTTAGATTCTGCACAAAACAAGTCCTGATTAAATAATCCTCAGATTTGTTCGAAATTTGACATCTAATAAAACATATACAGCTAGTATCTGAGTACATCTTTGTTTATAGCTTCTATTCTTGTTTTGACACCATGTGCTATCTTTCCAACTTCATCAATATCTTTCTCCATCCTCTTCTTGATGGCTGAAAATGATGTTACAAGTATGTTAGTGTTATAAAGATTATTAAATTACACTCACATACAATGTCATGATGGATATATTAAAAATAAATAAATTAACTGGAAACATGAATGTTCATTTAACTAATCAGGGTTGCCAGCAAGACAATTGTCATGTGCCTGGCTATAACTACCAGACACACCAAAATTAAAACATAGTATTGATATCAGCAAAAACTTATGACTTGTGACTCAATTCGAACCAGATGCTTTCAACTGAAAAATAACAGACATTGCATTGTAATATACCTTTCATAGCAGATGCTTTTGTAACAGCTTTTGATTCCTCATTAGCTTCCTACAAAATGTCCAATTACTGACAGTTATAAATGAGATCTTGCTGCCAAAAAGTGATAAATGATGAAGATAATGGATACCTTTAGCTTTTGAAGTAGCACAGACAACTTATCAATTTGTTTATCAACCTCTTGGATCTAATAACAAAATAAAGAGTATTAATATGCGTAGGACACTCAACTAAAATATTGAACAAACAGATTGACGAAAAAGTAGATAATAGAAACACATAAACTTATTAGTTTATTAAGACTAACAATACTTTTTCTATTGTAAAAGATACAAATATCTAGTTATCCACACGATCGCAAACTACAAAATGCCCAACGCCAAATTCACATTTTGAACCAGGAAAAGAATAAATTGCAAGGACATTGTATACCTGTTTATTAAAAGATTCCATTCCCATATCAGAGTTGCTTCTCGTAACTTGCATTCCCATTTCAATATCACTTTGTCTGGAAGGCTGACCATTATTAGCCTCACTAACAAATGAATCCTGCAAGAAACAAAATCAAATTAAAACAAAATCTATACTTAGACTATAATGTTCAAAGACAACAACGTGAAACTTAAACAAAGTCAAATTAACAGTAACTAAACAAAAGAAAAACGCCAAAATCAAAATCAGAACAAATCCAAACAGCCAAAGTATGAGTTAATTGGCCGTATCTTCCTTCTTTTGGGGGCAACATGACTAAGCATAGCATAGCAGTGAACACAGCCACTTGAAATCTAAATGGGGATCATTATGATCTGAGTTACAGCAAAATTTACATTACAAATAGCAATTCAACTATGAACTAATTTTAAGGCTTAAAATACCAAAGCGTGATGATTCCACCAAATTCGTATCACATAATTTAAGGCTCAAAATTGGGTCTCTATTAGAATCGAAATTTAAAAAAAAACAAAAAAACAAAAACAAAACAAAAGAACAAAAAAAAAAGCATGTCTTCACTATCCCATCAAATCTGACAGTGATAGCAGAAACATAGGATCGAAAAACAGAAACTTTAGCAACGGAAGTGAAAAACCCAGTTATCAAAATTGAATTTTGGCATCAAAATAGGGAATCAGAGGTAACAACTTACAGTAAGGAGGTCGTTCATCTTGAAAGATCAAATCAAACACAGAGAGAGAGAACACAGAGGAATGTCGAAAGCAAACCAGACGAAAATCTGATACTAAACGGTAATAATTATTGTCTTTCCCGTTAGCCGGCGAAACGACATCGAGGCAAGGCAAACCCACAGACTCTAACAATGCCTCTTGTTTTTGTTCCTTGTCTTCTTTTCTGTTCCCAATATTTTCTATAAACATATATATTTTTTTTCCCTGATAACACAAAGTTTAGTTTGTCAAAAAAGGTGAGTTGGGTCGTGGGCTCACCGGTATAAACATATTAAATGTCTGATTACTATTTTTTTATTATTACATTATTATTATTATGCAAAATGCAATTTGGTATTTTTTTATTGAAAAAAAAATGAAAAAAGAACGTATGTGTATTTTTTTCATCTGCTTCGAGGAGTATCTCACTGCCAACCTGAGACTGAGAGGGGCTAATCTCCCGCAGGAGTTTGTTCAGCATCTCTAAGGATGGCATCCCTCCCAGCTGAGGTTTTTTCCATACCCAAGACTCGAACTCGATACCTTGGTTAAGGGACCAGAGGTCTTTAATCACTCACGCCAACCTCAGTTGATAAAGAACGTATGTGTATAAGATATATAATATGATTGAGGACGATATAAAAAATTTATACCGATAATATATTAAAATTTATAAATATACTTATGAGTTTAATTTGTATACACTGTCAGTGGAAAGATTTTTACACTGACAACCAATCATAAATCATGGAATTGATGACTTTTAAGGTGGTTAAGATAAGAATCAAGCATTTATAATGGTATATCAATTTCTGATTGGTTAATAGTATAAAAAATACTTTATACTGTCAGTGTATATCAATTAAATCATATATATATAATTTTTTTAAAAAAAAAGTTAAGCAATTTCATTAATAATGGAGAACGCAATACATTCGGTAACATCATCACAAATTTGGAGAATAGTAATATATGTAGCAACCCCTAATAAAGAGTGAGCAACTATATGGACTTTCCTCCTATCAAACTCTACCAAAGAGTTTATATCTCCTTTTCTATGATGTTTTCTCTCATATGTATATTAACATTTTTTTATTTTAAAACAATAGTTTAATTTTTATGTATAGTTAGTATAAAAAATTTTACATTGTCAAACAATCAAAAATCATGATATGAGTGACTTTTAAGGTAGTTAGGATAAGAGTCAAACATCTTAACTTATGTGGTAATTTTTGCTTGATTGACTGTGTAAAAATTCTTTATACCGACAATACATATCAATTAAATCATTTAAATAATTAGATTGTATATTTTTTTTATTTTTTTGTTACACGAAGAAGCCTAGGTCAAAAAACATAAAAAAAGAGAAAAAAAGACTAATTATTCATTACTCGGGGTATGCCTGACATATCATTTGGAAGCCCCTAATAATTAGATTGTATATTTATTAGGCCAACAAGACAAAGTTGGGACCTGAGGGAGAGTTGGGATCAAGCAGTAGTGAGTGGCCAGCCAGTATATGGACTTCACTTGTTGAGTAGGCCCATCTTGGCCTTTGGACTAGCCTCTGGCAATGTGGAATGAACACCAGTTTTCTATTTGTCCAGATTGCATTCGGCGAGAATGAACAAATAATCAAAAACAAAGAAGTCTTTGTCCTTTGCTCCATTGATTCCCAAGGGACTCCATTTGAGAATGTTAGGAGCTTATTATTGAATATTTTTTCACAAAAGCCACAAACTAACATTTGTTTGGTAAAAAGGAGTTTTGAGAGAACTTCTTTCACGTTTTTCAAAGGTTTGGCTTTTCTATGCCATCTCAACAAAAGTTAGTTAGTGATAATATGATCACTTAAAAAGTCACATAGTTTTTCATTATAATCTTGATGATTCATGTATGATCCAAAGGTTCAGATGTGTTTCTCTCACTCTCATAGAAAAACATCTCTCACACTTCATATATATATATATATATATATATATATATATATATACTATGATTCGTGAACCCGTGCCCGGCACAGAGAAAAAGATTGTCTAATATGAGTAATACACTAACTATCCCAAAGAATAATGTCTCTTTAACAAACTGAGCAGTCAAATTTTACAATTACAAAAGTATATTTGTTAGTATAATTAGCAAAGATGTTGTATTCTTTTAAAAATTTATTTGATTTATTTCTCCCTTTTATTTATGCAAGTTAATTATTTTTAAAAAATATTTGTATCTATCATATGTTATTTTTCATCTCTCTTGAAAATAAATTTAATATCATTTTTCCCCATGTAAGTTGATTTTTTAGGAAAAAATACATTTATCTATCATATTATTTTTTTACTACATGAAATCTTTTTGATTTGTTTCTCATTTTTTCTAGTACAAGTTAATCATTTTTAGAAAATATATTTATCTATCATGTTATTTTTTTTCTTCACTCTTTAAAACTTATTTGACTTATTTCTCCTTTTACAGTAAAAGTTAACCATTTAAAAAAATATATTTATCAATCATATTATATTGAAACAAATAAAAATGAAAACAAATTTAAGAGATGTGAATAAAATAAACTACCATACAATTCACCTATAAAAGTTATTATTTGTATAAAATATTGAAACTGCATTATAAATAACAAAGACATTCTCTTATACTTTTTTTCTTTTTCAAATTCTAACAGCTTAAATTCAATAAAGAATAATTGTGCAACTGATAAAGTTATTAATGTATATTCCTACAATAATAATTGAATTGATAAAGAGAAAATGAATGACTAATCAATCAAGCAGCACCATTGTTGTCATCGAATCATTGTTATATTAGCCAAAGTGTTTGATTCTCTCCACCAATCTCAAAAAAAACAATAATTTCTCCCTCCAATCGATTTTTTTTTCCAGAAGGTTTCCCATTTCTGACCAAGATAAACTTTTATATTCTTCATCCCCATATTATCTAACAAATATTCACACAGATGATGCTTAGAATATAAATTTCGCATTATAGACCGATTATTGAGAAAAGATGTATATTCTAAAGTAACATTATAAGCTTAAAACATTATGATAGCATAATAATGCAACTAATAAAGTTCTTAATGTATATTCCAACTATAATAATTGAATTGATAAAGAGAAAATAAAAGACTAATCAATCAAGTAGCACTATTATTGTCATAGGATCTTGGTTAATATCTTCGTTATATTAATCAAAGTGGATGATTCTCTCCCCCGATCCTTTTTTTTTTTGCAGAAGGTCTCCTATTCCCGACCTATGCTTGTATTCTTATCCTCCTCGTGCTTATCTAATGATTATTCAAATAGATGTTACCTGTGCGATGCACATGATATAAGAATGATTGATGATAGTGTAAAAAATTCATAAAATATAAAAATTATTTGGAATTTGAGAATTGAAAAATATAAGATGGATGATTTAAAAGATGAATAGTACTTATAAGAGATTCATAAAAAATAAATAATGCCTTTAATAGCCTGATTTATATATTACTCACGTATAGCTCAATGCCCTACACGTGTATATTATGAGTCACTTATCATATGTCGGGCAGTATGTGTCGAATATATGAAATTGCAATTTTTAAATTTTTATGCAAAATATTTGAATTTATTGTTAAAATAAAAACCATCTCTATTGATTAAAAAAATAAAAACCATCTTATAATATTATATTATACACCTATTATTAAAAATATATATTTATTTATCATATTATTATTTTTATGCTCTATTGAAAATCTATTTGAATTATTTATCATATTATCTAATGCTAGTTAACAATTTTTAGAAAATATAATCATCTATCATATTATTATTGGTTTTTTCCTCTTTTTTCATGCAAGTTAATCATTTTTAAAAAATATATATTTATCATTTTATTTTCTTCTCTCTTAAAAATCCATTTGATTTGATTCTCCTTTTTCTTGTGACCTTTTAAAAAAATATATTTATCTAATATGCTAGCTACTGGAACAAATTTTGCAGCAGTGCTGCTAAATTGACACAGAAAATGTGACAACATACGGTACACCGTATGAACAGTGCCGCACAGTGCGGCACTGTAGCACATCTTTTTTTTTTAAATTTAAATTTTTTTTGTAAATAATTTTTTTGATTAAGTATGGGCATTCACCACATATTTGAAGGCATTCACCAGATAATTGAACTACGTTCACCAGATAATCTAAGGCATCCACAAGCTAATTTAGTATAGGCATTCACCACATATTCGAAGGCATTCACCAGATAAGTGAACTACGTTCACCAGATAATCTAAGGCATCTAAAACTTGGTTTTAGTATGGGCATTCACCAGATATTCGAAGGCATTCACCAGATAATTGAACTACGTTCACCAGATACTCTAAGGCATCCAAAACTTGGTTTTAGTATGAGCATTCACCACATATTTGAAGGCATTCACCAGATAATTGAACTACGTTCACCAGATAATCTAAGGCATCCAAAACTTGGTTTTAGTATGGGCATTCACCACATATTTAAAGGCATTCACCAGATATTTGTACCCCGTTCAACAGATATTGACACATACTTAATCAAAAAATTTATTTACAAAAAAAATCTAAATTTAAAAAAAAAAAGTGCTACAGTGCCGCTACAGTGCCACACTGTGCAGCACTGTTCATACGGTGTACCGTATGTTGTCCCAAATTCTGTGTCAAAAAATCATTTCCGAATTTTGCAGCCATCTTTTCGCAGCCTTTGTGTGACAATCAAGCAGCAAGTCTTTGTAATTTATAGCCAATATTTTAGGAGATGGGTAGCTACTGCACTTAAGTAAAACAATTTGAAAAGATTTGAATTTTTATTGGAAAGGTAAAAGATGTAGCATAGGTAAGACAAATCATTTAAAGGTTTAATTAATTAAAATCGTCGGGAACTTGTAATTGACAACCTCTTTAAACGCACAACCTCATTTTATATTTCTTACCATTAATATAGAGCATTTTGGGAAGTTGTAATAATGGTGCATTATGTGAAAATGAAAAATTGAGCACGTTTTGTTATAGATTAGTGTATATACTGATATTGGGAATCACACTTTAGTGTATTTACTGATATTAACCGAATCACCTATATTAACTGAACCGCCTGTGATGCTCAGTGCCTGTATGTGTTTTTAATGTTTATCAATTTTGATATTTACACATGTCTTGGAATGTCACATGGGTCATTGAGGCTATGTTTGGATTGATAGAATGGGTGGAATGGAAAGGAATGAAATGAAATGATATAATGCTTCATTGTTTGGATTACATAAAAATGAATGGAATGGAATGGAACCCAGTGGAACTCATTCCATCCCATTCCATCACTTATTCATATTTTTGTTCCCCTCCAATTTGGGAGGAATGTGATAGAATGAAGATTAGATGCTTCATAAACTTAGAAAATTACAGATTTATCCTGAGATTCTTCAAATTGTGCTTCTTATTTTGGAACCTATAGAATGCTCATTTTGTTGAAGGGTTCCCAGTAATTGAAGACCTCGTCAGAGTTGTGTTATTATTCTCAGACCCACAAACGCAATCAACCTAACCTTTCTCCCTCTCTTCTTCGCTTTTCGATTTTCCTGGCTTGTCATCGCTAGGGTGTCAGGCGGGGGGACGGATACGACCGTTGGATATAAACTCCGCGCGATATCGTTAGGTTCTTAGTGGGGATCGGGGTATCGGATTCGGGGTAGTTACAAAAAAAATTTTTTTATTTAAATATAAATTAAACATTAATATTTATTTGAACAAATTACAAATTAATCATACATTAAATATCATGAAATAAATGATGAAAATTTTTGATATAGGACTTTAGGGATTTATTGGGTATTATAGTATTAGTAGGGGAGTGGGCGGATAGTTGATTGACGTTCAAGGGGGTTTGTTATTTTCGGGTCGTTACTCCGCCTCCCTTGGGTTTATCGCGGTATCGGGGGATAAAATTGTCATCCCTAGTCATCGCAATTTCAACAGTGTTTATCACTATTGTCCATTTCTGCAGCTCACATGTTCTTCTTTTCTCTTCACCTCAAGTCAAGCACTTTTTTTTTCAGAAAAGAAGTCAAGCACTTTGTTTACCAAAAAAAAAAAAAAGTCAAGCACTTTACTATACTATTGGTTGTCTCACGTAAGCATGAGTTTCATCTCTTGATGATAAATAAAATATTAACGTTTTTTACCAAAAATATAAAACATCAATGTTTATAAAAAAAGGTAATATAGGAATAAAAAAATTATAACACATTCCATTCCGTTCATTTTTCAAACTTTCAAATTAAAGTATCCAAACAATGGAACGTAATTTTTATTCCACTCCATTCCGTTCCATTCCATTCCATTATATTTCGCTCGTTCCATTTCATTTTCTTCCACCAATCCAAACATAGCCTGAAAGCGTCCCTGGTAGGTGTCTTGAAAAATGAAGTCATATTTCATTTTTTAAATAATTTTCTAGACAACAAAATTAAGTTTTTAATTTCTGATTAGGAAATCCTAATAGAGGCTTCCACGAGAAGCTTTTAACCTCATCGTGACACATGTCCATACTTTCTTTCTAATGGGATTAGTTTATATATTATATTGATATATATATCACTTAAAAAGTCACATGATTTTTCATTATAATCTTTGATGATTCATGTATGATCCAAAGGTTCAGATATGTCTCTCTCACACTTATATATATATATATATATATATATATATATATATATATATATATATATATATATATATATATATATATATATATATATGACATATCTAGTGAGATGACTTTTCTTATATGAGAGTGAGAGGGATAAATAGTGGCCATACAATCATATATGGATGGTCAAGATTTAAAGTTATCTAATGATCACATGACCACTTAAAAAAGTCACATAACTTTACGTTTTAATCTTGACTATTCAAAGTTTGATCTAATGAATATAATTTATTCCTCTCAATCACACACACACAAATATATATATATATATATATATATATATATAAAGTTTATCAAGTGACAACTTCTCCTTATCATGAGAAATGATAAATATCAATAAGAGCTATTGGATTATAATTAAAAAGATTTAACGGAATAGGTTAGAACATAACATTAAAAGGTCACGTAATCTCTTCTTCGTCCTCCCTTTCATATGATCGTGCTTGTCGGGATCGCATGGCTGCCATTGCACCGCTTATAGGTTTATCTCTAATATTCTTGACAAGGACCCATTTTCATTGATGTGTTTCTTTTAACATCTCTCAAAAAAAAAAAAAAAAAACTGAAAAATTCCCATGCTTCTTAGATAATATTTGCTAGTTTCAGGAAGTAATACATATAGAGTTCAGTGATAATGGTCAGGTATTTGCTATTAACACATTAATATTGAATCACGCTTAGTACTATTTAAGGAATAAAAAAAGTAAGTTTTTATTGAAAAACTAATTATTTTATCTTTTAAAATATTAAGTACATCAATTCCTCATGAAAATCTTCTTTTCTTGATTGCTTAACGAGTGTCCTAAGAGAATCATCTCACACAGGTGAAAATTGTCATCCTTGATTGAGACAATTACATAAGAATACACTCATACAAAATAAGCCTTGGATGGCGTAAGGCTAGAGGCAACTTAAGTTGGCTAAAACATCCGCACATCCATTAACATCCCTAAAGTATGGTTTACCTTCAACTCCCAGTTCCCATCCAATACAAACTCTGAATTGTGTTCAATAAATTGCGACCAACGTAAATCATCACAAGTACACCTTAAGATAATAGGCACAACCATCTTAGACTTTAATAATTGATATGTATTGTAAGTGTAAATATTTTTTATATTATTAACCAATCATAAATTAAAAAATCAATAAAAATGTTTGACTCTTATCATAAGTATATTGAAAGTCATACAAATGATGATTTGTGATTAGTTGACACTGCAAATATCTTTGCTCTGTATGTCAAAATTTAACTCTTATACACCAACAAGGCCCAAACATAATTGGTAGATATTTGGGTCTCGTAAGCATGTTGTCAGGAGTTCATGCCATGTGTATGGAAAAGACTTTGTTGAGAAAGACGTTGGAGAGTGTGTTCCTAACATTTTTCTTCAAAAATATGTTTTGTTCGAGATATTGTAAGAGAATGACAAATTCCATGGTTATCAGAACCAGACTGACCGGGAACCAGCCCTATGTCCGGTGCAGATGAGCCATAGGACTACGCTATCATGGAATCGCTGGAGAACCAAAGAAATCGATGCTGAATCGGTGTAACTGACGAGTTAGATGGTTTTCCCGATTCAGTGAAACATGGATGGTGCCATCTTCTTTTTCTTCGATTCCGAAAATGACGCAAGCCAACACAAACAGAAACATAGAGGCAGAGAAGGTCACAAGCCACCATGAAAACCCAGAACATCCAAAACCATAACGCGAAAAGAGAAAGAGGGGATGAGGGGGGCTCCAGCTATTATGATTGAACTAGGGTTATTAACCCGTGCTAACGCACGGGTACAATTATTATTAGTGAAATATAACCATGGCATTTGAACTATTATTATT
Organism: Sophora flavescens; assembly: GCA_030762895.1. NCBI lineage: Eukaryota > Viridiplantae > Streptophyta > Magnoliopsida > Fabales > Fabaceae > Sophora > Sophora flavescens. The sequence goes on from CM061066.1 coordinate 153,611,383, forward strand.
ATTATTAATATATTATTATTCCCAAGAGATGTGTTCTTTCAATTCCCTTTATTTTTTTTTTTGGCTGTTTTCAATGTATTTGGACAATTCACTTAACTTCTCAAATTTACTTAATGCTCTACCAATCAAGAGTTGTGTCCTTCTCATTCCCTAACATTATTTTTTGCTTTTTACAATGCATTCGAACCCAACGTGTTTAAATACCTTTCTCAAATTCACACAACTAAAATATGTATTAGTAACACAATTTTTCTACTCAAACTCACATTGATATGATCCGATCAAAATGAATATATATATATATATATATATATATATATATATATATATATAATGAAATTCAATTATAAATTCATATACTAATTTATAAAATTAACCCCGTGGATTGTAAATATTCAAATTATTATCTTAACAATTAAAACATTAACTTCAATATAAAATATTATAAATTATACATAATTATGTACATCCAGATATACATATAAGTATTTTCATGTAAGATTTTCAACCCCGTGTAAAATGCTTTAAATTAGAACACAAGTCACATTAATGATAATGCTATCAAGGAATAATTTCTTTCAGCTGCTTCCAAATTTAACATCCTTTGTTCTTCTCCTCAATTCAAAACTTTTCACATGACTTTGTTTCCATTGGAGCCTTAGTGTCATGTTTGATAACATTAACGATCATTCCCAAGAGGTGTTCTTTTATTGGTTTCAAATAAAAGAACTGACCATTGTTCTTTGGAGTTGCCTTATGATCCCTCTAGAAAGACGGGAACTCTCTTGTCTTTTCCAATTCCTCCGAAATGGGTTGTCATTTCCAGTTTAACGTGAACAACCATGTGCATGTAATTGAAAAGGAATTCTCCCGTCTCAACAACCTCCCCAACACGTACAAGCCTGGAATGACTCTCTCCTGGCAGAAAAAGTCCCCCTTCGGGCTTCTTCAAGATGAACTCTGAAGGCCCTCACTCAAAATCCCTAGGGAGCTCCTCATGTGGCGGTATCATCAAAGATGAATCAGGGGCCTTTGGGAAGGGGGGCCTGCAAACTTCAGCTGTGCAACGCTCTGTATGCTGAAATGAGTGGCCTCCTCCATCAAATCAAACTTGCTAGGTCCCTTTCCCTTGAAAGGGTCATCTTTGAAGTGGATTCGATGGTCATAGCTGACTGCTTCAAGAAAGGCTTCACTAACTACCCTCCTATCAAACCTCTATTTGAAAAGGCTATTTACCTTATGAGATCTCACATTCGGACAACTCAAATTGCGGTCTCTAGTAGAGAAGCAAACACCTACTTTTTCAATTTCTATTATTGAGAGGGCTTTTCCCTTTCCTAAGTATTTTAGTCAGTGATGATGATAGAGGGTCTTATCCTCTAAGCATAGTTTGTTAATTGTGTTTCACCCCTTCTTATAAAAATAAAAATAAAATTATAACTATAGTGACCTCGAAAGATAATTTAAATAATAACTTTGAAATAGTATCTATACATATTTTAAGTCATAGTTTAATCATAATGATAGGATAAAGATATATTTTTTTAACTTAGAAAGTTAAGTATATAATTTCAATGAGAATTGAACTTAAGTAATAACTTTATTTTTACATAAAAAAAGTAACTTTATTTTTTAGATGATAAATAAATAAATGAATAAAGTTTTATATAATGTGTAGTGTATATAAAATCATTATATATATTTAACGATTTTTTAACATTTGTTTCAAATTTAATTCAATATTTTTTTTATCAGAATATTTAATTCAATATTGATTTAATAATTTTTTAAGAAAACCACCCTTCATCTGATAGTGGTTCTCTAAGCCTAACTTAATATATATAATATATATATATATATATATATATATATATATATTAAATTTATCATTAAACTAATAAAACGATAAAACTAATTAGAATGTTTATCCAAATGCTATAAAGTATGTTATAGCTATTTGTTAAATAACAGAAAAATAATAGAACATATTTCGTAAAATAAATAATCACATCATTGAAAAAATCATCAAACATTGTTAGCTATAAAGATTTCAACATTAGAACATAATAAAATAAATAATCTCAACAGTCTGTGTGGAAAAACAAAGTTCGGCTACATCATTTTGAATGAAAACAACCACTACTTATAGCACAGCACATTATTTTATACTTAAACTCCGATAGCACAACTCTTCAATGAATCTCAAAGAGTTTATCTTCACCATCTTTTAAGAAAAAAGATAGTTATTAGAGGCTTCATATGTTATAAACCAAGTGAACAAAAAACTCACATGTAATTTAATTTTTAGCAATTTAGTCATACCTGTTGATGCAGCTTCTTTAAAACTCCTATAAAAGAGTAAACAAAAATTGTAGAATAGGAGATGGAAAATTATAAAATACCTTTCTCTCAAGTGCCAAATACTTCAACAGACAAATACAGCTATCTTCAGAGTTTTCAAATGTAAATATGCTCATTAAAAAGTGCCAGAAAATTATTTGAAGTTTTATGTATAGTAGATCTGTAACGTTCATTTGAACACGTAAATGACTAAACCAAATATAGGAATTGTGTTTGAATCTCATTTAACCTTCCTCTTTAATATGATAGTATATGGGAAGAAATCATAACGTCAAATCACAAATTTCAAGAAAAACAACTTAAAACAGTATTGTACTGCTAAAAAATCCTAATATCTATACACTCAAACCTGAATATCTACATTCCAAACCTGAATAATTTCATCAAGCATATTAACATCCAGCACAACAGGAACAATGTCAGCACCTCCTTGAATCAGATGCTTGCCTTTTACAAATAGATGCAACATGTCCAGTTAGTTAATTATCATTCAAATATCATAGTGAAAGTAAAATAGTAAGTTGTCTAATGAAATTGTAAATTCTAAAGAAATGAATGACTAAAAAAATTCAAGCATACACTTCAGGCAGTGTTGACAAGGGAAACCAATAAATCCCTCTTAAAATTGACCAGAATTTAAAAATCATAATCTGAGTTTTGATAGATACAGTGATGTATATATGCACATATATCTCTCTATGATTGACAACTATAGCTATCTCGTTTAGCTCCTAATGAGAAACTATTCTAACATACTATACTATATAAACACCTTGAGCAAGCTTTTGCCATTCTAACCTCTTAAATCCCCTAATGATGTATAAAATCCTGCTACAATATGAAGCAAAATTATTGTGGTCCCACTCTTGCAAAATGATCGTCACGTTCATTCTATATTGCATTGAATGGCATGCCTTGTAGGTTTTGCATCATAAGGTGTAAGAGCTTATTCTTCCAAGCAGAAGGGAAGATAATAAGATAAAAAAAAGTAAAACAATTTGCTCCATCTTTACACCTGCTTGTTACTCTTCCGATGAAATGATAATGAACAATTATTGGTTATTTTGTCCATTGAATTTTAACTTTAAAGGGATTTTTTGGTTAGAGGATGTGGGCAGGAAGGACATATGCTGATAATTTTGTTTGTGTTGACATTAGACTGATATTATCATATGTAAAATCTGTTGATTCTACTCAATAATTAGTTAGTCTTAGTTAGTTATGCAAGTGGTTATTGTTAGTTAGTTTTCTGACTTTACTGCTACTCCTTTTCAGCTGTTGTATAAAAGCTGCAATACTCAATGAATGAAATGAGTTTTATCCTTTTCACATTCTAACATATATAACTTTTAGGATAAACTAATGGAAGTTACCCTGCCCAACTGAAACTTCGGAGACAGTAACATACATGACCTATAAAGGCAGACCTAGAGAAATGGAGATGAGAAAGACATGTCAATTGGACTACAACCCATTTTTATTAACAGATTATAAAAGATGAGAAAGACAGGTCAATTAGATTGGATATCCATAGATCTTTGTGCAAGCTATCAAGAAATGGAACAAACACAATCAACATAAAATAATCAGACCCAACAGAAACCACCCAAATGGAAACAATGAAAGCCAAATCAAATCAAATCACAATTTAAAAAATAAAAATAAAAAGGTTAAAGACATAGATAGAATATATACTAATGACCGTCGATCCCAAAGTGATAAAGCGTGATCACATTGGACTTGAGGAACTCCAAATTAGCCTCTGGTTATGTAAAGTCACAAAATATGCAAACAGAATGATAAGAGGATAATCTGTAAAGGCCTGAGAACTCATTTGGGATGTAAATAGTATACTAACAGTTTCAAACATGCTTATTAGTATACTAACAGTGACAAAAAAATAATAATAAACTATCTCTGAGAAAATCATATTAGATAACTATGTCAAAATTTCAAAAGCAACAAATGCTTATTGTTTGAGAATTATTGGTTGAGTCAAAGGAGAAAACCATGGTTTCTGCATAATCATAGATTATTGTATAATGTTGTACTGTTGTAATGGTAATTATTAGTGAGACAAATATCTGATTTTCCATGCATAGAAAATCTTGTTGGAAATAATTTTACCACGAATATGTAAGGATAGTTGCTTAGACCCAAAGACATGCACCATCAACCTCCACTTGGACCTGCAAAGTTAAATTTCATTAGAAACAATACCTGTGATGTATCTTAGACATGAAAACAAAGTGTATGTGATGACTAAGAGGGAGAAAAAAGATGGAAACTTAGACAGGTAGATTCATGAGGCAAATATCAAAGACATGAGATATTATGAATTGTGATTTCCTCATTGTCATAAATCGCACAACAGAGTATAATCCATCAGAAGTTCAAAAGTAATTGAATGTAATGTGCACGGCATACCATTATATAGCAGAATTATTTTTTCCTCATGTATGCAACAAAAGAACATTTGAATTCTCCAACTCATGCTCATAGTTACTTAAACATCAAAGTCTGACACATCTATTCCCATTTCAGATAAATGTTTCAAATCAAATACTCACATCAAACTCTTTATATCCATTTAAGTCCTCCTCCTAACCAAACCTTACCATGTTACTTAAATAAGGCCTTTATATAAAATTATAAACAACCCCTTAGATTTAAATACTCTTTTTTATTCAACCAACATAGACCAAATATATTTTGAGGTAAAATACCCTCATTTAAACTCTTGTGTCCTATTACAGCACCAATTACTTAAAACATAACATTATTAACAATAAAAAAAGTAGTGCTATTGAACAATGGTGAATGAATAATTGAATTAGCCAAAATAAAGAATTATGAAAGAATTGATATCTGATAAAGAAATTTTGAAAATATGGTTGCGTCAGAAAAAATGATGATTCTAGAGTGGATAAAAGTATCTAATACTCCAAAACATAAATTTAATTTTATAATATTGAAGATCCATCATTGTTTTTTGGAAAAAAAGACTCCTCAATCTATTAGTCACTTCATAAAAGTCAAATTTAATTTCAAAAAAATAAGATAATAGAAGTAGAGGGTTGTAGTTCTAAATATACCTGAGAAAACTGCTACTCTTGGCCCAAGACCCCCAATGGCATGTCAAAAGTGGTTGGGGAAATCTGGTAAAACAATAATGAGTAGCATGAAAAATATATTCATTATATATAACAAATTATAGTAAAAATAATACAGAATATATAAAGTCGTAACAAAAACTATAGGAAAACAAAATCAATGGGATGCTAAGAGCATATATGTATAGAAGATGAAGCACATGAAAATTATAAATTTTTCTCATAAAACTGATAAATAATTGTACCTAAATCTCCATGTGTCATTGTAGTTATGGTCCTACAAATGACGACAGAAGATGAAGTATTGGGATCAACTTTGCTAATCAAAAGCCTTTTCTTTGGTGCATTTTCCATTTTTCACCAAGCCTTCAAAGTCAAGCCATAAAATAAGTCTATAAAGCTTGCTTAATTACGTGTTTCCCCACTTTATTAACAGGAAGGTCACCTTAATCTACATGTTTTGATGGGCCATCCATGCTCGTAAGATCCTTTTCCAAATATTTCACTAAAGCCAGATTATTAGCCTTCTCTCTGGCACTTTCCTTTTGTAAACTACTACGATCCATCCCAGAAGCATGTTCAAGGAGTTCCCTACACAAATACCCCTTAAAGTACCTCTAAATTGTGTTCATCTACACATACTTTCACCAACGCTTTAGTCTCACCTCCAGAGAACAATTTCACAATCAATAGCAAGCATTGATTGTATACAGAGTTATCAATCCCGGATAGCGTAGCGTAGCGGCTGACCCCGAAAACGCTATTGCGGGATAGCGTGTAGCGGGACAGCCGCTATTTTAGGCAAGAGGGGGGGACGGAGAAGGAAAGAAGGAGGAGAGGCAGAGGGGAAAGAGGAATGAAGGTGGAAGGGAGAAGAGAGGGGGAGGAAGAGTTTCTGAAAGAAACAGAAACGTGAGAGGGAGAAGGAGGTAGAGGAAGAGTTAGTAAAAGAAATAAGCCCAACTTAAAAAATGAGAGGGAGAAATAAGCCCAACTTAAAAGAAATAAGGGTGAGCTGAAATGAAACAAACCTGAGAGGGAGAAGTGGGTAGAGGGAGAGTTAGTAAATAGAAAGAGCAAAACAGAGAATGAGCCCAACTTAAAAAATGAGCCCAACAAATAAGCCCAACTTAAAAGAAATAAGGGTGAGCTGAAATGAAACAAACCTGAGAGGGAGAAGTGGGTAGAGGGAGAGTTAGTAAACAGAAAGAGCAAAATAGAGAATGAGCCCAACTTAAAGAATGAGCCCAACTTTAAAAAAAAACCCTAGATTGGAAGTACCAGCCGCAGGAAAGGAGCATGTGACCTAATTCCTCTTTGCAGCAGCCTCATGTGACCCAAACCCTAGATCTGCTTGCAGCCGCCGCAGGAGAGCATGCGTGACACCTCCAACAGCGGCGCCGATGACTGGGATCTGCCGGAAATGACTGGGTTCTGCCGGAAACTCGACCCGTTACACAGGAGCGGCCCAAAAGCGCCCGCTTCACCGCATTTCGGCGCGATTTCTGCCGCGAAAGCGGCCGCGACCGCCGCTACCGAAAAACGCTCCGCCACGCCGTCAGAGTAGCGGCCACTGGCTGCTCCGCCCCGCCCCGCCCCTCCGCGATAGCGACGCGATCGCGCGCTATTAACTACCCTGATTGTATATCTCATCGCCTTGTTTTTTTCTTAGGTTTATAACCACCCACCCTTTCATTTATACATCAAAAATCAACATAGATAAATGGAGAGTAATTGCCTTCTTTAAAAAAGAATTCATAGTACCTTGATGTTGTTAAACTGAAGCGAATCATGGCCTAAAATAAATAATAAACATAAGCAAATCAATTAAACTGCAATTAACCTCCAGCCGTCCAGGACAATAAGATAAAATCCCTTTCAAAAAGTTATCTAGAAGATTGGAAGCCAATTTTCCACAATTTCTTCTAAAGACCAGAAGGTGCTTGCATATTGGCATAGCCATCTAAATGGTTCACACTAAAGACTTTAAGGTATTTTATTGGAGGTTTATCGTGTTTCTTCCTATCCATAGGCAATCATTAATTCAATATATCAACAAAAAAAAAAATTCAAATATTGACACATTTCTACATGTGCATCGGAACGAAGGAGGAACTTACAACATATCTCCATTTCTTAATTAAGTCTCGGTTTCCAAGGCTTAATACAAAATTCCAAGCTGGACAAACATAAACATAGGCAAACACAACCAAAAAAAGAAAAGAAAAGCAAATTCAACTACCCATTTGTTTATTTGCGTCAAGCTCTTTTCTTTGCCCAATTATGACAAAAGCTGGTTGAAGGGTAAGAAGGAAACATGATGAGCATATAAGACAAAGCAAATTAAAACTACTACCATACCATCCATAAGTGATTGTCAATAAATCAAATAATTAAGATCAGAACTTAAAAAAGATAATCTTAAAAAAAATAGAGTTAAATGCATCATAGATCAAATATTCCATCTCAAACCTATCAATTAATCCAAAGAATCAACAATAGAAAATGCATCAGTTTCATCAAAATTATAAAAACAAATGGATATTTGATTAAGTGATAAAAACAAATGGACTTCATCTAAACCATCACCAAGTACTAAGTTCGGTCAAATAACTTATTTAAACATGAGAAGTGAAGCTATTATGAGTACTTACAGACACAAGGCCAGGGAATTCCCTTAAACTGAAACTTCCCAGGGTCATCCTTCTCCCAGTGAACACGTAGCAAATCAAGACCCTTTCCTGTGCTTTCCTGACAATGTTAACAATTCAATACCATGCTTTATTACTCAATACCATGCTTCCCTTTCTAATTGCATATTGAAAGGCCTAGGTGTTGGATTTTTTGCAAACACTAACCCCACCAAAACCAGTAAAAAATGCAGTGTTTTCGGCAATTGATGGTAGGGTACTCATAGCATGATACTGGCTCCCTCATTCCTAGTGATACTAATATCAAAACTACAGAGATAACCCAAACAACCTGTACAAAACCAGTCTTTTTTCTCAAACACCAATCATGGCAAGGAAATCTTCAAATTGACTAAATAAATAAAACACAACATGGAAAACGATATACATTTGGTATCATAATTATTATTACTATTAGTATATTAATTAATTTCTCCTTCAAACATAAAAATAAGTATGTCAAGCAAAGTAACTCATCATTGGTGCTTTACTTTTATTTCTTGCTTTTCTTGTTAGAAATTCATCACGTTTTTCTTATTTTTTGTATTTATTATTTATCATTAGTTTTGGGATTATTGTTAGCATAGTACTTAATTTGGGCTAAGGTCTAATTTCACATCTCAAAAAGTTGACACAGCATGAAGACATAAGAACTTTACCTTATCCTTGACACCACTGACAAGTAGCACAAAACCTCTCAATGGCATCTCTCCGGTCATAGCTGTATCTGATCTCATTCTTTTCTGACTGGAAAGTGATACCAATGTTGTGACCAAAGTCACACCTGCTGAGGAAACATCTTTAGGTACAGCACCAGCAGGAAAATGTATACGGACATCACGACCCTCCAAAAGATTAATCCTCTCTGCAGCAGCCAGCCTGAGATCAGTTGCCCTTGCCCTTATCTAGGAAATCAATCCTTTCTAGTCAAAAAAGCAAGTAATGATTCATAATTTAATCCTTTTGTCGAGCATAAATAGTAAGACAATTTTCAATGTAAACAAATATGAGAGCCAATGCGCAGTGGCAAGCATATAGTGTAGTCTTGAATCCAATTGACCAAATTCAGTCTAAAAATTAAAGAAATTATTGCTTTTATTCATACTAAGATAAGATGTCATTTAAAGATTTATTTTTATTTTTTTAATTAAAACACACTTGGACTCCTTAATGGATACTAACATAGTTTTCACACACGAAAGATTCCTTACCTATTAATTTGTAGTTGGACAAATACAAATAGCTTTGTGTCTTGCACAGTACAATATATTAAAATAAAACCACAACATAGGAATAGATTTATAGCAAAATATCAATTGAATGGTGTGAACTCCATCACGCCAAAGTATTTATTCTTCTTTATGGCACTATGCTCCCCAATTCTTTGCCTGGTGTCTTCTTCCCAAATCTCTATCTCTATGTCAAGCTAAAATTTGATGCATCACAATCCCACACTGTCACTCAAGCATTTGGCAGACATGGTATCGTGGGTTGATTGAGAATAACCTTTGATATGAAACCATCATAATCATGAATAGCCATAAAGTTGAGCCATTAAAATCTTGGTGATTAAGAAAATTATAGCATATGCTTGCCTTATAAGATTCTACTAAAACTGTACGAAAATCAAACAACACTAAAAAAACCTGGTAATCTAATTTTACCTTCTAATTCTTATCATTCATTAATGCCACCCAATTCATTTCATCAAAGTAATGATTAAAATCTAATCTTCAATTTACATAAGTTGTTCTAACTCTTACCTAGAGCATACTCATAACCCTTGATTTTTGGAAGAAAGGATAGAGGAAGCTTACCCATAGTTTCTCCCAAACCCTAGTAGCTTCATTTCTCCCTCTCTACCTTTCTCATTCATGGTTCTGAAGATTGGAAGGGCAACTCAAATTAAGGGCCACATTGACCCTAAGGTCGCTTCTCCACCTCTCCTTCCTCCATCAATGAGCGAGTATTTTGTCTATCTTTTACCCTCTCTGAAAGTACAAATGGGTAGCTTCCGATTTGTATCTCAAATAACCTACAGAGAGAGAAGGGGAAGAAAAACCAACATTTTGGAAGATTAAAGCTTTTGGGTGAGAGAAATTTGAGAGATAAAGCTTACCGAGAAAGCGATGGAAGGAGACCGAGGTCGTTGACTCCTTTCGCCGTTCAGAAACCCACCGCCGTCACCTTCCTCTCCGCCACCGCCGTTCGAACTTCGGGGTTCTCCTCAGTGTGGTCATCGTCCTGGGTCGAGGAAAGAGGACGGGAGGAGAGAAAGTGACCAAAGAAGTCATCCTTCGTACAGTACTCCCTTTGTCAATGTCCTATCCTCATTAATTGTTTCCTTCCCGTGTAAGGAACCAAAATATAAAAACTTTCATTTAATAAATCAAAAATCAGAAGTAAATGGGTAATAAAAAAGTCATTATTTTCCCATAAATCATGGTCAGTCCGCCAAATCAGCCAAACAGTAGCAAGGCACCATTCAGCCATATTAAAGTTATGATGATGCCATCTGCCAAACATCACTCATTCTCATAAGAACAACGAGCACACTACTGATTTTCATAATTGGCAACCAGAAGAAAAACACTGATGATAAGCATGACCGTTAGATAAGATTGAAATGGGAACAAATCGATGGAAGGTAATTCCTAAATAAAATGATGTTACTTATATAAAACAATGATAACTGCTAGAACCCAATGAAATATAACAATCATATACATGTATGGTTTAGTAAAAAAACTTTGATCTAATTTTGACCATGAAATAAATGTTTTCATTGATTCAGCCTAGTATTGAACATTGTAAAATATGAAACACTATCATTCTTAAAAGATTATATACATAAATAAGGGCAAAAGAGAGTAAACTCACATAGTAACCTGACACTACATTTATATAGTGATTTAGCTATACTTTCATAACCATGTAAAAATAGTTTGGAACTCATTCAAGAAGTGATAGGACATTACTCAAACTGACCTCAGAAGACACCTTTCGATTATCTATATATATGTGAAAGTGGAATTGGATGTCATAATGGCAAATGCATCAACAACAGGAGAGTATGCCACATCACTTCCACGAATATTATACAACCATGAAACCTGCATCATAGCCACATTATTGAAAATAAAATCATTGAAAATAAAATTAAAAACAGAAATAATAATATAAAAAGGATAAACATGTGCAAGGTGAAAACATCCATACACTCAGAGAACATGTTAAGGAAAAAATGGCAAAAAAAAGAAAAGTTATTAAAATGATAGACTTACTTCATCAAGTGCTGTAAGAATAATATCACAGGGTTGCTCCTTTTCTATTTAATGCTTCTATCAATCAAATATATAATCATAATTACAGACTCAAGCTTCCTTTATCTTATACGTCTAACATAGTGTCTAATATCCTGAACCTAATTTGACACCAAATAACAAAAGAGGCATATAACTCACCATTTATTTAAGATCTCGACCTCTTCATCCACCACTTGTCCTCAAATGTGATCTTCCTCAAACATGGGTAACATGTCCAATGTTCACGATTCTAATGCTGGCTTTCCATGTGATATTTGTTATGCTTTATAAGATCTTAAAAAGAGAAAAATGAGTCAAATTTCAAAGTACTCATCAGTTACATTCCACTTTAACAGATTACAGCTAGAGCATAAGTCAAATTGAAAAGTGAAAAAACTGGGAAACGCATAAAGCATCTTCTTTTGAACCCATTTTTTATAAAAGCTTGTGACCAACATTATCAACCTGAATTTTAGCCTTCTTTGCAGCCTCCTTTGCAGTTTTTTGTGCTGCTGCATCATTACAACTAGCCAAGAAGAAACAACCAAAAGATTATTCCATTAAAAAAACCGATGAATAGCAACTGCGTTTGAATAAAAATGAATATAAGACCAAGAAACACTTAGTAACAATCACCATCAAAGGTTGAACCTTGAAGAGAAGCAGGGGGGCATCTCATCTTTTGACTGCTTAGATTGTCTCAACTTCTCTTCATGTGCAACCTTCTTCATGAAGAACTCCATCAGTGCTAAAGAATCAGCATTTGATGATCCACTGGGCACATCAGCAACAGATATACACAACGCATGTATCAACAAAGAAGTTGCACACCAAATCCATGAGAAGATTTTGGAAAACTGAGAGTCCAGCATGTTGTTCAGATCTTTTCTTTAGAGGGAGTAAAGGCAATACAACTAAAACAAATATGATTTCCAACGACTTAACTAAACCTTGAGTGCAAGACTATTTGGAAAGTTGACTGCATATAAAGTATCACTTCTTTCAAAGTTTCACCCACTATAACAAAACTGCATACAAAGTATCACTTGACTACATATTAACATAAATGATGTCATTCAAAATAATACAACTTCTATGTTTATTAATGTTAATATACATGTCTTAAAAGTCATAGATTTATATTTTGTATGTGCATTTGTACGATGTCAGGTGCAAGATTTATTAAAAGTCATCTTGTAATCCTTATTTAACAACATAACCTTTTGGATCAAGTTGGCACAGGAGAGAAAGACAAGCATTAGCACTAAAGAAGTATTCCATGTAAGGAATCCATTCAGTAGCATAAAAAGAAGTGAAAACAAAAGGAAGGATATGAAACCAATGATATATATTTAAATGTCAATTAAATTTCAACCTCATAATATCCATTTAATAGGACATTCTGTTGGTAGATAGAGAAAAGAGTCATTTTGCTTGCAGAAGAATTATGCAATTTTTTCTCCCAATAAACACCTATTTTGGTCCTACAAATATACAGCTGACATCACATTAGTTCTCCATTTGTCAGTGACATCAAATTGATACTTCAACATAATTAATTCCACAAGTTTAATCCTTCAAGGACCAATTTGATATCATTTTCAGGAAAAAATTTGATGGCAGGAATGTGACAATGAAGGATGAAATTTTGTGTCACATGTATTGTTAGAGGACCAATTTGATATATGTATAAATAGAGTACGAATGTGATGTCACATTTATCTTTGGAGAGCTAAAATGCACATTTACACTCTTTTTGTAACAACCCAACACTGCAAGATGATTTATACATTTGTCGTGCTAGAAATAAAATGTTATGATTCTTAAGCTGTCAGGAATATGAGGGTACAGCTTACACAGCAACAAATTAGTTTGTTACAGACATACCTTTGAAGATACATTATAGCTAGTCATTACTTCTTGTGCTTCAAAATAGTACAAAAAGGCTTAAAAATCCAATTTTGAATAATGGGGTGAAATAAGATCAGAATAATACTTAGCTTTTGCTATAGCTTATACCTTGCGCCGTCAACACTCTCAAGCTCTCCGATGACTGCACTTCCATCGCCGCTGCCGCTAACTGTTGAGACGAAATCTAGGCAAGTATATCTAGTCGTACAAGTAATACGGTGGTGAGACCGATATTGTTCCCACGAGGATCGGTTGCCAATTACCAATTCACAAATCAAACAACTATCTAGACTAAATGAAGAAAGATCAAAACATAAAATAAAGCAACAAAAGCAGTAAAGTATTTTTGGTCTTTTTGGGGAATTTTATCAAACACTTGGAGTGCAGAAAGAGGTGTTGGGATTAAATTTCACCAATCCTTAGCCTCACGCAATACCAAGACCACCAATCCAGTTTATGCTTCAAATATTAAAATCAATCCACTAGATTACTCAAGCCCTGATTCCTCAGATGACAAGAGCCTAAATCCACTAATTAAACCCTAATTCCTTACGTGGCCTAATTAGGAATTTGCATTAAGAATAAGGATTACACGATTACTAATAAACCAAAATCCATTCCTAGATGCAATGTTTACTAGGTGATTAATTCCAGATCAAGAATTGATAAGAACGTCCCCATTGCAAATCAAATCTCAAAATCAGTTCATGGATGGTCAAACCACAAAAAGCATTAAGCAAAGGAATTAAACACTAATACGAAGGCATAAACATAGATTAATCAATCAAAGCAATTACATGGGGTTCAGATTAGCTACATCTAATCCCAACAAAAGGGGAATTTAGCTACTCATGGTAATAGAAATTACAAAAGAGAAAGAGAGAAGGGATGAAGAAAACTCCATGAAGAATCCTCCAATCTTCTTCCAATCCTAGAGCAGAGAAAAACCAGTTTTTAGGGTTAGATCCTTCCCCCAGTCGCAAGCCTCCAAGTCTTCCTAGGGTAAAAGTGCTCCTAGGTTAAAAGTCCCTTTTTTTCTGTCTGTGTATGTTCCTGTCTCTCCAGATGCCCCCTTTTCTGCCTGTTCTGCGCTCCTTTTTATAGATTAGGTACGCGTCACGGCCATGATGGCCGTCACGGCCAGGCCGTGACGTGTTCTGCCATGGCGTGCTTTCAAATTTTGGAGCATCACGGCCGTGATGCTTATCACGGCTAGGCCGTGATCAGTTCTGCCTGGCCTGTCACGGCCGTGATGGGCATCACGGCTAGGCCGTGACAGCTTCTGACTTTTGCCTTCTGCTCTGCTTGATCATGGCCGTGATGGGCTCTGCTCATTTTCTTCACCTTTCAAGCTCTATCTCCATCCAAGCTCCATCATGGTCAATCTTGAGCATTTTACCCTTAATTCCTGCAAAACAACACCACGAAACCGCCTTACCCGTTCCAAGGTAAAAACTAATAAAAACCAATTTAAATATGCCTAAACTATATGAAAATGCATGCAAAAATGTACATGAAATATGATGTGAAATCACACTATCACTAACTCCCGTAACTCCCTCCAAGACCCCCAATCAGTAACCCTAGAAATGCAATCGAAATCAGAATGATTCCCAGGAACGAAAATAATGTAAAAATTTAGAAACTAAAAGCAACTGGAAAAAAAAATTAAGAACTTGAAGAAGAAGAACTTCAAAAGAAAAACCTTCCATGGCGACACCATCCCCTAGGTTCCCTCATCTTCCTCCTTCATATTGTTCAGAAAGTCATCTCTTTCTCTCTGTCTTTCTCCCCATCTATATCAATAATGGACCTCCATGTCTTTACCCATCACCTTTCTGTTCACTGTTTTTGTCGTCCAGTACCACCGCCCCACCTACTCCTCAACTCTCACCGCAACCCCTTCTCTCTCTCCGGCCACGCCTTATCCGTCGTCTTCACCGCCTTAAGGAAGAGAAGAGAAAGGGATACGAAAGACAAGGTTTTGGGAAGAGAAGAGGAAGAGAAAGTGAGAGATGAGATGAGATTGTCCCGACATTTTCTTTTCTTCGGACTAAAGGACGAGCTTCAGCTATAAAGTCTATCCTATTATCTCAGCTCTTTGACCGAAAACAAACTTGCAAGGCACTCCTAAGTTTTTTAAAGAAATAAATTATAAATAAAAAAAATCAGAAAGTATTAAAAGAGTCATTAAAGTTCCCTTAATCATGGAGAGGATGACAACTCATCAAACAGTGGCAAGGCAAACATTCAGCCATATTAAAGTTATGATATATATATATATATATATATATATATATATATATATATATATATATATATATATATATATATAAACTTGACATGATGACAAAATCCAATTTTTTAAGATCAGACAATAACAGTTCAAAAGATCAACCTTTCAGTAATTAAAGAACCTGGCAAAGAAAAAAGTAGTAAAAGTACCTACCAAGATTAAGTCTAAATTCCAAAAGCTTCAAATTTTCAGCATCAAAATCACAATTTACAACAAGTTTCAAGTACATCCGTACATGTGTTACACTTACCACACAACACAAATTCACTCCTACTGAGAAACCAATTACCAATGTACTATATAGAGACAAAACTAATGCACAAAGGTATATGTGTAAATGAAAACTTACAGTTTTAGCAATCACCGCACCCCATCCTTTATCAAAGGCCCTCTTCGTGACTGTGTAATTGGTCCCAGGTGGATCCGACCCAATAACAAATGGGTTAGGCGTGTGCAACCCATTCACAGTAACACTGAGATCAGGTTCTGCAGCACCCTGAGTCTCAGAAGCAAAGACCTTAAACCCAACTCTGCTGGGACCAGCCTGAACCTTCTTAGAGCAATTCAAGGCAAACCCAGATGCAAAATTCCCAGTTCTGATCTGGGTCATGCTCAGAATTGCCATTTATGAATGAAAAATCAGAACTTTCTGCAAAGGGAAGAAGAAGAAAAAGAAGAAAAAAGGGAATCTGAATCTGAGTTATAGAGCAAAGGCCTCCTCACAGTAGCCTACATATTTCCTCCTTAGGACCCAAAACAAAGAAACAATTCGGAATATAACATTCAAAAAATAAATAAATTTTAAAATATATTACGAGAACATCTTATCAATAATAGAATGATCAATTAAAACAAAGACATCAACATTTTGAAAAAACTTACATGCTCATCCAATAGTACCAACTCCAATGAGCTAATATGAGAAGGATTATTAAACATTGGAACTGTCCACATTCTAACAATCCTCACTTTCAGTCAGATGATTCCCTATTGAAAGAAAGCCTGACAATGGAGTTAAAGCACGTAAACATCAAGCTAAGAAGTTATGGAGTAAATAAAACCAAGAGGAATTGTTGTCAAACTGATAAAACAAAATAAACAATCACATCTTTATATAGAAACAAAGCTAGCCAATTCAAATTTGAAAAACTGAAACAAAAGCAAACCAAGACCATAACCAACTCTCTGTGAGGCAAATGACCTATCAAATCATAAAACATATAAATAATCATCTTTTTTATCATCATATATATCCAAATAACCGAACAAAACTAACATGCAACTTAGCAAAGCAAACCTTGAGTACATTAATGTTTGGCCCTAATTGTCTGTTCACTCATTTCTACCCTCTTCCATGCTTCTTTCTCTCCCTCCTCCTCACACACTACACCTCGTTCAACCCACTTTCTTCCCAAACCCCTTCATCTCCACACAAATCACATTTCCCATGCTACCTTCCTTCTTCAACATCAACAACCTTTCTTCCCAAAAGCTTCTCTTCTTCTTCTTCATCATCATCATCTTCTTCTTCTTATGGTATAAACCCATTTAAAATTAAAGCATAGTATTAATTTTATTACTGAAACTTCTCTTTCTAAAATATACCTCTCTAAAAATTGCTCTCTAATATATATAATATATATATCACGTGAGAACAGAGACATTCTATCAAAATCCAATTTCTTATTTGTGGACTTCCATTATGATAACTAAGCAAGTACACTTCATGATTAGCCACTTGCCATAGATTTAACCATAAAAAAAAATGGACATCATATTGAATTGCATATTTTGTAACGAAACAGAGCAATATTTCAAAGTTGATCTTTTGATCCCCAAGCTCATAAAATACTATGCTGAACATAGGGTCCATATTATTCAAATCAATGTCCCTCGCCTTATTTGGATGAGAAAAATGAAAAATGAATGCAAAATCAATCCAAGAAGATGAGAAAGACAACATCTTTATTTGGTAGAAGATAACTTACAGTAGTACCGGGAGAAGATAATAACGAAGGTGGACGCGGCTTTCAGCAAGAGAGTGATAGAAGGAATGCTGACGCTGTCACCGCTGCCGCCGCCGTTCGAGTTCGACGTTGGTTCTCATTAGAGCTTGATGGTCGTCTTCCTTGGTTGAGCGAGAAGAAAGGTCAGTGTGGTCGTCGTCCTGTGTCGAGATGGAGAAGAAAGTGAAAGAAGGACGAGAGGAGAGAAAGAGAGACCAGAGTAGTCGTAGGGTAGGTACTGTCAATGTCTTATCCCCGTTAATGCTTCCCTTAATATGTAAGGATTCAAGTTATAAGAGCTCCAATTATTCAATTAATAAATCAAAAATAGTAGTCAATGGTGAATAAAAAATACATCATCCCTCCCTAATTTGCGGTTAGGACGACAACTAGGTAAACAGTAAAAGTAGAAGGCAACAGCCATTATAAAATTATGATGTGAAAGGAAAACTTGGTTAAGCTCTCCTTGTTTTTGCTGAATGGCCCTAAACTCTCATGCCCAACTTGATTTCTCTATTTTTTTTTTTTTGTCATATCTTTTGTTTTTACAGAATGGGCTTATAAGTTATACCAGCCCAATTTTAATTTTGTATTTATTTTTTATCGTATGTGCCTATGTGGTAGCTTGGAGTTGTTGTTAAAATTTTTATTTTTTACACTTTTGGGAGAAAATACAACAATAATTCTTATATATTTATTAATATAGAAGGAAAAAAAATTAAAAAAATTATTTAATTATTATCGATACAACCACAGTTGGATCATATTAAATCTTGAACCCACCTTCACTGATTCAATGATCGATCCGATTTTAAAAACATTAATAAATTCCGAACTATTATCAAAGGATATTTGTACTTGATTAATGTTGTATTCTCTTTAACAAATTCACTTCACGTTCTCATAATTACTTTTTTTTTTCTCATAATTACTTTAACAAGAAATATTAAATAAAAGTGTAGTGAGATCTAGTTGGCAGATCCTCTAATAGACTCTGAAAATTCGTTAAATACTAAGAAATTAATTTTAACACATTATTTATATATATTTTTATTTTTATTAAGAAATATATTTTTATATATTGTTGCTTAATTAACTGTGGTCACATTGTTAAAAACATTTGATTTTATAATAATTATTTCAAAAATTAAATATAATAAAATATAATTTATTGATAATATAAAAAAACTTTAAAGTAATGTGTCAAATTAAACTCAAATAATAAGTATAAAATAAAAATGTACCAAAAGAAATTAATAAATAAATATAAAATAAAAAAATAAATTCCTTTCATGTCAACCTCAAGGTTCCGGGTTGAAACCGCAATAAATAATTACTTTAAGAAGAAGAAAAAAAGCATTACACACAAATTGGATGGAAAAAAATACTGATAATGTTTTTTATATAATAATAAAAAATGTAGGGATATTGTTTACCAAAAAAATAGTGATATCACATTCTCTTAAGAATCCACCAGCATCCTAATAATTAATGAAGCATTTAATCTTTTTAAAATTAAAAAATATTTAATATTTTTTCTTCAGTAAAATTATTAAGAAGATTCATTAAGAGGTAATCCTTTTTAGTAAATGCCGTAAATACTAAAAACAAAAATTAAATGTTTTAAATTCACAAAATCTTAAATAATTTCACTTTTTGATTGAAATTATTTTATATTCTCATAATAAATTCTCTGTTATTTTGTGTAGGCCCTCAATATCCAGAAGTGACGGTGGATATCTCTCAACTAATCCGAGTCAAGTCGGGTGGATCCGGATAAAGGGGCAAAACTCTCATTATCTAATTTTCATTCACAAAACTCGAACTCGGGATTTTGCTTAAGCGCAACTAAACTTTATAACTTAAAGTTGTTATGATAAGATTAAATTTATAATGATGTGATAATTATTGATTATCAGTATTGAAAATCTTTACACTCGGCCTACCAAATCCTATATATTTATACATGTCTATTTTTTAAATAAGTTTTAGAACAGTGCAGCCAAGCTGGAAAATGTGTTTACCCAAGAGTGCTTGGATGAGATGGCACGGGTCTCTTCCAGCTTAACCAGTGGTCTCGAGTTCGAGTCTTGTCCCTGGAAATGCAGTAGCGTTAAAACTCTTGAAGCAGAGCTTTGCCACCTTTATGGTCCTATTCGGTTCGAGGGATTAGTCTCCACAGTTACGCGTGGATGATATCCTGGGAAAATAAACGGGAAAATGTGTTTGCTAGAATTTTCTTTGGTGTATATCAAAGGTATCCCCTGGTCAAGAATCAAACACAAAATCCAAAAATTTGAATCTAATGGAAATCTTATAAGATGCAAGTCAATTATTCAGTTCTTAGGGAGAAAAAAATGTTAAACCCAAAATCCTTATATAATCGTAATTTAGTATGCTATCAAAATCTTATATATCTTGCACCCAAGGAAATCATATACATTATCCAACTAAATAAATAATTCAGATTCTCATAGTCGAATGATATCCTTCTTTCAAGTTCAACCCAATAATTATATAAGTATGAAATCTCAGCAGATTGTAGTAAGTCGTTGCTCATATGGCAGATTGGATGAGCATTTGACAAACGTGATTTTGAATGGAATTGATTTTAAGATAATTGAGTTTGAAGTGAAGTGATTTATGTTTGGATGATTTTATTTTGAAATCAAGTTTTATATAAAACTTAGTGTAATTTTTCAATCCAAAAGTAGAAACTACTCCAAGCTGCTTCTGGCAAAATTGCTTCCCTACATCCAAAAGCCAAACATATTAAAAAATGGTCAAATCCACGTTTGACCATTGTAAAAGTTTTTTTTTATATGCAAAATTTATATTAACAAAGGTACTTTGGGTACCAAACCCATATACATGGTAACACAATGGCCACTACTGGAAAATATGTAATATACGAGTTAGATTAACGGCTGTTAAATAAAAAACAGACGTTAAAAAGGAGGTGATGACGGAATCGTAAATAATAGGCATCACTTTTAACTTCTGTTGCTAAAACAACAGACGTTAAAAGTGCATATTAACGTCTGTTGTTTTACCCAAGAGTGCTTGGATAAGATGATATGGATCTCTTTCAGCTTAACTAGCGGTCTCGAGTTCTAGTCATGTCCCTGGGAATGCAGCAATGTTAAAACTCTTGAGGCAGACCTTTGCCGCCCTTATGGTCCTACCCGACTCGAGTGATTAGTCTCCACAGTGGCGCATGAAGGATATCCTGAGAAAAAAAAAGGAAAATGTGTTTGCTAGAATTTTCGTTGGTGTATATCAAAGGTATCCCCTGGTCAAGAATCAAACACAAAATCCAAAAATTGGAATCTAATGGAAATCTTATAAGATGCAACTCAATTATTCAGTTCTTAGGGAGAAAAAAAAGTTAAACCCAAAATCCTTATATAATCGTAATTTAGTATGCTATCAAAATCTTATACATCTTGCAACCAAGGAAATCATATTCATTATCCAACTAAATAAATAATTCAGATTCTCATAGTGGAATGATATCCTTCTTCCAAGTTCAACCCAATAATTATATAAGTATGAAATCTCAGCAGATTGCAGTAAGTCGTTGCTCATATTGCAGTTTGGATGAGCAGTGACAAACATGATTTTGAATGGAAATGATTTTGTAGAATTGATTTCAATATAATTTAGTTTGAAGTGAAGTGATTTATATTTGGATGATTTTATTTTGAAATCAAGTTTGATATAAAACTTGGTGTAATTTTTCAATCCAGAAGTAGAAACTACTCCAAGCTGCTTCCAGTAGATTTGATTCTGTAGTCCAAAATTGCTTCTCTGCATCCAAGAGCCAAACATATTAAAAAAGGTCAAACCCACGTTTGACCATTGTAAAAGCTTTTTTTTATATGCAAAATTTATATTAACAAAGGTACTTGGGGTACCAAACCCATATACATGGTAACACAATGGCCACTACTGGAAAATATGTAATAAACGAGTTAGATTAACGGCTGTTGAATAAGAAACAGACGTTAAAAAAAAGGCGATGGCAGAACCCTAAATAATAGGGTCATTTAAATCAGCTTTTACGTTTGTTGTTTTAACAACAGACGAAAAAGGTGATAGTCAAGTATTTAGCAAGTATAACGTTATGCGTGCGCCCTCTTGCTTCATCACTTTCATCACACTCTCTGCCCTGTTCACCCTTGCTTCTCTGCCCTAACCCTTTCACTGTCTCCCCGGTAAGCCACCGCAAGCCCACCGCACGAGCTACTTCATTCCCTCACCGTCGCGACTGTAATCTCAGGCAACCCTCTGTCTTTGTGGTGAGTTCTCTTCTCTCTACTCTTCTCTTCTTTCTACTCTTCTATTCTCTCTTCTCTCTTCCCTCATCACGCCATTAATCTTGTTTTCTGTCTCATTGAAGCTTCGCCCACTTCTCTTCACTTTTCCCCTCCACTCATAGCATGGTCTCCATCAAACCACCCCACTCGTAATAAAAGAACAGGTATTGAACCCTAATCTCTTCACTTTTTTTTTTCTTTTCTTTTCTTTACCATTAAACATCCTTGGTATTGATCAACTAAAGGATTTTTGGTTTTCAGTTATCTACCCATAGTATTGCTTGTTCCTGGATTTATCACTAATAGAACTTAGGATTTATCAGTTGTTAGAACTTGCTTGTCACCCCATTAACGGGTATGCACCCACTCTGTCTTTATTCATTTCATTTCACTTGATAATGTGGTTTGTGTTACTGTTATGTTAACATTAGGAACTTGTTTAGGGAATGCACTGAACTGTATGTTGTTGCTTAATTTGGCATAGACTTGTCTAACTGAACATTAGTATCATAGGTTTTAGATTTATCAGACCCGAAGAAATCATTTCCTTTTAATAACATTATATGAGTCTGATTTTGATACACTGTTATAAAATTTTTGTACTGACAACTAATAACCTATCACCTCATGTGTGAACCCTAACAGAGAGCCCGACTGTCGTGCCACCACCCTGGTACCACCACCACTGAGCCATTCTCCTTCTCCTCTCTGTGAACGCAGGTAACCCCCAAATTTCAGTTTTGCAATACCCATTTTTGTTTGTGTGTTCAAATCTTCCTCGTTTGCTTGTGAGTATGTTTTCAAATTACAGTAATATGTTCATCTGCCCAATGTTTATTGTGAACTCAGACTATGCTATTTTTTATGTTTCTGTGAGTATGTGTGATAAGTCATAGCTTATCTCTAACATAGGTTATGTAAGCATAAAGGTTGGTCAAATACTGAAAAATAAGCATGATTTTTCATTTGCTTAGTTCATTTTTTAAGTCTGAGAATATATGGAAAACGTTCACTAAAGAGAGGGATAGGAACCTCTTTTTTAGGAGGAAAATGCTAGGCATGTTGGACATCAATGGAATGGTGAATATTGTCTCTGGTTTTCTTAGGAAGTAGGCAAGTCATTGGAAACACTTGATGTGAGGATATATCATGTCCATTTGAGGTCCACTTGGGTTTAGTTTTTTGTTGTGATTGGATTTCTAGTTTACTCGGTAATAAGCTTATTTTTGGCATTAAAATGATGATTAAGATATATTAGGATGATGTTTTAGCCAATTACTCATTTAAGACATATATGATTGTTAGGATTTCAAATACTGGGTTCCTTTTCCAATCTCCCCTATTGTGCTTATATTGGATATATGTATATATATCTACAGAACCTATCTAGCTATGGATCGTAGTTGGGTGGTTTGTAAACGCACAAGTGATTAGTATCTGAATGGAGTGGAGGAGTTTATAGAATTTGCTCAAAGGAATGTTCTGTCGTCCTTATGTCAAATGTTTGAATATGAGGAAATGTACGGTCAAGGATATACGTAGTCATCTTATTTGTTTTGGGATTTACTTGAATTATACAAAATGGATATGATATGGTGATGTGTTGTTAAGTACTAAGCCAAGTGCCTCCCAAAGTGAGGATGTTGACGTAGATATGGAGGATGATCGAGTAGAGGACATGATCTGTGATATTGGACAACAATCTTTTCAACAAGCATATGTGTATGAAAGGTTGTATAGTGATGCGGATAAGCCTTTGTATCATGGGTGTACTATTCATACACGATTGTTGGTGGTATTAAAATTGGTTTGTGTGAAGGCGAGAAATGGTTGGAGCGATAAAAGCTTCACCGAATTGCTTGAATTATTGAAAGACTTGCTTCCAGAGGACAACATATTGCCTAACCATAACTATGAGGCCAAGAAGGTATTGTGTTCGATGAGTATGGAGTATAAGAAGATACACGCATGCCCCAATTATTGCATATTTTACACGGGTGATTATGAAGAGAATCACGATTGCCCTAAATGTGGGTTGTCACGCTGCAAAGTGAAGGATGGTGATGATGGTGATGATCTTGATGATTCGATTTGTGATGTGAAAAAAAGAGTCCTCCTGCGAAGGTGTTGTGTTATCTTCCAATAATTCCAAGGTTGAAGCGATTGCTTGCTAATGTGAAAGATGCAAAGAATCTTAGATGGCATCATAATGAGAGGAAACGTGATGGACAGGTTCGCCATCCGGCTGATTCTGTGCAATGGAAGAAGATTGATACTTTGTTTCCGGATTTCACCAATGAGCCAAGAAACCTAAGGCTTGGACTTGCTATGGATGGAATGAATCCATTTGGTAACTTAAGTAGTATTCATAGTTCATGACCTGTTCTCTTGACAATTTATAACCTACCTCCTTGGTTGTGCATGAAGGGCAAATACATGATGTTATCTACGATGATTTCGAGCCCAAAGCAACCGGGAAATGACTCAGATGTTTATTTAAGTTACTTGATTGAAGACTTGAAAAAGCTGTGGGTCGAAGGTGTTGATGTAGTTGATGGGTATTCTCACGAGACTTTCAAGCTGCGTGCCATGTTATTTTGCACCATCAATGTCCAGCATATGAGAACTTATCCGGGTATAGTGTTAAGGGCATAAACACTACAAAAAATTTATCAATTTGCAGAGGTTTTTTTTTGGGGGGTTTCCAAAACTGCCGCAAATTAGCATGAAATTAAGCAAATATTGATGTTGCTGTAAATTGCCCAAAATCGAGTAAATAGAGGGGTTTTTTTTTTAATTTCTGGGGGTTTACAACCTCCTTAAATTAAACATTATAATATTTTCCCACCCTTTCCTTACCATTGCCCGCTCTTTCCCAAATCCCTAGCCGCGTAAACTTTTTCTGTAATGCGTTAATCTTCTTCTTAACAAAAAGCTTATTTGCTTCTGCTTCGTTGAAAACTGATAGCATCACTTCTGTTTCAATTTCCTTATTTATCAGGTTCACTTCTTAACTTGTTCTTTGATCTTAAGCATTTCGACTTCATTGATCTTCTGCTTATTAATGGATTCTGATTGTAATTTCGATATTAGTTTGATTTTGACATTGTGATTTATTCTGACAATACGTTTTTGTGGTAACCGAGGTCAGTTGCTATTACTCTTTGCTATTGCATTTTGTTAAATGATGTTTCAAGTTCTTTTATATGATTTATCATCTAGAATCTGTTCTAGTGATGAAAGTATATTTTGTGATGTGGTTTATATGTAGTGGCTTTGTCTTGTGCAGAATGTGTTTGATGAATTTACTGAGAGTAATTTACTATTTGGATTTTTTTTTATATATATTTTATTTGTTGAGGTCATAGAGTAATATTCATATATTGTCAGTGGCCTCAAAACAAAGTAATATTCATATCTTTAATTCCTCATTTCTCTGTTGGTGAAGATCTTCCCTTTTGGAGGCTTAAATGTAAAAATGATGTAGCAGTAAGGCCATAACAGTAAGGCCAGTAAAAGGAACATGTTTGTTTGGTTGTTTTCGAAGGTAACGTGAACTAAAACTATATATGTATGCATTTTTGTGTCTTTTGGATGAGAAGGGCGATGGACAATGGGAACTAAAATTGTGCCTCTTTTTGGATATTGCCTCTGTTTAGTGTCTTGTCATCTTTTCTTTCCAATATTAAAATGAATCATATAACTTTTTTAGCACAAGAAAATGGTGAAGCACGAAACCAAAGCTGTGATACTCTAATGGCCTAACCCACCACTTGCTGTAGTGTGGATTGAACCAAGCATTCTGCATTCTAGCAGTGTTATTTTCTTCTTCCTTGCTTGATAAAAAGTTGTTACATGGCATTTTATTTATCTGATGGCAGCACAAGAACAATAGAGTTAATTTTGAGTTATGGAGTGAAGCTCATATGGATATATTCAGGTAATGCCTTTTGTCGATTATTATAGTTTGATCACTTTGAAGACAATTGCAATTTGCATTACGGGGGTAAGTTGATTAAGATGTTATGCAAATAAGATATTGAGATTGATGTTTATTTGCTAGCCAAATCATTCTGACTCCAAGTGCTAGCAGCCTAAGAAAGAATGGTAAAATGTTCTATTTGTCTTCTACGGTAATCAATAATTTATAAAATACCATTGTTTTATTGTTATAGTTATGATTTTTTTAGTGTGATTTATAAAGACCATGCAGACAAGGTATCATAGTGACCACATTAAATATCATCTATTTTCTAATTTATATTCCGCTTTCTCTTTTATTTCCAGAGTATTGATTTGCATTGACGGATTGTTTTTCGGCAAGGTATCACAATACTCAAGGAGCAAACTACTTCATCGGTAAGTTCTATTGTTTTCAACCATATGCTTTAGTTGGACTAATTCTTATATTTTATTTTAGTTAGATTACAATGTTTATGAGGTCTTGCTTTTCTTTACTTAGATTATATTATTTATAGAGAGGCCTTGCTTCAATCATGATGATTTTATATTGGAATATTATGAAGTTTAATTTTATGAACTATCATTATTAACTTCTTAGGTATCTTTACTAATGGATAAATCTTGGATTGCTAAGCCACGAAATACAATTGAATATTCAAATGGATTAAGTTCGTTCTTAGATTTGGCACATCATTTGAGAACCTCCCTGCTGATATTGGACTTATATAGGATAGGATTGCTGCTGAGTTTTGCTTCATCAGTAGGGCTTGAAGAAAAATTGGAACTTTGAAAATAAGGATTATTTAAAAGACAGCATTCTTGAAAAGATAGAGAATGGACTTACTCAATTCGTTGTTTAGAAAAAGTAACTTGGTGTTTTGTTCATCTATTTTATCTGAGTTGGGAAGAAGAAAGAGAATTGAGTTGAATTTGTTTAGCATGCTCTGTTGGAAAAAAGATATGTGATGTATTAGTCATAAAGTTGTTATGGAGGTGAAATTAGGTGCTATTGATCAGGTGCAACTCAGTTGTTATTTAAATCATAGCTAACTCAGTCATTGGTTTGATGATAGCTAACTAGATCATATTATGAGGGTTTCTTGGTAATTTTGTTCTTTTTATCACTTTTGTACATATTTTTTATAGACATTTGTACATTTTGAATATTTCAACTAAGTTTTTTTCTTTTATTATTTCAGCCACTTGATGCTTCAAGTGAGCCAAATTCGCCTTTGGATGCAAGAGAATCATCCGGTGCTAGCACTAGCAATATTTGATGTTTTTTTTTTTCATTTAGTACAAAACTACTTTTAGGTTATTATGAATTCAAGTTGTATTCTCTAAATTACAATTGATATTTGAAGCATACTTATGTTACTACGGTTATATTTTTAA
Source organism: Sophora flavescens (assembly GCA_030762895.1). Classification (NCBI taxonomy): domain Eukaryota; kingdom Viridiplantae; phylum Streptophyta; class Magnoliopsida; order Fabales; family Fabaceae; genus Sophora; species Sophora flavescens. The sequence goes on from CM061066.1 coordinate 153,638,742, forward strand.
TGAAATTTGTGACTATTTTGGTCAAATTTTGTTATAAAGTTTTTCAATTGCCACAAATTAGGAAGATCTAAAATTCTAGCAAATAAGTATATTTGAAACAAAAATCGCATCAAAATGGTAGATATATATTGTTGCGGTAGGTGGTGTTGACAACTATAAAATGGTCATTCATAGAGGAGGTTCGAAACTCCCACAAAATAAACAATTTAATGATCATTCATAGTCATTCATAGAGGAGGTTAGGAAACCCTACAAAACAAACAACCTCCACTCATAGTGGAGGTTAAAAACCTCCGCAAAATAACTGCCGCAATATAACTAAGATATCAGCGGTTCCCAAAAACTCCCGCAAATTGCTTGTGGCGAACGTAACTGTGGTGTTTTTAAAAGCTGCCACAAATTAATTTGCGGAGGTCATAAACCGTTGCAAATTGACTTGAAACCCCCCGCAATATGATTGTTATTTTGTAGTGAAAGCATGCCCTATATGTGAAGAAGGCACATGCTACACTCAGTTGCATCATGGAAGGAAGACGGTTTACCTTGGGCATCAGAGATTTCTTAGACGTGATCACCCATATCGTAAGATGAAAAAAGCTTTTAATGGATGCCAAGAGACTGAAAATGCTCCGACGGCCTTAAATGGAGAGCAAGTTTATCAATGGGTGAAGCACAACAATGTTATCTTCGGCAAGGCCAAAAAGAAGGCTAAGGTTACTGAGAAAAACATATGGAAGAAGAGGTCGATATTATTTGATCGTCCATACTGGTGCAAGCTTGATGTCAGACATTGTATTGATGTGATGCATGTGGAGAAAAATGTGTGTGGTAGTGTGATCGGGATGCTTCTCAACATTCAATGCAAGACAAACGATGATGTGAATGCTCATCTCGATCTTATTGCGATAGGTATACGAGAGCAGTTAGTTCCAGTTGTTGAGGATGGTAAGCAGACATATTTGCCTCCAGCATGTCATACTTTGTCAAAAAAAAAGAGACAAAGTTTTTGTGAGTGTCTTCAGGGCATCAAAGTTCCACATGGTTACTCTTCAAATGTCAAGAGGCTTGTCTCAAGTGATCTCAAATTAGTTGGCTTAAAGTCTCATGATTGTCACATCTTGATGCAACAACTTCAGCCCGTGGCTATTCGTGGTATTGCTCCTAAAAATGTGAGACATGCCATTACTAGGTTGTTTTCATTCTTCAATGCTATATGTAGCAAAGTTGTTGACCCCCATAAGTTGGATGAGTTGGAAGTTGAGGCTGCTTCAATCTTGTGCCAATTGGAGATGCATTTTCCTCCTTCGTTTTTCGGGTTCACTTAATTGTTCATTTAGTGAGGGATATTAGATTATGTGGCCCCGTTTTTTGAGGTGGATGTACCCAGTTGAGCGATACATGAAGATCTTGAAAGGGTATGTGAAGAATACACACCATCCTGAAGCATCTATTGTTCAAAGGTATGTTGTAGAAGAAGCTATTGAGTTTTGTTCAGACTACCTTCCTAACACGGATCCTATAGGGGTTCCTAAGCCTCGTCGTGATGAGAGAAGAAGTTAAGGTAAGGGTACATATGGTGTAATGATTAATAGCAAGGGTCGGGAGGGAGTTCTTCAAGCACATTTGTATATATTGAATAACATCGATATGGTTCAACCTTACTTTCGTGATCACAAAAGAAAAGTCAAGGAAGAAAACCCTCCGATGAATGAAAAGTGGTTGTTGAACAAGCATAACAAGACTTTCTTACAATGGTTTAAAGATGAAATCCTGAGGGATGGTAGTACTGCTTCTAACGAATTAAAATGGCTAGCACGTGGGCCTAGCTTTAATGTCATATGTTGGAGCGGATACGACATCAATAACTTTTCCTTTTATACAAAGGAACAAGATAACAAGAGTACCATGCAAAATAGTGGGGTTATGATCCTGGCCAAATCAATGCACTTCTCTAGTTCAAAAGAAACAAACCTTGTTATTTGCACCGATACCTTACTTTGGAGTCATTGAAGAGATTTGGGTGCTCGATTACACGAAGCTTACGGTGTTGGTTTTTAAATATAAATGGGTTGATAGTAAAGGTGGTGTACAAATCGACGAATGAGGGTTTACATTGGTAGACCTTTGCAAGTTAGGTCATACAAATGAGCCTTTCATCATGGCTTCCCAAGCAAAACAAGTGTTTTACATCATTGATCCTTCTAACAAAAGGTTGTCCGTGGTTCTCCAAGGAAAAAGCATGAATAATGGTAGTGATGAAAATCAAGATTCAACTCTTGATATTCCCGAGACTCTTTCTTTCTCAACAAACATGCCTACTATCATTGAGGAAACACAGGTGGACGATGTACATGCCACTCGTGATGATCATCACGAAGGGATATCGATATAGCTAAATTAAACTTGAACATAGTGTAAGTTTAGATTTATTTTTATTTATCCATTGTAGTTTAGATTTATTTTTATTTATCCATCTGTATTTATCTTTATCATTATTTATCCATGTTAAAATAACCTAATATATTAATTTTTGTTTCTGAACAGGCATACACATGGATAAAGCTGACATCCCACATGCACGGGAGGGGTCGGTGGCGCGTACACCTGTTGATAGTGTAAGTTTTATTTATACATATAATTTAATTAATTAGCTCATACTCTTTTTTTTTATTCATGTTATACATAACCCTCTAATTTAATATTTATTCATCCAAACAGGTATCACAGAGTAAGAAAAAACGGGGTAGAGCAGCCACTAGTCTAAAAATGTTAGAAAAGGCTAGGCTCAGTGGTTAGAAGCTTGAGGTGTGGTTTGATGATAAACTGAATCCCCAGGGACCCTATGCTAAGCAATTTACAAGCTAGGGTGTTAATTTGTATACCTATGACACAAGCTAGGGAAAAAAAAAGAATACCTATAAAAGTGAGTTTGGTTGTTCCCACCATGGAACCAAACCTACACTAAGGTGAACTGATGCTCGTGAAATCTATTGAAATCTCTCTGGTCATCTGGGAAATAAAATGAGAAAAGAAAAGAAAATTCGGAGTAAATAAAATAAATTTAATGTATATAAAAATAGAAAATGGATTTAATTAGAATGTATTCACATTGTAAATGTTTTTTTTTAATATTTCCAACCAATCATTTATTATCAGTTCAAAAAAAATCATTTATTATCATTACATTAAATTTTTGTGACTTTTATGGTAATCACCTTAAAAATATAGGATATTTTTTTGGTAGATCCTTAAAAATATAGATACGTATGATTGATTGATAATATAAAAATAATTTACATTAATTCTACATTAAAACCCAGTAAAAAAAAAAACTCTACATTAAAACTAATTCAAAGAAATTAGTAATTTAATAGTATATTTAAAGTCAACATGTATAATCAAGTGGTTAACGTACTACTATTTAAGAACGAATCGTTTAGGCTTTACCCGAGTTCGATCCTTGGATAGTGAGTACCAAACAAAAAAAAGTCAAAACATGTATGATATGTATACAATGTCATTATCAATTTTCATTCATTTCATTTTCTTTCTTTCTTTCTAGTTTTTTTATAAAAAAAAAAAAAGATCTCGAATAAAAAAGAGGCCTCACAATGGAATGTACCACTGCTATATTTCCAAGAAAAAAAAAAAGAAAAAAACAAAAGGCCATGTCAAAGAAAAATGTTAAAATGTATTTTTCGTCCCTCTATTTTATCACTTTGACAAAAACAATCTCTAAACTTTTTTTTGTGTGGTGAAATTGGTCCTTAAACTTTTAGATGCTGCAAAAAAACATCTCTCCATCCAACTTTAACAAAAGTTGCTAACGTGGTACACTCCTGCCAAGTGGTGACCAATATGTGTCCACCACCCAAGCAATTAAAATAATATTTTATAAAATTAAAATATTAAAACAAATTTCTAAGCAAGAATTTAAAAATAAAACATAAATAATTATTTTAACAAATAATTAAATATTAAACAATGATTTAAAATATCAAAATATATTAGAATCAGAAAGATGATAGAACATTCAATTCCATAAAAGATGAAGAGGGAGATAGAACCCTCGACTCAGGGGAGCTTCGTCTTCTTCCTCATTTCTTCCTCACAGAAAAGATGATAGACTATTCAATTCCAGAAAAGATGAAGAGGGAGATGGATGAACCGTCGCCGTCTGGGAGAGGGACAAACCGCCGCAGTGAGGCAGAGGGGAGAATTAACCGTAGTGTCGTGAGGGAGAAAGATGAGTTGTCGATGTGTGGGAGGGGGACGAACCGCCGTTATGAGGGAGAGGGATGAACCGTTGCGCCATGATGGGGGAGGGACGAACGTCGCGACGTGAGGGAGAGGGACGACTCGTCGCATCATACTGATTTTTATAAAGAAATATATTATTTTACTCTTTTTTAATATAATTTTATTTGATTTTACTGTTATTTTAATATTATTTTTTAAAATATATGACATGTAAGCAACTTCTGTTAAAGTTTGGACAGAAGTTGCACACAGGGGTTTTTTTGCAACATCTAAAAAGTTTAAGGACCAATTTCACCAAAAAAAAGTTCATGGACTACTTTTACAAAAAATGATAAAATAGAGAACAGAAAGTACATTTTTAACCAAAACAAAAAGATAGAAGGCTTCTATCCTAACGGTTCGTCGCTAAAGACGGGTTTTTAGATAAGTTCAAAATGTGATACTTATTTTTATAACAAAATTTTTATTAATATTCAAAATAATTCCAAGACCTTTTTAATCATTCCTCTTTATAGTAATCAAGAAAATCATTAGGAGGATGTATTAGGGTAATTTAAATTTATTCATGTTCTCTTAGTACATTTACTCAACTTTTAAAATATATTGTAATTTGAGCACACAAAAAAATTTATTGTAATTTAATACTCGAAGGTGATACTTCGTAGGCTAAATGTGAATTGGAATTCTGAACAATATATATATTTTTTTATGAACAAAAGATTTGGATATAAATTTGAGTACATGAGCTACCCACTCATTTTCAACATAATATCCATATTACATGTCTAAACCTTTGATCCACCAAGCATGGTATTCACAGCCTCAAAAACCTTCGGTCAACACAAAAACAGGACCAAAAGTTCAACCCATTTAAGCCCAATTATAACCCCCAATTACATAGGTACAACTCTGCATATTAAATCCTGATCCATGTGTTATTTATTCTTCAAAGTACCTGCAATATAACAGAAATACAGAGCAGCATAGCAGCACCGAACAAGCCATGACAGTGGCTTCCCCTCAAAACCGCAGAATTAAGAATTACATTGATCTGTTGGACAAATACACAATTCGGTAAATTGTATCAGCGCATCAGAGGTTGAATTACACCAACTCCATGATCTAGTTTTCACAAAGTCTAGAAGCCTTATTAGATCAGGTTTCTTTTTGTTAAACACTACCTCATTCCTTTCCAACAAAACAGGCCACACCACTGCTAGCCAAATAACCAAACCTGTATGTTTCCTCTTTTTTTTTTTTCCTTTAAAAAGGCCACGATGGGACATGAAATGGTGGGAACTACTCACCGGTTGCACCACAGAGATGCACAGCCAACCATAAAGTTTGGACCAAAGACCATGTGAAAGCGTGCAAGAGAAAAAAAGGTGATGCACAATTTCAAGGTCCCTACCATACAGAACACACAGCTGATCCTGAGGTGGAAATGTCACCCCTCTTTTAATAAGGTTGTCTTTAGTCGGAATCCTCCCAAAGAACAGTCTCCAAGCAAAACCCAAAACTTTGGAAGGTGCCTTACACTTCCAAAGTTGCTGGAAAATACTCAAATCAAACCATGTAACTTGTTCAGGCACCAGAGTCTTCTTTTGTAACCAACAATAAGTGGGATATTTTTGAGATATTTTAAAAGTTAAATATTTATTTTGTTTATTTTATTATCATACAACAAGTGTCAAATGAATCTGATTAGTTTTCATTATTTAGTCAAATTAATATTTGTGAAAATAATTTTATATTTTATTTGATCAGTTACATATTTTGTTTTGTTTGATTTGATCCTATAAGATAGGTAACATACAGCATTAGTACATGACCACTTGATCAGTTTCAAATTTTCAAAAGTTGCACGTTCAATTTGTTTTTTCTGATCCAAATTTTACGGATGCTATTGGCTATTTTGATCCTAATTTAATGGGAGCTGTTGGAAGCTATTAAAAGAGAAAATATGCATTAAAAAAAAAATAGTGGACTTCGGCAATGGAATTATATTGAAAACAAAAAAGCTGCTTTCTATCATATATATATATTTTGAAAAACTATCAGAAAAAGAAGAAAAACAGAGACGGGGTTCTACATTGCCTGCTTCATCTATATAATATTCTTGCTGTTCTGTTACCTCAGTTTATTCGTCGGGAGGGGCCTGTTGTACCCTGGGGGGTTTGCGCACCACGTGGATAAACCCTTGAGGGCAGTGTGATTTCACACACTTCAGGCTATTGAGATTTTTTCGTGTGTTTGTGACTTGTTGCTGCTTTGTTCTTGTGTTCGTGCTACGTTTAAGACAAATTTTTTGACAACAATCTCAAGGGTTTAGCTGTCTGACAACGTAACTTCCCACTCCTTCACTTCACCTCTCTACCGTAACAATCTTTCCGAAGATTTCACATTCTCACAGATATGGATTTCAACCAGATTCCAGCTTACTCCACCTGCTTTCAGGGAGACTTTGACTCCTCCCAAAACGACGTCGTTGACACCTCTTCCTTCAAATCTCCTTTCCCGGGCGGGTCAGGGAGGTTCGAATCAGATGCAAGGGTAGAGTTTTGGGGGTTCAGGGAGCGCAACGAACCAAGTTTCGGCGGGTGGCACCCCGACTCAGCCGAAGCAGAGGGTTAGGGCCAGGAGAGGTCAAGCCACGGACCCACACAGCATCACTGAGAGGTTACGAAGGGAAAGAATTGCAGAGAGAATGAAGGCTTTGCAGGAACTGGTTCCCAATGCCAACAAGACAGACAAGGCCTCCATGCTGGATGAGATCATCGACTATGTCAAGTTCCTACAACTCCAAGTCAAGGTGAGATTCCCCTCTATTTTTCAGTTTCTTTAGAAAAATTAAAAGGGTTAGATCTGATAGGGGCGGCGAATATATTTTATTTAATGAATTTTGTTAAAAGGAAGGCATAATACATGAGGTAACTCCCCCATATTCACCCGAATCTAATGGTATAGTTGAAAGAAAAAAATAGGAATTTAAAAGAAATGATGAATGCTATGCTTGTTAGTTCTTCCACACCTGATAACCTTTGGGGTGAAGCTATTTTAACTGCATGTTTCTTGCAAAATAGAATACCTCATAAGAAAACTGGTAAAACACCGTATGAGTTATGGAAGGGTTATATGCCTAATTTGAAATATTTTAAAGTGTGGGGGTGCCTAGCTAAGGTTATGGTTCCTGAGCCCAAGAAAAGGAAAATAGGTTCTAAAACTTCTGATTGTATGTTTATTGGATATGCTGAACGTAGTGCTGCATATAGATTTCTTGTTTTGAGAAGTAGTGTACTTGATCATAACACTATTGTTGAGACTAAAAATGCTGAATTTTAGAACATATATTTCCTTTGAGATCTGTAAATATTTCTATAGAAAATAATTCCATTAAAAATATTTCTTCCGAGAATAATTGTGAAAACTTATATGAGGATTTGAGAAGGAGCAAAAGACAGAGAAAAGAGACATCGTTTGGAAATGATTTTTACACTTACCTTGTTGAAAATGATCATTTGAGTTTTTCTGAAGCTATTTCAACTACTGATGCCCCCTTTTGGAAAGAAGCTTTTAAAAATGAAATTGATTCAATTTTGAAGTGCAACACTTGGATTTTAGTTGATTTACCCCCGGGAGCAAAACCTTTTGGTTGCAAATGGATTTTTAAAAGGAAATTTTTTTACCGATGGTTCAATTGAAAAATATAAAGCTAGATTAGTAGCAAAAAGGTTTTACGCAAAAACAAAATATTGATTATTTCGATACATTTGCTCCTGTGACCATAATTTCTTCAATTCGAATTTTGGTAGCCTTGGCTTCAATTTACAAACTTGTTATTCACCAAATGGATGTGAAAACTGCTTTCTTAAAGAAGAAATTTATATGACACAACCTAAAGGATGTGTTACTCCTGGTCAATAAAATAAAGTGTGCAAACTTCTCAAATCGTTATACGGTTTAAAACAAGCACCAAAGCAATGGCATGAGAAATTTAATCAAACATTGATTAACGATGGATTTTCTCCTATTGAGGTTGATAAATGTGTGTACACCAAAATATTAAATGGGGAATGTGTTATTATCTGCTTATATGTAGATGACATGCTTATCTTTGGTACTTGCGATGATGTAGCGATTAGAACAAAATCTTTTCTTGCATCAAAATTTGATATGAAAGACATGGGTGAAGCAAGTGTAATATTGGGAGTTGGAATCATTAGGAAGGGTGATAGCATAATGCTATCCCAAGGACACCATGTTGAGAAACTTCTTAGGAAGTTTGGTCACTATGACTCAAAGCCAGTGAGTACCCCTTATGATGCTAACTCTCATTTGAAGAAAAATAAAGGTGATCCTGTTAATCAGTCTCAGTATGCCCAAATTCTTGGGATCTTGCTACATTTGATGAATTTTTCACGACCTGACATTGCATATGCAGTAGGACGATTGAGTAGATATACTCAAAGTCCTAGTCAGGATCACTGGGAGGCATTTGCTAGACTCATGAGATATTTGAGAGGCACCATGAACTATGGTGGATTTCCCACTGTACTAGAAGGGTACAGTGATGCTAACTGGATATCTGATTCAAATGAGACAAAATCCACTAGTGGTTATGTATTCACACTTGGTGGTGGTGCGGTTACTTGGAGATCAGCCAAACAAACAATAATTGCTAGATCTACTATGGAGTCAGAGTTTGTAGCTCTGGAGTTGGCTGGTAGTGAAGCTGAGTGGTTGAGAAACTTCTTGGAAAATATTCCTTTAGGAGTTAAACCAACTCCGTCAGTGTCAATGCATTGTGATTGTCAATCGGTAATAGTCGTTGCAAAAAAAAAAAAAAGACCTTCAATGGCAAAAATAGACATATACAATTGAGACATAATGTGGTAAAGCAATTGCTAAAAGATGGAATAATATCGATCGATTATGTGAAGTCAGAGGTGAATTTGGCAGATCCTCTAACAAAGCCCCTGGGAAGAAAATCAATATGTGATACATCGAGGGGAATGAGAATTAAGCCAATTGAAATTAACGAGTGATGGGAACCCAACCTTTGTGATTAGAGATCCCATGAAGAAGGTTCAATGGGTAAGAACAAGTCACTCGTCAGTTCTGCTAGCACACAAAACTAATCTTGTTTTGTGTCCCTTTCCTATGGTGTAATTGAGAAAATGCTAGATACTGCATTATTGAGAGGATAAACTTATAAAGTTTTTAATGATTTTCGTATCCCTTATGGGTGGTGTATGATTTGCAGCATGCACTAGATGAAATCACCTATATGAGTGTCAAGTGGGGCCGCTTGCATGAGATCATGGCGAAATCTCTAGAGCACTCATGAATACCGGGCGCGCGCATGGCCTATTAGCGCAAAACGGTGTAACAACAAGAATTGTGGGGGTGTAGTGTGATTGATAGACCTCTAACACATATCAAGTGTCTTGGGTTCCATAGCTTGCTACACCAATTCACTGTGTGTTAAGTTTTATCAATCTAGGTCTGGTTCCATAGCTTGCTATACAGATCCGATGCATTACATCCAAGATGTTAACCCAGGAATTTTTTTTTTAATCTCTTAAATGTTTTCTTTAACTTTTGAAATATGTGGGGGATTGTTGGATATTTTTGAGATATTTTAAAAGTTAAATATTTATTTTGTTTGTGTTATTATCACACAACAAGTGTAAAATGAATCTGGTTAGTTTTCATTATTTAGTCAAATTAATTTTTGTGAAAATAATTTTATATTTTATTTGGTTAGTTACATATTTTGTTTTGATTTGATTTGATCCTATAAAATAGGTAACATACAACACTAGTACATGACCACTTGACCAGTTTCAAATTTTCAAAATTTGCACGTTCAGTTTGTTTTTTCTCATCCAAATTTTATGGATGCTATTGGCTATTTTGATCCTAATTTAATGGGAGCTGTTGGAAGCTATTAAAAGAGATATATGCATTAAAAAAAATAGTGGACTTCGGCAATGGAATTATATTGAAAACAAAAAAGCTGCTTTCTATCATATATATATATATTGAAAAACTACCAGAAAAAGAAGATAAACAGAGACGGGGTTCTACATTGCTTGCTTCATCTATATTATATTATTGCTGTTCTGTTACCTCGGTTTATTCGTCGGGAGGGACCTGTTGTATCCTGGGGGTTTGCGCACCACGCGTGAGGGCAGTGTGATTTCACACGCCTCAAGCTATTGAAATTTGTTCGTGTGTTTGTGACTTGTTGCTGCTTTGTTCCCGTGTTCGTACTACGTTTAAGACGTACAAATTTTTTGACAACACAATAAGCAGTTTTTGTGGAGAAAGAACCCGAAGGTTCTAAACTCCAAAACCACTCATCTTCCTTCTCTTTTTGTAGGCAAGCTTGCTGGATAATTGTGAGAAATTCATCAAACAGAAGCTGTTCCCATTGGAACAGACTTCTTCTCCAAGTGATTGACCAAACCCAAACGTTATCTATCCATTCCCCACAGTCATCTAGAAGCAAGTTTTTCTGGGTAGAAATTTGATAAAGACTTGGAAACAATTCTTGTAGACTCTTACTACCTAGTCACTCATCTTCCCATAATTTTGTTTTGTCTCCTCTCCCTATTTTTCTACCCAAGCCTTCTTTGAACCAATCTACAGCCAAATAGTTCTTTCCACTTTGACAAAAATCCCTCCACCAAGGTGAGACACAGCCCCTACTGTTGCCCACATGGTCCATATTACACCAATTTAACTCCCCATATCTAGCTTTTAAGATCCAAACCCACAAACCATCTTCCCGTTTTAGTAGTCTCCACCTCCATTTTGCTAACAACACCCTATTGAAAAGCTCTTTAAGTTTTTTACACCCAAACCTCCTTCCCTTTTTGGTAAACAAACCAAGTCCCACTTAACCCATGCTATTTTTCTCTTTTCCTCAAACCCTCCCCACAAGAAGTTTCTTTGGATACGTATAAGCCTAAGAATAACCTTTTTTGGAGCCAAAAAGAATGAAAGAAAGTAAATAGGCAAGGTGTTTAGAATCGAGTTAATGAGTGTTACTCGTCTGCCAAAAGACAAGTGTTTGTGTCTCCAAGATGAAAGTCTATTGTTGAGTGAATCCAACACCGGCTTCCATGTATCAAGCTTCTTCGGATTTGCACCAATCGAGATACCCAAGTACTTAAAAGGTACTTTCCCTCTTTTGCAATTGAGGAAGATAGTGTTGAAAATCCAACCAAAGGAAAGTAACAAAAGTCTCCCATGGTTAAATGCAATGGTTGAAAAGCTTTCAACCTCCAACCACTTACCATTCAATGCATCTCTTTTTGCTTCTATAAATAGAAGCATTTGAGATGAAGGAAGACACACCAATCCTCACTAAGAAGAGTGAGAGATAATAGAGAGAGAGCCTCACAAAAGAGAGTGAGAGAAAAATAGAGAGATCCTTAGAGAGAGTTTTCTCATAGAGAAAAATAGTGAGCCAATTTGTGAGAGTGTTATCCACAAATTGAGGATACAATATTCTTGTATTTTTGTATTCCCATTATTGTTATAGTGGAAGTTTAAGCGGCATACGGGTCCCGTGGTTTTTTCCTTGCTCACAATGAGGAGGTTTTTCCACGCTAAAAATTGTCCGGTGTTATTACACTTATCTTTACGCTTCCGCTTAGTGCCTATTTTTGAGTTCACAGAGGAGGGAAATTATGCTGGTATTTCCCAACAGTGGTATCAGAGCTCTGGAATACTAGGTGCCGGATTTATAAGAAAATTCTTAGTATGCTCTGTGGCTGCAGCATTGTCTGATCTTCCACATCAGAAAAGAATTATTCTTGTTGCTGGAAATAAAGTGTGGTAGTGTGAAAGTGCATGCCTAGAAAAGTTCTGGCTAGGAAAGACTTGGTATTTAAGTGTGTCTATTGACCCACCTCTCTTTCCTGGGAACTTCCTCGGTACGTACTGTTCACAAACTACAGTAATTTTCAGCATTCGGTACAAGTCACCTATACGACACTATTCACGTATAGTGTTATTTTTATCAAAACCCAACTGGTTGGAGGAGCTATTGGCCTGTGTAACTCAAGATGGAGGGAACTATCACTCATGATGGAGACATGTTCAAGCTAACTGCAGATAACTACTCCTATTGGAAGCCGATAATGGAAGATCATCTATCCTACAAAGATTTGTATTTGCCAATTACCCAGAAGGATATGCCGAAGGATATGCCGGATGTGAAGACTGACAAAGATTGGGAGCTTCAGAATCGGAAAGCAGTGGCTCTGATCCGAAAATATATTGATTGAATCTTGTTTGAGCATGTATCAACTTATACCAATGCGTATGAGTTGTGGACAAAACTTGAATCCTTGATTCAAAAGAAGACGCCCAGGAACAAAGCCCACCTTGTCAGACGATTGGTAAAGTTGGAGTACATGAAAGGTCAAAATATGATCGAACATTTGAACACTTTCAAAGGCATTGTTAATCAATTAACGAAAGCAGGCATGAGTGTTGATGATGAGTTGCAAACTCTTCTACTCCTCAGTTCTCTACCTGAGAGTTAGGACACTCTAGTTGTCACTCTCAGCAACTCTGCTCCAGACGGAAAGCTTAGCATGGATTCTGTTACAGACTGTTTGCTAAACGAAGAGTCAAGACGAAGGGAAAGAGGTTTGAACAATCAGTTTGAAGCCAATGTTGTTGAAAATAGAGGAAGGAGTAAGAATCGTGGAAAAGGATGTCGTGGAAAATCACAAGGTAGGTCCAAATCTCGAACCAGACTAAATTGTTATTATCTTGGCAAACCAGGACACGTAAAGCCTGAGTGTAGATTCTTGAAAAGAGACCAACAAGCTGGAACAGTCCACCCTGACCAGATTGACCCGAAGAAGAAGAAAGAAGATGGAACAACTACTGCAGTGGCCTCGAATGATGAGAATATATTTCTTGTCGGGGAAGAAAATTATCTAAATTTTGCATCAGATGATTGCATATGGATAATTGACTCGGGAGCATCCTTCCACGTCACACCTCATGAAGAATTCTTCTCATCATACCAAAAAGTAGATTTTGGTACGGTGAAGATGGGAAACCATGTCACAAGTAAAATCTTCGGTATTGGCGAAGTAACTTTGATGACTGAGAATGGAAATAAGCTTGTGCTGAAGGAGGGTAGACATGTACCCGAGATGCGTCTGAACCTTATCTCAGTGGGAAAGCTAGATGAAGCCGGGATGATAAACCAATTTGGTAGCAGCAGATGGAAACTCAGCCGAGGAAGCATGATTATTGCTCGCGGCAGAAAGGAAGGCTCTCTGTACATTATGCAGGGAAATATATGCAAGGGGGAGACGAATGTTGCTCAAGACGCAACCAAAGAGCTGTGGCATAGACGACTGGGCCACATGAGTGAGAAGGGTCTGGAGATCCTTGCAAAAGATCATCTCCCAAACATAAAAGGACAGCCACTTGAATCCTGTGAAGACTGTCTAGCAGGCAAACAACACAGAGTATCTTTTAAAAGATCAGATGATGCAAGAAGAAGAAAGCAAATTCTGGATCTTGTTCATTCAGATGTTTGCTCAACGTCTGAAAGGTCTGTTGGTGGTGCTCAATACTTTGTTACCTTCATTGATGATCACTCTAGGAAGGTGTGGGTGTATCCATTGAAGACGAAAGATCAAGTTATTCAAGCTTTCAAGGAGTTTCATGCTTCTGTAGAACGAGTATCTGAGAGAAAACTGAAATGCTTGAGAAGTGATAATGGCGGAGAATACATAGGTCTGTTTGAGACATATTGCAAAACTCATGGGATAAGACATGAGAAAGTTCCTCCCAAGACACCTCAGATGAATGAAGTAGCTGAAAGGATGAACAGAACGATCGCAGAGAAAGTCAGAAGCATGTTTTCTCAAGCAAAACTTCCCAAATCATTTTGGGGCGAAGCAGTGAAAACTGCAGTTGATCTGATAAATCTGTCTCCTTCAAGACCTTTAAATGGAGAGATTCCAGATGAAGTATGGACTGGAAAGAAAGCCTCTTATGGTCACTTGAGAGTCTTTGGGTGTAGGGCATTTGTCCACATTCCTAAAGATGAAAGAGCAAAGCTAGATGCAAAGACGAAGGAATGCATATACCTTGGTTCACCAAGAGATGAACTTGGTTTCAGATTATGGGATCCTGCACACAAGAAGATTGTTCGAAGCAGGGATGTGGTGTTCTTTGAAGATCAAACGATCCAAGACATTAAGCAATCTGAGAAGCCAAAGCACAAAGTGATTTCTTATTCAAGTCCTGTTGTGATAAACAATTCAGGGGGAGAGAATCCTCAAAGGAATGATGAACATGATCAGGAGGAACAATCTGATCAGACAGAACAACCTGACTAGATAGAACAAAGTCAGGATCAGATGATGGAGACTGATGAGACAGAAGAAGAATCTCAAGTAAGACGATCCAGAAGAGTCAGACAACCATCAAGAAGATATTATTCAGATGAATATGTAAATCTCACTGATGAAGGAGAACCTCAAAGCTTCATAGAAGCAATTGAGACAAATGATAAGGAGAAATGGTTGCAAGCCATGGAAGAAGAAATGCAGTCCCTGAAAGAGAATCAGACGTATGACCTGGTGAGATTACCAGATGGACGAAAGGCGTTGAAAAACAAATGGGTGTTCAAGCTCAAGACGGAAGAGAACAACCCAAACCCCAGATACAAAGCAAGAATTGTTGTAAAGGGGTGCAACCAGAAGAAAGGCATAGATTTCGAAGAAATCTTCTCACCAGTGATGAAGATGACATCTATTAGAGCAATACTCAGTCTAGCTGCAAAACTAGACTTGGAGATTGAACAGCTTGATGTAAAAACAGCATTCCTACATGGAGACATAGAGGAGGAAATCTCTATGGAGCAACCAGAAGGTTTTGCAGAACCAGGCAAGGAACACCTAGTGTGTCGTCTGAAGAAAAGCCTCTACGGTCTGAAGCAAGCTCCAAGGCAATGGTACAAGAAGTTTGATCTCTTCATGACCCAACAAAATTTCAAGAAGACCTTCGCAGATCATTGTGTGTTTGTGAAGAACTATGAGAATGATGAATCCATCATACTTCTGTTGTATGTTGATGATATGCTAATTATTGGGAAAGATAAGGCGAAAATAGCTGCTCTCAAGAAGGCATTGAGCAAGTCTTTTGCCATGAAAGATTTGGGTGCAGTGAAGAAGATTATTGGAATGAAGACAACTAGAGATCGTTCTAGAAGGATGATGTGGGTGTCACAAGAAGACTATATCCAGAAAGTTCTTGAAAGGTTCAACATGCATAATGCCAAACCTGTGCATGTTCCATTACCTGGTCATCTGTTGACGAATCTGGGCAAGTATACCCAGTCGTGCAAGTAATATGGTGGTAAGACCGGTTTATCGTATCCACGGGGATTGGATGTCAACTACCAATTCACAAACTCAGCAACTATCTAGACTAAACAGAGAAATCAAGAGAATTCAAAATAAACAAAAGAAAAGAAAAGAAATAAAATCTTTTTGTCTTTTTATCGAACACTTTGAGTGCAGAAATGATATGTTGGGACCAAAGACTTCACCAAACCTCTATCTCATGTACTATCAGGACTAGATACCTCCCATTCATGCTTCAGATATTAAAATCAATCCACTAAACTACTCAAGCCCCGATCTTTCGGATGACAAGAGCCTAATTCCACTAATAGACCCTAATCTCTTAGGTGGCCTAGATTAATGAAATTGCGTTAGGATTAGGGATTACGCGATTACTAGCAAACCAAACTCCATCTCTAGATGTAAGGGTTACTAGGTGATTAAATTCAATTCCGGTTCTAATATGAACGTCTCCATTACATACTAAAACACAAATCGAGTCATGGGGGTGCTAGCCACAACAAGCATTAAGCACAGAAAATTAATCACTAATATGAAGACATGAACACAGAATAATCAGTCAAGATAAATACATAATCAATCAGTTTTGCTACATCTAATCCCAATAACAGGGATTTAACTACTCATAAAAAGAGAATACAAAGAGAAAGAGAGAAGGGATGAAGCAAACTCCATAGGAGGATTCTCCAATCTTCTTTCAGTCCCAGAGCAAGAAAAACATCCCCTTGAGGGCTTGAAACCCTCTTCCAGCCGTAGCCTCCAAGTCTGCCTCCAATCCTCCTAGAGACCCCTCAATTCTGCCCTAAAACAGCAACTTATACCAATCAGTTCTGCGCTCGCTCGAGAGGCGAATTGATCCTCGCGAGGCGAATATTAAAATCTGTTGTTGCTGAGAAATGGTCTCTCGCGAGGCGAGAGTGACTTCACGTCGCGAGCCAGTAAAATGGTTCTCCAATATGCCCGTGAGGAGCATCATGTCCTGGGCGTGATGGCTTCTGGTTTCCAGACTCGCGAGGCGAGACAAGGTTCGCGGGGCGAACCAGAAAGACTTGCAGTTTCTGGAACAGTCAGCTTTCAGGGTCGCGAGGCGAATCAAGTTTCGCGGGGCGAATCTCCAGAATTCTGCTTGGCTCAATTTCTTCTCTTTTCAAGCTCCAAAATCATCCAAGCTTCATAATAGCCAAATATGCACAGTTTTCCTTCAATTTCTGCAAAACAACACACAGAAACCGCTTCACCCGTTCCAAGGGAAAATCTAATAAAAATCAAACTAAGAATGCCTAATCTATATGAAAAATGCATGCAAAAGTGTACAGCAAACATCATGTAAAATCACACTATCAAATCACCCCAAGCTTATTCAATTGCTTGTCCTCAAGCAATCACTAAGGCCAGAAGAATAAACAGAACATGGATAGTGAACTAAGAACCCGAGTAAATGATCCAAGCAATAGGCAATTCAAACAATTCAGCAAGAGACAATCAATTCAAGTCCAATTAGAGGCTTAGGTTCCTTAGACTCCTATTCTCACTGATTTGGGCACTCTTTCTCACTTGAAGCTCACCCCAAGCTTGTTCATTTGCTTGGCTCTCTTCCTCACCACTCAAGTGTTTAGGGGATAAGACATTTCACTCAATTTTCCTCAAGGAATGAATCCTACCATAGGCTTGACTATCAACCAAATCTCTACTTTATTAATGAAAACAAATTAGAATCAAGAGGTCTTTTATTTGGTTGTAACATGGCCATGGGATTAATCGTTAGGTGGGGATAACAAGAAAAGGACATTTCAAAAGGGCTAACAAAATATCAAGCATTGCAAACATGACCTTCTAAAATACCTTCTTGGGTTTTCAATTTATTTTTCCACCTTTCTTTTCTTTCTTTTTCTTTTTATTTCTCACTTTTCTTTTTGTCATCCCCTTCTCTATTTTATTTATTTTTTCTTTTTTTTTTTGGAGAAGGGGAGATTTTTCAAATCAAGAGAATTTTTTTTTCTGATTCTTTTCCCAAACTTTCAACTACCTTTTTACCCTTTTGTAATACTTTAGAAGGTCCCTATCAAACATATTTATCCACATATTCCAGGGTACCAAGAAAAGCATTTTTTTCATGTAGGCTCAAAATTGGGCAACTAAGGGGTAGCATTTCATCATTCAAAGCTCAGAAGGCCAGAAAAATACCTATTGCCTCAATCATTTTCAAAAATGTTTCCAAAAATTTTTAAGCTTCAAAATGGTTTTAAGTCAAGTTCTAGAGAAAACAAACCAAGAGGAATAACACTCCCACACAAAGAATGGGGTAAAATTTTAGTGAGTACCCCTTTGGCTCAAAATCTCACATTTTAGTTCAGAATCAATGAAAAACACAAATCTTCAGAACCACATGCTAATTATCAACTATCCAAGATTATCTCAAACATTTTCATTTGCAGCCATATCACAAGAATAAACAGAATTGGGTTCAACAATTCACTATCACACATTATTGGGCACTTAGTTCTCACAATTGGATACAAAATCTAAGCAAGGGCAATCTAATTGTGTGAACATGCAAACTATCATGCTAAACTATATGAATGCAACATTAACAGATGCAAATGCAAAATACACCTACCCCAAGCTTAAGAATTTACATTGTCCCCAATGTAAACAATCAAGTTGGAGAGAGGAAAAGAAAAATAAAATAAAACAAAAAAATTGGAACGGCTTACCGAGGCGGTAGCGGGTGCTGACTTTGCTTTGTCTCTGCCCCTTTTTCTCTTCTCCTTGTCTTCTTGCTCTCCCTTCCTTCCTTATTACCCTGCAAACATTTGGCAATTGACAATTTATTATTTTCCTCTTGAGCTTCTCAAATTATTCAAGAGGTTAAAGCAAAAACAAAATTATTAAGAAAATGGAAATAACTAAAGAGAAGGGTTAAGAAAAGTTGGGTTACCTCCCAATAAGCGCTTCTTTAACGTCACTAGCTTGACGTTCTAGGATCCTCCTCCCGGATCAAATGGAAATTGGAGTGGAGATTGTAGCAGTAAAATGACTTTATCTTCAACTCCACCCAGCCAGTGTGTAAAAGCACCATTGACCTCTTCAACTATAATACTGCACTTACTTCCTAGCGGGTCAAATGGCATTTTCACCAGGAAGTTTAAAAGACAAGTGGAAGGGGTTAACTTAACAATGTCCACACATGCATGCAAGCCGACATATTTGTCCAATGCAGAAAATTCAGATTCCTTAGCAAGCATGGTGGAGAGAGTGCTTTCCAAATGCCCTTCCTTCTCACTTGTTCCTCCCCAAGGATGCGTGAAAGGTACTTCCTCTTCTTGTGGCTCATCCACCATCACCCCTTCATCTTCAATTTGATCCATTTCCACAACCAGATTCTGCTCAACTTCTGCTTCATGTGGCTCTGTGGGAATCACAATACACGGTGGTGGAGGTGGCAAATATGAACAAAAGGTTTCCCAATCCTCCTTGGTGTATATATATACAAGCTCGCCAGTCATAGGATCGTCTCGTGATGGAATATTATGAGATAAGGAAAACTCCTCGAAGAATTCTCCCAAATTTATATCGTCTTCCCAACACAAGTTGTCCTCCCAAGTGTGACTTGCGGCTTCCGCATCAGGTGGATAATAAAAATCTTCCATGACGTTAGTCCACCTTGCAAAAACAAAACTCAAACAAAAAGATCAAATATATACAGAAAATAAAAATAATAAAAATGTCTAAACTAGTTGCCTCCTCTATTACTAATGATATTGGCAAAACCAATCCCCGGCAACGGCGCCAAAAACTTGTTGACGAATCTGGGCAAGTATACCCAGTCGTGCAAGTAATACGGTGGTAAGACCGGTTTATCGTATCCACGGGGATTGGATGTCAACTACCAATTCACAAACTCAGCAACTATCTAGACTAAACAGAGAAATCAAGAGAATTCAAAATAAACAAAAGAAAAGAAATAAAATCTTTTTGTCTTTTTATCGAACACTTGGAGTGCAGAAATGATATGTTGGGACCAGACTTCACCAAACCTCTATCTCGTGTACTATCAGGACTAGATACCTCCCATTCATGCTTCAGATATTAAAATCAATCCACTAAACTACTCAAGCCCCGATCTCTCGGATGACAAGAGCCTAATTCCACTAATAGACCCTAATCTCTTAGGTGGCCTAGATTAATGAAATTGCGTTAGGATTAGGGATTACGCGATTACTAGCAAACCAAACTCCATCTCTAGATGTAAGGGTTACTAGGTGATTAAATTCAATTCCGGTTCTAATATGAACGTCTCCATTACATACTAAAACACAAATCGAGTCATGGGGGTGCTAGCCACAACAAGCATTAAGCACAGAAAATTAATCACTAATATGAAGACATGAACACAGAATAATCAGTCAAGATAAATACATAATCAATCAGTTTGGCTACATCTAATCCCAACAACAGGGATTTAATTACTCATAAAAAGAGAATACAAAGAGAAAGAGAGAAGGGATGAAGCAAACTCCATAGGAGGATTCTCCAATCTTCTTTCAGTCCCAGAGCAAGAAAAACATCCCCTTGAGGGCTTGAAACCCTCTTCCAGCCGTAGCCTCCAAGTCTGACTCCAATCCTCCTAGAGACCCCTCAATTCTGCCCTAAAACAGCAACTTATACCAATCATTTCTGCGCTCGCTCGCGAGGCGAATTGATCCTCGCGAGGCGAATATTAAAATCTGTTGTTGCTGAGAAATGGTCTCTCGCGAGGCGAGAGTGGCTTCGCGTCGCGAGCCAGTAAAATGGTTCTCCAATATGCCCGTGAGGAGCATCATGGCCTGGGCGTGATGGCTTCTGGTTTCCAGACTCGCGAGGCGAGACAAGGTTCGCGAGGCGAACCAGAAAGACTTGCAGTTTCTGGAACAGTCAGCTTTCAGGGTCGCGAGGCGAATCAAGTTTCGCGGGGCGAATCTCCAGAATTCTGCTTGGCTCAATTTCTTCTCTTTTCAAGCTCCAAAATCATCCAAGCTTCATAATAGCCAAATATGCACAGTTTTCCTTCAATTTCTGCAAAACAACACACAGAAACCGCTTCACCCGTTCCAAGGGAAAATCTAATAAAAATCAAACTAAGAATGCCTAATCTATATGAAAAATGCATGCAAAAGTGTACAGCAAACATCATGTAAAATCACACTATCATCATCTCAAACTGAGTAAGACGCAATGTCCAGGGAATGAAGAAGAAAAAGAAGAAATGAACAAGGTGCCCTATTCTTCTGCAGTGGGTAGTCTTATGTATGCAATGGTCTGTACAAGACCAGACATTGCTTATGCTGTCGGAGTTGTAAGTATATTCCTATCAAATCCAGGAAAGGAACACTGGAATGCAGTGAAATGGATACTACGATATCTGAGAGGAACTACCAAAAGTTGCTTGTGTTTTGTCATTGGAAATTTAAAGCTTCTTGGGTATTCGGATGCGGATATGGCAGGAGATGTGGATTCAAGAAAGTCTACATCAGGATATCTAATTACTTTTGCAGGGGGAGCTATCTCATGGCAGTCAAGACTACAAAAGTGCATTGCTTTAAGCACCAGGATCAGGAAAGTTATATTCTCTATTGCGACAGTCAGAGCGAAATCCATCTCAGCAAGAACTCGACATTTCATTCAAGGTCGAAACACATCGACGTAAGGTATCACTGGATCCGTGATGTGTTGGAAAGTAAACTGCTGCAGATTGAGAAAATACACACAAAAGATAACGGGGCAGATATGATGACAAAAGCTCTACCAAAAGAGAAGTTAGAAGTCTGTGAAGAAGTTGCAGGCTTAGTATCAACCCCAAACTGATCCAAGGATATTTTCCCTTTGGCTGGAGGGGGAGAATTGTTGAAAATCCAACCAAAGGAAAGTAACAAAAGTCTCCCATGGTTAAATGCAATGGTTGAAAAGCTTTCAACCTCCAACCACTTACCATTCAATGCATCTCTTTTTGCTTCTATAAATAGAAGCATTTGAGATGAAGGAAGACACACCGATCCTCACTAAGAAGAGTGAGAGATAATAGAGAGAGAGCCTTACAAAAGAGAGTGAGAGAAAAATAGAGAGATCCTTGGAGAGAGTTTTCTCATAGAGAAAAATAGTGAGCCAATTTGTGAGAGTGTTATCCACAAATTGAGGATACAATATTCTTGTATTTTTGTATTCCCATTATTGTTATAGTGGAAGTTTAAGCGGCATACGGGTCCCGTGGTTTTTTCCTTGCTCACATTGAGGAGGTTTTTCCACGCTAAAAATTGTCCGGTGTTATTACACTTATCTTTACGCTTCCGCTTAGTGCCTATTTTTGAGTTCACAGAGGAGGGAAATTATGCTGGTATTTCCCAACAGATAGCCGCATCTTGAACAAAAGAATCCTCCAAGTTAATTTATCCCAACCACCCTACTTTTGCGGAAATTTACTTTGAGTCTCGACACCAACTCAAAACAACGAAGGATTGCTTTCAAAGCCCAAATGTTGTCCCAAGATGCCTCACCAACTAATAAGGTATCATCAGCATATTGCAAAATAGATATTTCTTCCTCTCCTCTCCCCACCTTGGAGCCTTTGAAAATGCCTAAGGATACCGCATTCCTCATCAACCCGATTAGTCCCTCCGCCACCATGAGAAAAAGAATCGAAAGATCCCCTTTGAAGACACATTCTTTTATCCAATTCCTCCATTTTTCATTCATACCGAACCTCCCCATTACATACCGAACAAAATTTATTTATAATGTGAAAAATTTGAACCACCACTCAATCTATCGGGGGCAAGAGTAATTTGTCTTAAAAATTAAGAAAAAAGAAAATATTATAATTATTATTTGAAGTGTAAAATGCACTCAAAAGTGGTTGATCGTGTGAACCTTTTTTTTTGTTTTAGTGCATTGCAAATACACAAATTTTTGAGGAGATGCTCTTTTCTTTAGATATCCTAATAGAAGGAAAATGACATCTTGTTTGGTCATCACAGTACTGATATAGCAATAATTGCATTTTTTGTGATATGCTTAATTTTGTATTGGTTAGTGCAAACTAATAACTAGTGAGCAAATTAGATATCAAACAAAGATCTTGTACCTTGACGGCATATTTTGCTTAATTAATTCTTGTCGTGCGTTCTCAACTTTGGAGTCAAACGTTAATGTTTTAGGCTTTTCTTTTTCTTTTGCTTCATATGCCAACTGGACAAGAATTCTTTCTTCTTGTTTTTAATTAACCAAGAAGAATTCAATTTGAAATTATCTGAATCAAATCTGTATATAATCAATATTCATGTACTCACAAGGAAATTACGTAGCCCCAATAAATCTCAGATTCCCTTCTATACATCCCTCCATTGATTATTTTTTTTCTTTCCAAAATTCAAATTTCAGCTAAATTCATCGAATAACGGAGTATTGAAAAGATTCTTAAAAGAGAGTGTTGGTAACATTGTTCTTATCCTTATTAATTCATATATATCTCAGATTTTAATTTCCTTCATTCTCATAAAGCTTAATTTTTTTTTAATCCTCACCACAGAGTACCAGAGAAAACATGGCTGCTAGAGGCCTGAAAATCCGCTTTGCTGTGACTTTACTTTTGTTGATCATTGTTACCACCGTGATTGTGGCCTTGGCTCTAACCATCTTTAAACCCAAGGATCCTGTTATCCGTGTCTACCCTTTTGGCCTTGAAAGCTTTTATAATATTTCCGAGTCAAATGTGACGACTATAGGCATGTTGGTCACTATGGAGAATCCAAACTACGGAAGCTTCAAATACATAAACTCAACCAGTTATGTCAAATTTGAAGATACCGTTATAGCTGAAATTCCTATGGAGTCAGAATTTGTACCAGCGCGTAGCACGATTAATGTGACCACTCATGCTGATTTTATGGTGAAGAAATTGATAAGTAATCCCAATTTTTTCACAGAAATTCTTTCATTTGGGACCTTGAATATGACATCAACGACTGCACTACCTGGAAAAGTGACTATACTCAAGATTATCAAATTGAAGGCCACGGCTTATAGCTCATGTGACATCTCTTTTCATTTAAATCCTATGCATGTTGATACCAAATGTATATCCAAAATCAAGCTTTGATTGTTTCGACGCCTGGATTTTCTGCACATGTCCCGATACAAATAGTCTTGTTGTTTTAATGGTGTTGCCATCTAATTTACAGTATGTAGATTTGTACGTGACTACCTGTTTTCTTTGGCATTGTAGAATCAATGAGCAGGAAAATGATACAGGAAAAAAAATAAAGATAGTCCACTATGAGTTATGTACTCCATACTATGATGTTTGTTATTTAAAAGTATTAAAATATAATTCTGGTCTTTATATTTTATTTTATTTTATAATTCTTATAATTATTTATCTTTTCAAATCAATGGTCACACTTATAAACATCTTCCCAACAAGAATTAGTTCTCCCTATTAATGATGTGATCTAATCTCATCTTCTATTACGGTTACCTTATTAATTATCATTTCACTCCGATCACTATCTTTACATCCGGCATTCCCTCCTTGCAGTCAAGGTAACAACTTCAGGTTTAACCGATTCCTATAGTATGACGCGCGTCTAGGGGTAGAAAAAACATGATTGAGTTAGCGGACCCAAGAATCTAGTATGTGTTTGAATAAGCGTTTGATAAACTTGATTTTGGAAAGAATTGATTTTGTTTATAAGTGAGTTTAGAGTAAAGTGATTTATGTTTGGATGCCTTTATGAAAAAGTGATTTTTATCAATTCTTGTTGTTTGGATAGTTGAATCAAAATTGCTTTTGGATGTGCAATAGAAGAGGTCATAAATCATTGACCCAAAATTATCTCTCAGAATCAATTTTCTTCCAACGTGGAAGCTACAAAATTTAGCTTCAAGAAAAACTTGATTTTGGGATTAAAATCACTTTTCAACTTAGGAGCCAAACATCAACAATATTTGGTCAAACCACGTTTGATATGGTCAAACGCACTTCTATTGGTACAAACCATCAAACCAAACACACACTTACATGTGGTAGTTCATTTTTCTGTTTTTATTTGTGATATAGTTGGTTGCTTGTGACATTTCAAAATTGATAAATTGGATTGAGTATCGCTCGTACTTAATACAGTTGTTTGTCTATAAAGAAATATAGAATTTGAGCATAGGTATTTTGTCAAAAGGAAATGACCTTAATTAACATTAATGTTTTCTTTTTATTTAATAAAAAAACAAAAAAAAATCATAAATGGTAAAAAAAAATGGTAAACATGACATAGATACAAAGTATCCATCATCGTTAGCGGTGACTAATCTTCGTCGGGGAACCTGTTTGACACACACAAGGTGGTTCTCCCCTCCTAACCAGGTTTTCTCCATATACAAGAGTAATGATTCGAACCATTTACCACTTACTTAAGATGTCTAAGTCCCTTATCTTCTAGACCATCCACGTGTTGGTCGCAAATGGTAAAATTAATCATCTTTATTGTTAATTTTTTTTAGAGAATCTTTATTATTACTTTTGGTATAATGTTATTGTCCGTTGACTAATCCAATAAATATTCATTTAAATAATTGCTTCAGAGACTAAAGTGTCAATTTCATAACAAAATTTAATGATAGGCGCTATTTTAAAATATTTATAAATTTAATGATTAATTTAAAAATTTATAAAATTAAATTTAAAGCGAGGAAACAATACAATCATGCAAGGAAAAAAAATCAAGTTTCAATATTCAAGAGTCAACCATGAATTATGGCCAGCTTTTATTATTTAAGAATTGCAAATGTTATGTTATTATTTTTGTTTCTATAGTAATTACTTATTTATAATTTAATGATATTATCAATCTTCATACTTAGAAATGTTTTTAAAATATTGTCAAAATAAATAAATAAATAAATGTTTTTAAAATAATATTTAACTTTTGTTATAATATCATTTTAATGTCAATAATTCACTAACTTAATAAGTATTTCTTTGTTTAGTAGATACTCGTTCTTTTCTAAAAAAATAAATTGAAATATGTTTCTTCATTCATTCATTAGAGACTAATTATGAGGAAATTAATTAATAATAGAAGTTTCTCAAAAAAAATAAAATAAAAATAATATAAGTTGCTTTGTAAATATTTATAAACGTAAAGACTGATTTTAAGAAATACAAGAATTACTGTCAAAATAAAAATAAAAATAAAAATACAAGAATTAAATTTAAAATTAGTGAAAGTTGTAGAAACCAAAAGTAAATATATATAATAATTTAAAAGTAGGAGTGTACACAGGTGGGGTTGGCAATAGATGTCTCTAGGTTTAGGGCACTAATTAAACAAAAAAAATGTTAGAAAACTAACTCTAATATTTTTTGATATATTATTTTCAATACAATTTTTTTTATTTCTTAACCAAGCACTTGCTATATTTCATAAAATATTTATTTATATATTGATTAGCCAAATGTTAACCAATATAATTAGAGCATTGATTAAGAAATCTTAAAAAAGTAAGTTTCAATGAAAAATGATATTGTATTCAATACATTTGAAATGGATATGTTTACTTTTTCAATGAATAATTGCTGTTTAGGATCTTGCCAATAGTACCCTAAGTGTATTGACTAAGGAATTAAAAAAATAAAATTTTACATTGAAAATTGTAATTTTTAAACTTTGAAAAAATTAAATACACCACTTTCAAATATATAATTCCTATCTCTGTTTTCTTAACTTAACCACTGTTGTCGCAACCGAAAATTACGACGAGGACGAAGATAAAAAAGACATTTTAAGGAAAAGTAGAGTCGCCACCAATTTTATTTAATTTAGTAAAAATTGGAAAACCTTCAAAAATAGTCTTTGGAACCAAGTTGAGTTCAGGAGTCGGTTACGAGTAGGGAATATATTAAGCACCCTACAACGCCCATTATACGAATGGTACCTTGAATTAATTGTGCAAAATTAATAACTTTTAAATTATTTATTTTTACCCCAAAAATAATTACAAGAAAGAATTTAATTATTTATTAATATTTTTTATTTTTGTGTTTCTTTATTGTTTTTTTTTATATTTTAAAAAAAATTAAAAAATATTATTGATAAATCCTAAATGAGGTTGAACATAGCACATAAGTTCATAGGGCCACCTCAAAACTCGGGGATTGAGCATGACACTTGTCATAGAGCAATCCAAAAAATATTAAATAAATTATTAATTAATTATCCACATTAAATAAATAAATTAAAAAGAACACAAAAATAAATATTATTGATAAATCCTAAACGGGATTGAACATGGCACGTAACTCCATAGAGCAACCTCAAAGTTAGGGGATTGAGCATGACACTTGTCATAGAGCACCCCAAAACAAACATTAAATAAATTATTAATTAATTATCCACATTAAATAAATTAAACGAACACAAAAATAATGGAAAAATTAATTTTGGCTTGACGAGACGATTGGTCCCGCTCCTACGTATTCCCTGCTTCGATGGGAAACTCAAAGCCACGTAGTTCTTATAGAAAATATTTTATTTGTTGGTTGATTTTAATTTTTATCAAAAAAGGTTTTTTTTTATTTTTATTTCATTTAAAAAAGGGCTTTTGATATATTCAAGTGTTTCATTTTTCAGATCAGTCCCTTTTAGTTTAGTATCTCTATTGGGCCAACTATCTAACCTACTAATCAAATGATCCACTCAAATTAAATTTATGCAGAAAATAGAACAAAACAATATAAAAAATAATAAATAAAACAGAAGCGAAATGAAATAAACACTAAAAGGCCAAAACACATATTATCGTATCAGAAGCCTTAGAGTACCAAGAGACCCTTTTCCTTCACAGTGCACGCAAGAACGAAGAGAAGGGAGGAGGCTGACAGCAGAGCGGCGGCACCAGCGGAGCTTTGCGGCTAAGGCTGAGACAGCAGGTCCGGATCAAGCTATCGCGAAGGAGATGTGGACACGACAGATCAGAGCCCGCGTCCTCAAAGGAAGCGGTGGCGGAGCGAGGCACGATTGATGCTGGTGGTGCGACGGTGACTCATGGCTGATGGCGTCGCGAGACAATGATGCCGTTCTGGGAGGGCAGCGGCATCGCGGCGGTCCGAGTTGGACAGAATGGCGGTGCGCAATTGCCATAAAAGGGTACGGACGGCGGCACCTCCCTCTTCTTTCTTTTTTTTTTATTTCACACTCCTCTCTATTTGTTGTTCTGCACTCAGTAATTGTTTCATATTGGAATTTTTTTCTCTTCCTCTCATTGTTGTTCCTATCGTTGTTTTGCCCTCTGTTGTGATTTTATAAGCTAAATTGTTAGGGTTTTGATCCTAAAAGTCTGCTAGAGATTAAAAAAAATTTCTCAGATTTAAAATGGAACCAAAATTTCTAAACCTTATCTGCCAAAACTAAGAGATTTGAAATTTTTAGTGAAGACTAAAAGATCCGGTCAAAATGGGGTGTTCACAGTTGCCCCTCTTTACTTGTTCATTACTAGAATACATGAAGAAAGAATGATTTTTCATGTGATAGCAGTAAGGAACTAGTAAAGAAAATGAACTCACATTTTAGCCAGGATGGGAAATAGGCTGAGAAAATTAAGTTTTAGAGCTTGGAAAATAAAAATGACAGTGGGCCTTAAATCCCAAATATAAAATTGGCAGTGAGCCTCACAGCTCGAAAAATTAATTTGCAGCGGGCCTCAGATCCCAAAAATAAATTTGCAGTGAGCCTCAGAGCTCGAAAAATAAATTGCAGCGGGCTTCAGATCCCAAATATAAAATTAGTAGTGAGCCTCAGAGCTCGAAAAAATAAATTTGCAGCGGGCCTCAGATCCCAAAAATAAATTTGCGGTGAGCTTCAGAGCTCGAAAAATAAATTGCAGTGGGCCTCAGATCCCAAATATAAAATTAATAGTGAGCCTCAGAGCTCGAAAAATAAATTTGCAACGGGCCTCAGATCCCAAAAGTAAATTTGCGGTGAGCCTTGGAGCTCGAAAAATAAATTTACAGCGGGCCTCAGATCCCAAAAATAAATTTGCAGTGAGCCTCAGAACTCGAAAAATAAATTTGCAGCGGGCCTCAGATCCCAAAAATAAATTTGCAGTGAGCCTCAGAGCTCGAAAAACAAATTGCAGTGGGCCTCAGATCCCAAATATAAAATTAATAGTGAGCCTCAGATCTCGAAAAATAAATTTGCTGCGGGCCTTAGATCCCAAAAGTAAATTTGCGGTGAGCCTTGGAGCTCGAAAAATAAATTTGTAGCGGGCCTCAGATCTCAAAAATAAATTTGCAGTGAGCCTCAGAGCTCGAAAAATAAATTGCAGTGGGCCTCAGATCCCAAAAGTAAATTTGCGGTGAGCCTTGGAGCTCGAAAAATAAATTGCAGTGGGCCTCGGACCCAAAAGTAAATTAGCAGTGAGCCTCAGAGCTCGAAAAATAAATTGCAATGGGCCTCGGACCCCAGAAATAAAATGATGGTCATTTACTTTCTCTTAAAAACTTTTCATTTACCTTTGTCTCGATTACAACCGAACCACACGCTCCATTAAAAGACTTCGACCAATCAAACCTTTGTTTATCAACAACTCTGAGTTAGTGTCTTTCGATTAGAGGGGCTTCTTTTTCAAAGCGGTGAAGACACATAGAGCGATTATTTCCTTCAAGACTAGGACTCGTGGAGGCTTTCATTATTGCTTTTCTTTTCTCCTCATTGTGCACCGTTATCTCCCTTATTGACTTTGAAATGCTGGGCTTTCTTTGGTTCAAACCATTCGTTGAAGTAACCATTAGAATTATCCAATCATACTATTAAACTTAAATTTACCTAAATTGAGACATGATTTTAATGCGCAAGTATGATTTAAGCACAATAGGAAAAAAATGGATGGATAAAATAGTTGCCTTAATATGAGAATTTGCATTGTACACAAGGAAATCGGAAAGAAAAAGGGGAAATACAAAGGGGTGTATGGGAATGGTATCAAAAGGGATAATGGAACGAAATAAAACCGCATAAAAATTTCCCCAGTATTGGTTCCTCGATCCTCTTAACTGATTCCCAGCAACTATTCGACGTCGCAGATCCTGGTCTCAGCTTCCACATACATCATTTCATTAACATTTCAATGATTTTCTTTGCCCCATTGTAGCCAGTCACAAACAAAATTTCCCCAGTGTAGCAAGTTATGAGCAAGATTCCCCCACTGTGGTGAATATTGAGATATCTCTTAAACTACCCTTGCGGGTTTTCAGACTAAGATTTAGTTTCTTTGTCCTGATTTTTGCTTAGGTCGCCCTCGCGGGTTTTCAACCTAACGGACTTCTTTTTTATTTTATTTTGTTTATGCCCTAACTTTTGCTTAGGTCGCCCTTGTGGGTTTTCAACCTAACGGGCTCCTTTTTTTTTTTTTTTATGCCCGAACTTTTGCTTAGGTCACCCTTGCGGGTTTTCAACCTAACGGGCTCTCCCTTTCTTTTTTCTTTCTTTTTTATCAGGCATAGAACTTTTTCGCGGCATCAGAGTTTACAGGTCTTGGTAGCTCTCGTCCGTTTTCATCTGTTAGGACCAAGGCTCCGCCTGAGTATGCCTGCTTTACTATGTATGGCCCTTCATAATTGGGTGGCCATTTTCCTCGGGCATCTTCTTGGTTGGGAAGTATTTTATTTAATACCAAATCACCTGGTTGAAACTCTCTATGACGGACTTTCTTATTAAAGGCTTTAGCCATTCTTCTCTGATATAGTTGTCCATGACAAAGGGCTACCGCTCTTTTTTCCTCAATCATGTTTAATTGATCGTATCGAGCTTTCACCCATTCCGATTCTTCCAAGTCAGCTTCCATCAGCACTCTTAATGAAGGGATTTCAACTTCTATAGGAGAAACAACTTCCATTCCATACACCAATGAGAAAGGCGTTGCCCCAGTACTTGATCGTATATTGGTACGATACGCGTGCAAAGCGTATGGCAACATTTCATGCCAATCCTTATAATTTACGACCATTTTAGCAACAATTTTCTTGACATTCTTGTTGGCCGCTTCTACCGCCCCGTTCATCTGAGGTCTATATGGGGTGGAATTATGGTGCTTGATTTTAAAAGTCTCTAATAACTTCTTTACATCTGACCCATTAAGATTAGCAGCATTATCTGTAATGACTCTTTCTGGTATTCCATAGCGACAAATAATATCCCTTTTTAGGAATTTGGTAAACATCTTTTGAGTTATATTGGCATATGATGCTGCTTCTACCCACTTAGTGAAGTAATCTATTGCAACCAGGATGAAGCGATGTCCGTTTGAAGCCTTGGGATTGATTGGTTCGATGACGTCCATTACCCACATAGAAAATTGCCATGGAGATACCAGATTGTGTAGTTGGAATGGTGGAGCTTTGATCTGATCTGCAATATTTGGCATTTACGGCATTTTCGGACATATTCCAGACAATTGGCTTCCATTGTTAGCCAATAGTGACCATTTCGTAGGATTTTGCGTGCCATCATGTGACCATTGGCATGTGTTCCACATATCCCTTCGTGAACTTCTGTCATGATAGTCCGAGCTTCACGAGCATCAACACATCTTATGAGGACCCCATCATAATTCCTCTTATATAGAATTTCACCATCTAAGTAAAAGGACATTGATAATCTACGAATCGTCCTCTTATTTACTTCATTCACTCCATCTGGGTACGTTCTACTCTTCATATATTGCTTGATGTCGTAATACCAAGGATTACCATCGAGCTCTTCTTCCACATGCGCACAGTATGCTGGCTCATCTTGTACCTTCACTTGAATAGGCTGGACGGTGGTATGGAGACCCAGCTTGGTCATAGCGGCTAATGTGGCTAAAGCATCCGCAAATTGATTCTTGTCTCGAGTCAAGTGCGAGAAAGTAATCTCATCAAACTTCGCAACTAACTGAGTCAAGTATTTCTGATACGGGATAATCTTGGGATCTTTAGTTTGCCATTCGTCGTTGACTTGATAAATGATTAAGGCTGCATATCCAAAGACCTTTAGCTATTTTATTCCAAGATCAATTGATGCTTGTAATCCACTTGCACATGCTTCATACTCAGCAATATTGTTGGTGCATTCAAATTCGAGCTTAACAGCCACTGGGTATTGCTTGCCCTCCGGAGAAACAACCACCACCCCTATGCCGCTTCCATGCATATTAACTGCTCCATCAAAATACATCTTCCACATATCATCTTCCTCTGTTTCACCTTCTTCCAATGACAGTATCTCTCCATCAGGGAACTCGGATATAATTGGCTGTCCTTCTTCAAGAGGGTTTTCAGCTAAGTGATCAGCAATTGCACTTCCCTTAACGGATTTCCGGGTCACATACTTAATATCGAATTCTGATAATATCATTTGCCACTTTGAGACCCTTAATGGTACGTGAGGACTTTCAAAGATGTACTTCAAAGGGTTCATTTGAGAGATTAAACTAGTGGTGTAGTATAACATGTATTGCCTGAGTCTCTTGGAGGTCCATACCAATGCGCAACAAGTCTTCTCAATTGCCATGTATCGGGCTTAGCAGTCATTAAACTTCTTGCTCATATAGTAAATTGCATGTTCTCTCTTGCCAGTCTCATCATGTTGCCCCAACATTGCCCCCATTGAGGTTGGGAGGATCGTGAGATACAGTATCGAAGGACGACCTTGAGTGGGCGGCACCAACATTGGTGGGTTTAATAGGTATGCCTTTATTTTGTCAAAGGCTTCCTGACATTTCTCATTCTATCTCCTCGGATTATTCCTCTTTAATAGCTTAAAAATAGGCTCACATGTGCTTGTCAAGTTAGCAATGAATCGGGCAATGTAATTTAATCTCCCTAGAAAACCCCTTACTTCTCGTTCATTCTTGGGGGTTGGCATGTCCCTGATTGCCTTTGCCTTTTCGGGCTGCACTTGTATTCCTTCCCTGTTGACCACAAAACCCAACAATTTCCCAGTTGAGGCTCCAAACACACATTTTGTGGGATTGAGTCTCAGATTGTACTTCCTTAATCTCTCAAATAACTTATGCAAAACTGCTACATGACTTTCCCCCTCCTTAGATTTAGCCACTATGTCATCCATGTATACCTGTATTTCCTTGTGCATCATATCATGGAACAATGCTACCATAGCACGCTGGTAGGTAGCTCCGGCATTCTTCAGCTCAAAAGGCATTACTCTGTAACAAAAAGTTCCCCAAGGGGTGATGAAAGTCGTCTTCTCTTTGTCATCGACGTCCATGAGAATATGATTGTATCCCGAATACCCATCCATGAAAGAGAATCTGTGGTTCCTTGTTGTGCTGTCTACCAGGACATCAATATGAGGCAATGTGAAGTCATCCTTCGGACTTTCTTTGTTCAGATCTCTGTAATCCGCACACATTCTTACTTTTCCATCCTTCTTTGGTACTGGTACAACATTAGCAACCCACTCTGGGTGTCTTGACACTTCCACAAACCTGGCTTCTAACTGCTTAGTTACCTCTTCTTTGATCTTTAGTGACATATCTGGATGCATCCTCCTCAACCTTTGTTTCTTCACCAACGTATCTGGGTACAGTGGGATTTTATGTGATGCTATCTCTGGATCTAATCCTGGCATATCTTTGTAGGACCATGCAAACACATCAAGGTACTCCTTAAATAGCACGACCATTTCTGCACGTTCTGGATTATCCACTATTTTCAACTCCTTCTTGTCTTCCTTGGTCCCCATATTAATCACTTCTACAACTTCATCATTTGCAGTGAACCCATTTTCTGAGCGCTCTATTGACTTTGTAAATTCCTCAATGGCTTCTTCTTCCTCACTAATCCCAGAATCGTCTTCGTCAACAGCCGCAAGGGAATCAGTAAATGAGGTTTCAAGGTTCCTTTTGTGAGACAAACCTTCGACGGTGGTGAGGTTCCTGAAAGAAAATGTTTGAAACAAGAGAAATATAGGAAAGGATATTATTCAAGAAATGAAACACAATTGATGTAAGATAAAAAGGGGTAGAGAAAGGAAGACACCAAGAAAAATGCTGAAAAATCATACTAACTCATTTTATTCATTTCTCAACAAAAGTAAACATCAGTTTATACGAGATACAAAAAGGTAATTACTTTATGGAAATAACATCAACAAATGGTTCAGACTGCCAATTGCCAAGGACCTCATTGTCAGTAGAGAGATAAATAATAGGGTTTCTTGCTTGCTCCTCTTCAAGTGCACTGATAGTGAAATGAGGGGAAGTCAACTTTTTTGGCGAGATCACTTCAGTTGATGCTGAGAAAGTATCTGTCAAGTGGGCGATATAATTAAATTCCTTTCTTTCTTCTTTCTTGCCTCTGAGAGTCAGGTACTTCATATTTTCTGCTAGAGAAAGATTGTATCCTAGTCCATGTCTTCCATCTCTTGTAACTGCTGCAATCGGTTGAGGGATCCCTTGGAGGCTTGACCCCAGGACTCTTCCTTTCTGATACCCATTCCTTTCCATTATACGGACTGCCACTTCATTCACATTTTGCATTGGCAGCTCCTCCTTCTTGCTCTCTGGCTTCAGGATTTCAAAACTACGTAGGGAATCATCCTCGACTTGCTCTCCACTTTCTAGGTATGGTACCGAAACAGGCTTTGAAAGCATGATTTACTCTTCACCGCGGATGGTAATTACAGCCCCATCCTGAATATATTTCAGACACTGATGCAATGTTGATGGAACAACACCAGCTTCATGAATCCAAGGCCTTCCTAGGAGCATGGTATAAGCTGGCTGGATCTCCATGACTTGAAAGAGAACACGAAAACAACTAGGCCCTACTTCGAGGGGCAGAGTTATTTCCCCTAAGATCCCTCTTGCTGTCCCATCAAAGGCTCGCACAATCATCTCTTGGGGTGTCAAATCCGTCAAGCCTATGTTTAACTGCTCTAGAGTGGACAACGGAATCACATTCAATACCGAGCCACCATCTATAAGCACCTTCGCAATCACAAATCCTTTTCACCTTAGGGTAATGTGGAGTGCCTTAGGACTACCTCTAAACTTTAAAAACACCTCATCTTCCGAGAAATTGATCATGTTGATCCGCCTCACCGGATCCACCATGTTTACTACATTCTTTGGCGTGACATCGCGATTAACATAAGCTTCATTCAACACCTTCAATAATGCCTTACGATGCATTTCTGATGTGAGGACAAGCGACAAAAGGGATATTCTTGCCGGTGTTTTCTTCAACTGCTCTATCACATCGTATTCACTTTGTTTCATGATCTTCAGAAACTCTTCTTCTTCTTCTTCATTCTCTTTTCCTTCATCTTTGGTATTATTCCTTGCTTCTTCTTCTACCGGGTCATAGTATCTCCCACTCTTTGTGATGCCTCCAATTCTCACAACATTAGTAACCTGGGCCTTCGAAGTTTCTCCTGCCCCTCCTACTAGCTCAACTTTCTGTTCATAATTCCAGGGTACAGCGTGTGTATCATTATAAGCAAAAGGAGTTGGCTTTGTCACCTTTACAATCACTTTTTCTGGTGTTGGCGCATCATTCATAGGTGGTATCCGGAGCACAACTTTTTCAACCACACTAACTTCTTCAGTCGTACCTCGCCTAGCTTGGATCACCCCCAAGGTAAGTAATCCTTGGACTCGAACCTTAAAGTCCCAACAAGTTTCAATATCATGCCCTACCTGCCTATGATGATAATCACAACTTAAATCACCATCATACTTCTCTTTTTCTCCGATCAGCTTCACCGGTGCAACAATATCATATCCTGCTTTCTTGAGCCCTGCGAATACTTCTTGCATCGGGGTTCGCAATTCCAAAACCTTCTTGACTTGAGGCCCTTTCACTTCCAAGTTATTCACGCTATTTCCCGCATTATGGTTTGGGATTGGGTTATTAACAATGCTAGGCCCAGAATCTTCTTCGAAACCCAATCTTCCACAAGCAATCAATTTTCTTACTGCTGTCTTAAAGGCCTCACATTCTTCAATGGAATGTCCCAGGGCATCCATGTGATATTTGTAAGTCAAGTTTGGATTGTACCAAGCAGGGAAAGGTGGTTCCATAGGCCGTATAGGGTTTCCAGTGATTAGGTGACGATCAAATAGATGTTTGAACAAATCTGCATTGGAGATAGACAGTCTTGGGAAAGGAGGCATATTTTGATATCGAGAACGTCCCTGATTTGGAAAATTTGAGCGAGGTTGAGGGTAGCTTGGATGGTTTTGTTGAGGTGCAGGTGGATAATGAGTATATGTTGGGCGAGTGGGGTTGTATGGTTAAGGGGTAGGGATGTTATTTATTTGGTTTTGTGGCTGGGTGATGGTTGGCGAGGCCTGTTGAGGTGGGTAAAACGATGTTTGGGTCTGATATGGTGCTTGGTACCTTGGGTATGAAGGGACATGTCGAGGTCCAAAGTTTTGCTGGTGTCGCACATAATTTGCTTCTGCTTCCTTCTTCTTGGGCTGGAACCCCTTCTTGGATGCACTGCCTTCCATGTCAGTTGGCAATTTCCCGGCTCTGGCTAGGATTTCAATTCTTTCCCCTGCAGCAATCAAGTCAGAGAAATCCCTATAAGCTACTCCTGCCATTGCTCTGATAAAGGGGGATCCCAGGGTTCCCAAAAAGTATGGGCACATTTCGGACAACATCAGCGGCGGCTGAACCTGAGCAGCCAAACTCCTCCACCTTTGTGCATACTGTTTGAAGGATTCATCACTCTTCTTATGCATTGTAGTCAACTGTTCACGGGTCAGAGCTATGTCCAAATTGAATTTGTATTGATCCATGAACAAATCGGCTAATTCTGTCCACCGAGAGATCTTAGAATGGTTTAACTGAAGGTACCACTCTAGTGCGATTCCGATCAAACTTTCATGGAAAAAGCCAATGAGGAACTTGTCATCCTTAGACCAGATGGCCATTTTGGTGGCATAGCTAATTAAATTGAATCGTGGGTTCCCACTTCCGTCATATTTGGAAAAATCAGGAATTTTGAAATCCTTAGGAATCACGACATTTGTGGCAGGGCAAAGTTCTTCAATCTTGAGAAGGCCATAAGTATTTGAGCCCTTGATCTCTTTTATTTGTTCTTCTACCTTCTCCATCCACTCTTCCTTCATCTTATCGAGTCCAAACTGGACTCCTCTTGATTGTTCAGGAATGAATGCATGGGGTTTTTCCCATGTATAGCCAGCAGCCTCATGATACACATTCTCGATGGGGCGATATCCTTCCCCGATCGGGATTACTATGGGTTTCGTGTAACCCGACATTCCCTGAGTAAAGCTATGGTTTATGTTTGAAAACATTGGCACCGTTACCATGGAGAGGGCCGGCTGTACGCTCACATGTGGGTCATCTTCGTTTCCACTTCTATTTGCACTAAGCCTGCTAAAAGATTCCCTCGTATCCTGTAGTATAGCCTCCAACCTTGCTTGAGTTTCGGAGATTTCAGTCACCCTTCCCCTCACTTCGTCTACTTCTAAACTCAAGTTCCTTCCTGTCTCAGGATTGTTGGCAGCCATCCTGGTCCGGGATCTTGTGTTGTAAACTCGGGTTTGATTGGTATTGTCTTTCTTAGGTCGCGCAATGATTCTCGAACCCTCAAATTCGTGTTTTTAGCTCTGTTACGAAAAATCGTCAATTATTCTAATCGGTAACCCTTTTTTTTAATATATATATATATATATATATATATACAATTTTTCTTGTCATTATTATTTAATATTAAGAAAGATAAAAGTATGCTTCGAAAAACCATGAATTCTTTCTTTTGCAAAGGAGAATCACCTAAAAAAAATATATTATTTAAAAAAAAAATATATAATATGTATTTTATTTATTTATTATTCATTAGTTAAAACACAAAGGGAAATGAAGTAAAAATAAATAAATAAGTAAATGGATAGAAAAACACAAGAGAGATATGGTACGCTTCCAATTGTCTTAAGAGGTAGGGCCTAATCAAGGGTACCTATGATGACAACTTCTAAGTCGAGCGGCCACTAAGTCAATTTAGGAGTGTAAACTTTAGGATGTGTCTAGACTTCTAAAGGTCATGGTCCCCAGATTGCCCTTGTCAAGGACCTAGTTCATGAACCTAATCACAAGTAGGGATAAACCCTCCAGGATGACTAGTCCATGGCACTAGTATATAACAATCCGAGTGGTGAGTCAACAAATATCAGAGAGGCATTAGACCTTCAATGACAATGCTGAGTCACCACCTAATCCTTATGGTCCCACAAGCTCGGGTATAGAGCTGGAAGTGTGTGAAAATGAGTGTCGGTGTTGTGTGTGCTGGAGGCATACAAACCTGTACAATCCTAATACATAACTACTTGAACCTGCTCGACAAGCAAACAAAATAAAAATAAAAATATCATGGTCTTCTATCCTAATGTAAAAAATAATTATTAAAGCAAAAAGGAAACAAATATATACAAAAAATAAAAGAAAACAATAAAAATGGGTCAACAATAAATACAAAAATGCACAACTCATTACTTAGGCTTGACTCTCGAAAATTCCCCAATGGAGTCGCCATCAAGAGACCCTTTTCCTTCACAGTGCATGCAAGAACGAAGAGAAAGGAGGAGGCTGACAGCACAGCGGCGGCACCAGCAGAGCTTTGCGGCGGAGGCTGAGACAACAGGTCCGGATCAAGCTATCACGAAGGAGATGTGGACACGGCAGATCTGAGCCTGCGTCCTCAAAGGAAGCGGTGGCGGAGCGAGGCGCGATTGATGCTGGCGGTGCGACGGTGACTCACGGCTGATGGCGTCGCGAGACAATGACGCCGTTCTGGGAGGGCAGCGGCGTCGCGGCGGTTCGGGTTGGATGGAATGGCGGTGCACGATTGCCACAAAAGGGTACGGACGGCGGCACCTCCCTCTTCTTTCTATTTTTTTTTTATTTCACACTCCTCTCTATTTGTTGTTCTGCACTCAATAATTGTTTCAGATTGGAATTTTTTTCTCTTCCTCTCACTGTTGTTCCTGTCGTTGTTCTGCCCTCTGTTGTGATTTTATAAGCTAAATTGTTATGGTTTTGATCCTAAAAGTCTGCTAGAGATTAAAAATTTTATCTCAGATTTAAAATGGAACCAAAATTGCTAAACCTTATCTGCCAAAACTAAGAGATTTGCCCACAGGTTCAAATTCAAAATAAAGTGGTTGCTAGGTTTGCTGAAAGGGGATGAAATGGGTTTAATTGGCCTGACCCCAATTAAAAATCTTTTTATTTTTTTTTTTATTTTTATTTTCTTTGCAATTATTATTATTATTATTTGAATTTTTAGTGAAGACTAAAAGACTCGGTCAAAATGGGGTGTTCACAACCGCCCTTAGGCACTAATTAGGATTTGCTTTTTTAATTAGAATGCTAATGAATGATTCATTCATTGTTTAAGGAGTCAAGAAAAAAAAATTGTATACGAAAATGATGTATATAACATTTTAAAAAAATGTTATAGTTAGTTTGTGAGTTCTTTAACTAATACTCTTAAGACATTCTTGACTTTTTTTCATGGATCTTACTAATGAGTATTCCAAAGATAATGATTAAGAAACCCACAAAAAAAAATTGATATTAAAAAACTAAATATAATATTTTTTAAAATATTAAATACGTTATTTTTCATTCAGATTTTTCTTTCTTCGTTACTTAAACAATTAATTATGGGATTAGATACTTGTGATGCATTACGGCACTGATCATAGGCTACGATTTAGGCGGAAAAGCATAGAGTATGTTGCACATGGCTAGGCTAAGACACCATCCACTTGTTAATCGATAGAACCTTCCCACACGTTGTCTTCTACTCCTATGATCTAGCCAAAATAGGAAGACGTGGTCCAAATCCCAAAGCTTAAGCTTCCCCTTTCGCCGCCCAGAAGATACGTGATTAGCTACATTGGATATTGTTCTCTCATTATATTCCTAGAAGTTGCTCAGTTTATGCTGAGGTTGTTGCTTGCCGGCCATCTTCACATACATTCTCAGAGAATGTCTGTAGACAAATTTATATACGGAGAAAATCTGATTGGGAGGAGAGAGTTCGTCTTATGTGTCCAACATATTTTTTAACAAAAATTAATCACTACTAACAATGATGAATACTTCGTACCTATAACATACGTCACAAAAAAAAGTAAATTTTTATATTACCAACTAATCACATTTGTTATTTTATGTAACTTTTAAGGTAATATTATGAAAATCAATTTTTTTAATAGGGTAAAAAAGATATGACAAAAGATAATTGTTAACGGTGTAAAAAAAAAAATTATACCGACAATTCATCACAATTAATTTCCAATAATAATAATAATAATAATAATAAGGTTTAAACTTAAGACATAATACAAACTATATAAGAAGTTTACAGTTGGTCAATCCTAATAGTTTATAGTTATACCAATCTTTTTTAAATCAGACTGATCATTAAATTGGTGAATACATTGATTCAAGGTTATCATCTGACTGTGGTTGAATCGATAATAATTAAATAATTTTTTTTAAATTTTAATATAATATATTTAGCAATATTAACATAAGTTCTAAATTTTCAATTTTTTAACAATATAAAATATTTTTCATTTTATATAAATAAATTTACAAAATTAATTCTTTTATTTTCTCCCACAAGTATAAAAAAATAAAAAAAAAACAATTTCAAGGACACATTAGTCCAAAGCTTCTTTACATGTTTTTTGGTCAATTATCAGAAAAATAAGAAGAAAAAAAAATTTGAAGTTGGACTCATTTATCCCATTCTACATTAGAAAACATACAAAAAGGATTGGGTTGCATAAGTATGGGCTCAAACCCATTTATGCTAAAACAAAAGGAAATCCAGCTTCTTATTATAATTCAGTAGCGGTCGCTCACCCGTCACCCCCTCTCAGTCTCTCACTCGGTCACTCCTCTCTCTTCTTAACATGTTCTGGTTCTTCTTCAAGGTAACATGTTTTGGTTCTTCACAATAACACGTTCTGGTTCTTCACGGTTCGATCTCACTTCTCTTCTTTCTGTAACGTGTTTTGGTTTATTGAAACAATAGCAAGAAGATGAAACTGAAAGAAGAACTTAATTGAATTAAAGATCAACTTTTCTTGAATCCTCAAGGTTACAGGGGGCAAGCAATATATACATGGCAGCCACTTAAACTAAAAGGAAAACAGAAAACTAAAACTAAACAGAAACCTAACAGAAAACAGAGCTAACAGATAAGCCCAATCACTTAGCCCAAGCCACAACAAATACAACAGCTAATTACAAACTACACTGAACAATAACTAAATACAACTAGGGGAGTTGGGCTTAGGACTAAGAGACAATAATATTTCAATACTCCCCCTCAAGATGGGGTGTGAAGGGCTCATGAACACCTATCTTGCTGCTAAGTTCTTGGAAACTTTTAGCTCCCAAGGCCTTGGTGAAAATGTCTGCCTGTTGCTGCCTTGAAGGTGTGAAAACAGTTTGGATTATCCCTTCCTGCAGGTGCTGCCTGATGAAGTGACAGTCCACTTCAATGTGTTTGCTTCTTTCATGATACACTGGGTTTGCAGCTAAGTGAATTGCTGCCTGGTTATCACAGTGGAGAATGGCCGGAGTTGTGATTTGAACTTGTAGACTTCGAAGGAGGTTGTGTAGCCAGAGTATCTCACTAGTGGCATGAGACATTGCCCTATATTCAGCTTCACTAGATGATTTGGACACAATGTTCTGCTTCTTTGTCTTCCAAGAAATTGGGGCTGTCCCAAGTTTCATGAGATATCCAGTAGTTGATTTTCGAGTTAAGGGACAGGATGCCCAATCAGAGTCACTGTAAGCTGTGAGCTGCAAAGTGTTGTCTTTAGGCAGAATGATTCCTTTTCCAGGACTTGATTTTAAGTACTTCAGTACTCTAATAGCTGCATTCCAGTGTCCTTCTCTGGGTGCCTGCATTTTCTGACTTAAAATATGAACAGAATAGGTAAGGTCAGGTCAGGTCGTGTAATTGTCAAGTAAATAAGTCTCCCAACCAGCCTTCTGTATTGGGAAGGATCAGGAAGCAAAGGACTTTGGTCCAAGGCTAACTGATGGTTTTTCTCAAGAGGAAAAGCTACAGGCTTTGAGCCAAGCATTCCACACTCATTAAGGACATCAAGAGCATATTTTCTTTGGCAAAGAAACAACCCTGTTTTAACTCTAGCCAGTTCTAGCCCCAAGAAATATTTTAGGTCTCCAAGATCCATTATATGGAACCATTCACTTAAGTGTC
This sequence comes from Sophora flavescens, assembly GCA_030762895.1. Classification (NCBI taxonomy): domain Eukaryota; kingdom Viridiplantae; phylum Streptophyta; class Magnoliopsida; order Fabales; family Fabaceae; genus Sophora; species Sophora flavescens. Next base: position 153,680,728 of record CM061066.1, read on the forward strand.
TTTTGACATTAATACAAGCATCATTATTGTTGCTAGCAATAACTAAATCATCAACATAAATCAAGACAGCAACAAAAGTGTTGTGATCAGTATAAGTGAACAAGTTGTGATCAGCTTGAGTTTCAGCAAAGCCATAGTCAATTAGTGACTGAGATAGCTTGAAGTACCAATTTCTAGAGGCTTGTTTTAACCCATAAAGGGACTTTCTTAACCTACAGACCATGCCTTCTTTGGGAAGGGTGTAACCCTGTGGAGGATCCATATAGACCTCTTCATGCAAATCTCCATGCAAGAAGGCATTACTCACATCCATTTGATGGAGTTCCAAACCTCGGAACAAAGAATAAATTAAAAGACACCTAACTGTTGTCATTTTTGCCACAGGGGCAAATGTTTCATTAAAATCTTCCCCTTCAACTTGTGTATACCCTTTGGCCACAAGTCTGGCCTTATGCTTTTCTATTTCACCATTAGCCTTGTATTTGAGTTTATAGACCCATTTACACCCTATAGTTTCTTTCCTTTAGGGAGTTTGACAAGATCCCAAGTTTTATTTTCTTCTAAAGCTAGAATTTCTTGTTTCATAGCCTCTTTCCATGCCTCATGCTTACTAGCTTGGTTAAAGGTTTTAGGCTCTTCATGCTCTGCTATGGCAGCTAAGTAAGCAAGATGTTTTTCAGAAAATTGATTGTAATCTACAAACTTAGAAATGGGATAGGCTGTGTGAGGATTGGGTTTAGGATCAAAAGACTTCCTAGTAGGATTTTCCACAACAGAGTGGCAGTAATAATCATTTAGATAGGCTGGTGGTCTCCTAATCCTAGGTTCAGCAGGAAGTTCTTGTTGGGAATGATTATTATTCTCCCCCTCACTGTGAGCATTGTTTTCATGGTTTAGAGCTGCATTGTCCTGTTCCTGTTCCTTATTGAACCTATTAACTGAGTTTGTTCTCGACTTAGTTTGATCTTCTCCACTGAGAGACTCTGTCTCTTCAGGGTAGTGCAGCAAAAGGGGAAATGGTTCACTTCTGTTTTGAGAATCTTCACTAACTGTACTAGTGTTACCATTTTCAACAAGGGGAAAATTGTCTTCATAAAAAATTACATCTCTTGAAGTCAAAATCTCTTTTGTTTTTAAATTGTAAACCTTCCAAGCCTTTGTCCTATAGGATAGCCAATGAAAATACATTTCTCAGTCCTTGACTCAAACTTGTCCTTACCCTTTGCAACATTCTTTATGTAGTAGAGACATCCTAGGATTTTTAAGTGTTCATAAGAAGGTCTTTTACCATACAGCATCTCATAGGGTGTAAGGCCCTTATTGGCCACTGTAGGGGTTCTATTGATGAGGTGTGTGGCAGTGAGCACACATTCCCCCCAAAATTTTAAAGGCAAATTTGCTTGAAATCTAAGAGCTCTAGCCACATTTAAAATGTGCCTATGTTTTCTTTCTACCCTACCATTTTGTTGTGGTGTTGCCACACAAGATGTTTCATGGGCAATCCCTTCTTTTTGGAAGAAATTCTTAATGGTAGAGTTGACAAATTCAGTCCCATTGTCACTTCTAACTTTCTTGATGTTCCTGCCAAACTGAACTTTTACCATTTTATGGAAGTTTATGAGAATGTTAGCAGTTTCACTCTTCTCTTTCATCAAATATACCCATGTCCCTCTGCTATAATCATCCATAATTGTAAGAAAAAAATGAGAACCATTATGTGTAGGTGTGTGGTATTTATCCCATAGATCACAGTGTATCAAGTCAAAGGGTTCCTCAGCTTTATTTGAACTGGAATTAAAACTAAGTCTACACTGTTTTGCCCTATGGCATATATCACAACAACCTATATTATTAAAATTGAAATTACATTTAATGGAATGAGAAAGGTACTGCAAACATATATTTGAGGGATGACCCATTCTTGCATGCCACAAGACGGTTTGATCTTCTTTTGTTGTTGCCAAGGAAATCCCTTTTTCTGTTATCTTGATCACATAGATTCCACCAAGCAATTCACTTGATCCAATCCTCTTCTTCGAAGTTTGGTCCTGTATGTGGCAACAATTAAGATCATAAGTGATCAAACAGTTCAAATCTTTAATCAATTTATGAACAGAAATTAAATTGCAGTTAAAGCTTGGAATATATAGAACATTTGTAAGTTTTATGTTCTCATTCAATTGAATATTCCCTATTCTTTCAACCAAAACAGATTGTCCAGTGGGCACAATTATGTTAAAAGGCTTTTCAATTTTCCTCACTTCCTCTAAAAGAGGAAGCAAGTGGGTCATGTGGTGTGAAGCACCACTGTCTAAAACCCAAAAATGCCCTCTAATCGTGCCCATTTTACCAGTCATAGAGTCTTGAGGCACACAAGTTCCATGCAAGGCATGTCCTGTTTCTTTGGTGCCCAAGTTTTCTTGATGGTCTTCATTTGTAGATGCAAAGTTTGCAGTCCTATGTCCTCCTCCTCTGCCAAGATTCCTTTGACCTCTTCTTGTGTCCCAATTTGGTGGGTATCCTATAATTTCGAAGCACTTGGATTTTACATGGCCAGTTTTGCCACAGTGATCACATTTGAGTCTTGGACCATCTTTTCCTCTCTGTCTGTTATTATTGGAATAGAAGACTGCTCCTCCATCATTCTTTTGAGCTCTTTCCTTCTCTGATGTGAATCTTGATTCCTCTCTCAACACATGGTTGAAAGCAGTCCTAAGAGATGGCAGAGGCTCAGTGTTTAATATGGTTGCCTTAACATGTGCAAATTGATCACTGTCAAGGCTACCCAGGAACAGATGAACCCTATTCTCTTCTTCTAGCATCATGAGTGCTTTAGACGCACCACAAGTGCATTCGGGCAAGGGTTGGAGCTCACTGAGCTCATCGAGATATCCCTTGAACTGTGTGTAGAAGTCCTTAATAGTTGTTCCTGATTCTTGTTGCAGCAAGCAGAGAGTTCTCCATAGATGATGAACCCTAGGTGCGTTTGTTTGCGCAAATCTCTCTTCAAGATCTTCCCAAATTTCCTTCGCGGTGGTGGCATGTGATGTACTAGCATGAAGCTTAGGATCCACAGAATTAAGAATCCAAGCCAGAACCATGGAATCAGCCTTTTCCCAACTGTGGAAATCGGCTGAATATTCTTCTGGTTTCTTAACAGAGCCATCAACGAAACCTAATTTCGTTTTTGCTTTGAGGGCTGTCTTCATAGATCTTGCCCAAGTGCGATAGTTGTCTCCATTGAGAGTTGATGCAACCAAGGGAATTCCGGGATTGTCTGAGTAGCTTAGAAAATAAGCGGGATTTGGAGGTGGATTTGTCTGATTTTTACCATTCCCAGAGGTATGATTCTTCTTCTCCGATGGCTTCCTTTCGTCACCAGAATCGTCTCTCTGATACCATATTGAAACAGCAGCAAGAAGATGAAACTGAAAGAAGAACTTAATTGAATTAAAGATCAACTTTTCTTGAATCCTCAAGGTTACAAGGGGCAAGCAATATATACATGGCAGCCACCGAAAACTAAAAGGAAAAAAAGAAAACTAAAACTAAACGAAAACCTAATGAAAAAACAGAGCTAACAGATAAGCCCAATCACTTAGCCCAAGCCACAACAAATACAACAGCTAATTACAAACTACACTGAACAATAACTAAATACAACTAGGGGAGTTGGGCTTAGGACTAAGAGACAATAATATTTCAATATGGTTCTTTGAGCTCACTCCTCCTCTGTCTACTTTCTCTCCCCATCATCTCTGCTTCTCATCTCTCTCATGTTGGAGGAGGCGAAGACGCAATGAGGCCGTCGAAGGTTGCGTGATAGCGAAGCAAAACGTTTTTTCTCAGACCAATGAAACTCGATGAACCATCGATTTTGCTCGGTTTCGTATCGATTCGACAATTTTTCATTCAATTTTTATCAGAACACGATTACAGGGATCATTCGGATCGGATGCCAATATGGTCCCGACACGACAGGTCGAACCTGCCAATCCGGACCCATTTTAACAACTATGGTTTATGCAAGTTACAAGTTATATATATTAGTTATAACCTGGCAATATTTAATTCCGCAATTCTGATTTCATATTTTAATTGTTTTTTTTTTAAAATAATCAAGTACACTTATTCATCAGTACTGTAATGATTTTTATCAAATTAGTTGATTTTGAATATTAATGTCTCCTGCTACTTGAATAAAAATATTTTTTTTTAACCATGACATACGTACGAAGTATCCATCATGTTAGCAGTGACTAATCTCCATCGGGAACCTGTTGGGCACACAAGGTGGGTTCTCCCCCCTCCCAACCAGGTTTTCTCCATACACAAAAATCAGGATTCGAACCCCTGATCATTTATTTAAAGTGTCCAAGTCCTTCACTACCTGGATCAACCACACGTTGGTTGAATAAAAATACTTTTAATAGTCAAATAAATAGATATATTTACGGTTAGTAGAAATTATAGTATCCTTATCTAGACAGTGCTCATAAATTTAGTTTATTAATTAACCTTTTGTACAAATTATGTACAAAGCGTTATGATATTTTGATATCACGGGACATCCTAATTTTGAGTAGGTTGTTTATCATTTTACTCTTTGACTTTCTTTATTTTATTGGTTTACAACCTACCTAAAAGTGTCCCCCGTGGTATCAAATTTTGGTATCAAAATATCATAATCTTATGTACATATCATATATATAATCAATGAAGGTTGATTTCGACAATCAATTCAAATAACTTGATTGAAAACTATCAAAATATTGATAAAATGACATGTGAGTAGCATTTCTCATGTAGTAACGGTTGCAAAATTGCATTTAGGAATCCATACAAAGTTCGATGTAAGCAACACAAACTTGTCTATTTGCCAATAACTTGCTTTTTCACTTTGCTTCCATTCACGGGGCTTAAATCTATATGATTTTTTTCTTTATATTTACAAATCTCTATTATATATATTCCTGTCACGGGGGACAAGAGAAACATGTTTTCTACAAAAGTCAATACTGTACACATCACCAAGCAATACATAATTACATTCACAAGCGAATATAAGGGAGATGAGGATAGCACATGGTGGTAATGTCCAATTACTTAGGTGGGGGGCCATATATAATTTGAAAATGAATGGGTTTCTATACTTAGAGTAGCCAAATGGTTCAATAAGGTTGTTGTTGGCTTTCTAAGTGCTTAGACGGCCATACGCCGAAAATCACGCAGATATCACATACTTCCGAATATAGCAAAGAACCATATGCATATTTATATAAATGTAAAAAACATGACAGAAGAACATTACAAAAAACATCAGCTTACAAGTGGAAGCAACCCTGGGGCAAGGCCGACCCTAGGCAAAAGTTAGTGAAGCTAGGGCTTAAGGTCTTCAATTGTTTTTAATTATTTAGGTCCAAATTTATGTCTATATTTTTTTAAGCTTAAAAAAAATAATAATTTAAAACCTTAATCAATAAATTATAGGAAATCTTACATGCTGTATCTACACACGCAGCAAAAATTTACATCAACCATAATAATTTATAATAAAGATAAAATTTAAATAAAATATAAATTTTAATACAAATTATTATTAGTTTTCAAAAAAGTCTTATATCAAATTTCGTTTTAGACTTCGAGCCCTGACCTAGGGAACCCGGTTTTGAATTCTTGTGGAGTCACCCCATCAGGAGGCTGAGAACCAATGGGTAAAACCCTGCCCAATCAGCCGAATCAGAGATTAGTATCATAGCGGATCCGAATGACCTAAGTCGTGGGATACTCTGATGGACCCACTCGACCCCAGAGGACTAATTGGTGGGTTCCGAACAAAAAAAAGGCTTACGAATTGAATATCTAATTTAGTATTTTTTTTTTCATAAGCCACAATTTGTATTAGTGAAGAACTATGAATATTGTAACCCGTATACACAAATACAATACCAACATCACCTAACTATTAATTACGGGAACACTAATGATATTTGAATACTCGTTTGGGATACTTTTCTGGACACCCCAGACACAATGTCAATTGTGCAAATAGATAGAATGACAATTGTGAAAATATAAGTGTATTATTAACACACATATTTTTGGGTGTCCATCTTGAATGACTATTTTGAGTGTTCGTATAACACACCTCTACAGCAAATTATAACATTACCAAGCCACCTATTAGTTAATTAATTAATACATTTTAAACCACAATAAACACACTTGTAAACCCACCTATCAGATTCAGTCCTTGTTTCTCTTATATGTGGATTGTTGTAATCTGACTTGATATAACGGATAAGAGTATCCCTTTTACTTTTCTTATATTAGCTTATTATGATTGTTTGCTTATAAAAAAAACAGAATAAACACACTCCAATCTGAGAAATACACAGTAACCAGAACTAACTTCCTGCAGCCAGGTGATGTATCAGTCTTTCAAACCAGAACAAAACAGAATAAAAATGTTCCAAACAGATACACTTCAATATTGAGAAATAAAAATAGACCAAACCATTTGATAAGACCATGTGTAGTTGGGTTGAGGGAGAAAATATTGGAAATGGCTTCCTAGGAACCCCTTTCTATATTGCTTCTGTTAACTGCAATATTTAACCTAAATTTCCTTCACAACAACATACACATCTACCAATTAACGAGCTAATTAATTAGGTTAAGGTTAAAACGATTTCCATAATTCAATTGTTGAATGCTTAACTAGACCACGACATTGATGATAAATTGATAATAGGTAAGGCCACTAAAACAACTCTAAATCATTACAACTTCAAATCATGTAAGTTTGTAAGATTGTATAGATACATTGCAAACAATGTAAGTGACATGCTGGAAGATGATAAGATTGATGATATTGATCCCTATATAGCTTCTAAGTCTAACTTATATCAATTATTGGAGGATCGATACATGTAATAAGAGGTGAATACCATCCACTAATGGTTTGGTTTAAGCTTTGGATTAGACCTTTGATCTACCACCTAATAACACAAATTAAAGGATAATTAATGCTTTGCCCACATGAGATGTAGTGATGTACATCACCTCACTTAGAGTTTACAATAGAATTAGAGTGTGTATATATATATATATATATATATATATATATATATATATATATATATATGTGCAAAAACTGAGATATAAGGGTTCAAAGTGTGCAGATGTGAGGTGATTTTTGTATACAAGTTATTGTTCCAACACAACTCACATCATTAGTGGTCGTTTATAGGTGATTGATTACCTAACATGTGATGTAAACTAATTAACTTTTATCCAACTGGTTTAGAATTAATTATCTTTGCATACTAGTGATCGTATTAATTGTTTTATTTGCGAACTAGTGGTGAGTTTATCTGTTAACCATATGTATTGATTTATTATTGCCAACTGTTAAATTAGTTAGTTAGTTAGAGTTCTATTTTTTCTGTTTTAGATTAGTTAGAGTTCTGTTTCTGTTTTAGCATTGTATAAATAGCTTGATAGAGTTAGTTTTCAGATGATGAATGAATAATACAATCATTCACACATTCTCTTGATCAGTTCTATTTTCATTCCCTTTCTGTCTGCGATTGCTTGCTCTGCAAGCTTGTGTTTTAGCTCATTCTATTCATCACAGTGACCAAAGAAAGGTCATCGTTTCTTGATCAATCTTGATCCATTTTCTTGATCTGTTACATACTTTGCATCCTTCACATGGTATCAGAGCTCTGATTCATCAGAGCTCTGCTACGTTGGTGCACGTCCATGGCTGATTCCATCGTCAACAATAGATCAGGCGGAGGTTCAAGGTCTGGTGTGGATGAATCTTCGCCATACTATGTTCATCCTTCGAGAATCCCTCAATTGTTCTAGTTTCAAGTCTTGACCAGCGGAAATTATCATCAATGGGCGAGTTCCATGGAAATGAGTTTGATTACGAAGAACAAGATAGGTTTCATTGATGGATCAATTCCAGTACCAGAGAAGACAGATCCTTTGTATTCCGATTGGAGGAGAGCAAATAATCTTGTAGTTCGATGGATAATAAGTGCAGTCTCAAATTCAATCGGCGAAGCATCCTCGAAAATGATGCAGCTTGTAATATCCGGAAAGAACTCAAAACAAGATTTTCTCAAGGGGATCTTTTTCGTAATGTCGGATCTGGAAGATTTGGTTGTTGCATTGAAACAAGGTGAGTATAGTGTAACTGATTACTACACTGAATTGAAGATCCTTTGGGATGAATTAGACAATTATAGACCATTACCTACTTGTAGTTGTCAAGTAAAATGTTCATGTGATGCTCTTGTGAAAGTTGAAAAATATAGGAATCAAGATCGAGTAATTCGATTCTTGAAAGGGTTGAATGAACCTTATGCAGCAGTTAGATCACAGATCATGCTTATGAAGCCACTTCCTTCAGAACATGAGGTTTTCTCAATGATAATTCAGCAAGAAAGGCAAATTGTTGGTGATCATGATGAGCCAAAATTGATTGCAGCAGTTGGTAGAGAAAACAATAACTATGGCAATGGCCGTGGTAATGGAAGAAGTAATGGAAACTTCAACAGAAGTTCAGGAGGAAGGGGCAATGGAAAACAATGCACTTATTGTGGAAAACTAGGGCATACTGTCGATAATTGCTACAAAAAGCATGGATTCCCTCCTAATTTTCAGTTTAGAAATCAAGGGAGAATTAGTTCAGTTAATGCTGCAGAAGGTGATGATGTTGAAAACAATGAGCAGATTGGTAATTTTCAAAAGGAAGATCGGACAGGTCCAATTTTAGTTTTATCGCAGAACAGTATCAAGGCTTATTGAGTTTGCTACAGCAATCACAAAGATCTTTACCCTCAGCTAACCAGATCAGTACTGTGATGTCTTCAACATCACATACACAAGCCTCTTCCACACATGATCCAGGTAACAATTCATCTGACTCTAGTTTTTGGATAATGGATAGTGGTGCTACTGACCACATTTGTTATAATCTGCTCTTTTATTCATCCTATCATAAAATCAGACCAATTAGGGTGAAACTTCCAAATGGAAATGATGTTCTTGCATGCCATTCAGGAAGCATTGTCTTTTCCAATGATTTTGTTCTTCATGATGTTCTACACATACCTCATTTCTCTTATAATCTTCTTTCTGTCACTAAACTAACTTCCTGTATGCCATATGTTGTACCCTTTAATTTACAGTGTTGTCACATTCAGGAGAAGGCTACATTGAAGATGATTGGTACAGCTAAAGTGCAAAATGGACTTTACATATTAAAGATGCCTATGTGTACCAAAGAGACCTTTTTCTAGTCAGTGTTTTGAAGAAATTCTGTTTCTGTCAATATTCCTCAGTCCAGTCTTTGGCATTTTAGGTTAGCACATGCCTCAATTGATTGTGTAAAAACCATTCAATGTAATGTTCCTTCTGTTGATATGAATAAAAATTACATCTGTGACATTTGTCATCTGTCAAAACAAAAGAAACTTCCTTTTCCAACTAGCACTTCCACCTCTTTTCATTCCTTTGATTTGATACATGTTGATATTTGGGGACCTTTCGCTACTATGTCTGTTCATGGTCATAAGTATTTCTTGAGTATAGTAGATGACTTTACAAGATTCACTTGGATATTTTTAATGAAAACTAAAGGAGAAGCATCCAAACTTTTACAAAATTTTGTCACTCTAATAGAAAGACAGTTTTCTTACAAGATTAAAACCATCCGCAGTGATAATGGTCCTGAGTTTTCCATGAAAGAATATTACTCTGTCAATGGCATTGTTCATCAAACCACTTGCACATATACTCCCCAACAAAATGGAATTGTTGAAAGGAAGCACCAACACATCCTAAATGTAGCTAGAGCTCTGATGTTGCAAAGCCAACTCCCTAAAATCTATTGGACATATGCCATTGCACATGCTGTCCACATAATCAATTTGCTTCCCACTCCTCTTCTTAATAAACTTTCACCTTTTGAGAAATTGTATGGAAAACCACCTGATTTCACTCACCTAAAGGTATTTGGCTGTCTCTCTTTTGCCAATATACCTGAAGGATCTCAAACCAAACTAGATGCTAGAGCATACAAATGTGTGTTTCTAGGCTTTAAGGTAGGAACCAAAGGCTTCATCCTGCTAAATTTAAAAACCAGAGAACTCTTTGTTTCAAGAAATGTGCTTTTCCATGAACTTGATTTTCCTTTTCTTCACAAACACAACACTGAGTCCATTCAGTCTAACTCACCATATCCTTTCCCTACATCACAAGGCATTGATCCAATGATTTGTGATATTCCTTTTCCCACAGAATCTCAGTCCACACCTGTTTCACATTCTAGGCTAGAACTTTCTTCACCTCATCATTTACATAGTAATTCTCCACAGAACAGTTCACCCTCCATTCCCAGCTCACCATTATTACAGCCAACTAGAAGGTCTACTAGACATAGGCAGGCACCTTCTTATTTACAACATTATCACTGCAACCTTGCAGCTGGATGCACTGAAACTGATACTGAATCATCATCAAATGTATCCTATCCAATTCAATCTTATCTTTCTTATGATTTATTGACTCCTTCTCACAAATCCGCTGTTCTTTCTGTTTCATCTGAGATTGAACCTCAAAGTTACACTCAAGCCATTAAGCATGATTGCTGGAAGCAAGCCATTCAAGCTGAATTACTGGCTCTGGCAGCAAATGAAACTTGGTCCTTAACTAATCTTCCAAAAGGAAAGACACCAATAGGCTGCAAATGGGTCTTCAAAATTAAACATAGAGCAGATGGCTCTATAGAAAGGTATAAAGCTCGATTAGTAGCTAAAGGCTACACTCAAACTGAAGGAGTTGATTATCTAGATACTTTCTCACCTGTTGCCAAAATGACAACAGTGAGACTTGTGCTATCATTAGCTTCCATCAATGGCTGGTTATTGAAACAGCTGGATGTCAACAATGCCTTCTTGCATGGAGACTTAGTTGAGGATGTCTATATGATTCTGCCACCAGGCTTACATGCTGCACATTCTGGCCAAGTATGCAAGTTGCAGAAATCTCTTTATGGTCTTAAACAGGCCAGTAGGCAATGGTTTGCCAAGTTGTCCTCCTTTTTAATTGAGGCTGGTTATCACCAATCCAGAAGTGATTATTCCCTCTTTGTCAAACATTATGGCCAGTTTTTCACAACCCTTTTGGTGTATGTTGATGATGTGATATTGACAGGAAATGATGCTCAGGAGATTGATTCTATCAAGACAGCCCTTAATGACAAGTTCAGAATTAAAGATCTGGGAAATCTCAAATTTTTCCTAGGACTAGAAGTTGCTAGAAGCAGAGCTGGTATTTCCATCAACCAAAGAAAGTATGCCCTGGAACTAATCTTTGATGCTGGTCTTCTTGGCTGCAAGCCAGCCACCACTCCTATGGACAGTAAAGTTCACTTAAGTCAAAATGGTGGAAATCCTCTTGAAGATGTCACAGGTTACAGACGACTTGTTGGAAGGCTCTTATATCTTACCATAACTCGTCCCGATATTGCCTTTGCAGTCCAACAACTATCTCAATTCATGGCAAAGCCAACCAATCTTCATCATGCTGCAGCAACCCGAGTACTTAGGTATCTCAAGGGCTCACCTGGACTTGGATTATTCATGCCTAGCAATTCCACACTCCAATTAAAGGCCTACAAAGGATGGTGGATCGGGCCACATGTCCAGATACAAGAAGGAGCATCACAAAGCTTCGCATTTACCTTGGATCCTCCCTCATTTCTTGGAGATCCAAGAAACAAAGCACCATTTCTAGAAGCTCCGTGAGGGCGAGTAATACAGGGCTATGGCGGCTACCACTTGTGAAGTCCAATGGATCACCTATTTGCCGCAAGACCTTCACATTCCTTTTATCTCTCCAAAGAATCATATATTGTGATAATCAATCGGCTATGCACATAGCTCGCCAACCCGCTTTTCCAAGAAAGAACCAAGCACATAGAGCTTGATTGCCATATTGTGAGGGACAAATGTGCTTCGGGCCTCATCAAACTTCTCCCTATTTCATCATCACTGCAATTGGCTGATACACTTACCAAGCCTCTTTGTCCTCAACACTTCACTCACATTCATTCCAAGCTGGGACTTCTCAATTTATGCGCCCCAGCTTGAGGGGGGGTGTTAACCATATGTATTGATTTATTATTGCCAACTGTTAAATTAGTTAGTTAGTTAGAGTTCTGTTTTTTCTGTTTTAGATTAGTTAGAGTTCTGTTTCTGTTTTAGCATTGTATAAATAGCTTGATAGAGTTAGTTTTCAGATGATGAATGAATAATACAATCATTCACACATTCTCTTGATCAGTTCTATTTTCATTCCCTTTCTGTCTGTGATTGCTTGCTCTGCAAGCTTGTGTTTTAGCTCATTCTATTCATCACAGTGACCAAAAATAGGTCACTGTTTCTTGGATCAATCTTGATCCATTTTCTTGATCTGTTACATACTTTGCATCCTTCACATTATCCAACATAAGAGAGGCTTATATTATAGGATTTGACATACATGTTAGAATTTAAAGTGTAAGGACCATCCAAGTAGATGCACCATTAACCTCGTTTTTTGAGATTTTGAATTATGACGTGGTGTTAAACTTATTTATTGTGATTTCCCACTTTTTAACTTATAAAAGAAAAACTTCTACTGTTTCGGGCTACCCTGAACAAATTAACAATAAATGACTTTGTTTTTTCTTTTCCTTATCCATTATTAGTCTAATCAAACCTTGTCCATGAGTAAAACTTTGATCTTGCCATGGCATGCAATAATGTAGAGATCGTTGTCAACAGTTTCTCCCATTTGTATTATTGCTTTGTGATGGCGACAGGCAAAGCTTATATACAAAGCATATATGAGTCGCTACTGGAAATTGAACTCTTGAGCATCAGCATTGACTATACAGCACACCCGTAGGCCGTATGGATTCATTTGGAAAGCTTTGAACCATAACTTGATATTGACCTAATAGGCACCTGTACACAATGGTCAAAGAAAACTACGGATTGTCAAGCTTACTATATACTCATTTGGTTCTGAGGTCTTTTTTGGTTTGCTATTCGGCTATAGTTTATGTAAAGTCGATATTATCCTCTTTTTAGGATAGTCTTTTATTTATATTTGTTGTTGTCTTAACAATATGTTTTATATGAGTTTGAGCACAACGAGTGCTTTGATTAATTCCATATTTTGTTTATAAAAAAACAAATGTTAACTATCAATGATAAATATAGCTCACATTTTTAAAATTTAATTAGAATGCACCGTCAATTGCAATCAATAATTAATTAGAATACTGAAGTCTTGCATATTGATAATCAATTATACATTATCATATATCATTAAAAAGGTTTGACTCTTAACAATTATCTTAAAAATCATACATGAGTTAATATATGGTTGATTGATAGTATAGAAAATTTTATATTGGCATATCAAAATTAAACTTTCTTTTGAAACAAAATACTCAATTTTAACTTCTATATGTAGTATCATGCTCATCAACAAAAGGCGGAAGAATGGCCATTTGCCGCATGGGATGGGATATACATCCAAAGGAGTAAATTGGAAAATGGACGTGTTTATGATTGTATCGATCTACATACGCAATTATACTCAATTTTTTTTTTTGTTGAAACATTATACTCGAGTTTTAATTTCTATATATACCATTATACTCATCAACAGAAGGCGAGGAAATTAAGAATGGCCATTGCAGCATGGGATAAATACAACCAAAGGTGTAAAAAGCAAAACAAACGTGTTATTGTATCAATCTACATATGGCGGTAAAGTTTTTCAAGAATTTGCTTTAAATCTTTAAGAATATATATTTAAAGAAAAATGCCTCTAATTAAATGGAGGTGTCTACATGAACCCGATGCGGTCTGGTATAGATTTTTATCTCTTAAATATGGTCCTCTTGACAGAATTCTCCTTGAGGGCGCCCGAGTTCGCAGTCATGATTCAATTTGGTGGAGAGATTTGGTGTCCTTTCATCCAGGCTGGTTCAATGATTCAGTGTGCATTAAACTTGAGAGTGGGGATGTAGCACGCTTCTGGGAAGACAATTGGTTGGGGCCTTGCTCAATTAAATCTGCTTTTTCGGTTTTGTTTGATGCAGCAGCAAATAAAAATGCATGCGTTGCTGAAGTTGGCTCGTGGATCAACGGTACTTGGGTATGGAATTGGGTCTGGAACCGTCATCTTTCGGCTCTGGAGGAAGTCTTCTTGGTGGAGGTACAAGCTTTGTTGCATGGGCACAATCCTTGTGAATCAGAAACTGATATTTGGAGGTGGAAACTTGATCTCTCGGGTAATTTTTCTGTTAAATCAGCTTATTCAGATATCATATCTAGAGATGACGGGTTTGCCTTGAATCAGAATTTATCTAGAGCTATTATGGCTGTTTGGGGAGACTTCCATTCCCTCAAAGGCGGTTTTTTTTGTCTGGAGGCTTTTGTTAGATAGGTTGCCGAGCTAGGGATGCTCTTCTAAAAAGAGGCATTATTATGGACAACCATAACACCTGTTGCGTTTTTGTTACGTTGACATTGAATCATTAGTCATGCTCTTTTCTCTTGCCCTTTTGCTTTTAAAGTGTGGAGCTCAGTTTTTGAGTGGATTGGTTTGTCTGGGGTTTGGCATCATGAGGTAATTGAAAATTTTGTGCAGCATTGCCTTCCTTGCAGAGGTAGGCGGGGTAAGAAGGTAAAATATATTATCTGGAGTGCGGTGGTATGGTGTATATGGCTATTACGCAACAGAATCATTTTCAGTGATGGTGTGACTGACCTTTCTGATGCTTTATCTAATATAAAATTGGTTTCTTGGGGGTGGTTTTTGGCTAAGGAAGGTAGAAATTCAAAGTGGAAATTTTCTGATTGGTGTATGAATCCATTGGGTTGTTTTGACCATTTGATGTAAACATTTGATTTGTATTGGGTTTGAGTACTTCTTGTACTCCATATTCAATAAATTTTTGCTTATAAAAAAAAAATGCAATTTAATTTTGAAATAGATGATAACCTTAGTTAGCACTAGCAGAACAAATCGAGAGGGTGAAAGACAACATTATCATGGTGGAATTTTAAAGTAAATGTGTTTAAGAAATCGGTGCTCCTCCGTGCTTAGCTGTTTGAAATGCTTGAGCACATGGCGGGGTCTTCTGTTACAGCCGTTTCTGAATATTCTTTGTAAAATGAATGGCCAGCAGGAGGTAGGAGACAAAACTAATATTTAAACCTAGCAAATATTTTTTTTGATAATCATAAACCTAGCAATCTAATTTATATTCTATAAATTAAACACTTTTTAGGGTACAAGGAAGTGTGTGTATATCTTTGGTGGTTGTGTGTGGTGTGGCTTTCTTATATATGTTTGAATAAGGTATGAGCATTTCTGAATAATGAAGTATTATATTAATTGTTTGCCACGGGTGTGTCATGAAGAAAGGATAGGGGACTAATGTTTTATGGAATGAGACAACAAAGGCGGATATATATATATCAACATCCATTTTTTTTTAAATCAATGTAATTAGTGTCTTTGGCTCCCCAGTGACATTCGGGGGTAACTCACAAGTTTCGGCCGCCCTTTGGACTGACTATGAGACTAATCATCGGTCGGCTGTTTAGAGCAATAACCATTGGTTTTTGCAACCTCCCAAATAGAGCATCTATCACCATGATTTGAACTTATGTTCTCCTCCTTGTGAGGTCGAGATGCTTACCATTCTTCCAACCCTTGATTGGTTTCATCAATTAAATTAATTATTGGACGTTCACTCTTTAACCGACATTAAAGACTAATTTGAATTACAATAAAATGCACATTTAAAAATTTTTGGAGTTTCATTTAGAAACTAATTAGCATGATTATCTTTGTATTTGATTATTTTAAATTTAGGATGCGGAGAGGATGGTGCCCCGTCCAAGGAAGGAAAAAACATTCGAACTTTATGAATATGTATAAAGGGATTTGCATTTACCTCCCCAAGGAGACTAGTAAGGATTCAAACCGACAATGTGTCAAATACGTAACACTGTCATGCTTCACCAGACTAATCCCTTGAAGTTAATAATTTATACTCTTTAATTGATGGTAAACGCTCAATCCAATATTAGCATAGCAATAAATTGCTCAGTCCATTACCTAATGTTGTCGTGTGAACAACTGTGTCATTGGATTCTAATTGATAAAAAAAAACATAATATCTCGTATTATTAATTATTGAATATTTAAATTAATTGACTAACTAAAATCTATAGTATTGGGTTATGTCACACTTTGTGATATGTTGTCCGTATGCCATTCTTTTTCAACATTCATGGAAATGGGCTTTGTTATGCCTTTCACTGGTTTCCTTCTAATTTCGAACCATTTGAGAAATTGCTCTAGCCATCAAAGTGCCATTATTTGTGTTCTTCATAAAATTTTAAAATTAGAAAAGTGAATAAAAATAAAATAGCATTTTATAAGTAAGACTAAGGTGGCGTTTGGAAGAGCTTATTTAAGCTCCTTTTGACTTTTCTGATGACATAAGCTCTTATGCAGTGTGTTTGGCAGAGCTTATAAAAATAACTTATGCCACCCCATAAGGAGTTTTTGACTTATTTTCATAAGTCACCTTATGAAGCTTATGGAATTATCATAAGAGCTTATGCACTAAACACCCTCTCCGTGTTTTTCACTATTCGAATCCTCTCATGCCCATTTCTTTCTTTTTCTTTCTTTAAGCGCTTATGGCATAAGCTCTCATGCGATAAGATC
The DNA here is from genome assembly GCA_030762895.1 of Sophora flavescens. Classification (NCBI taxonomy): domain Eukaryota; kingdom Viridiplantae; phylum Streptophyta; class Magnoliopsida; order Fabales; family Fabaceae; genus Sophora; species Sophora flavescens. Next base: position 153,697,552 of record CM061066.1, read on the forward strand.
TTATGTGATAAGCTCTTAATTAAGTTGTTTACCCAAACACACCCTAAAAATATATTGATTAAAAGTAAAACAAAAGTAAAAACAAACCAAAGTCCACCTTACTCGTTTTCCGTAGGAAAAGAGTTTCTTATGCCTTTCATTTATTTCTTGTTCCGTACTCATTTCAAACCAATTGAAATTGCTCCAGCCATCAAGTGCCGTCCCACAATTCTCTCTCTAACTTCAAACTCTCTCCCTTCTCTCTACACACAGTCACGTGCCACCATTAGAGGGAGTGGTTTTGAGCCATTTTTTGGCTTGGAATCACCCATTTACTTCATTTTTTTCCCATTTTATCTAAATAAGTAGTTTTTTCACATAGATCTGGTCTTTTTTTCTTCGTGTTTTTAATGTTTTTCGTCTTCTGTGGGCGGCGGTATTGTTGTTCGTCGTCTTGGTGAGGCGTTGTTTGATTTCCCGTCTTGGTGCGGTGTTTGTTTGATTTCCCTTCTTGGTGCGGTGTTCGTTTGGTTCAGATTGACAGATTTGCTTCGATCCATCACATATTTGATCAAGAATTGGGCGTCAATGTTACAGATCCGGAGATATAGGTATTCCGGTGACTTTGATTTTGTCACTTTTGTAGGCATTTTGATTTTGCCGTGTTATATATGCTATTAACCTGGGTGCTGTGAGTTTGTTCGCAGATTCATCTTTTTCGGTTTTTAGCGATGTTAGATTTGTGTTGTTCGATGTATTTTATCAATTTAAATGAATATCTTTTTAGTAAAAAAAAAAAAAAAGTGCCGTCACACTCTCATTCAATAAACAGTAGCACTTTATTACTTTCTTCGATTATTACAATGTGGAACCTTCCTTCAAATAATTTCATTAAGTACTTTAACATTAATTTTGGTCCACATAATTTACTTGCTCTACTATTCCAATATTCTTTACTCTTTAGCCTCTGTCACCTAACCCCGTTACCAATAACAGAATGAAAGGTGCTTTTTCTCTCCCTTTTGCATTTAATTTACTAATTTCAAAATTTGTAATGTCATCCACATATTTTCCCAACATTATCTTAATGATCATCTCATCTCCTTTCTTAGTTAATATTTTTTATTGTACTTATTGAGCATTTTATCACCTTAGAGAATGTTTAAACACAATGCAATTAAGTTTCTTTTCACGAACAAATTAGTAAAACATATATAGAGGACTCAAGTTATCAGCATGTTAACAATGATTGGGTATAAATAATACAAAGTATCAGTCATTGATCATGCTCTGAACACAAAGCTCCATTACTTGAGCTACATAGAAGAACAAATTAAGGAGGAGACAAGAAGGGGCATAGATAAAAGGGGGGTCTATACTCTATATACAAAAGTGTGTCACCCAAAATAATGAACCAACATGGACAAAGGAACCAGGCAGAGGCCCCTTTTCTTCAAGTCAGTGCAGTCAATATTATTTGATTTCTTCCCATCAAAATTTATTTCACGCTCATCTGTCTGCAACTCTGAATAATGCTCTGATTTAAATCCCTTACCCTACACACTCATCATAATAACATAAACCATAGTTAGTATGGGGAACCAAATTTATTTCCTCCTTCAGATGAAAAATTATAAAGCAAGGTTCCCAGTCCCACATACCAGAGAACCATCTAGTTGATCATCAATCTTCCAGCTGGAAATATTTTCCTTTGGATTCAAGTCTCCTACCTACAGATAATAAAGATTGTAAAAAAAAAAAGTTTACCATGAATTATGATGAAGGAGCAAAGAAGGAATTATCATATCATATATTATATATACACATACCTTGGGACTATTGACCGGGGAGCTAGCAGTGTCCTCCAAAGGGTCGTCTTCTGATATCTGTTTGGTTCTTGTTTTCTTGAAACATAGTTTCTTAGGGAGTTTTGATGAGTTCCTAACTGAAGAGCATGAAACAATGTGGTGATTCTGATGTGAGAATTTCCATGCAGCACAAGAAGCAGCATCTGAGACCAACGAGGAGCCACCAACCAAACTGGAACAGTAACTTTGCTCCATGCCTTCAGAGAAATCTTCAAAGTAAGAAGTCCACCCACTTTCCTCAGGAACAGATGCTGCTTTTCTTCCCATTGATGAATTCTGAGAATGCTCCATTAGTCTAACACTAGTGACATAACAGGACTGTTGTGTTTTTGTCAGAGGTTAATGAGACCTTTTTCTGAAATGGAGAAAAAGGGAACCCATAATGTAGAACCTTGGGGTGGGCCACGGCCAAAATACAAAGTTAAATTAACAGTTGAATGAAGGCAAGCCTGCAACTGAAAGTTTTGTTATTTAAACATTAACATATTCCGTCGAGTAGAATATCATTGTATTGGTTAAGGAATAAAAATAATTATAGAAATATATAATTAGAGGTCATCATTTGGGAAAGTTTTTACACGTGTCAACTTGTGAGAGATTGCTTGGAGACTAATCTTCATTTATTTGTCATAATTGGAAAATTAAGGTTGGATCAGTTATCAGTGGCACATTTGTAAATAAATGCTCATTGATGGCAAATTGTGGGACTGTAGGGCTGTTAACCAAATTTGGAGCCCATTTGGAGAGTTGAAAATTTCAAATTTCAAATTTCAATTCTCCATGCCCATGATTCCAGCTCACTTTTATCATTTCAATCAATGCATTGAAAAAATAAACCCAATCTCCATCCAGCAACCCACTTCATCTCCCGTTGTCTCTCTCATTTCTTCTCCTTCGTTTTTGGAAAGAATCATGCCAAATAATATGTTAATTATTGTAATTGATAGAGTACTTATTGTAATTGATAGAGTACAATTAATTTCCTTTTTAGTATACGTGAGTATAGGCATAATGTTAGGATCCTATTCTGTAACATTTCTATAAAGGTATGATTTGTGATAATGAATAAAATAATTCAGCCATATCTGGTTTTCTTTATGGCACCAGAGCAACGATTTGGGAAACCCAACAAACACAAACACCTTAGCCTAGGTAATCATGACAGATGATAATGAAAAAACCTCATCATTATCAACCAAACGGGACATGGCTCCCACTCCAAAATGGGAACAACCCCATCACCCTCTTTACCTCCATCATTCAGACCAACCAGGTGCAGTCCTTGTACCACAACCTCTGATGGAAGACAACTACAACACATGGGTCAGTCCATGGGCATGGCCTTGACGGTCGAAAACAAAATCCACTAGTGGAAAATATACATTAGACGGTAAAGGTTTACGTCAGTTAACCAAAAACTAGACGTTAAAAAGGGGGCGGTGGCAGTTTTGTAAATATCAGACTTCATTAATTCACTGTTAACATCAGTTGTTTTAAGGACTGACGTTAAAAGTGAGGCGGTGACAGTTTTGTAAATATGAAATCACTATTTGCGTCAGTTGTTTAATGAACTGACGTTAAAAGTGTTTTGCAAGAAATTATTAAAACTTTTAACGTCAGTTGTTTATAAAACTGACGTTAGAAGTGTGATTTTTACTTGATTAAATAAATAACGGCGTAAATAATCAACTCATTCCTATCTTTCTTTCGTTGTCATCTCCCCGTTGTCACTCTTAACGCAGATCATCACTCCATATAGTGCGGTTTATTTCTAATCTTTTTTTTTTAAAAGTTTATTTTTAATCTTAATTAATTAGCTTGAATTAGTAAATTAACAAATTCTTCTGCAAATTAAAATAAATAAACACTTAACATAAAACAAGTTATATATGTATAATCAAATCGTATCTCATTGAAGCGATTCATAAGTTACAATTACATGTTTAAAAGATAAAAAAATTCCATGCAAGATAGCACTAAAATATAAAAAAGTTTCTGCTTCAACATCATTTTCTTCTCAGTCCTATCCTCGAAATCTCCAACATTGAATGCATCCCTCCCTCATTTGAAGTCGATGCTCCATCTGAATCCACAATCACTTTGGAGCCGTGGCGAGTGAAGGGTGCACTCGATCTGTTTCAACGAATATTCTTGGAACAGCCCACTTGGTTCCAAAGCTGAGGTTTTGGAACTCGTAGTCACGATTCTCCGAAGGATGATGGTGTGTGCAATACACATAATGCGATTTACACACCCTTATCACCCATGTAATGCGATTTACACAACCTCAAGTTGTTTGACCATTAAGACAGAGACCTTTAAGTCTAGGTATAGGAAGAAAGAGTGATGAAGTTAATCTCCATGGCAGAGCCATATTGTGAAGCAGAAAAATTAAAGGAAGGAAGGAAGCTATTTATAGGAGTAGGGGATGAAGTTACTAGGCGTCGTAAGTTGCTAAAAAATTAAATTGATCATTAAGAGCATTAGGTTCCAAGGCGCATTGGGAGTTGGCAGTCATATATTATAAACGTGCAGAAAAGAAAACGCCCGAAGGAATAGGAAGAAACTTATACACTTTTAACGTCAGTTGTTTAATAAAACTGACGTTAAAAATGTTTTTAAAATAAAAAATATTTATTTTTAACGCCGATTGTTTATACAATCGACGTTAAAAGTGTGATTTTTACTTGATTAAATAAACAAATGGCGTAAATAATCCTATATCCCTATCTCAAAATGCCCCGTTGTCACTCTTAACACAGTGCCGTTAACGCCGGTTGTTGAATAAAACTGAAGTTAAAAGTGTTTTTAAAATAAAAAATATTTATTTTTAACGCCTGTTGTTTATACAATTGACGTTAAAAGTGTGATTTTTACTTGATTAAATAAATAGTCGACGTAAATAATCCTATATCCCTAGCTATCTGAAATGCCCTGTTGTCACTCAATTAACACAGGTCTCGGAGCTATTTTGTGAAGGAATAGAAATATAGAGGAAAAGAAGAGGCGTGATACAGATCATTACGTAAGAATGTTACTTTATACAGAGACACAACACTTTTAACGCCGATTGTATTCAACAACGGACGTTAAAAGTGTTTTTTTAAAAATATTAATATTTAACGCCGCTTTATTAATAAAATTGACGTTAAAAAATTAATTTTAACGTCGATTGTTTAATACAACCGACGTTAAATGTTGTTTTATATAACGCTTACACCCGCGCCTTCCGCACTTTGCTGCATGCGTGCGTCTCTTTTTCTCTTTTCATCACGCTCAACCCTAAATCACTCTCAACCCTCACTCTCACTCTCACCCGGCCACCAGAACCCTAATCGCGAGCTCATCTCCACCGTAACCACCGCGAGGGGCTTCTTCGCCACCACCGTGAGGTACACTATTAACCCTAACTCTATCTTTCCATTCATTCTTTGCAATAACTTGACGTACATCTCTTTTTCCCCTTCCCGCGCACTAACTCTCCTTGTCCCTCTCGCTTTCAGTAACCACATCGAACGTTGGCCACCACTCGAGCTCCCCTCCCCACCACCACGCGAGCACCTATTTCCGGTGAGTATTTAGGGCACATTTTTGTATTTTTGGTTTTGAGTGTATGTTGAAACCGTAGTCTCGATAGTTGAAACTTGAAACCGTGAGTTTGAGTTGTTTGGAATGTACGTCTCTGTTTTTGGTTTTGAGTGCATGTTGCTCTGCTGGTTGATCTGTCACGGCCGTGATGCTAATCACGGCTAGGCCGTGATCGGTTCGCCTTGTGATGGCATGGTTCGCTTCGGTTGGCACGTTACGGCCGTGATGGACATCACCGCCAGGCCGTGACCATGTTTGGCAATTAATCTTTAAAAACTATAGTTTTCAATCTCCCGTATTGTCCTTATATTGGATATATATATGTTTTGTATATCTACAGGACCTATCTAGTTATGGATCGTAGTTGGATGGTTTGTAAGCGTACTAGTGCTTGAGTATTTGTAGGGGGTGGGAGAATTTATAGAATTTGCTCAAAGGAATGTTCCTAATAGTAATGGAATGTTCTGTTGTCCTTGTGTCAAGTGTTTGAATACGAGGAAATGTACGGTGAAGGATATACGTACTCATTTGATTTGTGAAGGGATTTGCTTGAGTTATACAAGATGGATATGGCATGGTGATATGTTGTTGAGTAGTAATACGGCGAGTGTCTCCCAAAGTGAGGACGTTGACGTAGATATGGAGGATGATCGAGTAGAGGACATGATCCATGATATTGGACAAGAATCTTTTCATCGAGCGCATGTGTATGATAGGTTGTGCGGTGATGCGGATAAGCCTTTATATCCAGGGTGTACTACTCATACACGGTTGTCGGCGGTGCTAAAATTGGTTTGTGTGAAGGCGAGAAATGGTTGGAGCGATAAAAGCTTCACGGAATTGCTTGAAGTGTTGAAAGACTTGCTTCCGGAGGACAACACATTGCCTGACCGTAACTATGAGGCCAAGAAGGTATTGTGTCCTATGGGTATGGAGTATAAGAAGATACACGCATGCCCCAATGATTGCATATTGTACACCGGTGTTCATGAAGACAAACACGATTGCCCCAAATGTGGGTTATCACGATACAAAGTGAAGGGTGGTGATGATGATGATGATGTTGATGATGTGAGAAAAAAGGGTCCTCCTGCAAAGGTGTTGTGGTATCTTCCAATAATTCCAAGGTTCAAGCGATTGTTTGCCAATGCGAAAGATGCGAAGAATCTTAGATGGCATAATGATGAGAGGAAACGTGATGGAAAGGTTCGTCATCCTGCTGATTCTATTCAATGGAAGAATATCGATACTATGTTTCCGGATTTCACCGATGAGCCAAGAAACCTAAGGCTTGGACTTGCTACGGATGGAATGAATCCTTATGGTAACATGAGTAGTATTCATAGTTCATGGCCTGTTCTGTTGGTGATTTACAACATGCCCCCTTGGTTGTGCATGAAGCGCAAATACATGATGTTGTCTATGATGATTTCGGGCCCAAAGCAACCGGGAAATGACTTAGATGTTTATCTAGGTCCCTTGATTGAAGACTTGAAAACGTTGTGGGTGGAAGGTGTTGATGTAGTTGATGGGTATTCTCATGAGACTTTCAAGCTTCGTGCCATGTTATTTTGCACCATCAACGACTTTCCAGCATACGGTAACTTGTCCGGGTACAGTGTCAAGGGGCATAAAGCATGCCCTATATGTGAAGAAGGCTGAACGCGCTGTCGCCACGCGCCAAAAAGATCAAGCGTTTACAAAATAATGCAGATAGGGAGCGACAACTCGAGTATCGTTTCTCAAGGACTCTTTAGTTGTTGTTGTTATTAACAGAGAATTAGTAAAAGTCAGAAATTGGGGGGTTTTGAGTAATTGAAATAAAATTAAGAAAACAAAGCAATAAAAACAGGCAGTTTAAAAGACTAACAAATAAGCTAAAGAACGATTAACCTACTGTTATTGGTTTCCCACTATCATTGGTTCAAATAAATCCAAGCCCTAAGCGGATTCTAATCCCCTCCCGGTTGTAGCAACAATTAACAACGCAATCACTACTACGGATGTATGTTCCTATTCCCGAAATAACAAACGGGGTGAAGCCCTCATGAACAAACGAACATGAACGAACACACGCGAAATAACAAACGCGATTAAGTATAGAAACATAGCATCACCGAAATGAATCAACACAATACTATATACTCCTGAAATAACAAACAGAAACATATAGCATTGTATTGAAAAGAGAGAAGTAAGTGAAAACAGGAATTATAGAACCTCAAATGTAAATGGAAACCAATCCCAAAGAGATTAATCAAGGAGACTAGTTCTCCATTACAGAATTAAACACGAAGTAAAGAAATAAACTACGAAAACTACTACTATCATCTACCAAAGACTAGCCAAAACTGGCTAACTCTGATCCCCCCTTCAGTTCTGCCTAAGACTGTCTTATATACACGTTTCTGGAATCAGAGGACTTGCGAGGTGAAGCCTCTCTCGCGACGCGGAAATTGTGAGCAGTCTGCGACTTTTGATCTTCTCGCGGGGCGAGCATATCCTTCGCGAGGCGAATCTCTTCAGATCCCAAACTGTAACGCCCGTGACCTTCAACATGCGCAAACCGTGATGGCTTCTGGTCTTCCAAGGCTCGCGAGGCGAATGGATGCTCGCGAGGCGAATGCTTCAACTTCAAAACTGCCACAGCCGTGATCTTCAACACGGGTAAACCGTGATCGTCTCTGACTTTCTGGGCTTGGTGACTCGCGAGGCGAGAGCTTATTCTCGGGGCGAACCAGTATTATTTCCTTTTTATTAACCTGAAAAACAGAAAATAACATAAGTACTTTATTTAACTCTAAATCAACTAAATTAACCTAAAAACACTTTATAGACTCAAAACACTACTTAAGGACAATCAAGTCTAATTTGGGTGAAAATGATATAAAATTAGCACAAAGCCAAGGTCTTTACTAGTTATAAAACCAGTCAAACAGAGGCTCATCAAAGGCATATGCTACACTCAGTTGCATCATGGAAAGAAGACAGTTTACCTTGGGCATCGGAGATTTCTTAGACGTGATCACCCATATCGTAAGATGAAAAAAGCTTTTAATGGATGCCAAGAGACAGAAGAAGCGCTGACGGCCTTAATTGGAGAGCAGGTTTATCAGAGGGTAAAGGACATCGATGTTATATTCGGCAAGTCCACAAAGAAAGGTAAAGCTGTTGAGAAAAACATATGGAAGAAGAGGTCGATATTCTTTGATCTTCCATACTGGCGCAAGCTTGATGTCAGACACTGCATTGATGTGATGCATGTGGAGAAAAATGTGTGTGATAGTGTGATCGGGACGCTTCTCAACATTCAGGGCAAGACAAAGGATGGTGTGAATGCTCGTCTCGACCTCGTTGCTATGGGTATACGAGAGCAGATTAGCTCCGGTTGTTGAGGATGGTAAGCGGACTTATTTGCCGCAAAGATGTCATACTTTGTCAAAAAAAGAGAGACAAAGTTTCTGCGGGTGTCTTCAGGGCATCAAAGTTCCACATGGTTACTCTTCAAATATGAAGAGGCTTGTCTCTAGTGATCTTAAATTGGTTGGCTTGAAGTCTCATGATTGTCACATCTTGATGCAACAACTTCTGCCCGTTGCTATTCGTGGTATTGCTACAAAAAATGTGAGACATGCCATTACTCGGTTGTGCTCATTCTTCAATTCTATATGTAGCAAAGTCGTTGACCCCCGTATGTTGGATGACTTGGAAGTTGAGGCTGCTACAATCTTGTGCCAATTGGAGATGTATTTTCCTCCTTCCTTTTTCGACATAATGGTTCACTTAATTGTTCATTTGGTGAGGGAGATTAGATTATGTGGGTCGGTTTTTCTCAGATGGATGTACCCAGTTGAGCGCTACATGAAGATCTTGAAAGGGTACGTGAAGAATCCTCATCGTCCGGAAGCATCTATTGTTCAAAGGTATGTTGCAGAAGAAGCTATTGAGTTTTGTTCGGACTACCTTCATAACACGGATCCTATAGGGGTTCCTAAGCCTCGGCATGATGAGATCAGATGTCAAGGTAAGGGTACACATGGCTTAAGAATTAATAGGAAGGATCGGGAGGAAGTGCTTCAAGCACATTTGTATGTATTGAACAACATCGAATGTGTTCAGCCTTTCTTATTTGAACATAAAAGAAAAGTCAATCAAGAAAACCCTCGAATGAGCGAAAGGTGGTTGTTGAACAAGCATAACAAGACTTTCTTACCATGGTTCAAGGAAGAAATGCTTAAGGATGGTAGTATCTTGCTTCGATGACGTAAAATGGCTAGCACGTGGGCCTAACTTCAACGTCATATGTTGGAGCGGATACGACATAAATAACTTTTCCTTTTATACAAAGGAACAAGATAACAAGAGTACCATGAAAAATAGTGGGGTTATGATCGTGGCCGAAGCAATGCACTTCTCTAGTGCAAAGGACACAAAACCCGTTCTGACACCGAGACCTTACTTTGGATATATTGAAGATATTTGGGTGCTCGATTACACTAAGCTTACGGTCTGCGATATTTAAATGTAAGTGGGTTGATAGTAACGGTGGTGTACAAACCGACGAATTGGGGTTCACATTGGTAGACCTCAACAAGTTAGGTCATATAAATGAGCCTTTCATAATGGCTTCCCAAGCAAAACAAGTGTTCTACATCATTGATCCTTCTAACAAAAGGTTGTCCGTGGTTCTCCAAGGAAAAAGCATGTATAATGGTAGTGATGAAAATGAAGATTCAAATCTTGATATTCCTGAGACTCCTTCTTTTTCAACAAACATACCTACTATAATCGAGGAGACACAGGTGGACGATGTACATGCCACTCGTGATGATCATCACGAAGGGATATTGATATAGGTAGTTTAAACTTAGTATACATTTATAACCTATGTTAATAAATATATATTGTTTTGAACAGGCATACATATGGATCATTGTTCCATTTTTCCTTTGCAATTCTGTAATGTGTGTGATATTCTGTGTTACTGGGATATTTACTGAATGCGGGGATGGCTTAGGGGAGTGATATTTTAAAACTGAATTTAAAAAAAAATACTATTAACGTCAGTTGTATCATACAACTGACGTTAAAAGTATTTTATAAAAATATACAGTACACTATTAACGTCAGTTGTTTATTACATCTGACGTTAAAATTAAGACCTTTAACGTCAGTTCTTGATAACAATTGACGTTAGTTTTAACAAAATTTACGTCGATTTTGTTAAAGAACTGACGTTAATTTTGACAAAATTAACGTCAGTTGTGTTAAAGAACCGACGTTAATAGTGTTATATTTAACGTCAGTTCTCAACTGACGTTAAAAGTTAAACTTTTAACGTCAGCTGTATTTACGTCAGTCAGTATTCTGACGTAAAAAATCAATTTTAACTGACGTAAAAAGCACTTATTGCACTAGTGATCGGTCTCGTTGATGGATCTATCTTGAAGCCAAAGGAGAATAACTTTGATGAACTTTTGCAATGGACTCGTTGCAATACTTTAGCCAATCAAGTTGGTAAAAATCCAAATCATGATGAATTCTCAGGTAAAGCCTTTCCATTCACTCAAAATGGAAAGAAATTTATTTGGATCCTCGATAGTGGTGCTACTGACCACATTGTTTGTAGCCCTCATCTCCTCACTGCTTCAAAAACTGTTGAAAATCATAATTTTGAGTTACCAAATGGCTCATTGGCAAAAGTCACACATGTTGGCAAGATTATTTTATCTCCCAACTTTAACCTTGATAATGTCTTGTGTGTACCACTTGTCGCGACCGTCCCGTCCGAGAGCCGCGAAAAGATGGATATAAAGACAGAGGAGTCGCCACTAAAATTTTTATTGGGAAAATATTAGAAAACCCAATTATTTAAAGGTAAACTAGTCTAAAAAAGAGAGAGATAAGTCAGGGAGTCGGTTACGAGTAGGGAAGGTATTATCACCCCACATCGCCCGTTTAAAAAAACGGTACCTCAAGTTAATTGTGCAAAAACATTTTAATAACCTTTTAAATATTTATTTTACCCAAAAATTATTTACAAGAAAGTGTTATTTTTAATTTTAATATTTTAAATTTTTATTAGTTTTTATATTTAAATTTATTGTTTATAAAAATTAAATGGCACCGTGTCCATAGAGCATCCCTAAAAGTAGAAATGTTTAATTTTTTGATTAATTATTTCAACATAAAAAGGGGATGCAAAAAAAAGGAAAATTAATTAAATGAGGTTGAATATGACACATGAGTCCACAGGACAACCTCAAGTCTAAGGGACTGAACATGGCACCGTGTCCATAGAGCATCCCTAAAAATAGAAAGGTTTAATTTTTTTGATTAATTATTTTAACATAAAAAGGGGATACAACAAAGGAAAATTTAGTTTTGGCCCGACAAGATGATTTATCTTGCTCCTACGTATTCCCGGGTGCGATGGGAAACTCAAAGGCACGTAGTTCTTTTTTTTTTTTTTAAAAAAAGTTTGGTTGGTTGATTTTAAATTTGATAAAGATTTTGATTTTTTTTTTTGTTTTAAAAGGATTTTATTTCAGAATGAATTCACTTTTGTATAGAATCCAAGATAGCAGTGCTATACGATAAACCCTTACAATTTTACAACACTTGAGGACGAAAAATCGTACATCAACATTATAAATTGTTGCATGAAATTCAAAAAAAAAATTTTATTTTTATTTTTTATAACAGTTGTTTTAACAAAACTTTAAATTTTTATATTAATTAATTTTTTTTACTAAAGCATTTTTTTCTATAAGGGAGAATATCTGACCAAAATCTGAAAAGGCCCATATCGGTAAAAGAGAAACCTAATAGTTAGCCCGCAGCTTATATTTCATGTTGATGGGTCTAACTACATCCCGGGCCCAATCCCAAAATTTTGAAGACAAAATTTCAGGCCTACCAGATAAAGCCCAAAACATTTTAGAAACAAATTACTCTTTTTATTTTCTGTTTGACCCAAATTCTAAAAAATAATAAAACAACATAAATGGGAAACAAACAAATGGGCCACATGCTATAAACCCAAAACCAATCAAATATCAAACCCTAGTGATTTAGCAACAGACATAAAAAGGAACACAAAACAGCAGAAAGGAAAGTAGAAGGGAAGCCACAGGGGCTCCCAAGCTTCATTGTTACCAACAATGGAGTTCAAGCGGATGTTGATGGAGGCGACTGGAACCAGCGGCCGGGGGGAGCGGCGGCACGGATGGCGAGGGTGGACGACCGTTTGTGCGGTGGCTTCTGGTTGCGGCGTGGTGGCGGTTATGTACACGGTGGTGACGGATCTGCACACGGTGGTGACGGTTCTGCACACGGTGGTGATGCACACCTCCTCTGCAGCGTCGATGAGCAGCGGCTTCGGGCGACGGCGTACTTCTCGGACGCGTGCAGGCAGCAGCGCGCTCGCGGTTCCTCCTTGCATTGAGCGGCGGCAACTGGCGAGCTCTCAGTTGGTGGCGGCGCGGTATTCAACAGCAAGGAGAAGGAGAATAATTTTTTGTAAATGAAGGAAGGAAGATGGGTCAGCAAATGAAAGAGGAAGAGAAAGGAAGAAAAAAAAAAAGAGAAAGAAAGAGAGAAACTTGAAGGGATCAAAAGGAAGAAAGAGATGTGTGGGTTTGAGATGAGGGATGATGTTGGCTGGGTATGGGTAAGTATGGGTTTATGGTGTTTGTTGGGTTTTCAGTGAAGGAGGAAGAAAGGTTGGAGTTAAGAGGAAGAAGGAGATGGGTTCTGGGTGAGAAAAGTGAAGCAGGAAGAAAGAAAGAGAGAAAAAAAGAAACTTTTTTTTTGTTTCTGATTTTCTGATTTTTCTTTGTTCTGGAGCTGGGTATTTTGTGTTTGATTTGTGATTTGGGAGTGATGGTTGTTTGAGATTAGAAAGGAGAATATTGAGTATTTTTCTGCTGCTGTTTTTTTCTCCCCTCTTCTTCCTTTGGTCACTGTTCAATATATAGCACCAGAGGGAAGAAGATGACAAATCTTCCTGTTGGGCCAGCTGGTGGGGGTACAAGTAGTGGGGAGCAAATAAGCCTTTGCTCCATCACCTTGCAGGGGCAACAAGGGTAGGGATGGCTTGTACCATTGTCCCTTTTTTTTTTGAAAAAGAAGAAGAAGACAAAGAGGGGTACAAGCATGGAGCTGATCATTTCATTTTTTTTTTTTACTTTTTAGTATTTTTTATTTTAACAATCAGAATAAAAAAATTTTTTTGGTTGGGTTTGGGATAATGGGCCCAAAAGATAAAAACAAAAATGGACTTCATTTGATGATGTAATGGGCCAAGAATAAAAAACATTTTTTGTAAAGTTTTTTTTTTTTTCTGTCTTGTCTTTTTTTTTTAAAACATTGATTAAAAAAATCCGGGAAAAATTAGGTGTTCACAGCTGCCCCTCTTTACTTGTTTCTTATTGGATAGTAGGTGTAACCGTAGTTAACCAACTATCATTATAAGAAACGAGTAAAGACATGAACTCCAATTTTGGACGGGGTTTGCTGACAAGTAAAAGGATGCATAATCAAAAGCTTACGGGATGGACTGCCCGTAGAAGCTCGAACAGAAAGATAAAAAGCTTGCGGAGTCGTCTGTCCGCTGAAGCTTGAACAAGCAGAGCTTACGGGGTACGGTACCCGTCGAAGCTTGACAAAAAGGTTAAAAGCTTGCGGAGTTGGTTATCCACTGAAGCTTTAAAGTAAAGGTAAATAGCTTACGGAATCGGTTGTCCGCTGAAGCTTGAGAGCAAAAGGATTAAAAGCATGCGGAGTCGGTTATCCGCTGAATCTTGATAAGAAATATTAAAAGCTTGCGGAGTCGGTTATCCGCTGAAGCTTGACAAGAAAGGTAAAAAGTTTGTGGAGTCGGCTATCCACTGAAGCTTGACAGCAAAAGGTAAAAAGCTTATGGAGTCGGTTATCCACTGAAGCTTGAAAAGAAAAGTTGAAAGCTTGCGGAGTCGGTTGTCCGCTGAAGCTTGAAGAGAAATGTTAAAAGCTTGCGGAGTCAGTTATCCGCTGAAGCTTTAAAGGAAAGGTAAAAAAGCTTACGAAGTCGGTTGTCCGCTGAATCTTGAAGGCAAAAGGATTAAAAGGTTGCGGAGTCGGTTATCCACTGAAGCTTGACAAAAGTTAAAAAGCATGCGGAGTCGGGTATCCGCTGAAGCTTTAAAGGAATAGTAAAAAGCTTGCGGAGTAGGGCATCCGCTGAAGCTTGAAAGCAAAAGGATTAAAAGCTTGCAGAGTTGGTTATCCCCCGAAGCTTGGAAGCAAAAGGATTAAAAGCTTGCGGAGTCGGTTATCCGTTGAAGCTTGGAAACAAAAGGATTAAAAGCTTGCGGAGTCGGTTATCCGCTGAAGCTTGAAAGCAAAAGGATTAAAAGCTTGCAGAGTCGGTTATCCGCTGAAGCTTGAAGCAAAGTTTAAAGCTTGCGGAGTCGGTTGTCCTCTGAAGCTTGAAAAGAAAAGTTAAAAGCTTACGGAGTTGATTGTCCGCTGAAGCTTGAAAGCAAAATGATTAAAAGCTTGCGGAGTCGGTTATCCGCTGAATCT
The DNA here is from genome assembly GCA_030762895.1 of Sophora flavescens. Classification (NCBI taxonomy): domain Eukaryota; kingdom Viridiplantae; phylum Streptophyta; class Magnoliopsida; order Fabales; family Fabaceae; genus Sophora; species Sophora flavescens. Next base: position 153,712,554 of record CM061066.1, read on the forward strand.
TGGAAAGGAATGTTAAAAGCCTGCGATGTTTGTGCAATTTACTGGGTTTTGTGCTTACAAGAAGAGAAACAATTGCAATGCATGATACCAGAAATGTCCCATATGCTTGATGAAAACCTCAATTGATTTTAATGCAACACAAGGAAAGACTGTAATATTACTATTTTTATATTTTCATCCTTTAGGTGGTTTTTATTATCGCCCTTGACCCCTTAAAGTGTTGATCACAGACAAGCTCTGAGATGAACTAAAACGTGTCCTGTCTTCATGGAGAATAATGGCTAAGCACTTTTGAAAGGGTACGCTTCCTTTGAAATGATTGTCCCCGTGCCTCTTGTCGGTAGACCACGGTGTCCTTTGTCGGGAGATCATCTTGTTCTTTATGAACTTTTTTTTGAGATTTTCAAAGAAATTCTAAATGCACCTTGAAGACACCAATACATGTTTCACATTTCAGTATATACTTATCATGATGAATGCACACACACAATTGACAAAAGTTAAGAGAAAGAGATAAGGGTAAAAAGAAATGGGAGTCAATGTCATTATATTTGGACCGAAAAGGAATACAAAGCAGATATTACAATGGAGTATGGAATTGTAAAAGGTTATGGAGTGGAATCACATCTCCTCGAGTGACACCTCTTTCATGACTAGTGTTAGTATCCCTCATACTATCTTGATTGCTTACTAATCAACATCTGAGAATGCTATATGCCCTGATCTTCATGCATCTAGCCCACTGATTGCCCCAGCTCATCGGCTTGACGACACTTCCATTGTTTATTTTATTTTTTGAACCCTAACTTTTGCCTAGACTGCCTGTTCAGGTTTTCAGCCTAGCGGGTTGCTCTAACTTTTGCTTAGACTGTCTTTTCAGATTTTCAGTCTAACGAGCTTTTCTTTTTTTCATTTTTCACTCTTTTTTTCTTTTTTTTTGGGAAGTACGTTCAAGCATAATACTTTTTGACTGCATCTGAGTTTACAGGGAGTGGAAGATCTTCCTCATCATCTAGAGTCTTCCTAAGATGGCGCCACTATCTCTATAAATACCATGCTCTCACTTTTCATTTAGTTTCTTTTGCCATTTGTTCAAAAACCCTAAGTTTATAAGTCTTCTAGTGTTAGATTTGTGAAGCAAGTTTCTTGGATTTCCTTTGTCTTTGATTTTCAAGAGGTAAATCCTAATCTTCATTCTTAATCATACCTATGTTCTTTAGCAAGTTTCTTGATTCAAGGCTTATATCATGGTTGTTCATCACTTTAAAGTTTCTAACCCTAGAACTTTGAAAAATCATAATAAATTCTAGAAAAATCTAATGATGATGAAACTACTTTCTATCTTCTTGATATCATTCATATTATCTAAATCCAAGAGCATGATGTAATCAAAAATTTCTTTCCTAAAAATCTAGCCTTGGCCGAATCTATCAAAGTAGGTTTGGTAGAGTTTTATTCATGTGTTGTCATGTATGATCATGTATTCTATATGGAATGTATGTCTACACACTCTAATCCATGTTAGTTTCTTAAAATGAATATCTGACTCAAAAATCTCTATGTTGGCCGAAACCCTAGGTGGGATAGATTTGTTGAGTTTTGTTCATAGACTTCATTAATGATCTTGTTAATCAAGCTATTAGTATGTATGGTTACTAAATCCAAGTTGGTTTATTAAACTAAGAACCCTAGCCCTATGAACCTATTGAGGCCGAATCCATGTATAAAAGAGTTAGGAAGTTTTGAGTTTGAAACTTAGTTATTTAGTCACTAATCTATGATTTAGGTTAATCAAGGATCATTAATCCATGACTTAATCATGATTAGAAATTTTAGTCATTCAAAAACCCTAGAGACCGTGACTATGTATTAGGGTTTAGAATGTTTTAGTTTCTTGATTTGTAACTATTTGGTTGTAATGGTTGAATGTTAGTTGAGTACGACGTTTACGAGGGAACCGAAATTCCGAAGGAATCTGTAAGTTCACCAAAAAGTCTCCAAGAGGTAAGAGGGGAACACCGGAGGATTTATTCAATGTCTATATGCTATCCCGTGGTTGTTTGTAATTATGTGTTTGTTAGTATTTATTTATGTTGTTTATTGTTGTGTTATTTGTATCTGTGTGGTTTTAATTGCGCTAATTGTTTATCTGCAATTATATTATGCTACTGTGATGCATGATCTTCCTGGGAAATATCTGTGATATAACTGTTGGTTGATGTGTGAGAAACCTGACAGTGGTCAGTGCACAATTAAGCAAATCGGATAAAAGCTTTAAGAAGCTTCGCAAATTATATTCAATATTTTAACGGTAAAATGTTGATATATAATATTAAAGGAATTTTATTTTGAGGAAAATAAGGAGTTTTGAAAAATATTATTATTTTAATAATTTATTTCTGGAAAAGTGAATTATGAGTCACAACGAGCGCGAAACCGTGAAAATATTTTCGCACTACTAAATTTCACGTAAGAAAACCCGGAATATTACAAAATATTCTTTTATAAATTAATTGGTGAAAATAAGTTAATCAAGATTTTAGAAAATTAATTAAGTGGAAAAAATATAGACGGCAAGTATTTTTGAAACGGTAGTGCATATTTTGAAGAAAGTAAATCTCAAGTGACTCATTGGTTTGTGAAAAACTAAGTTTTTATTATTTAAGGATTTATAATGAATTTCTACCTTGGAAAAAGAATTTCTGAAAATCAAAAGTTGATTCAACAGTATTGAAAGTGGTGTGGGACTTAGTAACCGAGACGTCAGTGTACTAAGGTTCTGTGTTGTGATGGACTCAATCATTTGGACTTTGAGGGCCTGTACCGTATACATGAGGTATACCTTGTTGAAACATTGAAGATGTTTTCTACTACCACGAACCTAAGACTGGTGCACCGGTCGAGAGGTGTCGTGATTGAGCACTCGGACAGTGAGGTCCTGTATTGTGATAAAAGTTTTAACAGTGTTTTAAAACTATGTGAGTCGAAAGACATTTTGAGCTTCGGCAAAGAAAGATTGAACACAAAGAAAAGAACAAAACAAAAGTGTTTTACATGCATTTGGCAGACGTGCCTGCGGTTTGAGGTTTGATGCATCAATTACCAGCGGCGAAAGGTAATTACGACATGCATTTGCTCATGTGCCTAGGGAGGACATGGAGACCCCATCTTACTTGCTATTGGTGCCCTGATTGTGGACATTAGCAATGTGTTTGGAAGTGTGCCTAGAGTAGCCACACCTAGTGTGCCATGTGTGGATGGGAAGAGGTTGCACACCTAGTGGCAGTGTGCCAAAATTAGCCACACTTTGTGTGCTTAGTGGCAGTGTGCCTATTTATCCAGTGTGGCTCTGGAGTCTGATCAACTCATTATATGTTGGGATATCTCATGAGATTAGGACGAATTTAGATGATGAATATGAAGTGTCATGCATAATTTTTATGGATGATGTTTGGGGTGTTGAACCCACTGATAAACTGTTTGTTTATAAATGTTTGTACGTGGTAAATGTTGATGTGTTATATGGTGGCTAGTATGTAGTTATTGAGTAAGATCCATGTATTGGTTTCTCACTCTTACACATTCAGATGGACCTAGACATACCCTTGGTACAATCGAGGGTCCGAACGATCACTTTTGATCGTGCGCAATATGGTGGTGCCTGGGAGATTAACCTTGGGGCACTCAGCGCCACCTACCATGAACCGAGTAGAGAGGTGATCGGTACAGTAGAGGAAGGACCACAACAGAGAATTCACGTAGTGGAGACGGTCGAGGTATCTCTACCTCCAGTTTGGCTTTACCTACAGTACTTGGAAGAGCACGGATTGATGGATCCGCCTCAACCACATCCTCTTCAGATATTAGGACATGAGGAACCTCCTGCTGAAGTGGATTTAAATGAGGGAGAGGAAGATCCGGAGGAATACATTGAGGACGATCCTGAGTTTCAACCTCCTGCGGTTGATGATGAAGATTCTTCAGATGACGCAGTTGTAGCAGAGACATCATCTTCAGATTCGTCAGTTGTAGGCGGGATTGATCATCATGATCTTCCCAATGGTTTTTTAGTAGCTTGACCAACTTTAGGAAGAGTTTTTGGGGTAGTGAGTCTTGACAGTTTTGATCTGGCTTCAGAGAGCCATAAGTTTTTGAATGTTGTTCTGAACTACTTGTTGCTGATGTGTATATATCTCTTTATTTTCTTTGCTTAGTTTGATGGAGAATAGCCTATACTTATGAGGGCTCTTTTTTTATCTCCTATTATAGGTTTCATGTATGTAAAAAGGTGATGTATTTATATATATATATATATATATTGTGTATGTGTGCAATGGTTCAATTTTTTTTTTTTATGTTAAGAAAAAAAAAATTCAGCACTATTTTTGTAAAGAAAAAGTCTCTTATAAGTATATTTTCCGAAAGTAACCAGCGTTAATAATTTAATTTCTGTTCTTGGGTAGTAGTGTGATGACCCTAGATTAGGGTGTCGCAATGATCCTTTTGGATTGGTAGGATCTTTTTGAGCACTAGATCACCCTCCCGAAACTGCCGCGGGCGTACTTTCTTCTCGTAATCTCTCATCAACCTTCTCTGGTACAATTGACCGTAACACAATGCCCATAATCTTTTCTTTCCAATGAGATTCAATTGGTCGAGTCGGTCCTGAACCCACTCAGCTTCTTCTAGTTTTGCTTCTCTCAGTACCCTTAATGAGGGGATCTCTACTTCAATCGGGAGTACTGCTTCCATCCCATAAACTAAAGAATATGGAGTTGCCCCTGTCGAGGTGCGAATGGAGGTACGGTAGCCGTGTAAAGTAAAAGGTAACATCTCGTGCCAATTTTTATACGTCACTACCATCTTTTGGACAATCTTCTTGATATTTTTATTAGCGGCCTCAACTGCTCCGTTCATCTTTGAGCGATAAGGGGAGGAATTGTGACGCTTTATCTTGAAGTTTTCGCACATCTCTTTCATCATTTTGTTGTTCAAGTTAGTCGCATTATCAGTGATGATCTCGCTTGGTAACCCATAACGACAAATTAATTCTCTTTTTACGAATTTGATCACGACATTCCGGGTCACATTGGCATATGATGCAGCCTCAACCCACTTCGTGAAATAATCAATGGCAACAAGAATGAAGCGATGTCCATTCGAGGCTTTTGGTTCGATTGGACCGATCACATCCATTCCCCACATTGAGAATGGCCATGGTGCCGTCATGACATTCAAGGGAGATGGCGGCGTGATGAGTCACCGGCAAGTGTACCGGGTCGTCGCAAGTAATAAAATAACACGGTAAGAATTTACCGAGGTCGAACACAAGGATTGGGCTACCAATTCTACCAATTCGCGGGAAATTAGATACGTTGGTCAAGCGAGGCGAGTGGTTGAGGGAGAGAAAATATAAGGCCGCAATCAAATTAACAAACCTAATAAAATAATTAACTAAAAATCTGAAATTAAAATGTCCAAGGTCACAAGTCCACCTACCCAATCATGCATACCCAAGTGATGATGAATTCCTCCCTAAGTTCAATTACAATGTCAACCGGGACCCCCAAATTCTCCTAAATCCACTGTCGTGCTCATTAGGACGTATTCAATGATTGAGTTAATTACTTACTAGGTCTCATAACCCTAATCATCAAACTCTATTAATTCTTGTTCCCTATAAGGTTGCACCGATCTCCTACTCACTCTCGTGCAATATTCGACCGATGATCCCAATTCAAGTTCTAAACGCGAATTGCTGACTAAGCCTCATCAACGTTAACAAATCAATCACGCATGCATATGATCAACACAATCAAATCAGAATTGGAAAACATTAATTGAGAAAAAGGGAGAAAGACATACATCACATCGAATCTACACCGCCAAGGGTGGCTTCATTGTTCCCTCAGACGAGGGGATTAGTTCCTCATGCTCATAGACAAACAATCGGACATAACCACCATCATAAAATAAGAAAAAGAAAAAGGAGACGCAGCTCCAAAGAGACAAGAAATCATCCTAAACGCTACTCTAAATAGTGGAAAAACTACTAGGATTCGGATCTCCCTCTTCTGATCTGAAACAGCAATATATAGAGTTCTGATTCTGCGCTCGCTCGCGGGGCGAAGAGCCTCTCGCGAGGCGAACATTAAAATTGACGCGCATTCAATTTGGACTCTCGCGAGGCGATCATCCTTTTGCGGGGCAAATTTCAGTTTTGGCTCCATCCTCAGTTTGAATGATCGCGAGGCGAACTGTGATTGGCGAGGCGATCCAGAAAGAACGACTTCTCTGGTATAGTCAGGCCTTCAGGTTCGCGAGGCGAGCCAGTGACTCGCGAGGTGAGACAAAACTGATGTCTGTTGCTGCTCAGCTGGTCTTCAGGGTCGCGAGGCGAGAATACTTTCGCGAGGCGAGTATCTCCAGAATGGAAGTTTCCACTGTTTCTTGACTTTCCTTGACTCTCGGAGCTTCACTTCTAACCTGAAACAATAAAAAGAAACAAAAAGCATAATTCTATTCAAAATAGACTAAAAACTACAAAAATTGCCTAGAACGAGTCAAAGTCTACTTAGGAACAAAACAAGGCCAAATTTGGGCGAAAACGAGATTGAACTCGAATAATTAGCACAGAAACCACAGTCCATCTAGTTATAAAACTAGATAAGCCAGAGGCTTATCAAAACACCCCAAACTTAAACCTTGCTTGTCCCCAAGCAAGCTAAAACTCAAAAAGGACTCAAGACTTGGCAAGCTTAAGGGATTCAATCGATTTCGCACAAATTTCATGCACTCTTTAACAAAACAGTTTTTCTCCAATGATTTCCCCCCTTGCATCAATGTAATCCCCACATTCATTTACTTTAAACAATTGAGAACTTCATCATTCATGCAATCATTAATCTAAGTTGAGGGTCAGAGTCACACACAAAAGGAAGATCACCAATTTCAACAATTGCCTTCCTCACAAGGGTATGTAAAATTTCACTCATTCGCTCAAATTCGTCTAGGCTATCAACTTTTCACTCAATTTCACATATCAAGAGCACTTCCCATGAATTTGATTTTCATCTCAAAAATGGTTCCCACGAAAACATGCATGCAACATCAGAAGGTCTTATAATGGTTGTAATGGGGCCTGTATGAGGGTAGGATATTCAAGGATACTAGGCTTTAGTCCCTAGGAACTAAGAGAGCATGAACATTTGACACATCTTCCACTCAAATTCCTTTTTCCATTTTTCTTTTTGCCTCGGGTGACTACAGCCTTTTCCTTGCTAACCTTTTTGTTTTGCCCCTTTTCTTTTGGCAATATTTTTTTTTTTTCCATTTTTGCCTTGGGTTTCAACCTCTATTTTTCTTTTTCTCAACCCAAAATGACATATCACCTTGTAGCCACCCCAAACTTAGTTTCTCACAACCCTTCTCTTGCTAAGTATCCATGCTCTCCTAATCCTAAGATTGGGTTAACATGGTTTTTTCAGATTTTTGGCTTGTAATATAGGGTCATCAAGAAACAATAGGCTAATTAGGCTCAATGTGGCTAACTAGGGAACATGCATTAGGGATGGTTCTTTTTAGGCCAAGTAGTTATTCAAAGAAAATTACCTAAATCATTTGATGCAACACATAAACATGCAAACCATGAAGAGATTCAAGCAAATCCGGGAAAGTGCAACTTAAAAATGATTCACACAATCAAAAACAAAGTTGGAGGCTCAAATCCTCACCTGGACATTTTGCAAATTGTTTGACCGAGATACAATTCCTAGTGTGTGCACCCCCTCACCCCAAACTTATCATAAATCAAGTAATCACAATAAATTTCTCAAAGTTCAGTTTTCAATTTTTCACATGGGGATCAACTTTTCTAACTTTAGAACGTAGGGGGAAATCATCAATGGTCAAAATAATTCATGCAATCAATCTATGCTCAATTTAATTAAAATCCAACAAGCTTGCCGACAGAACATTCATACACAAACTCTTGATCTTCTCAAATTATTCAAGAGCAACAAACAAAAACAAAAACAAAAACAAAACAAAAGCGAGGAGAGGATAGGGTGCTCCCTGATCAAGTTTCCATGGTTGCCTCCTCATCCAATTGGTCTCACGGGCTCCCTTCTGTTGCATAGCACCCTGTAAGAACTCCTGCAAATTAAAACCTTAATTGCAGATTCGCGAGGCGAGAGATAATTCGCGAGGCGAATCTGGAAAAATTGTTTTCACACTTTCCAGAATAGCGGGGCGAGTAGTATCTCGAAAGGCGAATATGGAATTCCAACATATGATGATGCCCAGAATCGCGAGGCGAAAGTCTACCTCGCGACGCGAGACAGAAGCGTGAGCAAGCCTCTGAGATTCAGGGCTTCTGTCTTGCGCGGCCACTGAGGATTCGCGCGGCGAATCAAGCTCTTTTTTTTTTTAATATATAAATGAAAATGACAGAACCTAAAAATAAAGGATACCTAACTTGGGTTGCCTCCCAATAAGCGCTTCTTTAACATCACTAGCTTGACTTATTAGGAAGCATCCACCTGGATCCCATATCCTGTGGCATAAAGGCCAAGAGATGCTCATCATGTGAGATCATCCACCCGGATCCCATGGTTTGTGAAGTGGCAATTGCAGAAGCAGTACGACTCTTTCCACAATTCCACCTAGCACGTGTGTGAAAACTTCTTTGACCTCTGCAATTATGAACTCGCTTCCTCTCGGTTCAAATTGTGTTTTCACGAGGAAGTGTGCCAGACAAGTGGGAGGGTCTAACTTACCGGTGTCCACACATGCATGCAAGCCAACATATTTATTTAATGCAGCAAAATCAGATTGCTCGGCAAGTATGGTGGAGTCCACTACCACTTTATCTTCATTTTGAACTCTACCCCGTTGCTCCGGTGCCTTGTCACTTGTCAATTCCTCTTCCTTAGGTTGCTTTTCCTCAACGTGTGGTAGTTCCGAGGCCATGTCACTTGTCAATTCCTCTTCCTTAGGTTGCTCTTCCTCAACATGTGGTAGTTCTTCCTCAACTTCCTGAGAACTAGTTGCATCCCTGTCAGATCCCAACACCCCACTGCTTCTAGTTGTTATGGCATCGCATTGGTTCTTAGGGTTGTTCTCGGGATCACCTGGGAAAGTGCCTGGGAGACGCTCATCTAGTTGCTTTGCGAGCTGAGCCAACTTCTCTATTGCCGCCCCTGTATGAGCCTCCAACTTATTAATGGCCGTGTCTGTATAGATTGCCAACTTCTCAATTGCCGCATTTACCCTCTCCAGACTCAACTCCCAAGGTTGTCTTCCATCATCCTGTTGAGGTTGTTGTTGCCAATTCTATTGAGGTTGTGGTTGCCAAGCTAGACCATCGTCAGCATTACTCCAAGCGAAGCCCGGATGGTCTCTCCTCATATAACCCCAATACTGATTCTCACTCTGATAGTTGTTCTGGGGCACGCTGTCATAGAAATTATGGCATGGGTCCACATATCTTGAGAGAAGTAGAACGGACAACTCTGAGTGTCATGGTCTCCATTACAATATTCGCAACCCGGAAACATTCCCTCGTGTACCTCGCATACAAAACAAGGCAAGACCAAGTGGAATGAAAGAAGTAGAGAGAGATAATAGTAAATAAAAATAAAAACTAAAACTAAAAATAAAAATAAAAATAAAAATAAAAATAAAAATAACTTAACCAAATAATCAAACTTCCCTAAAAATTAGGAAAATTGGTTGTGCCAATCCCCGGCAACGGCGCCAAAAACTTGATGAGTCACCAGCAAGTGTACCGGGTCATCGCAAGTAATAAAATAACACGGTAAGAATTTACCGAGGTCGAACACAAGGATTGGGCTACCAATTCTACCAATTCGCGGGAAATTAGATACGTTGGTCAAGCGAGGCGAGTGGTTGAGGGAGAGAAAATATAAGGGCGCAATCAAATTAACAAACCCAATAAAATAATTAACTAAAAATCTGAAATTAAAATGTCCAAGGTCACAAATCCACCTACCCAATCATGCATACCCAAGTGATGATGAATTCCTCCCTAAGTTCAATTACAATGTCAACCGGGACCCCCAAATTCTCCTAAATCCACTGTCGTGCTCATTAGGACGTATTCAATGATTGAGTTAATTACTTACTAGGTCTCATAACCCTAATCATCAAACTCTATTAATTCTTGTTCCCTATAAGGTTGCACCGATCTCCTACTCACTCTCGTGCAATATTCGACCGATGATCCCAATTCAAGTTCTAAACGCGAATTGCTGACTAAGCCTCATCAACGTTAACAAATCAATCACGCATGCATATGATCAACACAATCAAATCAGAATTGGAAAACATTAATTGAGAAAAAGGGAGAAAGACATACATCACATCGAATCTACACCGCCAAGGGTGGCTTCATTGTTCCCTCAGACGAGGGGATTAGTTCCTCATGCTCATAGACAAACAATCGGACATAACCACCATCATAAAATAAGAAAAATAAAAAGGAGACGCAGCTCCAAAGAGACAAGAAATCATCCTAAACGCTACTCTAAATAGTGGAAAAACTACTAGGATTCGGATCTCCCTCTTCTGATCTGAAACAGCAATATATAGAGTTCTGATTCTGCGCTCGCTCGCGGGGCGAACAGCCTCTCGCGAGGCGAACATTAAAATTGGCGCGCATTCAATTTGGACTCTCGTGAGGCGATCATCCTTTCGCGGGGCGAATTTCAGTTTTGGCTCCATCCTCAGTTTGAATGATCGCGAGGCGAACTGTGATTGGCGAGGCGATCCAGAATGAATGACTTCTCTGGTACAGTCAGGCCTTCAGGTTCGCGAGGCGAGCCGGTGACTCGCGAGGCGAGACAAAACTGATGTCTGTTGCTTCTCAGCTGGTCTTCAGGGTCGCGAGGCGAGAATACTTTCGCGAGGCGAGTATCTCCAGAATGGAAGTTTCCACTGTTTCTTGACTTTCCTTGACTCTCGGAGCTTCACTTCTAACCTGAAACAATAAAAAGAAACAAAAAGCGTAATTCTATTCAAAATAGACTAAAAACTACAAAAATTGCCTAGAACGAGTCAAAGTCTACTTAGGAACAAAAGAAGGCCAAATTTGGGCGAAAACGAGATTGAACTCGAATAATTAGCACAGAAACCACAGTCCATCTAGTTATAAAACTAGATAAGCCAGAGGCTTATCACGGCGCATGAACCCTATCAGCATATATTTGACACTTATGTCACTTCTTCGCATAATTAAAGCAATATGCCTCCATTGTCAACCAGTATTGGCCAGCGCTCAAGATTTTCCTCGCCATTGCATGACCGCTCGCATGTGTTCCGAAAGATCCTTCATGGACCTCCTCAATTATCCGTTTAGCTTCTTTCGCGTCAACGCATCTTAACAACACCATGTCATGATTTCTTTTGTAGAGAATATCTCCATCTAAATAAAAACCCATTGCAAGTCTTCTTAGAGTTCTTTTGTCATTTTCTGAGGCGTCCGGAGGGTACTCCCTTCTTTGGATGAAGCATTTGATGTCATGGTACCACGGTTTTTGATCAGACTCTTCCTCTATCACTTGGTAATATGCAGGATGATCACGACTTTCCGTTTTGATGAGTGGTAAGTTCCTTTCGCCACTTACTTTGAACATCGAGAACAAGGTAGACAACGCTTCAGCTAATTGGTTATCTTCTTGGGGAATATGGTGGAATGTTACTTCATCAAGCTGCTCGATCAAACATTTGATGTAATCATGGTATGGGATTAACTTGGCATCTCGGGTTTCCCATTCCCCTCTTAGCTGGTGGATGACTAATGCAGAGTCCACGTATACCTCCAGTATCCTTGCCTTTGATTCTATTGCTGCCAGGATCCCGAGCGCACAAGCTTCATATTCGGCTATATTGTTTGTACAATCAAAACAAAGCCTTGCAGTGACAGGGAAATAATCATTTTACGGTGAGATTAGTATTGCCCGGATTCCATGCCTCAATGCATTAGAAGCTCCATCAAATAACAAAGTCCACTTTTATTTTTCTGGTGATTGCTCGCGATCAAATAAAGCCATTATATCTTCATCTGGGAAATCACATTGCATCGATCCATAGTCTTCTACTGGCTGATTGGCTAGATATTCTGCGAGAGCACTCCCTTTTATTGCTTTTTGGGTGACATAGACAATGTCATATTCTGATAGCAGGACTTGCCAGCGAGCAATTCTTCCAGTCAGAGCAGGCTTATCAAAGATATACTTGATCGGATCCATTTTGGACACCAACCAGGTAGTGTAACACAACATATAATGCCTCAAGCGGCGAGCCGCCCAAGCCAAGGCACAACAAGTGCGTTCTAGCAGTGAGAAGTTGGCTTCACAACTGGTGAACTTCTTGCTTAGATAATAGATGGCATGTTCTTTTCTTCCTGACTCATCGTGTTGCCCCAGCACGTAACCCATTGATTCATCTAGCACAGTCAAATACATGATAAGAGGTCTTCCCGGAACTGGGGGAACCAAGACCGGAGGCTCCTGTAGGTATTGTTTGATCTTCTCGAAAGCTTTTTGGCAATCTTCATTCCACGTCACAGCCTGATTTTTGCACAGCAATTTAAAGATCGGTTCATATGTCGCAGTCAGTTGGGAGATGAACCGTTCAATGTAGTTCAATCTTCCTAAAAACCCACGAACTTCTTTCTCCGTTCGAGGTGCTGGCATATCGATGATTGCTCGAACTTTTTCAGGATCAACCTCTATTCCTCTTTGACTAATAATGAACCCCAAAAGCTTGCCTGATTTCACTCCAAAAGTGCATTTGGCTGGATTCAGTCGGAGCTTAAACTTTCTTAACCGCTCAAAAAGTTTCTGCATATTATCAACATGGTCATCTTCGGATCTGGACTTGGCGATCATGTCATCTACATAAACTTCTATCTCCTTATGCATCATGTCATGGAATAAAGACACCATAGCCCGCTGATATGTTGCCCCAACATTTTTCAAGCCAAAGGGCACAACCTTGTAGCAAAAGGTTCCCCATAAAGTGACAAATGTAGTTTTCTCTATATCTTCAGGTGCCATCTTGATCTGATTATATCCTGAGAATCCATCCATGAAAGAGAATAATGCATGTTGGGCAGTATTATCTACAAGAACGTCAATGTGAGGCAGAGGAAAGTCATCTTTTGGGCTAGCTCTGTTCAGATCTCGATAGTCGACACACATTCGAACCTTTCCATCTTTCTTGGGGACAGGAACGATGTTAACAACCCATTGAGGATACTTTACCACTTCTAGGAAACCCGCATCCAATTGCTTCTTGACCTCCTCCTTAATCTTTAGAGACATTTCTGCTTTCATCCTTCGTAGCTTCTGCTTTACTGGAGGACACTCCGGCTTTAATGGCAGTTTGTGTTCTGCTACACTAGGGTCTAACCCTGGCATGTCTTGGTACGACCATGCGAAAACATCTTTATAATCCATTAACAACTTGATCAACCTACTTCGCTCCTTTTCTTTCAGGGAAAGGCCGATCTTGACCTCTTTTTTATCATCTTCAGTTCCCAAATTGATTAGTTCACTTGGCTCTTCATGAGGGAGAATTTCCCTGGCTTCTTGCTCTACCAACCTTAATAGTCCAGGAGGAACTTCCCCGTCATCATCAACAACCTCATCAGTATGATCAAAAGGATAGTCAAAATTGTATGCCGAGTTATTAACACTGTCATTTTCAAGAGAGTCACTTTTAGATCTGCATTTTGGTAGTTATCAGGGAAAAATGAACGAATAACGGTTAAAGATGGGAAACTGCATTTATTGGTGAGGAACGATGAATAAAAGCGAAAGTAAAAAAAGAAAAGAGGGATAAGAACATAAAGATATTGAATGCATGCATTTATTGATAAGTCATACTGAAACGGAAACAAGTAAGCCCATTACAACAAAAATCCTAAAGCCTTGGGCAGAGCTAAAGGATAAGCATTACATAATTACTTTGAAAAAAACTCTATGGGTCTAGGGAACTCAATGACCTCCCAATTGTTGAGCTCTGTATCCGGTGGGCTTGGATACACCAAATTGACACCATGATCGGCGAGATAATCATCTTCAACAGCTGCTGCTTGGTCTAGGAAGGCGAACCCTACACTTCGGAAGCTCTGTCGAATGTCACAGATTGGAACCCTTTCAGCCTCGTATTCACGATTTTCCAGTCAAGCCAACCTCTTTCTTTTCTTCTCTTCTATAACCCTCATCCTGTCAGCCTTGGTGGGTTTATATCCCAACCCAAACTTGTCCTTGTTCTTGGTGAGCATGAGGATGTCAGTGACACCTTGGCTATTCTTCCCCAAACCGCTTCCAGGTCGGTATCCTCCTTCGAGCATAACCCTAGCCACCATAACAAACACTTTAGATGACTGAGGTTTCAAGAGTGGAGCACCGTCCCCGACATAAGTGGCATTGGTAATTTCAAGCGATTGGAAAGCGGTCTCGAGAGCTTCTTCGGCAGCTTCAATGTAAGGGGTTGTTGATGGCTTACTGACACGTTGTCGCGCGCGGGTCAAAAAGCGAGTGGTTTGAAAAGGTGTAGTCAGGATGCGACAACTCGAGTATCGTATCACAAGGACTCTTGTAATGTTATTAACTCAAGATCAGTTTTTTTTTTTTTTGGGGGGGGGAGGGGGGGGTTTGGTTTGAAAATCAATTAAGAAAATAATGCAATTAAGAAATAAGTGAATATCAATGATCAAAACGATTAATCTACTTCACTCGGTTTCCCACTATCATTGATTCATATGAATTCCAAGCCCTAAGCGGATTCTAATCCCCTTTCGATTGTAGCAACGATTAACAAGCAAAATCGACACTACGAGATATATGTTCCTATTCCCGAATTAAGCAAACGGGGTGAAGCTCTCATGAATTAAACAAACACGATTGAACACACGCGAATTAAGCAAACACGATTATATATAGGAACATAACATCACCAAAATAAATCAACACATATTCTATACAAATCTGAATTAAGCAAACAAAAATATATAGCATAATATTGAAAAGGGAAAAGCAATTAAAATTGGAAATCAATAGAACCTCAAGTGTATCGGACACCAATCATAGTAGATCAACCAATGGAATTAGCTCTCCATGGAAAACGCAATACAACTCAGAAAATTCGTAAAACAATGGATAATGAAAAGTGTCCCCTAATCTGCCCAAAACAGCAATTTATAACCTTCAGGATCTGCACCCACTTGCGAGGCGAATGGCCTCTCGCGACGCGAATAATGAAAAGGCGCCAGTTCAAAATTGGATTCTCGTGGGGCGAGTAATGGATCGCGAGGTGAGACAGAAAAGAGTCTTCTCATTACGCCCGTGATGAGTATCAGGGCATGGGCGTGATGGCTTTTGGTCTTCAGGATCGCGGGGCGAGACACGGTTCGCTAGGAGAGACAGAAAGGTTACATTCTTTGGTACAGTCAGCCTTCAGGCTCGCGAGGTGAGGCAGAGAGGATGACATTCTGCTGTTCAGGCTGGTCTTTAGTTTCGCGAGGCGAGTAGCCTCTCGCGGGGCGAATACTTCCAGGATTGCAACTTCCACTGTTTTCTTCATTCCCTTGACTCTAAGTTAACCTGAAAACATGAAATAGCCATAAGTGCTTTATTTGACTCAAAACTGGCTAAATTACCCTAAAACTACTTAAGGGACTCAAAACCTTGCTTGAGGACAATCAAGTCTAATTTGGGTAAAAACGAGATATAATTGGCACAAAACCACGATCATACTAGTCATAAAACTAGATGAGCCAGAGGCTTATCAAAATACCCCAAACTTGAACTTTGCTTGTCCCCAAGCAAACTAAAACTCAAAAAGACTCAAGACTTGGCAAGCTTAAAGGACTCAATCAATTCTGCACAAACTTCAAGCAATTCATCAAAAAAATTTTCCCTCAATGTCCCCCCCCCCCCCAACAATGTAATCCCGACATTCATTTACTCTAAACATTTGAGAACTTCATCATTCAGGCAGTCATTAATTTAAGCAAGGGATCCAAGTTACACACAAAAGGGAGATCACCAAATTCAAACAATTGCCTTCCTCACCAGGGCATTTAACATTTCACTCAATCGCTCAATTTTTGTCTAGGCTATCAACTTTTCACTCAATTCACATTTCAAGAGAACTTCCCATGAATTTGATTTTTATCTCAATCAAGGTTCCCACGAAAACATGCATGCAACATCAAAAGGTATTTCAAAGGTTGTAATGGGGCCTGGCTAAGGGTAGGATTACAAAGGAACTGGGCTCAACATTCCTAGGAATTAAGAGAGCATGAAGCTTGTACATCAATTTTTTTTTCACTCTAATTCTTTTTTCCATTTTTTTCGATGCTTTGGGTGGCTACACCTTTTTCCTTTGACACCAATTTTGCTTTGCCCCCTTTCTTTTGGCAAAATTATTTTTCTTTTACAACTCTTTTTCTCTTTGCCCCTGGCTTCAACTTTTATATATATTTTTTCTTTTTCTCACCCCAGAATGACATATCACTGTAGCCACCCCAAACTTACTTTCTTGCAACCCTTCTCTAGCTGGGCTTCCATGCTCTCCTAATCCTAAGATCGGGTTAACATGGTTTTTCCATATTTTGGCTTATAACATGAGGTTATCAAGAACAACAGGCTAATCAGGCTCAATGGGGATAACTAGGGAACATGCATTAGGGATGGTTCACTTTAGGCCAAGTAGCTAATTCAAAGAAAATCTGCCTAAATCATCTGATGCAATCACATAAGCATGCAAACCAAGAAGAAATTCAAGCAAATTCGGGAAAGTGCAACTTGAAAGTGATTTACACAGTTAGGACATGTTGGAGGCTCAAATTCATCACCTGGACATTTTGCAACTGTTTGACTGAGATTCTATCCCTCGTGTGTGCACCCCTTCACCCCAAACTTATCATAAATCATGCAATTACAATGGAATATCTCAAAATTCAATTTTCAATTTTTCACATGGGGGTTACTTTCCAATTTTTAAAACCTAGGGGGGAATCATCAACATATATCATGCAATCAATCTATGCTAAATCAACAAAATCCACCAAGCTTGCCGACACAACACTCACACACATGCTCTTGAGCTTCTCAAATTATTCAAGAGCTAAAAGAAAACAAAAAAAACAAAAACAAAAACAAAACAATACGAATAAGTGATTCCCTCCCCCACACTTAAAACATACATTGTCCTCAATGAAAGAACATAAATATAAAATCAGAGTGAGGGAAAGGAGAGGGTGCTCCCTGATCAAGTTGCAGTGTAGGTGGGAGCTTCCAAAGAGAGCTCCTCAACAGTAGCATCTTCAGGCACCGAGCTCTCATGGAATAGCTTCAAGCGCTGCCCGTTAACCTTGAAGGCCTTGTTGCTACCTGCACTTTTAATTTCTACTGCACCATGAGGAAAAACATTAGTAACAACAAATGGGCCAATCCACTTGGATCGAAGTTTCCCAGCCATCACTTTCAGGCGGGAATTAAACAGTAAGACCTGTTGGCCCACAGATAATTCCTTCATAGCAATCATCCTATCATGGAAGTGCTTGGTTTTCTCCTTATAAATCCGAGAGCTTTCATAGGCTTCTAGCCTAAGCTCTTCAAGATGCTGTAATTGGAGTTTCCTTTCAATGCCATCTTTTTGCATTTCCAAATTACAGCACTTGACCGCCCAATAAGCACGATGCTCAACTTCCACAGGGAGATGACATGCCTTACCGAACACAAGCCTAAAGGGGGACATTCCTATTGGTGTCTTGAAAGCGGTCCTCTGAGCCCAAAGTGCGTCTTCTAGACGGCGGCTCCAGTCCTTCCTATTCTGCGCACCACTTTCTCTAGGATCTGTTTGATCTCTCTCATTGGAGATCTCAGCTGGCCATTTGTCCGGGGATGATAAGCGGTGGAGACCCTGTGCACAACTCCATACTTCCGGAGTAAAGCTTCCATGGTGCGGTTGCAGAAATGAGGGCCCTGGTCACTTATGATAGCCCAAGGTATTCCGAACCTGCAAAAAATATTGGACCTTACAAAATTTGCAACAACTTTAGAATCATTAGTCCTAGTGGGGATAGCTTCCACCCACTTTGAAACATAGTCAACAGCCAAAAGAATGTAGAGAAAACCAAAAGATGCAGGGAAATGACCCATAAAGTCAATTCCCCACACATCAAACACCTCACAGAAAAGCATAGGTTGCTGAGGCATTTCACTCTTACGAGTGATGGCTGTGCCTGCTGTCTGACACTCCTTACAAGTCCGGTAGACCTCATAAGCATCTCTAAAAATGATGGGCCAGTAAAAACCAGAATCTAGGACCTTTCTTGCAGTCCTCTGTGGCCCAAAGTGTCCCCCTACTTGAGAGGCATGAGAAAAGTGCAAAATAGACTCAATCTCATAGCTGATTACCTGATCACTGCCAAATTTCCAGAGGAATGGATCATCCCAAACATAGTACTTGGCATCACTCTTTATTTTATGGATTTGTGACCTAGTTGCTCCTGTCGGAAAGACACCAGCAACTAGGTAATTCACAATGTCGGCAAACCAGGGAGTTACGCCATGTAACTGTAGAAGCTGCTCATCAGGAAAGTCATCCTGAATGGGGTAAGGATCCTCATCCCTCTCTATCCTACTCAAGTGATCAGCCACTAAATTTTCCGCTCCACACTTGTCCTTTATCTCTACATTAAACTCTTGGAGCAACAACATCCACCGAATCAAACTCGGCTTTACTTCTGGCTTCTTCAACAAGTACTTCAGAGCTGCATGGTCAGTGAAAACAGTAACCTTGGAACCTAGCAAATATGATCTAAGTTTATCAAGAGCAAAAACAACAGCTAGAAGTTCCTTTTCTGTGGTGGTGTAATTAGACTGTGCAGCATCTAAAGTCCTAGAAGCATAATAAATGACATGTGCAGCTTTGCCCACCCTTTGTGCTAGGACCACCCCCACAACATAGTTAGAAGCATCACACAAGAGCTCAAAAGGCAGGGTCCAGTCAGGGGGCTGGATGATGAGGGTAGAGGTCAATGCCTTTTTTAAGAAGTCAAATGCCTTCTTGTAGTTGTCATCAAGGTTGAACATGGCATCATTCTTCATCAAGTTTGACAGAGGAAGAGCTATCTTGCTGAAGTCCTTTACGAAACGTCTGTAGAAACCTGCATGACCAAGAAAAGAACGAATCTCGCGAATGCAAGATGGGTAAGGCAATGTAGAAATCACATCAATCTTAGCAGGATCTACTGAAATACCCTTTTCAGAAATGATATGCCCCAAAACAATCCCCTGTTCAACCATAAAATGGCATTTTTCATAGTTCAAAACAAGGTCAGTTTCAATGCATCTCTCTAAAACCAAATTCAGACTATGCAAGCATGCATCAAATGAGGAACCATATACAGTGAAATCATCCATGAACACTTCCATGCAATTTTCAATAAATTCAGTAAAAATGCTAATCATGCATCTCTGGAAAGTGGCAGGAGCATTTCAAAGGCCAAATGGCATCCTCCTGTAAGCAAACGTGCCGAAGGGGCACGTGAAAGTGGTCTTTTCCTGATCCTCTGGTGCAATGTGGATCTGGAAGTATTCGGAAAAGCCATCAAGAAAACAGTAGTGGGATTTACCAGCCAGCCGTTCGAGCATCTGATCGATGAATGGCAAAGGAAAGTGATCCTTTCGAGTGGCCTGGTTCAATATCCTGTAATCGATGCAAACTCTCCAGCTATTCTGGACTCTAGTGGGGACAAGTTCATCATTTTCATTTTTTACCACTGTGAGTCCAGATTTATTGGGTACAACTTGCACTGGACTCACCCAACTACTATCAGAGATGGGGTATATGATACCTGCATGCAGGAGTTTTGTCACCTCCTTCTTCACAACATCCAGAATCAATGGATTGAGCCGCCTTTGGGGCTGCCTAACTGGTTTAGCCCCATCCCCCAATAGAATCCTATGCATACATCTGGAGGGGCTAATTCCTGGGATGTCAGCCAAGGTCCAACCAATCGCCTTCTTGTGCTTTTTCAGAACCTCCAAGAGCTTAGCTTCCTGGTCAGAGTCAAGGTTGGAGGAGATAATAACTGGAAGTTTCTCATTCCTCTCCAAGTAAGCATACTTCAGATTCCCAGGATGTGGCTTAAGCTTTAGGGAGGGCAGCAAATAGATGGAAAATCAGCAACCAAGTCATCATAGGTGTCATCAACAATTTCAGAGAGCAGCTCTATTTGAAAGACGGAGTGCTCCTCCAAGGGATGCTTCATAGCATCGAAAATGTTGAATTTTGCAATGATGTCACCAAACTCCATGGACATGGTTCCATCATCAACATCAATCTTTGTCTTTGCCGTCTTCAGGAACGGTCTGCCCAGGATGATTGGTGATCTGCTTGAATTTGTTTCCCCTGCCGTGTCCAGGATATAAAAGTCAGCAGGGAAAATCAAATCATCAACTTGTACCAGCACATCTTCTACCACTCCAATGGGGCGAGCATTGGTCCTGTTGGCCAACTGGATAGTGAGACCTGTATGTTGCAAAGGACCCAGATCAAGGTTGTTGAAAACAGAGGTGGGCATGACATTTATGGAGGCTCCCAAATCCAACATGCAATTATCGAATTTGCTGTCCCCAATGGTGCATGGAATAACAAAAGTGTCCGGATCCTTGCACTTCTATAGCAGTGCCTGAGTGAGGGCTGAAACAGTAGCCCTTTCAAGTGCAGGTTTAGGCTGAATGAGGGCTGTAATATTTCACCCCAAGTTGACTCTCTCATTACCCTTCAACCTCCTCTTGTGTGTGCACAAGTCCTTCAGAAATTTTGCATATTTTGGAACCTGCTTAATCACATCCAGAAGCGGAATGTTCACCGTCACCTTTCTGAACACATCTAGAATCTCCCTCTCCTTGTCTTCCCCATCAATCTTCTTATTTTTCTGCACTCTTTGTGGAAAGGGGATCGGTGGCACATACACTTTCTCAGCCTCAACAACAACAGAAGGTTCAGGAGTTACCTCAATAGTTTCTTCATCTTTTTCAGGGGCTGCCTCTACAACTTTCCCGGATCTCAAAGAAATGACACTCACATTAGGATTGGGAGCATTAGGATTCACCACTGTTTGTGCAGGTAGTTGGTTTGATCCTTGAGCTTGCTGCATGGCATTCATGGAAGTGGCAAGCTGTCCAATCTGTGTCTGTAGAGCATGGATACTAGAGTCTGTCCGCTGCTGAAACTGTCCAATCTGTCCAATTTGTGCGTGCAAAGTCTGAATACTAGCATTTGCTTGCTGCTGAAACTGGAGATTGTTTGCAGCCATTTGCTTGATCATGTCCTCTAGTGAAGGTCCGGAAGGTGCAGAAGTGGTCACTTGGGGAGGATTCTGTGGTGGTGCCAGCGGTAACATTGGTTGTTGCTGTTGTGCAGATGGGTTCCCATACCGAAGGTTTGGATGATTCCTCCAGTTGGGGTGGTACTTATTTGTGGAGAGGTCAGGAGTGCTGTCACTGGGTTCGATTGTTGCCTTGATTGTAGAGATTAGCTGCATACGCTGAGGCAAATCGGTGGACCGACTCATCCTTCGAGAATAGGGCATGCATCCGACGGTGTGCTCGGAGAAGTACAAATGCCACACAACCTTGCTGGTTGAACCTTATCCATTGCCAACTGCTTCACCAAAGAAGTGAGCTCATCAATTCTGGTTTCAAGGGCCTTGTTGGAAGAAGAACCTTGGATCTCATTCACACCCCTTGTCTCAACAGAGTTGCTTCTGGTTGTGAACTGCTGGGAGTTCAGTGACATATTTTCAATCAATTGCTTGGCAGTAGCTGGAGTCTTATCAACAAGTGCTCCCCCACTAGCAGCATCCAAAATATTTCTGTCCATTGGGAGCAATCCGTCATAAAAATACTGAATAAGTAGCTGCTCAGGAATCTGGTGCTGAGGACAACTGGATACCAACTGCTTGAATCTCTCCCAGTATTCAGCCAATGATTCATTGCCCTATTTAATACCACATATCTCCTTCCTGATTGAGGCAGCTCTGGAGGTAGGAAAGTACCTCTCTAAGAAGATCTTCTTCAAATCGTTCCAGGTTGTAACAGAATTTGGCTCCAGATAGTACAACCAATCCTTTGCAGCGCCCTGCAGTGAGAATGGAAAGGCTCTCAGCTTGATATGATCTTCAGTTATTCCCTCCGATCTCAAGGGTGTAGAGCAGACAACCTGGAATTCCTTCAGATGCTTGTGTGGATCCTCACCTGCAAGACCACTAAACCTTGGCAACAAGTGTATTAAACCAGATTTAAGTTCAAAAGGAGCAACCACAACCAGCATACTCAATACACAAACCATTATAATTAACATCAGGGGCAGCAAGCTGCCTCAATGTCCTTTGGTCACCCATGTTATCAAAAACGGGTTCGTAATCGAATCACCACTAGTGCTAGCCCGAATTGCTCTACGGCGTGTGTGCAGTGTTCTTTCAATTTCAGGATCAAAATCACACAAGTCAGAGCAAGTAGACCTAGTAGCCACACTAATTTAAAACAAAAACAAAAAAAATACAAAAATAACAAACAAGAGTCCCCGACAATGGCGCCAATTTTGACACGCTGTCGCGCGCAGGGTCAAAAAGTGAGTGGTTTAAAAAGGTGTAGTCAGGATGCGACAACTCGAGTATCGTATCACAAGGACTCTTGTAATGTTATTAACTCAAGATCAGTTTTTTGGGGGGGTTTGGTTTGAAAATCAATTAAGAAAATAATGCAATTAAGAAATAAGTGAATATCAATGATCAAAACGATTTTTCTATTGCTCTCGGTTTCCCACTATCATTGATTCATATGAATTCCAAGCCCTAAGAGGATTCTAATCCCCTTTCGATTGTAGCAACGATTAACAAGTGAAATCGACACTACGAGATATATGTTCCTATTCCCGAATTAAGCAAACGGGGTGAAACTCTCGTGAATTAAACAAACATGATTGAACACACGCGAATTAAGCAAACACGATTATATATAGGAACATAACATCACTGAATTAAATCAACACGTATTCTATACAAATCTGAATTAAGCAAACAGAAATATATAGCATAGTATTGAAAAGGGAAAAGCAATTAAAATTGGAAATCAATAGAACCTCAAATGTATCGAAACCAATCACAGTAGATCAACCATTGGAATTAGCTCTCCATGGAAAACGCAATACAACTCATAAAATTCGTAAAACAATGGATAATGAAAAGTGTCCCCTAATCTGCCCAAAACAACAATTTATAACCTTCAGGATCTGCACCCGCTCGCGAGGCGAATGGCCTCTCGCGACTCGAATAATGAAAAGGCGCCAGTTCAAAATTGGATTCTCGCGGGGCGAGACAGAAAAGAGTCTTCTCATTACGCCCGTGATGAGTATCAGGGCCTGAGTGTGATGGCTTATGGTCTTCAGGATCGCGGGGCGAGACAGAAAGGTTGCATTCTTTGGCACAGTCAGCCTTCAGGCTCGCAAGGCGAGGTGTGATTCGCGAGGCGAGGCAGAGAGGATGACATTCTGCTATTCAGGTTGGTCTTTAGTCTCGCGAGGCGAGTAGCCTCTCACGGGGCGAATACTTCCAGGGTTGCAACTTCCACTGTTTTCTTCATTCCCTTGACTCTAAGTTAACCTGAAAACAAGAAATAGCCATAAGTGCTTTATTTGACTCAAAACTGGCTAAATTACCCTAAAACTACTTAAGGGACTCAAAACCTTGCTTGAGGACAATCAAGTCTAATTTGGGTGAAAACGAGATATAATTGGCACAAAACCACGGTCATACTAGTCATAAAACTAGATGAGCCAGAGGCTTATCACTTACTCACTAACATATCCTCCTCTCCAGAAACAATTATCAATTTGCTATCAACAATGAACTTCACTTTCTGGTGCAGTGTGGAAGGTACAGCCTCCATTTAATGGATCCATGGTTGTCCCAGGAGACAACTGTAAGTTGGCGTAATGTCCATTACTTGGAAGAGTATTTTAAAGGTGCAAGGGCCAATCTGAATGGGCAATTCAATTTCTCCCATAACCTCCCTTCGGGTACCATCGAAAGCTCTTACAATCATTGTGCTTGGCTTCATATGAGTTCCATCGAAAGGCAACTTCGTCAGTGTTGACTTCGGCATTACATTCAAAGAAGAACCATTATCAATGAGAACCCTCGCCATGACATGATCTCGACACTTCACCGAGATGTGGAACGCCTTGTTGTGTCTAATTCCTTCATCTGGAATTTCGTCATCAGTGAAAGTAATATAATTATCAGCAACGATGTTACCCACGATGTTATCAAGCTTATCAATTGTGATGTCATGAGAGACATGAGCTTGATTCAACACCTTCATCAAGATTTCTACTATGTGGCTCAGAATTCATCAACAAAGACAAGAGAGATATCCGAGCTGGAGTTTGATTCAATTGATCCACCACCCTGTATTCACTTTGCTTGATGAACTTTAAGAATTCACTGACTTCTTCATCTGATACCTCCTTTTTATTATCACCCCCTTTGGTATCCTCTTCGGCCGGTGTTCCTTCCACCTTCTCTTTCCTCTTGCGATCCTTTTCTTCCTTTTTTGTTCCCTCCCTTCGCAATACCTCTGGAGTATAAATGCGACCACTCCTAGTCATTCCACCAATTCCTGAAATGTTGGTAATCATAGTAGTCCCGTCGGAAGGATTGGGTTGAACCTGCATCTCATATTTCCACGGTATCGCTTTGGTGTCCTTGTAAGGGAAAGGACCTGGGATTCCGATGACAACTGGTGTTGGTCCACTCGAAACCGGCATAGGTTCCTTTTCAGTATAGTGTATCACCACTGGCTTCGGAGCGACTTGCTCAGGAACCGGTTGAGGATTAATCACAATAGTATAAGGAGTTATCTTAACTGGAGTTGGGGAAATTGTAGATTCAACGACCATGTTAATGCGACACTCATTCGGTTCACAACCAATTAGGATAATCTTCATATCTATTAACTATTGCACAACCTGTAGAAATTCTGCACAGTCTTCAATTGAATGCCCCATATTCCCGTCGAAGTCGCACCTTATCTCTTCATCGAGAGTCTTCTCTTCAACAATTGAGGTTTGCACCAATCCATGTTTCTACATCTCCCTTAAAATAACTCTCATGGGAGTTCTGACATCAGCCACTTGGCTCTTAAGAGTAGATTCCATAAAGCTATCAATGGCGTTGACTCCCGAACCCCCATGATTTGGCATAGGACCCTGTGCCCCATTCGGAGCATCTTTCTGAAAGCTCAACCACTTAGCATCAATAAGATCTTGTACCTTAAATTTGAAAGCCCTGCAATTCTCAGTGGAATGACCTATTGCCCCCGCATGATACTCACATTTAGCATTTGGGTCGAACCACTTCGGATAAGGAGGCCCCAACAGTTTCATTGGGATAGGAGTCAACACAGATTTGCGTATAAGCTGGTGCAGTAGCTCAGTGTAGGTCATGGGTATCGGGTCGAAATGTACTGGCTTTCTTTCCGAGTTAGACGTTGGTCTTGTTTGGCTGGTGTTTGGGTTTGGACCTAGGGGTTGAACGATTTGAGGTGGTATGGTAGGGTGTGTTTGAGGCTGAGAAGGGTATGATGGTCTGTGAAGGGGCCATTTGTTGAGGATTTGAAAATTGTGAGGTGGCAGCGATGTATGGCTGGTTGGCTTGGTGATACGGAGGTGGTTGGTAATATGGGGCGTATTGGGCTTGGAAGGTGGGTGTTTGGTTTGGTCTATATTGGTTTGGTTTCTTTTGTTCAAAGGTTACTGCGTGTGCTTCTCCTTCTTTCTTTTTTACAAACGGGGCTCTCTTCGGGCCGTTCATTACTGAAGTTTAAGTGATCTTGACATTCCTCATTCCACTTTCAATTCTCTCACCGATGATGACCATGTCGTAAAAGTTCGATGACACGCTTCCAATCATTCTATCATAGAAAGGCGACTGGAGGGTATCAATGAACATTGCCACAATTTCTTTTTTGACCAATGGAGGTTCTACCTTAGCAGCCAATTCCCTCCATCGTTGTGCATACTCCTTGAAAGTCTCTGTATCTCTCTTTGCCATATTTTGGAGTTGCATCCTATCGGGACCATGTCAATATTGTACTTGTATTGCTTCAGGAATGCATCTGCTAGATCTTTGAAGGATCGGACGTGGGCCCGTTCGAGATGCGTGTACCAATTTGAAGCTGCCCTAGTTAAACTGTCTTGGAAGAAGTGAATCAAGATATTGTCATCCTGAGTGTATGATGCCATCTTCCTTACATACATGGTCAGATGGTTTTTGGGACAAGTGGTTCCCCGATATTTGTCGAAATCGGGTACTTTAAATTTTGGTGGGATTACAACATTTGGCTCCAGGCAAAGCTCTGAGGTATCCCGAAGACCATAACTATTTATCCCTTCAATGGTCCGCAGTCTCTCCTCTAACACTTCCAACTTTTCTTTAGATTGGGAATTCCCTCCCGATTGATTCACTGGAGTTTCACAATACATATTCTGGGGAAAGGGGTATGGCATGTAGGAGGATTCGAAGTTTGGCATAATTTAAGTCCCCCGGGGTCCATAATGTAGGGTGTATTGAGGATTTTTTGGATTGGAAGAAAGTGTCACTGTCGGGGTGTTACCATCTGTAGGGTTGACAGTTTGTGTTTGTGGAATTTCGACAGCATCAGTGGTGGTTTGTGTTAGAGTGATATGCTCGGAGTTTTGAATGTCATCTTGTGGGTCAGGGGCCGTTGGGACACAAATCCAGCGAGGCAAACCATATGGGGGGATTGTTCGGGTCAAATGAAAAATGAGTTTGGTTGCTTGGATAAATAGGGAGACACGTCATGGCCCCCGGTTGGTTGAGCCCTTGAATAGGAATCTGAGCAAAACCCGGTGGAATGAGAGGTGTGGCCGGATGTCCTTCTGTCGATGCTGGAGGGTTCTCCTCTGTGTTCTTTTCCTTCTGCATTGCTTATAGGATTTCCATCATCTTAGTCATCTGATCCTTGATTTGACTGACTTCATCCCTGATCTCTTGGACTTCTTCTAGTTCTTCCGCCATGGCTCTTGTTTGTGATCGAGTGCGATAAGGGTGTCTTGGAGCAATCGTTCAAAACCACACTGTTTTATTTAATAAAAGAAAGAATAAATGAATAAAATCAAAAGAAAGAGCAGAAACCAATTAAACTCCATTTTTGACAGGAAGACCGTCGCATATACTTATAGCAAGAATACTCATCCTGCAATCAAATCTAGTGGTATAATTCCCTCTAGCTTGACTGCAGTTGATGTCAAGTCCAAGGGAGAATTCACTCCTCGATAGACCACATCTGTACTAGCAATGTTATTGTTTGACGATACCCATATTTTTATGCAGAAAACACATCGTTTTTAGGGTAAAAATATAGTTGATGAAGTATCTAAGGGAGAATTCACTCCTCGACAGATATCATCTAGAAAAAGAGAGAGCATTCCACAAAAAATTGATGAAAAATTCCATTTTATTAGATGAATATTGCAATACAAACATGAGTCTTTGATCAAATAGAAAAACAATACATCGAGAGTTTTCATATTTCTAAATCCATCTTCGGGCACTGCAAAATACTATGTCAAGAGCTTCATCTTCTTTTTCCTGAATCCCTTTGCAAGCTTCCCAAAATGCTTGAAGAACTCAGTCACCTCTGGTGGTATCTGGAGGAAAGGGTTCTTGTAAACCTGAATTGATACTTCTTCAAATCGCTCCACCAACTGGGAAGTATGATATTGAATTCTACCAATCATGTCTTCATATTTCCTTCTCCATGCTTCCTTTTCATAGACCATATCCCTTACAACCAATTTCCATCCCTTTATCCATTCTGCGTGACGTTGAGCTTCTCCACTTTCATTTTCTTGCATTTTGGTCCTGAGCCAATTTTCCCTTTCATTAGCTTCTGCTAATAATTGACGATATCTGGCAGCTTCGTTCCATCCTCGATCAGAGTAAAGTTCGGTTTGGGCCAAGGATTCTTGCAGAGATTCAACTCTCTCCTTTAGTATTTGTATTGTTTCGACATGAATCCCTACGTCCCACTCAAGCTCTTCTTTCTTCTTCAGAGCTTTGGCTAGTGTGTTTTCTTGACACTCCCCCTTTGCTTGCAACTCTTGAATCACTGCTTCTTTTTCCTTTCTTGCCCTTTTCATGTGACTTGGGGCTTCGTAGGAATCGGCATACTCATTTCTCAAATTCTCGATCTGTAAATTCAGTTTTTGCACTTGGCTTTGGAGTTTGACAATAGTTATTTCTGCAACTTGGTTCTTTTCATCCAAAACCCCCATCTGAGCTTTTAAAACTTCAATTTTTTTCCAGCATTTGATCTTCTGTAAGAGGATTGTTTTCAGCACTGGGTGGAGGTCCCGGTTTTGAAGGACAACCCCTTCTTGCCTCTCTCCATGCTTCATATCTTTTTGTTCGAGTTATGATCCGCCTTCCTAACTCATCACGCCCTTTTATGTGAATATTGTCCCATGCTGACCTTATTGCCATTGTCTGACTCTTGATGCTTTCACATTCTTGATATAGGAAATACGCTCAGCCAAGCAGCTCTTTTGGGGGTTCATCTTGTGTCCACCTGAGTTGGCACATTACCAGAGCTGGTGAATATGACACACATCCTCTGGGTCCCATAAATGGGACATTCGGGAAACTTCCACAACTGAATATAACTGAATCTCCATTGTACCATGGGCACATCCATCTAAATGAACATGAGTCGACTTGATCAAACTCTTGTTTCCATTCATATAGCTTGCGTGACTTTAGCGGCATGCGAATGAATCCTTTTAATGGATCATCTGTTCTATCGATTTTGTTACCAGCATATAAGTGAGTCATAATCCAAATGTATAACATTGGTGCACAACACCACAACTTTCCTTGTCGATTCTGATGACAAACTTGTAGTGAGAGAAAAGTTTCAGCTACGATAGCAGGGACTAAATTCACCCCATATTCCTCAACTCGTAGAAGACGCCCATAGCCGATCGATCAATCATATCCTAATACAGGGAAAAAGCACCAGTCCGTAGATAAGGAGAGCCAACAACCTATTAAAAAGAACCCATCGTTGTTGTTGAGCCAACTCCCTAAGGTAACCTTCCAAGAATCGCCTCTTCAAGCCCGTAGTGTTTCCTTTTTCCACTTTATCCAATTGTTCCGGTTTAAGTTCCAACATACTTGCTATCTTCCCATCTGCCACATATTGTCCATAATACAAATAGACACATGATTCCTTTTGGATAGGCAATCTCAGCATGTAAGCATACTCCTTTATGGTGGGAGTTACATCTAGGTCAGGCAATTCAAAACATCTCAAAGTTGAGTTCCAATACTCGAGCGAATGCACTTAGAGCGGGGCATCCACCTAATACGTAATAGATCTAGTATCCTCCCGTACTTGTTGTTAAAGTTTGAACGTGCCTTTTCTGACATTTGTTGACTAATTTCCCATAGGCTCTGAACATCATTAAGTGTCACGTCGATCTTGATGCTCTTCTTGGAACTGCTTACATTGCTAGTACTCTTTCCGATGCTAGGTTCTTCCATTCTTTTCTATAAGATTAATACTAAGGTTTTCCTGTCAAGAAACACAAATAAATAAAAAATTAGAAATGAAACACACGAACAAAATGCCCTACGTGCTTCATGTTGCATGAGCCCCAGTAGGGTTGGGAACCCTTTGTCGGGTATGCTGTCAATGCATTACCTTCACTATGACACGCCGCTTATTAGAAGTGCAATAATATTCGAACATGTCATTCGGTCTTGGAGCGACGATGTGTCGCCCCCCCCCCCCCTCCTTTTTTCCCTTTTTAGAAAACTTCATAATAAATATGTATGTGCATGGCAATTTATGTTTATGATGCCAGAAAAAAAATGGAGAGAGAGAGAGAATGCTCCCTTTGTCCTAAATTGGGTAAAACTTAGGGTTGGACAAACCTGAGGTGATGACTCTAAACCGGTTGACTACTAAGTTTGCTCTATCAGTGAAAATTAGGTAGGGTCTAGACTTCTAAAAGCCATGGTTCCCAGATTGCCCCTATCCCGAAAGATAAGGATCCGATTCATGAATCTAGTCACAAGTAGGGATAAACCCTCTCGATATGACCATCCCATGATATCGGGTACAACCTGAGTGGTGAATCAACAAATATCAAGGAGGTACGAGACCTCTTCAATGACAATGTCGAGACACCGCCTAATCCTTGAGTTTTGAGCAAGCTCGGGTATAGAGCCAAAAGTGTGTGCAAGTTGTGATAGTGATGTGTGTGATGGGAGCACACAAACCTTCACAAAAACCTACTAAAATAAAACTACCCCAAACCTGCAAAAGGAACAAACAACACAAATACAAAAGTTCTCTACCCTAAGGTTGCAAGAATATACAAAAGCAGTTATGAAAGCATTAAAAAAAGAAATAAAACAAAAAAGGGTAAAACAAATATTTTCAAAGCTGTTAAAAAAAAAAAGAAAAAAATGGCACAACCAACTATGATAGGCCTGACTCTCAAAAGTCCCCAGCGGAGTCACCAGCTGTCGGGACCGTCCCGTCCGGGAGCCACGAAAAGATGGATATAAATACAGAGGAGTCGCCACTAAAATTTTTATTGGGAAAATCTTAGAAAACCCAATTATTTAAAGGTAAACTAGTCTAAAAAAGAGAGAGATGAGTCTGGGAGTCGGTTACGAGTAGGGAAGGTATTAGCACCCCATATTGCCCGTTTAAAAAAAAACGGTACCTCAAGTTAATTGTGCAAAAACATTTTAATAACCTTTTAAATATTTATTTTACCCAAAAATTATTTACAAGAAAGTGTTATTTTTAATTTTAATATTTTAATTTTTTATTAGTTTTTATATTTAAATTTATTGTTTATAAAAATTAAATGGCACCGTGTCCATAGAGCATCCCTAAATGTAGAAATGTTTAATTTTTTGATTAATTATTTTAACATAAAAAGGGGATGCAAAAAAAGGAAAGTTAATTAACTGAGGTTGAACATGACACATGAGTCCCTAGGGCAACCTCAAGTCTAAGGGACTGAACATGGCACCGTGTCCATAGAGCATCCCTAAAAATAGAAAGGTTTAATTTTTTTGATTAATTATTTTAACATAAAAAGGGGATACAAAAATGGAAAATTTAGTTTTGGCCCGACAAGATGATTTATCTTGCTCCTACGTATTCCCGAGTGCGATGGGAAACTCAAAGCCACGTAGTTCTTAAAAAAAAAAAAGATTGGTTGGTTGATTTTATATTTGATAAAGATTTTGATTTTTTTTTTGTTTTAAAAGGATTTTATTTCAGAATGAATTCACTTTTGTATAGAGTCCAAGATAGCAGTGCTATACGATAAACCCTTACAATTTTTACAACACTTGAGGACGAAAAATCGTACATCAACGTTATAAATTGTTGCATGAAATTAAAAAAAAACAAATTCTATTTTTATTTTTTATAACTGTTGTTTTAACAAAACTTTAAATTTTTATGTTAATTAATTTTTTTTACTAAAGCATTTTTTCTATAAGGGAGAGAATCTGACCCAAATCTGAAAAGGCCCATATCGGTAAAAGAGAAACCTAATAGTTAGCCCGCAGCTTATATTTCATGTTGATGGGTCTAACTACATCCCGTGCCCAATCACAAAATTTTGAAGACAAAATTTTAGGCCTACCAGATAAAGGCCAAAACATTTTAGAAACAAATTACTCTTTTTTTTTTTTTTTTTTTTTTCCTGTTTGGCCCAAATTCTAAAAAATAATATATGCTATAAACCCAAACCTAACCAAATATCAAACCCTAGTGATTTAGCAACAGACATAAAAAGGAACACAAAACAACAGAAAGGAAAGTAGAAGGGAAGCCACAGGGGATCCCAAGCTTCATTGTTACCAACAATGGAGTTCAATGGGATGTTGATGGAGGCGACTGGAACCAGTGGCAGAGGGGAGCGGCGGCGCGGACGGCAAGGGTGGACGGCCGTTCGTGCGGCAGCTTCTGGTTGCGGCATGGTGGCGGTTCTGCACACGGTGGTGACGGTTCTGCACACGGTGGTGACGATTCTGCACACGGTGGTGACGCACAACTCCTCTGCAGCGTCGACGAGCAGCAGCTCCGGGAGACGGCACGCTTCGCAGACGCGTACAGGCAGCGACCCGCTCACGGTTCCTCCTTGCGTTGAGCGGTGGCAGCCGGCGAGCTCTCAGTTGGTGGCGGCACGGTATTCAGCAGCAAGGAGAAGGAGAATAGTTTTTTGTAAATGAAGGAAGGAAGATGGGTCAGCAAGTGAAAGAGGAAGAGAAAGGAAGAAAAAAAAAGAGAAAGAAAGAGAGAAACTTGAAGGGATCAAAAGGAAGAAGGAGATGTGTGGGTATGAGATGAGGGATGATGTTGGCTGGGTATGGGTAAGTATGGGTTTATGGCGTTTGTTGGGTTTTCAGTGAAGGAGGAAGAAAGGTTGGAGTTAAGAGGAAGAAGGAGATGGGTTCTGGGTGAGAAAAGTGAAGCAGGAAGAAACAAAGAGAGAAAAAAAGAAAGTTTTTTTTGTTTCTGATTTTCTGATTTTTCTTTGTTCTGGAGCTGGGTATTTTGTGTTTGATTTGTGATTTGGAAGTTATGGTTGTTTGAGATTGGAAAGGAGAATATTGAGTATTTTTCTGCTGCTGTTTTTTTCTCCCCTCTTCTTCCTTTGGTCACTGTTCAATATATAGCACCAGAGGGAAGAAGATGAAAAATCTTCCTGTTGGGCCAGCTGGTGGGGAGCAAATCAACCTTTGTTCCATCACCTTTCAGGGGCAGCAAGGGTAGGGATGGCTTGTACCATTGTCCCTTTTTTTTTTTGAAAAGAAGAAGAAGACAAAGAGGGGTACATGTATGGGAGCTGATCATTTCAAATTTTTTTTACTTTTTAATATTTTTATTTTAACAATCAGAATAAAAACAATTTTTTGGTTGGGTTTGGGATAATGGGCCCAAAAGATAAAAATGAAAATCGGCTCCATTTGATGATGTAATGGGCCAAGAATAAAAAATATTTTTTGCAAAGTTTTTTTTTCAGTCTTGTCTTTTTTTTTTCAAAACATTGATTAAAAAAATCCGGGCAAAATTAGGTGTTCACACCACTTTTTCAGTTAAATTTAATTTCCATTAGCAAGCTATCCTTGGATCCATTTTATATTACAATTTTTCTCAGACAATTTTGTGTTATACAGGACTTACGATCGAGGAAGATGATTGGGACGAGAATTGAGCGGGGGGGGGGGGGGAGGGGGACTCTACTATCTCAATCAAGCAGAGAAAGGATCCTGTAATTCTGTTTAAGCCATAGCCCCTGCTCTTTGTCATCAATGCCTTGGACATCCTTCTCACAAAATATCCATGTTATTTCCTTTTTCCAATAACAAATCTTGTGAACCAGACAAATGTTTAATTTGCCCTTTGGCCAAACAAACCCGATTACCATTTCCAGTGAATTTTATTGCTAGCCAATCTTGTTTTGATTTAATGCATGTTGACATTTGGGGTGGCTATCATGTTCCTTCACTTTCAAGAGAAAAATATTTTCTCACTATTGTTGATGGTTATACAAGAAGCACATGGGTTTATTTGATGAAACAAAAATCAGAAACACGTAACTTCTTGGTCAAGTTCATTAACATGGTTGAAAACCAATTCAACGCCAATGTCAAAATTGTTGGTAGTGATAATGGTCCAGAATTCAAAATAGACAATTTTTATGCCATGAAAGGAATCATCCATCAATCTAGTTGCGTCAACACACCCCAATAAAATGGTGTTACTGAGCGCAAACATAGACATTTGCTAAATGTTACCCGTGCTTTGCTTTTTCAAAGTGGTCTTCCAAAACAGTTTTGGGGGGATGCTATCCTCACTTCAACATACCTCATTAATCGCACACCTACACCACTCCTTCAAGGTAAAACACCATATGAAAAATTACTCAATAAACCCCCCAATCATTCACAACTAAGAGCCTTCGGTTGTTTGTGTTTCTCATCTACACACCCCACCAAGCCCACTAAATTTGACCCTCGTTCCACTCGTTGTCTTTTCCTTGTCTACCCTTATGCCCAAAAAGAATATCGTGTATTTGACCTTCAACTTCAAAAGGTCTTTGTTTCACGCGATGTTCTTTTTTATGAGGACGTATTTCCATTCAAAACACCAAAAACTTTCGCTGCCACAGCATCAATGCCTCACCCTATTTTGCCTTATCATTTTCTTCCCAAGAATACCACAAACACTATAGACCCAAACACTCATCATAGCACTGATAACCCCCAAATCCCACAACCTTCCAATTTTAAACCTTTAAATCCATCCTATTTAGACCAAGACCCTCCATCACCTTCCATAAATATGCCATCCCTTGAAATAATGCCCCAACCTGCCATTGAAAATCTCCCACCCGAGAACACCACTCACAATTAAATGGAAATCACACCGCCACCGCCACCGCCACCGCCACCAAGACACTCCACTAGATCTACTAAAATACCAACATTTTTACAGGACTTTCATGTTGAGGCAACCCTCCCATCTAGGACTGTTCCTTCATCTTCAACGAACGTGGTCCCCTCCCAAGGTACTTCTCATCCTCTTTCCCAATTTTTATCTTATGATTGCCTTTCCCCAAGTCATAAAGCATTTACGCACAAAGAACCCAAGAATTTTCAACAAGCTAATCAAGATCCAAGGTGGCGTGACGCCAAGCATCATAAAATCCAAGCCCTCCAAGCCAACAATACTTGGAGTCTTGTCCCTCTGCCATCTCACAAAAATCCTATCGGTTGCAAATGGGTTTACAAAATCAAACTCA
Source organism: Sophora flavescens (assembly GCA_030762895.1). NCBI lineage: Eukaryota > Viridiplantae > Streptophyta > Magnoliopsida > Fabales > Fabaceae > Sophora > Sophora flavescens. The sequence goes on from CM061066.1 coordinate 153,747,525, forward strand.
ACCCCGACAGAACTGTTGAACATTACAAAGCTCGCTTGGTTGCAAAAGGCTATAGTCAAATTGAAGGTATTGATTACCGAGAGACTTTTGCTCCGGTTGCTAAACTCACAACAGTCCGAGTACTCCTTAGTGTTGCAGCCGTACGAGGGTGGCACTTGCACCAACTTGACGTTAATAACGCCTTCTTACTTGGAGATCTCTATGAAGAAGTCTACATGTCCATCCCGCCCAGTTTCGAACGAAAGGGGGAGAACCGTGTCTGCAAGCTACACAAGTCAATTTATGGTTTAAAACAGGCATCGCGACAATGGTTCTTAAAACTGTCCAGTGCCCTTAAGAAGGCTGGATTTCAGTAATCATGGTCAGACTACTCGCTGTTTGTTCGAAACCATGCAGGTAGTTTTATTGCATTATTAATTTTTGTTGATGATGTGATATTAGCGGGCAACAACCTGCAGGACATTACAAGCACCAAACATTTCCTCTCAAATCATTTTAAGTTGAAAGACATGGGGCCACTTAAATATTTCTTGGGGATAGAAGTTGCACGATCAAGACAAGGAATCACATTGTGTCAAAGAAAATGTGCTCTAGAAATTCTAGAAGATGCAGGGTTCTTAGGTGCCAAGCCCTCACGGTTTCCTGTTGAACAGAAGCTTTCACTCACACAAACGAGTGGGAAGTTGCTAGTTGATCCAAGTCCATACAGGCGTCTTGTGGGTAGACTAATTTACCTCACCATCACAAGGCCAGATTTTATTTATGCTGTCCATGTATTGAGTCAATTCATGGACAAGCCTAGGCAACCTCATCTTGAAGCTGCTCACAAGGTTCTAAGGTATATCAAACAAGCACCGGGTCAGGGAATTTTGTTACCATCTACAGGTTCACTAGAACTATGTGCCTTTTGTGATGCCGATTGGGCTCGGTGCAAGGATACAAGAAGGTCGATGAATCGGTTATTGTATTTTGCTGGGTCAAGCACCAATCTCTTGGAAAACAAAGAAGCAATATACCGTGTCACATTCAAGCGCAGAGGCAGAATATCGTTCCATGGCCACTACTTGTTGTGAGATTACTTGGTTGAAAAATATACTGAAAGACTTGAAGGTGACTCACACACAACCAGTTACATTGTTTTGTGACAACCAGGCTGCCATGCATATTGTTTCAAATCTAGTGTTTCATGAACGAACGAAGCACATAGAGATCGATTGTCATTTGGTACGTGAAAAGATTCAAAGTGGGCTAGTGCAGTCGGACCACAAGCCAACCAGCTGACTTATTCACTAAACCATTGAGTTCAACACAGTTTGAAATGCTACTCAGTAAGTTGGGTGTCATTAACCTACACTCCAACTTGAGGGGGAGTGTTAAAGGAAAGAATCATGCTAAATAATTTGTTAATTATTGTAATTGATAGAGTACTTATTGTAATTGATAGAGTACAATTAATTTCCTTTTTAGTATACGTGAGTATAGGCATAATGTTAGGAACCTATTCTGTAACATTTCTATAAAATGTATGATTTATGATAATGAATAAAATAATTCAACCATATCTAGTTTTGTTTATTTCTCATTTTTTCTTTGCATTTTTTCTTAACATCTTCATCTCTTTCTTCTCCCACTCAACCGTCGTTGCCCAGCCATTGACCACCGGAACAGGATGGCTTTCTCCTCCATGTACGCTAGCAAGTGTAAGGTGTTATTTTTTTTTTTTGTGTATTTAACATCTCTCTCCATCTCCAGTTGCATTTTCTTACATCTTTGTTTCTCTCTTCTCCTCTCTGGAATTTTTTAACATCTTCGTCCCTTTCTTCTCCCATCGAACATTTTCCTGACATTCAACTCTTCCTCCATTGATATTTTTTGCAGATCTACGAATAATGGAGATGACTGGGAAACTGAGTTTTCTGTCACTTTCCTTCTTGAATAAAACTATTCTTCATGGTTGTTGTTAGCTTTTCATTTAATGCTACAATGGATTATTTACACCACTTGGTTGTATTATAATAAACAATGAGTCATTGATCAATTTTTTGTTGGTGTATTATAATAAAAAGCTTTTTTGTGTCTCTTAATTTTCTTCGGACTCGATGAATCTTCGAGTTTAAAAAAGCTTGGGCTGTCAGATGCGATGGTTATTAATTTTGTTGGAACTTCATGAATCATGCTTATATTTAGTTGCATGAATCCTCTGATGCAGCTGATTTGTCTTCACAAGAACCTAAGAAGTAGGTCAAAAGTTGTGGGTGAACAGAGGATAAGATTTAAAACAACAACATCAACCTATTGGGGACAAAATGGTTGCATCTGAAGGAAGGAAGTTCTTATCTTTTGGTAATTGAATTTTTTTCTTATTTCAAGAGTTTAACCTTCAGCATTCAGAGATTATTATTTTTAATTTTTTTTCAAAAAAAAATTTAGAGCCAGGATGTATGGTTAATAGTCATTTTATGGCATCTCATAATTTATTTTTATTGATTAATGTCTTGAATGTAGAAATGAGCTTTTGATTGAAAATGGTATATATTTTCCTTTTTATCAATTGTTTCCTCTTATTCTTTAATCATTGCCCTATATCATGCCTTCCAATTGGGTTCTTCTTCCTCTTTATGTCGCCTCAGTGTAAATGGTTACTGAAATTTGTTTACTAAGCCTTCTTGCCAGTTCATTAGCTTCCAGTTCATTTGGATTTTCATGACTTCGATTCATTCACTATGAATACTTAATTGAGGAATTAATACAGGAAATGTATAATCAACATTTGTCAGTTTTCCTATCTTCGTTGATTGGCAGGAAAGCGGAGGAAAGGGACTTGATTTGCTGCATGGTTGCTGGAAGAAGGATGACGCAAGGAAGTTTCAGTTTAAGGGAATTGAAGGCATTGAGGAAATTGATGCTGACATGGTTTTACTGACTGTGGGATTCCTGGGCCCTGAGTTTGTATGTATTCTCATTATCATTTCATAGTCTATAAGGATATAAGACATTCTCTATTTGATTGCACTAGATAAATCTGCTTAATCATCTTCCATATCAGGAATGCAGGATTTCAATGTGAAACTATGCAATTCTATGGCAAAGGTTGGTTGATTTCTCTGATCATTAAGGGGATGATTTTGGGCTTTTACCAATTATAGTAGCTACATAGGAGCCTTTTGTTCATATCAATCTGTAAAAAGTGTCTTTCCATTATGAGAGGTTGATATTTATAATTGATTTTTTTGTTCAAAGATTTGAGAGAGTAATAATGTCATGAATATTTTGTTTAGTAAAGAAATTGAATGGAGTAGGGCTGAGCTGCAGATGCTGCGAGCCAACTTTCAGAAACTTCATCTGCCAAACTTGAATCTTGCTCAATGAAACAACCCCATTCTAGCTGTAAATTTATTATATGCATTGTCAATATAATTAGTTCATGAATTGACAGTGGTAATAATTGTGTTTAATTGATTTTGTAGGAGCTTAATTAAGGGAGGGAAAGGTTAAGTTTCAGATCTCCAAATTTTTTGGAATCTGTTCTACCATTTGTGAATTGCAATTCAAATTGCATATATCTTACAAAAAAATCCTTTTGGTATTATTCATTTAAGATAAAAGCACTGAAACATGATATTTTTTGGAGGGTTGCTTTACTTAAAGGAAATAGCTCAGAAGTGGTGGTATGCTTCTAACCTTAAATTCTGAGCATGATACCATATTATTCACTTGGACTGTACAATGTTACATATAAGAAGCTGATTTTGAAAATAAAATGTGCAAATGTTATCTCTTGGCATAACTATACATGTATTTTTATGGGTGCTCCATTTCTTTCAACATCATGTACTGAGTTTTATGTAATGGATGACTCGCAATTTAAGTTCCCCCAAGAACATCTCTTAACTTAATGCAATTAACTAAGGATATCCAATTTTTTTTTTAAAATAAAGTAGGTATTATTGTGAAATGAAATCTTTATTATACTATTATGTAATTATTTGCTGCATCTTAATGCATCTTAAAATGGCATGCTGTCAAGTTCAAACAAAGTTTTTTTCTAGTTATATGTCATTTTTCTAAATGCTATATATATCTTCAAATTGTGGTGCCAATTTGCAACAACTGTCCTAACTTTTTGAGCTATAGTTTGCATTTTTTGGGGGTGTTGATATCTGCTATGTGCAATCTGCCATGTGGTATATGCTATATGCTATATGCTATATTTACTATTTGTTACATGTTATATCTGCTATGAGTATTATTAATGTTATTAAATTATTACATTAATATTATTATTTGTCTTTTATATATCGTTTATCTGCTCCTGGTAGAACATACTACTGCTGGGAGCAGTTTACAAGAAGATCCTCATTTTATTGATTGATCCAAACCCGCAGGCACAATTGTAACATAAATTTTATTCTATAGATTTTGTTTTCTTATTTGAATTAGGGTGTTGTCTTCATGTTGACAAAGTCATAATTTTTACAATATGTAATTTAGGGTTTTTAGTGGTGCAAGAGGATAGATGGTAGGGCTGCTTGACAAATGGAACCTTGAGCTTTCATACCAACACAACTCTTAGCTGCAATATCTTGGTTGAGACTTGAGAGGTTTAAGCCTTTTGGAAAATCTGCAGAAGGAAGTAATTCTTCTTTTAATTGTTAATGAGTTTGCTTGTGGAGCAATATTAATGAAGTTTCCTTTATTGTATTATTTAGTTGAAAAATATTATCATAATATAATGAGATTAATGATGGAAATTTGTACTTCAAAAATTATTTTTTGTGATTTTAAAGTTTTTATGTTAATTTATTTATTCTCTAAGTAAGTAAATGAGGTTGGGTGTGCGAATGCACGTGCGATTCCGGCAAGTGTACCGGATCGTCGCCAAGTAATAAAAGATATCGATCCCACAGAGACTGTGTTCTCGAATCGCAACTAATTATCAAATCGATTAGATCTGGACTGTTTAAAAAGATTTTTATATTTTTGAAATGGTTTTTGAATTTGAATTTAAGAGATAAAACAGAATCAAACAAAACAGAAAACAAATCTTTTTGATTTTTCAGATCTAAATGGGTTCCTAGGGATTTAGGTTACCACAAGATCGTTTACGTTATGAAGTTGATTACCCTTGTTGATTACCGAAATTGCCTTGAAGGCGAGTTTATCCTCTGATAGCTTAAGCTCCCTCTCGGGTTACAAAAGCCGTGCCCAATTGACCCGACCCCTACTCTCGTGGTAGTCGATCCCAGATTGGACCCTTTGCGTTCCCTGACAACTCGTTGCTCCTCGAGGGACGGCTTCTAACTCTCGTGATTTCAGTCCCAAGTCTGACTTCTATAGGTCCGACACCCAAGTTCACCGCTAGGTTCCTCCTTGGAATGTCTCGGTCATGCAAATAACCTAAGTTCACCGCTAGGTTCCTCCTTGGATCATTCACATCTCACAAACCAGGTGGCTGCTGGGGCTTTACGAGTGAATCACCCTAGAAATCCTAAGTTCACCGCTAGGTTCCTCCTTAGAACGTCTACGTCACGCAAATAACGGTTCTTGAAATTTATGAGTGATTTACACACTAGAAATCAGATCTAAAGCAAATCGTAATTAACAAAGAGTTTACATCAAATTTACATCATAAACAAACTTGGGCAGAGCCCTAATCCCTAGAAACTATGCTACTACTCACGCCTTGCCATGGAGATGACAAGCATGATTACAAATAGCATGAAAATACAAAAATCAGAGAAAAGAAGAGAAGAGGAGAAGAGAGATCTAAGCCTAGAGTAGTAGCCCCTAATGTGTAGATATATCCTCAGATCTGATGCCTTGGTCCATATTTATAGAAATGGGGAAGTTAGAGTCCCAAACCAACTCAAAATCTGATCTATTTCGGTTTCTTCAGATCCAAGTAAAGCGCATCACGGCCGTGATGGCCATCACGGCCTGGCCGTGACGGTCTCTGCCTCTGCAAATTCTGGAAAATTCAATTTCTCGCGACGCGAGATATGTCTCGCGACGCGAGCCCTCAGCTTCATGGCCCGTGATCAATTTCACGGCTGGGCCGTGATGTGCTCTGACTTGTGGTGGTTTTGGGTCACGGCCGTGATGGCTATCACGGCCAGGCCGTGACAGACTCTGACTTCAGCCTTTCTTCTTTTTCAGTTTTGCTCGATCATGGCCGTGATGGGCATCACGGCTAGGCCGTGATGGGCTCTGTTTGGCTCATTTTCTTCAGTTTTAAAGCTCCATCTTCATCCAAACTTCATCATGGTTGATCTTGAGCAATTTACCCTTGATATCTGCAAAACAACACACGAAAACCGCCTTACCCGTTCCAAAGGAAAATTAACCTAAAATCTAATAAAAATATGCCTAAACTACATGAAAATGCATGCAAAATGATGGACAAAGATGAGGTGGAATCACACTCATCAAATCACCCCAAGCTTAAAACTTTGCTTGTCCTCAAGCAATTACTCAGGCCATAAGATATATCAATCAAAACATGGATAGTGAACCAAGAATCCCTAGAAGCTAATCCAAGTGATAGGCATTTTTAATAAGCACTCAAGAGATAATCAAGTTCAAGTCCAATTAGAAGCTTAGGTTCTTCAAGTTCATGTCCTCACTGATTTGGGCACTCATCTCACCTCACTCAAGTGTTTTAGGGTTTATGACAATTCACTCCATTTCCTCAAGGAAAGTATTTTACCATAGGCTTGACTATTAATCAAATCTCCACTTTATCAATGAAAACACTTGAGAATCAAGAGGTCTTTTCCTTTGGTTGTAATGTGGCCATGGGATTTATTGTAAGGTGGGAAAATCAAGGAAAGGGAATTTCAAGAAGGCTAGACAGATTATCAAACATTACAAAGCATGACACCTTCTAAAATACCCCTTTTTGGGCTTTGGTTTACTTTTCCACCTTTCTCTTCTTTTTTTTTTCCTTTTTTCTTTTTCTTTTCATTTCTCACTTTCTTTGTCATCCCCTTCTCCTTTTTTTTCTGTTTATTTCATTTTTATTTGTTTGGAGAAGGGGAGCTTTTTAGCTCAAGAGAAATTACTTTCTAGCTTTTTCATCCCATACTTTTTCCAACTACCATTTTGCCCTTTTTGTAATACTTTAAAAGGTGCCATACCAAGCATTATTTATCAAAGTAATTCAAGGTACCAAGAAAAGTATTTTATCTTTAGGCTCAAAATTGGGCAACTAGGGGTAGCATTTATCATTCAAAGCTCGGGAGGCTGGAAAAATACCTAGTGCCTCAATCATTTCCAAAAATGTTTTCAGAAATTTTTAAGTTTTGAAATGGTTTCAAGTCAAGTTCTAGAAAATACAGTCCATGAGGAATTAAATCACTCTATCACAAGAAATGGGGTAGATTTAGTGAATACCCTTATTTGGCTCAAAATCTTACATTTAGTAGTTCAAAAATCAGTGAGGTACACAAGTCTAAGGAACCACATGCTAATTATCAACTATCAAATGACTATCTCAAGAATTTTTATTTTTAGCCATATCACAAGAATAATAAAAAATTGGGTTCGAAAATTCACTATCTCAATTCATTTGGCTCCAAGTTCTCACAATCGGATGCATGTTCTAAGTGAGGGGCAATCTAGAGAATGTGATCATACCAATCTATGCCTATGTGAATGCAATATGAATGCAACAATGCAAATGCAAAAATAAATACCCCTACCCCAAGCTTGATTACTTACATTGTCTCCAATGTAAATAATCAAGTCGGAGAGAGGAGAAAAATTGGAACAACTTACCGAGTCGGTAGCGGGTGTTGGCTCACATTCTAGTCAAAACTTGGGTGGAAATAGTATCACGGCCGTGAGGCTCATCACGGGCAGGCCGTGATCGTTTTTGGTCCTCAGGAGTTGCCCTGTCACGGCCGTGATCTACATCACGGCTAGGCCGTGATGCTCTCTGGCTTTGGCATCCTACTCATCACGCCCGTGATGGTTGTCACGGCTAGGCCGTGATCCTTTCTGTGCTCTTGTTTAGTTCATCATAGCCGTGACCACTGTCACGGCCAAGGCGTGATGGCCTCTGACTTTATTTTTTTATGCTCTTCTTCTCTTTCTCAACCTGAAAACACTAGACAAACCTATTAATGATATTTTTGCCTCTTGATCTTCTCAAATTATTCAAGAGGTTAAATCAAAAACAAAAGGAAAAAGGGAAAGAAAACTTGGGTTGCCTCCCAAGAAGCGCTTATTTATGGTCTTAAGCTTGACCAAACTTCCTTCAGTCAACCGGGGTCGGCTGGGCGTAGAAGTGCAGGAACACTTCTTTTCCAGGGAGCTCCTTCAAATAGCCGTTTCTGCTCATACGGCCAGTAACGCTTCCGCTTTGCTCTTTTCTCTCGGAGCTTCCTAGCCTTCCTTTCTTCCGGCGGAAGTTTTGTTTCCGCATGGACAGCAACTCCAACTTCACCACTGCTGGGTGCATCATTAGCCCTGCAAATCTTTGGGGTTGCTTCCATGCTAAGTTCTTTCTCTACCGCTGGAGTCTTTACATCAATTCTGCACACATGGCTCTCAAAAGGAGGGTTGTTACAAGAGTTAATCAACTGAAAATTTACCCTACCTTCCTCTACATTTAGAGAGAGTTTGCCATTCCTTACATCTATTAATGCTCCAGCGGTTGCCAAGAATGGCCTTCCTAAAATGATGGGGAATTTAGAATTCCCTTTCATGTCCAATACCAGGAAGTCGGTAGGGATGAGAATTTTCCCTACCTTTACAGGAACATTCTCTAGTATGCCTAGAGGAGTCCTAGTTGAGCCATCCGCAATTTGTAAGGGGAATTTGAATGGTCTCAACTCTTTGCTTCCCAACCTTTCCATGATAGTGAGGGACATCAAGCTCGTGCTAGCCCCTAGGTCACATAAGGCTTGGTCAATTTGCAGTTGTCCGATCGAGCAAGCGATGGAGAAACTACCTGGGTCTTTCAGTTTAGTAGGCATTTTAGTCTCTACATCTTCTTGCTTTTTCCTGACCAACCTCGGTGGGAAAGGTATCGGGGGTTGGTACGGTGGTGGAGGGACATATTTTGGTTCTGGCTCTTCTTTTTCGCTCATGTCTTCCTCCGGTTCCACCTCCATTTCAGCTACCCCCACCCCAAGCTTATCATCCCTCAAGTGTATGACATTGCAATGCTCATTGGGATTTGCTTCGGGTTGCCCCGGGAATGCACCCTTAGGTCTCGAGTACGTACTGGCTTGTTGGGCAATCTGGGTTTCTAGCATCTTGTTATGAGTTGCTAAGTTGTCTACCTTAGATGCTAGATCCTTTATTGCCTCACTCACTGCCCTTCCTTGTTGTCTAAACTCCTCATTCTGTTTTGTCTGAGTTTCGACAAAACTTTCAAATAAAGTCTCGAGTTTAGATCTTTGTACCGAGGGTACCCTGTGCTGCTTTCTTATTACCTTGACCCTCTTGGAACTCATGGTTGAGCGTGTTGCTGTAGTTGCTGTAGTTGCCGTAAGAGAGGTAAGGGTTGTTTCTTCTTTGGTTGTAGGGATTTGGGGGAGCATAGTTGGGCAGCTTCGGGTTCGTATCATAGTAGTTGTTACAAGAGTTCACTTGCTCACCCGAAGCGCCGGATCCACGTGGGCATCCCATCATGTCATGTCCCTGCATTCCACAAATCTCACAAACAAGGTTAGTAGCACCTAATGCACTCACATTAGCTCTTTCAAGCCGATCAAAACGTTTATTAAGTGAGTCTATCTTTGACATAATAAGATCTGTGCTATTTACCTCAAACTTACCCCCCGAAATCTTGTTCGGGTTATTACCTCTTTCGGATCCCTATTGGTGGTAGTTGGTGGCAACATTCTCGATGATGTTGAATGCCTCAGTGAGAGGCCTATTCATAAACGCTCCACCGGCTGCAGAATCTAGTGACACCTTCGAAGAGTAGTCCAATCCGTTATAGAAGGTGTGCACTATTAACCACCTCTCGAGTCCGTGATGTGGGCACGACTCCAGCAGTCCCTTGTATCGATCCCAAGCTTCCGATAATGATTCTCCGTCTTTTTGGAAGAAGCCGGTGATCTGGGTTCTTATGTAGGCCGTCTTGGATGGAGGGAAGAATTTCTCCAAGAACGCCTGCTCCAATTGGTCCCAAGTGGTCAAAGTGTTAGCGGGGATTTGCTTAAGCCAGGCCTTCGCCTTTCCAGTGAGAGATGAGGGGAACAGTCTCAAACGCACAACATCGACTGAGGCTCCATGAATCCGGATTGCGTCGGTGAACTCTAAAAATGTCTCTATGTGATCGGTCGGGTCCTCCGAAGGCAATCCTCCGAATTGATGTTGCCTAATCATGTTGATTAGCATAGGCGGTATGGTGTAGTTCTCCGCCTCAATCTCTGGCCTTACAATCCCAGTTCGCAAGCCTCTCGTATTTGGGGCTACGTAGTCCTTCAAAGGCTTTGTATCCGGTTGATTCGCCATGAGTGGAACGGGACTCAACCTTTCTCCCTCTCTTTGTAGTCTTCTACGTCTGTGGAAGGTCCTCTCGATCTCCGGATCAATCTCACTAAGGCTCCCAAGACTTAGAGATCTTTGCATATAACACACAGAGAGATGGATACAATAGAAGGAAAATAATTTTTTTTTTGAATTTTTTTTTATATTTCAGAAATAAAAATCAAATAAAAAGAAAAGGTCCAGAAAAATCAATTCAAAATTTGAATTGAGATTCGAAAAGGCACAGTCCCCGGCAACGGCACCAAAAACTTGATGTCGTGTCGTGCGAATGCACGTGCGATTCCGGCAAGTGTACCGGATCGTCGCCAAGTAATAAAAGATATCGATCCCACAGAGACTGTGTTCTCGAATCGCAACTAATTATCAAATCGATTAGATCTGGACTGTTTAAAAAGATTTTTATATTTTTGAAATGGTTTTTGAATTTGAATTTAAGAGATAAAACAGAATCAAACAAAACAGAAAACAAATCTTTTTGATTTTTCAGATCTAAATGGGTTCCTAGGGATTTAGGTTACCACAAGATCGTTTACGTTATGAAGTTGATTACCCTTGTTGATTACCGAAATTGCCTTGAAGGCGAGTTTATCCTCTGATAGCTTAAGCTCCCTCTCGGGTTACAAAAGCCGTGCCCAATTGACCCGACCCCTACTCTCGTGGTAGTCGATCCCAGATTGGACCCTTTGCGTTCCCTGACAACTCGTTGCTCCTCGAGGGACGGCTTCTAACTCTCGTGATTTCAGTCCCAAGTCTGACTTCTATAGGTCCGACACCCAAGTTCACCGCTAGGTTCCTCCTTGGAATGTCTCGGTCATGCAAATAACCTAAGTTCACCGCTAGGTTCCTCCTTGGATCATTCACATCTCACAAACCAATGGCTGCAGGGCTTTACGAGTGAATCACCCTAGAAATCCTAAGTTCACCGCTAGGTTCCTCCTTAGAACGTCTACGTCACGCAAATAACGGTTGCCGAAATTTATGAGTGATTTACACACTAGAAATCAGATCTAAAGCAAATCGTAATTAACAAAGAGTTTACATCAAATTTACATCATAAACAAACTTGGGCAGAGCCCTAATCCCTAGAAACTATGCTACTACTCACGCCTTGCCATGGAGATGACAAGCATGATTACAAATAGCATGAAAATACAAAAATCAGAGAAAAGAAGAGAAGAGGAGAAGAGAGATCTAAGCCTAGAGTAGTAGCCCCTAATGTGTAGATATATCCTCAGATCTGATGCCTTGGTCCATATTTATAGAAATGGGGAAGTTAGAGTCCCAAACCAACTCAAAATCTGATCTATTTCGGTTTCTTCAGATCCAAGTAAAGCGCATCACGGCCGTGATGGCCATCACGGCCTGGCCGTGACGGTCTCTGCCTCTGCAAATTCTGGAAAATTCAATTTCTCGCGACGCGAGATATGTCTCGCGACGCGAGCCCTCGCCTTCATGGCCCGTGATCAATTTCACGGCTGGGCCGTGATGTGCTCTCGACTTGTGGTGGTTTTGGGTCACGGCCGTGATGGCTATCACGGCCAGGCCGTGATGCACTCGACTTGACCTTTCTTCTTTTTCAGTTTTGCTCGATCATGGCGTGATGGGCATCACGGCTAAGCCGTGATGGGCTCTGTTTGGCTCATTTTCTTCAGTTTTAAAGCTCCATCTTCATCCAAACTTCATCATGGTTGATCTTGAGCAATTTACCCTTGATATCTGCAAAACAACACATGAAAACCGCCTTACCCGTTCCAAAGGAAAATTAACCTAAAATCTAATAAAAATATGCCTAAACTACATGAAAATGCATGCAAAATGATGGACAAAGATGAGGTGGAATCACACTCATCAAATCACCCCAAGCTTAAAACTTTGCTTGTCCTCAAGCCATTACTCAGAACCATAAGATATATCAATCAAAACATGGATAGTGAACCAAGAACCGTAGAAGCTAATCCAAGTGATAGGCATTTTTAATAAGCACTCAAGAGATAATCAAGTTCAAGTCCAATTAGAAGCTTAGGTTCTTCAAGTTCATGTCCTCACTGATTTGGGCACTCATCTCACCTCACTCAAGTGTTTTAGGGTTTATGACAATTCACTCCATTTCCTCAAGGAAAGTATTTTACCATAGGCTTGACTATTAATCAAATCTCCACTTTATCAATGAAAACACTTGAGAATCAAGAGGTCTTTTCCTTTGGTTGTAATGTGGCCATGGGATTTATTGTAAGGTGGGAAAATCAAGGAAAGGGAATTTCAAGAAGGCTAGACAGATTATCAAACATTACAAAGCATGACACCTTCTAAAATACCCCTTTTTGGGCTTTGGTTTACTTTTCCACCTTTCTCTTCTTCTTTTTTTTCTTTTTTCTTTTTCTTTTCATTTCTCACTTTCTTTGTCATCCCCTTCTCCATTTTTTTCTGTTTATTTCATTTTTATTTGTTTGGAGAAGGGGAGCTTTTTAGCTCAAGAGAAATTACTTTCTAGCTTTTTCATCCCATACTTTTTCCAACTACCATTTTGCCCTTTTTGTAATACTTTAAAAGGTGCCATACCAAGCATTATTTATCAAAGTAATTCAAGGTACCAAGAAAAGTATTTTATCTTTAGGCTCAAAATTGGGCAACTAGGGGTAGCATTTATCATTCAAAGCTCGGGAGGCTGGAAAAATACCTAGTGCCTCAATCATTTCCAAAAATGTTTTCAGAAATTTTTAAGTTTTGAAATGGTTTCAAGTCAAGTTCTAGAAAATACAGTCCATGAGGAATTAAATCACTCTATCACAAGAAATGGGGTAGATTTAGTGAATACCCTTATTTGGCTCAAAATCTTACATTTAGTAGTTCAAAAATCAGTGAGGTACACAAGTCTAAGGAACCACATGCTAATTATCAACTATCAAATGACTATCTCAAGAATTTTTATTTTTAGCCATATCACAAGAATAATAAAAAATTGGGTTCGAAAATTCACTATCTCAATTCATTTGGCTCCAAGTTCTCACAATCGGATGCATGTTCTAAGTGAGGGGCAATCTAGAGAATGTGATCATACCAATCTATGCATATGTGAATGCAATATGAATGCAACAATGCAAATGCAAAAATAAATACCCCTACCCCAAGCTTGATTACTTACATTGTCTCCAATGTAAATAATCAAGTCGGAGAGAGGAGAAAAACTGGAACAACTTACCGAGTCGGTAGCGGGTGTTGGCTCACATTCTAGTCAAAACTTGGGTGGAAATAGTATCACGGCCGTGAGGCTCATCACGGGCAGGCCGTGATCGTTTCTGGTCCTCAGGAGTTGCCCTGTCACGGCCGTGATCTACATCACGGCTAGGCCGTGATGCTCTCTGGCTTTGGCATCCTACTCATCACGCCCGTGATGGTTGTCACGGCTAGGCCGTGATCCTTTCTGTGCTCTTGTTTAGTTCATCATGGCCGTGACCACTGTCACGGCCAGGGCGTGATGGCCTCTGACTTTATTTTTTTATGCTCTTCTTCTCTTTCTCAACCTGAAAACAATAGACAAACCTATTAATGATATTTTTGCCTCTTGATCTTCTCAAATTATTCAAGAGGTTAAATCAAAAACAAAAGGAAAAAGGGAAAGAAAACTTGGGTTGCCTCCCAAGAAGCGCTTGTTTATGGTCTTAAGCTTGACCAAACTTCCTTGATCCAACCGGGTCGGCCAGGCGTAGAAGTACAGGAACACTTCTTTTCCAGGGGAGCTCCTTCAAATAGCCGTTTCTGCTCATACGGCCGATGCGCTTCCGCTTTGCTCTTTTCTCTTGGAGCTTCCTAGCCTTCCTTTCTTCCGGCGGAAGTTTTGTTTCCGCATGGACAGCAACTCCAACTTCACCACTGCTGGGTGCATCATTAGCCCTGCAAATCTTTGGGGTTGCTTCCATGCTAAGTTCTTTCTCTACCGCTGGAGTCTTTACATCAATTCTGCACACATGGCTCTCAAAAGGAGGGTTGTTACAAGAGTTAATCAACTGAAAATTTACCCTACCTTCCTCTACATTTAGAGAGAGTTTGCCATTCCTTACATCTATTAATGCTCCAGTGGTTGCCAAGAATGGCCTTCCTAAAATGATGGGGAATTTAGAATTCCCTTTCATGTCCAATACCAGGAAGTCGGTAGGGATGAGAATTTTCCCTACCTTTACAAGAACATTCTCTAGTATGCCTAGAGGAGTCCTAGTTGAGCCATCCGCAATTTGTAAGGGGAATTTGAATGGTCTCAACTCTTTGCTTCCCAACCTTTCCATGATAGTGAGGGACATCAAGCTCGTGCTAGCCCCTAGGTCACATAAGGCTTGGTCAATTTGCAGTTGTCCGATCGAGCAAGCGATGGAGAAACTACCTGGGTCTTTCAGTTTAGTAGGCATTTTAGTCTCTACATCTTCTTGCTTTTTCCTGACCAACCTCGGTGGGAAAGGTATCGGGGGTTGGTACGGTGGTGGAGGGACATATTTTGGTTCTGGCTCTTCTTTTTCGCTCATGTCTTCCTCCGGTTCCACCTCCATTTCAGCTACCCCCACCCCAAGCTTATCATCCCTCAAGTGTATGACATTGCAATGCTCATTGGGATTTGCTCGGGTTGCCCCGGAATGCACCCTTAGGTCTCGAGTACGTCTTGGCTTGTTGGGCAATCTGGGTTTCTAGCATCTTGTTATGAGTTGCTAAGTTGTCTACCTTAGATGCTAGATCCTTTATTGCCTCACTCACTGCCCTTCCTTGTTGTCTAAACTCCTCATTCTGTTTTGTCCGAGTTTCGACAAAACTTTCAAATAAAGTCTCGAGTTTAGATCTTTGTACCGAGGGTACCCCTGTCTTTGCTTTCTTATTACCTTGACCCTCTTGGAACTCATGGTTGAGCGTGTTGCTGTAGTTGCCGTAGGAGAGGTAAGGGTTGTTTCTTCTTTGGTTGTAGGGATTTGGGGGAGCATAGTTGGGCAGCTTCGGGTTCGTATCATAGTAGTTGTTACAAGAGTTCACTTGCTCACCCGAAGCGCCGGATCCACGTGGGCATCCCATCATGTCATGTCCCTGCATTCCACAAATCTCACAAACAAGGTTAGTAGCACCTAATGCACTCACATTAGCTCTTTCAAGCCGATCAAAACGTTTATTAAGTGAGTCTATCTTTGACATAATAAGATCTGTGCTATTTACCTCAAACTTACCCCCCGAAATCTTGTTCGGGTTATTACCTCTTTCGGATCCCTATTGGTGGTAGTTGGTGGCAACATTCTCGATGATGTTGAATGCCTCAGTGAGAGGCCTATTCATAAACGCTCCACCGGCTGCAGAATCTAGTGACACCTTCGAAGAGTAGTCCAATCCGTTATAGAAGGTGTGCACTATCAACCACCTCTCGAGTCCGTGATGTGGGCACGACTCCAGCAGTCCCTTGTATCGATCCCAAGCTTCCGATAATGATTCTCCGTCTTTTTGGAAGAAGCCGGTGATCTGGTTTCTTATGTAGGCCGTCTTGGATGGAGGGAAGAATTTCTCCAAGAACGCCTGCTCCAATTGGTCCCAAGTGGTCAAAGTGTTAGCGGGGATTTGCTTAAGCCAGGCCTTCGCCTTTCCAGTGAGAGATGAGGGGAATGTCTCAAACGCACAACATCGACTGAGGCTCCATGAATCCGGATTGCGTCGGTGAACTCTAAAAATGTCTCTATGTGATCGGTCGGGTCCTCCGAAGGCAATCCTCCGAATTGATGTTGCCTAATCATGTTGATTAGCATAGGCGGTATGGTGTAGTTCTCCGCCTCAATCTCTGGCCTTACAATCCCAGTTCGCAAGCCTCTCGCATTTGGGGCTGCGTAGTCCTTCAAAGGCTTTGTATCCGGTTGATTCGCCATGAGTGGAACGGGACTCAACCTTTCTCCCTCTCTTTGTAGTCTTCTACGTCTGTGGAAGGTCCTCTCGATCTCCGGATCAATCTCACTAAGGCTCCCAAGACTTAGAGATCTTTGCTTATAACACAACGAGAGATGGATACAATAGAAGGAAAATAAATTTTTTTTTTGAATTTTTTTTTATATTTCAGAAATAAAAATCAAATAAAAAGAAAAGGTCAGAAAAATCAATTCAAAATTTGAATTGAGATTCGAAAAACACGATCCCGAAACGGCGCCAAAAACTTGATGTCGTGTCGTGAGAATGCACGTGCGATTCCGGCAAGTGTACCGGATCTTCCCCAAGTAATAAAAGATATCGATCCCAAAGAGACTGTGTTCTCGAATCGCAACTAATTATCAAATCGATTAGATCTGGACTGTTTAAAAAGATTTTTATATTTTTGAAATGGTTTTTGAATTTGAATTTAAGAGATAAAACAGAATCAAACAAAACAGAAAACAAATATTTTTGATTTTTCAGATCTAAATGGGTTCCTAGGGATTTAGGTTACCACAAGATCGTTTACGTTATGAAGTTGATTACCCTTGTTGATTACCGAAATTGCCTTGAAGGCGAGTTTATCCTCTGATAGCTTAAGCTCCCTCTCGGGTTACAAAAGCCGTGCCCAATTGACCCGACCCCTACTCTCGTGGTAGTCGATCCCAGATTGGACCCTTTGCGTTCCCTGACAACTCGTTGCTCCTCGAGGGACGGCTTCTAACTCTCGTGATTTCAGTCCCAAGTCTGACTTCTATAGGTCCGACACCCAAGTTCACCGCTAGGTTCCTCCTTGGAATGTCTCAGTCATGCAAATAACCTAAGTTCACCGCTAGGTTCCTCCTTGGATCATTCACATCTCACAAACCAGTGGCTGCCGGGCTTTACGAGTGAATCACCCTAGAAATCCTAAGTTCACCGCTAGGTTCCTCCTTAGAACGTCTACGTCACGCAAATAACGGTTGCCGAAATTTATGAGTGATTTACACACTAGAAATCAGATCTAAAGCAAATCGTAATTAACAAAGAGTTTACATCAAATTTACATCATAAACAAACTTGGGCAGAGCCCTAATCCCTAGAAACCATGCTACTACTCACGCCTTGCCATGGAGATGACAAGCATGATTACAAATAGCATGAAAATACAAAAATCAGAGAAAAGAAGAGAAGAGGAGAAGAGAGATCTAAGCCTAGAGTAGTAGCCCCTAATGTGTAGATATATCCTCAGATCTGATGCCTTGGTCCATATTTATAGAAATGGGGAAGTTAGAGTCCCAAACCAACTCAAAATCTGATCTATTTCGGTTTCTTCAGATCCAAGTAAAGCGCATCACGGCGTGATGGCCATCACGGCCTGGCCGTGACGGTCTCTGCCTCTGCAAATTCTGGAAAATTCAATTTCTCGCGACGCGAGATATGTCTCGCTACGCGAGCCCTCAGCTTCATGGCCCATGATCAATTTCACGGCTGGGCCGTGATGTGCTCTGACTTGTGGTGGTTTTGGGTCACGGCCGTGATGGCTATCACGGCCAGGCCGTGACAGACTCTGACTTCAGCCTTTCTTCTTTTTCAGTTTTGCTCGATCATGGCCGTGATGGGCATCACGGCTAGACCGTGATGGGCTCTGTTTGGCTCATTTTCTTCAGTTTTAAAGCTCCATCTTCATCCAAACTTCATCATGGTTGATCTTGAGCAATTTACCCTTGATATCTGAAAAACAACACACGAAAACCGCCTTACCCGTTCCAAAGGAAAATTAACCTAAAATCTAATAAAAATATGCCTAAACTACATGAAAATGCATGCAAAATGATGGACAAAGATGAGGTGGAATCACACTCATCAGGTGTGCTGTTGGTAGTGTAATAGAATGTTAATTTCGTATTGGCGTAAAAACTGATAGTGTAGAGTGTAGGATATTATGTTCCTTAGGCAACCAATGAATTTGATTTTGATTGGTTTGCACCTACTTATGATCCCTGTGGGATATAGATTATCCCCTCGAATATAAGTAAAGGTATCAATGTGGCATCCGTTTAAATTTTGTTGATATGAACCCAAGCTTTCGATTATCATCCAGAAAGATATATGCTATCAGTGTTTTTTTTTTTGGCATAAATGCTATCAGTGTTTTTAACGAGTGCAGCAAGGATAAAAGAAAAACACAGTTTAATGGCAATAAATGAATGAGAATAACCGGTTGTGTTTTGGGCACCTTTGGACTGAATTATGGCATACACTAGCAGTTTCTGATTGTAATGTTTTTGGGGAAAGATATAATTAGTGCAACACAAATATTATTTTATATATATATATATATATATATATATATATATATAAATATATATGCACAAATATTTTATTTATCGTCTATAAACTACAACAAACTAAAGCATCTATAAAAATTATTAAAAATTAAATTTAATATCATGAATAAAAAAGGCAGCTCATCGAGCCCATTGTACGAGTTGGTGTCTGCCGTCTGATGAGGTCTGATGGGGGGTGTATACAACATCATGTTAAGGGCATAATTTGAAATATCCTTGCCCTTACATGCTTATACGGAGCAGGACATACTTTGTTTGAAATTGTCTTTTCTTTGGTTTGATATCAATAATTAATATATTTTAGGTGGTTATTTAGAGATAGGCATATTCATTGCCTAATAGCTATCATTCCTATTTTTTATGTGCTTATTCAGGTTTAATTTTTAAATTGTGTTTTTTATATTGATTTGATTAATTAGTTTGAAACGCAGTTGTTGTTTTGAAAACATACATACCAAATAAATGTTCACGAAGTATCAAGGTAATACGGTTAGTGTTAATTTATAATTTTACTTTAGAAAAAAACAAATTCACTATAAACTTGAATATTGAGAAAAATATAATATCAAGGTATTGGAATAAATGCAAATGTTAAAAATAATGATACATAAGTATATTTTCTAAAAATTGTTAACTTGCATGGTAAAGGAGGAGAAATACAACAAATGAATCTTCATAAAATAAAAAGAAAAATTTAATATGATTACCAAGATCACTGGGAAGTGTTCGACGTTAGTGTTTAAATAAATTACACTGATAAATGATTCAACAACTTGAAATGCAGTTGTTGTTTTGAAAGCATATATATATAGTATTAAATATTAAATATTAAATATTGAGAAAAGTATTATACTAAGACATTGAGAGATGAGATAGTCACCGCTAATTTATAAATTTGCTTTAAAAAAAAACAAATTTATGATAAACTTGAATATTAACAGAAGTAGAATATCAAAGTATTAGGAGAAATGTCAACTGTTCATAATAATATGATAGATAAATGTATCTTCTAAAAATGGTCAACTTGAGTTTATTTTTTCCTTATTTTGTTGCTTTTAAGTAGGTTTCTACAATAAGTGATTCTTTGGTTTTTCTTTTTGGAAGTTTTAATAAATTTGATGTGCTTTTGTTTTTGTTTTTTTTTGGTGAAGTTTTAACACTCTTTTTTATTTATTTATTTATTTATGTACTGAATCTATCTCTGGCATAGTTTTTGCTAATATAATACAATGTTTGATCTTTCATTTTATAATTATTGGTTTAATTGTTATGCTAGAATTCTATTAAAAAAAATTAATGTTGCACTTATATACATCAACAACATTATCTGTTGCATTATCACGTTAGCATGACATTTCTAGCTTATTGTTATCAAAAATACATTATTTGGTTGTAATCTGTAAGTAATTAGAATTTTATTTTTAATACATCATCATTTTGGTAAGTAATACACCATCATTTATAAATATTAATTAATTAGACACTAGATTAAAATTTTGATTTTGATTTTTTTATATATTCTCCAAAAAAACCCGCCTAGAGGCTTTAACACCAAAGACCATTTTATCCCATAGAAACGGTAGATTCTAATAAAGACACCATGTATCGCAAATTTTGATTTTGACTTTTTTATATGTTTTCCAAAAAAATCCGCCTAGAGGCTTTAACAACAAAGACCATTTTATCCCATACAAACGGTAGCTTCTAATAAAAACACCATGTATCGCAAATTTTGATTTTGACTTTTTTATATGTTCTCCAAAAAAATCCGCCTAGAGGCTTTAACAACAAAGACCATTTTATCCCATACAAATGGTAGCTTCTAATAAAAACACCATGTATCGCAAATTTTGATTTTGATTTTTTTTATATATTCTCCAAAAAAAAATCCGCCTAGAGGCTTTAACACCAAATACCATTTTATCCCATAGCAAAGGTAGCTTCTAATAAAAACAGCAAGTTACGCAAACTCATCTTTAATGCTCTTGGGTTATAAAAACACCAATAAGTGAATCCATGCTTATACCACATGTAAGATGTTATTAGGAGATGTAGCAAATCAGATTGGGCTAATAAAAAATCTGACCACTAAAGAAAGTCTATTCCATTTTCTTATTTAATATGAAGGAAAACAAATCCTCTCTTAAAATATGAGAAGTATAAGTATTCCTATTAATAAGAACAGTTAGAAATAACTGTATAAAACTAAATTAATTATCAAGGGATATACTAATTTGAAAGAAAATATGACACGTGTGTTACACGGGTTCAAAACTAATATTTTATATTTTAAGAATAATATATTTAATTTTTTTTATAAAAATTTACTTTTGTCTCATCGACATCCGTTAGCAAGATTCTATTTATATTCATTATAATACTCGACAGTATAGTAGCTTTTTTCACATAAATATAACGTATTTCTCAGTGTCAAATTAGTACGTAAAAGAAAAATATTGGCAACAGAAATCCAAGGAAGAGAGATAAGTAGAGAACGTGCAGGAAAAACATAATACTCCTATATAGATCGGGAAGGGGCTGACCTTTGTGGTTGAGAATAGAATCGTGTTCGAAATTGGAGGCCATTTTCCTCATCAAGACTCCCCTTTCAACCAAATACATTTAATAAGAATTCCACTATTTCAGCATAGCTGACCAGACCTGACAGACCCTGCGTGATTATAACAGATTCAATTTCGAATTTTCCGTGAATTCTATGTTATCTAACATTTGAATACGTGTGGTACACAACATTGCTAGGTCTCCTAGTTGGGTAAAGAGGATGTTCAACACGAGCTATATTTTCTTTCCTTTTGTGAGAGTTATGTCTTTTAGGAGTATTATGTTTTTTTCCTGTTTGTGAGAGCTATGTTTTTCTCTCCATTTGTGAGAGTCCATCGTTGGTGGATGAAGATTGTACTGGCCGAAGAGTAAAACCCGGCCACCGAGCTTGGATACCCGATCCAATAAAGGTGGGAAGGATAAGATATCAATATTATCTTTAATAATCCTGATATTATCCAAAACAACCTTTTCCGGTTAGAAGAGATAAATCCCTCAAAGTAAGGAGATCATATCTATCTTTAAAAATCCTGATATTATCTCAAATAACCTTATCCGGTTAGAAGAGATAAATCCCTCAAATTAAGGATATCATATCTCAAAGAAGATTTAAGAGATAAAAGGAGATAAATCCAGATCTCTTAAAGATGTGGGGATCCTATTATAAAAAGCGGAGAACCCAAGAGAGATACTCACTTTTCACCAACCCCGGTGACTCTCCTTTAAGCGTATTAGAGAAGCTAGCTCGACCAAGAGAATATTGAAGAGTCCTTGCTCGCTGGTATTTATCAGATACAAGATTAAGGGATTGAGATCACCCTATGGCCAAGGGTTGAACCTAGAACTACGTCTGGCTTTGATTCCCATTTGGATACGTAGGACCGGAATACAATATTCTGTCAAGCCATAATCTAAAACAACCCCCATTGTTCACTCTTGGTTTGACGTTCTTCGACGAGATTCCGGCAAGTCGGATCTCGGCAGGAACATTTGGCGCCCACCGTGGGGCCGAAGGAAAACTTTCCCCGGTTCAATAAGAAAGCTTGATGGTGACTACACGAAATGGACCGAGGGGAGGGGCGAACGGCACGAACCATGTAGATCATGACGCTTTGTACACAAGCCAGAACCGTGACAATCACCCCCCTCCCATCAAGGAAGATAACCCTCAGCTGGGAGAGGTTATGGCACAGTTAAGGCAGCTGCGTAAGGAGACCGAGGAGATACGTGCTTAGAATCAAAGGCTGTTAAGAGCTCGAAAAAGAGAAAGATTAGTGATGCCTTCCGAGGAAGAGCAATCCTCACCCGAGGGTAGCCAAAAGGATCCATCGTACGTACCTTCTCCTCATGATACGAGCCGACCTTCCAAGACCAAACCTCACCCAAAGGGATCAGGAGTTAAATCTCGTGCAAAAAGGACTGTCCAGAAAAAAGGTTGACCGAGCTAAAAGCGACCGAGTTGAGGTCAAAATGCCGAACCTAAAAA
This sequence comes from Sophora flavescens, assembly GCA_030762895.1. Lineage (NCBI taxonomy): Eukaryota > Viridiplantae > Streptophyta > Magnoliopsida > Fabales > Fabaceae > Sophora > Sophora flavescens. Next base: position 153,770,328 of record CM061066.1, read on the forward strand.
GACAAAAACTCAAAAGCCTAAAAAGGTTGACCAAGCTAAAATCGACCGAGTTGGAGGTCGAAATGTCGAACCTAAAAGGCAAAAACTAAAAAGCCTAAAAACGTTGGCCGAGCTAAAATCGACCGAGTTGAGGTTGTAATGCTGAACCTAAAAGGCAAAAACTCAAAAGCCTAAAAAGGTTGACCAGAGCTAAAATCGACCGAGTTGAGGTCGAAATGCCGAACCTAAAAAGGTAAAAACTAAAAATATTGACCGAGCTAAAATCGATCGAGTTGAGGTCGAAATCTTCTGAAACTAAAGAGGTAAATAATAAAAAAAGGCAACGTCTATTTTTATCTCTAGAACCGAGAAACTTTGGTCACAGTGCAAAACTAGGATGACTACCTCCGTCTCGACTAGGCTCGGCCCCTTGATAGAAGCTTCCATGCTTTCTGAAAGCTCAAACCTTGGGGGGACTTGTATATGGGCCGAGGTGTAAGGCTCGCCAACTCGAAGCGTGAAGCTCGATCGCCCGAGGTGTTTTACCGAAGCAAAAGATATACATATATATACCGAAGCATGAAGCTCGGCCAATTACCTCGCCAACTTGAAAGACCAAAGAAGAAACCAAGTTCCCAAGCTCGGCTAATGTCATGAAAGCTTCTACGCTTTACTAGCTCAAAGCTTGGGGGACTTGTGTACTGGCCGAAGAGTAAAACCCGACCACCGAGCTTGGATACCCGATCCAATAAAGGTGGGAAGGATAAGATATCGATATTATCTTTAATAATCTTGATATTATCTCAAATAACCTTATCCGGTTAGAAGAGATAAATCCCTCAAAGTAAGGAGATCATATCTATCTTTAATAATCCTGATATTATCTCAAATAACCTTATCCGGTTAGAAGAGATAAATCCCTCAAATTAAGGAGATCATATCTCAAAGAAGATTTAAGAGATAAAAGGATATAAATCCAGATCTCGTAAAGATATGGGGATCCTATTATAAAAAGAGGAGAGCCCACGAGAGATACTCACTTTTCACCAACCCCGATGACTCTCCCTTAACCGTATTAGAGAAACTAGCTCGACCAAGAGACTATTGAAGAGTCCTTGCTCGCTGGTATTCATCAGATACAAGATTAAGGGATTGAGATCACCATATGGCCAAGGGTTGAACCTAGAACTACGTCTGGCTTTGATTCCCATTGGGATACGTAGGACCGGAATACAATATTCTGTCAAGCCATAATCTAAAACAACCCCCATTGTTCACTCTTGGTTTGACGTTCTACGGTGAGATTCCGGCAAGTCGGATCTCGGCAGGAAAAAAGATGATGAATGAATTGTTTCTCTCCATTTCTCTCCATTTTTTATTGGCAGGTTCTAGTTCCCAGGCCTGCCAAAAGGTATAAGTATCCTTAGTTGGAACTGCCGAGGCATGGATAACCTGTGTGCAGTTTCTGTCCACAAATACCTTGTCTGGTGTTATTGGCCGTACATGTTTTTTCTCTTTTTAATTGTAGTTTTTTTAGTTTATGCAAATAAAGTCGAAGACAATTGACAGTACATTAAACCTTTCTTGCAGGTAGCTCGAACCATCGACTTCGATCATAATTTACGTGATGATGGAGTATATTTCTTCAAAGCTAAATTTTATAGCTACACTCCTAGACTCCAGGTGCAAAAAGAGGAAGTTCTAGGTCTCCTTCAAGAGGATCAAGCTAATTATAGGGTTGTTATTTCAAATTGTAGGAGTCTTCATCATATGTTAACAACTCTTCGATAGAGTTTGCTAGGAGGATAGTTCATGTAATTGCTTACTCTTTGTTAGGGGTGACTACATATATTACTATTCTCAAAATTTATGATGATATTACCGGATGTATTGTGTTCTCTATTATTAATGAAATTGCTTAATTTTTTTTTTAAAAACATTTGAATACGTGTGAACTCAATTAAGACGTTATATATCACAGTTCATGTAAATTAATATTTTATTTATTTTATGAAAAAGCCCTTTTAGTTTTTAATTTTAAATTTTTGACCCATAGGACTTTTACAAAATTAAAACTTATTTTCAGGAAGTAAATCTTAAAATTAGTCCCTATTTTCCAATGTTTTCAAAACCGGACCGGTCATTGAACCGAAGGAAGTACGTTCACGATTCATTGGTTCAACCGTGGTCTAACCGTGTTTGAACTGGTTCTAATTAAATATATATTTTTAATTTTTAATTTTTGATAGTATATTTAATAAAAATAAAAAACATATATTAATGATTAAGTTTTATAACAAAAAGAACTATATATATAATACTTTTCGATAAATTACTAAACATGCACTTCATCGCAGTGGTACAGCTTGCTTGACATTGTCTTAAGTATGTGAGTTCAAGTCTTTGAGACTGTCCGCATGCAGTTTTGGTGACATTGGCATTCTTTTTAAAAAATAAAGGTAAAAAACATAAACGGTTGACCACAAGACCGACCGGTTTTCACAGGTTCAGGGCCAGTTCAAACGGGTTTCCACCGGTTCTCTACAACTGCGGTTCCTAGATTACTCCGGACCGGACAGGGGTCCGGTTCCCGATCCGATCGCCTAGTCCAATCCGGTTGACAACTATGCTATTTTCAAAAGCTTTTCCTTTACGCAGATGAAGAAGTTTTCATCTCATATTTTCTTTGATAAATCATCTACTTAAACCCTTTCCGCTAGCATTGGCATTTTTTGAAAGAGAATGCAAACATGTAATTATGAATATTTTTGTTATCTATTTGTTTATGATTTATTCAAAATTCTGTACCTAATGAAAATGGAGTAGCAGCAAGGGATTAAAGGGAATTTCTCGAGTGGATAAAAAAATTACTCAAAACTAGAGCAAAAAACGAAACCCATTTTCATACTATAATGCAAAATGTAAGCAGGAAGGATAGCCTATAGACCAAGCTCAAACACAAAATACACAGCCAAGATGAGCAAACATCATGGAACACATTGCACATGGTCAACAAGAAAGTTAAACTTTACAAGTTACCCTATGTATGCATCAAATTCAATTAGAAAATACATTTTTTCAAACATAGCAACTGCAGTAGACAAGCAAAAGACAATAATGCAGGCAGAGCATTAAATGTCTAAGTAGGTAGTAGCTTGACCGCAACAAAGTTCTAGTGACCATATTTCTGAAACTCCCACTCACTGTTATCTGAACCAGTAGAGAAATACCAAGGCAGTGAGAAGGGAACTAATTAATCAATTGGGTCCGAACATAAAAGGAGAAATGAAAGGAACATACCAAGAGGACACACTTGACGGGTCTTGAGCCATCGGCTTATGCAATCAAAGTGAAAAGCATGGTTACAAACCCCTGTACAAATCATCCAGAGTAAGCAACAACATGAGTAGTCCTGCTTTTACATAGCCAAAAAGCAACATCTAGAGAAGCATACTGATAGGACTGGATCAATTGACATGTAATTACTGTACTATACTACTTGTATATTGAAGAATCTCTGTGAGAAATGTTCTCAGTAGAGCATGAATTAACAGATTACAGAAAGAGATAGAAAGAGAAAGTACAGAAAGAACACAAGAGTGGCCTACCAAGATTTGAGAGCTTGGCCTCTCCCTTTCCAATTCCAACTAACTAACCGAATGAATCTAATTCCCTCCCTCTAGTATTATTTATAGATGACTAACCCCTTACAACTAACTACTACTAACAGGCCTCTTAACATAACAGAGCCCATTAAGGCCCCTAACTAACAATACTCCCCCCTAAACATTCACCTTGTCCTCAAGGTGAATAAGCAAATGGTCTCTTAAGAGTAATTTTCCTGGGTCCCATTGCTTGAAAAATGAGGATCCAACTGTTGTTGTTGTTGTATGAAGTTGTCCACCAGGGACCCATAAATCCGCGTAAATCCCTAAGGTAAAAGAACATGTGAATCCCGTTATCCCGGGTTTTTTCCCCGCACGATCATTTTGTCAAACACCCACGATTACGCATGCAGTCCCCCATGGTTGTTTCTGTTGGGTACTCATCCATGCAACTCTCAAGAATGATTTTGGTGTTGGCAACCAACCTGAGCCATGACTAGGTTTCCTTCCTGGTTACATCAGTGAGGCTAATCCCCTTTTTAGGAGACTCATTCACTTTGGATCTAGAACCCATCACTGCCAACTTTCACTCCCCATTCCCTGTCCTCACTACACATTGGGCCTGGCCCAATACTTCAAAACTCGGACCCAATTCCAGCAACTTCAGTGTTGCTCCAACCTCAACCTCAGGGGTCCCTTCGAACTGTTGGTTCCTCCTGTGGAAAATAGCACCCTGACCAGCGGGGCACCATACAAAGGGTCCACTAAGCCCCATTTCTTCCCCTCACTACTTTGGGATTCCTCCATCAAGATAAACCCGTGGCCCAATTTCAGAGAAATTGATTCTGCCCTAATTTCCCTTGGTGCTCCATTTGAGTTGCCATCCCACTCTTCGACCCTCGCTGCACGGATATTACAGTCCGTTAGTTCCGACGGCGGTATGACCAATCGTGTATCCTCATAGGCCGCCTCTCTCCTCGGGTTGACGGCGCTACTGTGCGGGGTTTGTTGTTTGGCCACCATCTCTTTCCGTCGTGGTGCCACTCTGGTATCGCCATCCCCCGTATGAGGATCCCGGCTTGGTGGTTCCAGTAGTGGCGTCGGCTCTGTCGGCGGCATGACAGGAAGTGTGCCATCCGCGGCCTCTCCCCTCTTGTTCCCGATCTCCTTCTCTTCATCATCAGCCACCTTTCCGGTTTGCCTGACACTTATCAGCATTGCAAAAGGATTGTGTAATCGTTGGTTGAAACCTTTCAATCAGTGCCGTACGAAATTCCTCCCACGTAGGTTCTACTGCACAAAATTCCCACCAATGGTACCAATTTAGGGCTTTGCCTTCCATAGCGACCATCGATGCCTGCAATTTCTCACGATCGGATACTCACATCTTCTCAAAGTAGTTTTCAATATTATTCACCCATCCGTACACGTTATCACCAGAGAAAATCGAAATTTCGAGCTTCTGGCACTTATCGTCCCTTCGATCCTCGTTTTCAACTCCGATTGCTTCCTCTGTATTACTCCTATGGCTTCCATTGTCTTGATTACTGTTTTCGTTCGAATTTCTTTGGAGATGCGTTAAAATCACCTCCAATTTATCATCCAACCTCTTCCGATCTTCTTCTCCAATTCATTTGTCTTCGTCGCCGTTCCTTTTCAACTCATCGATTCCGCGCTCAAGCCCTGCGAATCTGCGTTAAAGAACCTCGACTCGTGCTTCCATTCCTCGAGCGTTGACCATGTACCACGCCAGAAAAGAGCTTTGATGCCAGTTAATAGGGCTGGTTCAATTGAAATGCAATTACTGCTCCTTGTATATTGAAGAATCTCTGTGATAAATGTTCTCAGTAGAGCATGAATAAAGAGATTACAGAAAGAGACAGAAAGAGAAAGTACAGAAAGAACACAAGAGTGACCTACCAAGATTCGAGAGCTTGGCCTCTCCCTTCCCAATTCCAACTAACTAACCGAATGAATCTAATTCCCTCCCTCTAGTATTAATTATAGATGACTAACCTCTTACAACTAACTACTACTAACATGCCTCTTAACATAACAGAGGCCATTAAGGCCCATAACTAACACATACATAATTAGAGAAATAAGCTAAGAACTATTCTATAAAATCCTGAATATCGAATAAGTTCACCACATCAACAAGTTTCCTAAACTGAAATAGCCCCAATATTTCACCTCATGAAGAAATTATCTATGCAATATAACTTATGCTAGAGGAAAACAATTAGGGATTTGACTCCATTAATTGGATCTAGCTATACCAAAACCTTTGTGGAGCCAAAAAAGTACATTAGAAGATAGCAAACTGTAGAATTATGTCTCCACAAAGATATATTTCAAAGCAACAAATAAAATCACGACCTACTGCCCTTCTAAAACAAAAATGATATTCAGAATAGGTGCAGTTATGAATGGGTAAGCATAAAACTAAAGGTCACCATAATAGTTGATACTCATAGTCATAGTTCAAACCACAGTTTACCAGGTCAACAAAGTGTAATTATTTTTAAAATTCAGCAAGTATTCAAAATTAAAAAAAAAACTGATCACATCAAACCTTAACGATGAACTATTCAAGCTTGTACTTTCATACCGAGTAGAATCAAGAATATCTAGAAACTAGATGCCAATATAATCTTCAAGTTAGCAAACCTCAATAATAAGGACCAAAAAATGATCTAGTATGTGTGAAGCAATAGTTATTAATATCCCAATTGCTTATAATGGTAAAAAGCAACAATTATAATGGGTCAGCGGTTGGCCTTTAGCTTTAATTTTCTTAAATATGTTAATTATTGAATTTCAGGTTGCATGCTTATGGGTTAGCAGAATCTAATTGTTCAGCACTATCAATACAAATGATTCCCTACAAATAGATGAAAAGTTGTTTCTCTTATGTAATATAAAAAATTGCTTGAAATCGTAATGTTAGAAAGGATGTTTCAATATTTCCCTTGGTGAAGGGTTCTACTAGTTTTCTGTTGAGTTTTACTTATGAATAGGACTATTTTGCATGGCTGCTTTGGTCAAAAATCAGAATGAAGAGTGAAAAGGGAAGAAAAAAAAAGTGTTCATTATACAATAAGAACGATGTCATATCAAATAACCCCGAAAACCCGACATCATAAACATTAGGCTACCAGTGAGAACGATGTCATTGATGATGATGATGGTGGTGAACAACTGCAAGAACATGTGCCCATGTGAGGTAACTTGAACATATTGATTTTGTGGCATGTTTATCATCCTATTCCTATGTGTGCAGTGTGCTGCTGCTAGCTAGCTAGGTAATTCTATGTTCTACTTGCATTTTGTTTAGAAAAATGAAACATGGGTAATAAATCATGGAATTTCGAACAAAGATTTTTAATTTCAGTTATAGGCCTTGAGATTTGGGTGCCTCTATGGCCCATAAGATTTAGGTGCCTCTATGGCCCAAGTTTGGAAGGTCATGTGTCTCAATAAAGGGTGTAAGAAAACTAAGAAAAGTGAACTTGTCACTCTCAACAAAAGGAAGATCTTGGAACTGGATGTTTAATGGGAGAACCAGATCAAACAGAGCCTTAACCTTCTTGAATCTTGTGCGTGTGAAAATGACAAGAACATTAATAGGTTATCAAATGATTCAAATCAATTAACCGCAGTTACAAATTTTATCTTTCAATTATAACCATAGTTTATTTTTTGACAAAAAGAATTAACCATAGTTGATAATTTTAGCATTCAAATTTAAGTTTAATAAATACACACAATCAAAAACTATTAAGCACCAATAAAAGTAAAGAACAATCTTGCAAGAACAATCTATCGAGCACCAAAGAAAAAGAAAACACTTATCGCTTCTTTGTCGTCAACATTGCAGTTCAGTTCATCCCCATGTCTTCTTCTTCATCGCATTCTTCTTCTTCAATGCAGCTTGAGCCTATTACTAATAGTAGTCTTACTTCCAACTCTGCAAACATTGAAGCAGTGACTTTTGTGCAAGTGCTATCTGTACACATGGATTATGCAAAAATTGTTTTTACCGACGAACCAAAACTATATCTTCTATTTCTTACTAAGTCAAGTAAGCTTCGTTTTGGCCTATGTGTTTTTCATTCAAACTCAATTTTACCAAACACATATTTCCACCCATCCTCTTCTATTCTTTGGGACTGCATTGATTGTACACAGTGTTTGCCTTGTTTCCCTTTTACTTTTCCATTTTTTCTCTATGGGTGTTGAGAACTTACATAATCGTCCAGTCAAATATCTGGTTATACTTTTGGAGTTACTTCTCATCATTGGACTAGGAAAAGAGCATATTGGGGTACTACTGGCGACATGTGTTCTTCTCACCATTGATGTTGTATGTATCATCAATTTGCTTCACTATGGCCTCCATCACTATGGCTTACTCACGATAACCACGACATTAACAATGGAAGTCGGGTTGGCAAAGGGAATATATTTTGGGATATATATAACGGCTTTCATCGTTATCATCTTGGTCGTTGCAAATTTTATGGAGAGAACAACCACTAATCAACGTTAGCGCACCTTTTTTAGAGGGACATACTAGAATGAATTATTGTTTCATATTCCTTTTTGAAACAACAATAACTGTTGTACTCCCTTCGGACTCAAATATAAGCAAAAAAGTACCTATATTTTTTTGACTCAAATATAAGCAAAATCCAACTAACTCAACTATATTTAATGTAAGTATTCCAAAAATGAAGAAAAATAACCAGTCAAATCAATTATCCCTTTACTTTTCCAAGAGCATTGCACATTCTCTAGACAATTAAAGGGTACTTTAGTAATTATAACTCGTTTTTTTACATAAATCAAGACAATTAAACTAAATTAACTAACTTTCTTAATAAGTGTGAAATCAGTTATTTTTGCTTATAATTGAGTCCGGATGGAGTAGTTTTGTAGAGGGACATAGTAGAAGAATTATTGTTTCCTATTCTTCTTGAAACAACAATAACTTGTAAATTTTGTTAGCTTGAATAAAGGGATCACATGTTTTTCTATGATTGTTAATAGAAAAAAGTCATCTTTTACTTTCAACCTTCTATAATTGTTCTTGTGTTATCTATGCTAAATATGTTCCTCCAACTTCAAGCAAAATAAGCTCTATAAGTTCATGTAGTTTGTTGTTTTGTTACCGTTACTACCATGATTTCATTGTTTGTTTAATTTGCATTGAAGGGGACATATGAAGTTATGCTTGGGGAGCAGGATTGCTAGCCATTGGATTATCAATTACCTAAGCACATCAATTGTTATCAATTAACATTACCTTTGAATTATGAAACAATTACTTCCATATTATAATTTCTCTAGTGATGTAAGCTCTAACAACTTAGTAGGTGAAATACCTTATGATTTACCCCCTAATTCTACACATATGTCAGCCTACTGCTCTGCTCATTTTATTCCTGCATGGCTAAATTTTTATATGTCAACTTTTTGAGCCAAAATATCCCTCATTCATTACCAACCATGAAAAATAATCTATGGTTAGCTGAAGTGAAGCATTGTTATTAGACTATATAATGAAATTAGATTGAAACTGAATTGAGTCATGAAAAAGTTTAATCTGATCTGATTCTATACTCATTTAGGTCCCAGTTTATGCATTTTAAGGTTCAGGTGGTACAAGTTTGTAAATGTAGATGTATTCACGTGTTTAATTTTGTTAAGGATGACAGAAACGATGTTATCTTTTTAGCTAGTTGAGTTTTATCACCCATCTATTTTTTATAGATGGCATTGATTCTTTGTCCTTCCTAAACTGACACCTTTCATAATTAGCATTGTTGCTCATGAATTTATTTCCTTCTTTGAGACTAAGCTTCTCTTGCCTATGTTAATTTTCATCTCATTTTTTATAGATGGCATTGATTCTTTGTCCTTCCTAAACTGACACCTATCATAATTTGCATTGATGCTCATGAATTTATTTCCTTCTTTGTGACTAAGCTTCTCTTGCCTATGTTAATTTTTCTCCTTTACCAAGGTTTGAACCTTGGACCTCCTACTCCTCTAACCCCCCACATCAATTTTACTATTAATGACACTATTGAACCTTGTATTCACGTGTTTAATTTTTTTAAGGATGACAGAAACGATGTTATCTTTTTAGCTAGTTGAGTTTAATCACCCATCTATTTTTTATAGATGGCATTGATTCTTTGTCCCGCCTAAACTAACACCTATCATAATTAGCATTGATGCTTATGAATTTATTTCCTTCTTTGTGACTAAGCTTCTCTTGCCTATGTTAATTTTCATCTCATTTTTTATAGATGGCATTAATTCTTTGTCCTTCCTAAACTGACACCTATCATAATTTGCATTGATGCTCATGAATTTATTTCCTTCTTTGTGACTAAGCTTCTCTTTCCTATGTTAATTTTTCTCCTTTTCCAAGGTTTGAACCTTGGACCTCCTACTCCTCCAACCCCCCCTCCCCTCTCAATTTTACTATTAATGACACTATTAAATCTATTTGCATTCCATTTGATCTTTTTTTTAATCTGTGCAACACTGATTTTGATGAAGAGAATCACATTTTTGTGAAACTATTTCCTTTTTTCTTTTAATCTTTTGTAAATTATGAAGTATATATCTTAACTCTGATGTGATTTATGCTTATCTTTTTGTCTTAAAATAGCAAAGCATCAACTACAACTCATTATTGATGTTGGAGCCTTGCCCTATCATATAGATTTGTTAAGTGATGGCGTGAATCCGTAAGTGAACGGCTTCGCCGTCAAGTAATTAAAAGATCGAACCCACGGAGAACGTGATCTTAAATAACAATTAATTATTAAATTAATTAAAATAGACAAGAAAAAGATTTGGAAAAGATTTGGTTTTTGAAAGAAGATTAACTAACAAATCAAGTATTTAAAACACAATCAAATAAAATCACAATCAAATCAAATCTGGAGATTTTCAAATTAAAATTGATTTTCAGGAATTGGGTTACCAACAAGACTGATCATGCTACTAAATTGACTACCCCTCTTGTTAATTATCAAAATTGCTTTGAAGGTGAATTTATCCTAAATAAATTAATGTTCCCTCTCGAGATACAAGAACCGTGCCCAATTAAACCAACCCCTACTCTCGTGGTAATTGTATTTAAATTGAACACATTAAGATTCGTGACAATTCAATGAACCCTGGTAGGACCGCTTCTAACTCTCGTGATTTAAGTCCTAAGTTCAATCCCTATAGATCCAATACCTAAGTTCACCGCTAGGTTCATCCTTAGAGTATCTATGACATGCAAATAAGTGCGCACCAAATTCACAAGTAATTCATTCAAAAGGAATCAAATCGAAAGCAAATTGGAATTAACAAAGGGAAAAACATCAATTCATGACATAAAACAAGTCTTGGGCATAGCCCCAATTCCTAGAAATAAAAAGACTACTCAAGCATTGTCATGTTAATAGCAAGCTTGATTAACAAAAGCATAAAAAACCTAAGAAAAAAGAAGAAATTGAGAAGAAGAGAAATCCTAATTTTTGCCTAAGGTATCAGCCAAAAGATCTCTATTTTTGAGTCTTAGTCCTATTTATAATGTAGGGTAACTTGAATTCAAAGCTGTTACAAAATCAGATCAAATCAGCAATTAAATTTTCAGATATTGCGCGTCACGACGTTGATGTCTGTCACGGCCAAGCTGTGACAGATTTTGTCTTGGAAAACTTGACTTTGGTTGGCCTCACACGGCGTGATGGCCATCACGGCCTGGCCGTGACAGGTTCTGATTTTTGCGTTCCTTCCTTTTCAGCCTTGCTCGATCATGGCCGTGATGGCTGTCATGGCTAGGCCGTGATGGGCTCTGTTTGGCTCATTTTTTTGCTTTTCAAGATCCGTCTTCATGCAAACTCCAACATAACTGATCCTGAGCATTTTAATCTTCAATTCCTGCAAACAAACACCACAAAACCACTATACCCGTTCCAAGGTAAAAACTAACAAAAATTCAAATTAAAAATGCCTAAACTACATGAAAATGCATGCAATATGATAAAGAAATATGAGGTGTAATCACACTGATCAAACTACCCCAAGCTTAAGATTTTGCTTGTCCTCAAGCAATAACCAAGGCCAGACAAGATAAACAATTAGAGCATGGACAGTGAACCATGAACCCGAGTAACAAATCCAAGTAATAGGAACATCCTAATAAGTAACCAAGAGACAATCAATTTCAAGTCCAATTAGAAGCTTAGGTTCTCTAGATTCATGCCTCTCACTAATTCGGGCACTCATCTCACCTCACTCAAGTGTTTAAGGACATATGACAATTCACTCAATTTTCTCAAAGAAGGTACCCTACCATAAGCTTGACTATTAACCAAATCTCTACTTTATTAATGAAAATTCATAAGAATCAAGAGGTCTTTTATTTTGGTTGTAATGGGGCCATGGGATTAATTTTTAGGTGGGGAAATCAAGAAAGGGAAAATTCAAGAAGGCTACACAAGCTATCAAACAATGCAAAGCATGACAACCTTCTAAAATACCTTTTTGGGCTTTAATTCACTTTTCCACCTTTCTTTCTTTATTCCTTTTTTTTATTTCTCACTTTCTTTTTCTCAACCCCTTGTCCATTTTTTTGTTCATTTTTTTTTCAATTTGGAGAAGGGGAGATTTCCAACTTAAGAGAAATATTTTTCTAACCTTTTCATCCCACAATTTATTTTTCAAACCACCCTTTTGCCGTTTTTGCAATACTTTAAAAGGTGTCATACCAAGCGTCATTTATCAAAATAAATAAAGGTACCAATAAAAGCTTTTTATTCCGTTAGGCTCAAAATTGGGCAACTAAGGGGTTGCATTTAATCAGCCAAAGCTCAAAAGACCAGAAAAATACCTAGTGCCTCAATCATTTTCAAATATGTTTTCAAAAAATTTTAAGTTTCAAAACGATTTCAAGTCAAGTTCTAGAGAATACAATCCAAGAGGAATAAAACATTGAATCACAAAGAATGGGGTAGATTTAGTGAGTACCCCTTTTAGGCTCAAAAATCTCACATTTAGTAGTTGAAATTAATGAGAAACACAAATCCAAGGAACCACATGCTAATTATCAACTATCAAAAGACCATCTCAAGCATTTTAATTTTTAGCCTATCACGAGAATACAAAAATTGTGTTAAAAAATTCACCGTCCTAATTCATTTGGCACAAAGTTCTCACAATTGGATGCATACTCTAAGCAAGGGGCAATCTAATCATGTGATTATGCAAAACTACGCCTATATGAATGCAACATGCAAAATATGCAAAAAATAAAACAAAAAATAATACCCCTACCCTAAGCTTAAAAACTTACATTGTCCCCAATGTAAATATTCAAGTCAGAGGGAGGATAAAAATAAAAATTTGAATAACTCACTGAGGTGGTGGTGGGTGCTACCTCAGATGCCAGTCATAGAGCTGCTGGAAGATGCGTCACGGGCGTGACATTCATCATGACTAGGCCGTGATCAATTATGTTCTGTTGGGCTCCTTTGCATCACACCCGTGATGGCTATCACGGCTGGGCCGTGATCAATTCTGACTTCCTGCTTTTTCACATCACGTCCGTGATGACTATCACGGCCTGGGCATGATATCTTTTGGTTTTCAACTTCTGGCGCATCACAACCGAGACCCTCGTCACGGCTAGTCCGTGATAGATTCTGGTCTCCTCTTACTTTTTGAAATTGCTCCATCTTGGCCATGATGGCCATCAGAGCCAGGCCATGATCGTCTCTGACTTTATTTTTCCATGCCTTTTTGCTCTTCATGCCTTCATAACCTGAAAATACTTGGAAAAACCATCAATTTGTGATCTTTCTTCTCTTAATCTTCTCAAATTATTCAAAAACAAAATTCAAAAACAAATTAAAAATGGGAAAGAAAGCTTGGGTTGCCTCCCAAGAAGCGCTTATTTACGATATTAAGCTTGACCATGCTCCTTTCAATCAACCGGGATCAGCTGGGCTTGGAAGTGAAAGAACACCTCTCTTCCAAGGAAGTCCTTCAAAGAGCCTATTTTGTTCATATGGACACATGCGCTTTCGCTTTGCTCTTTTTACTCTGAGTTTCATGGCCTTACTTCCACCCGGCGGAAGTTTTAACTCCACATGTTGAGCAACTCCAATTTCATCATTATTTGGTGCATCATTTTTCATGCAAAGTTTGGGAGTTGCTTCTATGCTAAGCTCTTCCTTCACCTTTGGAGGCATTATCTCAATCCTGCACACATGACTCTCAAAAGGAGGGTTGTTATAAGAGTTAGTCAAATCAAAATCCACCCTTCCTTTCTCTACATTCAAGGATAGCTTACCATTTTTTACATCTATCATGGCATCATGCTCCTCAATTAGGCTCTTAGTTTCTTTTTCTACTTGTTTTTTCTTGACCAACCTTTGTGGGAAAGGTATTGGGGGTTGGTAAGGTGGAGGAGGGACATACTTTGGCTCTATCTCTTCTTGTTCACTCATGTCCTCCTCACATTCCACATCCTTTTCAACTACCCCAAGCTTATCATCCCTCAAGCATATAGCATTACAGCGCTCATTGGGATTAACTTCGGGTTGTCCTGGAATCGTACCCTTAGTTCTAGAATATGTACTAGCTTGTTGGGCAATCTAAGTTTCTAACATCTTATTACGGATGGCTAAGTTATCTACCTTAGATTTAAACTCTTTTATTGCCTCATTGACTGCCCTACCTTGTTGCCTAAACTCTTCATTTTGCTTTGTTTGAGTTTCAACAAAATTTTCCAAAAGAGACTCATGTTTAGACTTTTGTACCTGAGGATACCCCGTTGCGGGTTTCCTATTACCTTGGCCTTCTTGGAATTCGTGGTTCAACGTGTTGTTGTAGTTCCCGTAGGAGAGACAAGGATTATTTTTCCTTACTTGGTTGTAAGGATTTGGGGGAACATAATTTGGCAACTTCGGGTTCGTGTCTTAGAAATTGTGACAAGAGTTCACTTGTTCCCCCGAAGCACTGGATCCAGGAGCAATACCATGTGGGCACTCCATGATGTCATGCCCTGCATTCCACAAATCTCACAAACAACATTAGTAGCACCTATTGAACTCACATTAGCCTTTTCAAGCTTATCAAAGCATTTATTCGATGAGTCAAATTTAGACATAATTAAATCATTACTATTCATTTCAAACTTACCCCCCGAAAGCTTTTTCGGGTTATTACCTCTTTCTGAACCCCATTGATGATAGTTGGTGGCAACGTTTTCAATGATATTGAATCGTTCACTCAGTGGTCTATTCATAAAGGCTCCACCAGCTGCGGAGTCAAGTGACACATTCGAAGAGTAATCCAATCCGTTGTAGAAGGTATGCACCGACAACCACCTCTCGAGCCCATGATGTGGGCAAGACTCTAGCAATCCTTTGTAATGATCCCAAGCTTCGGATAAGCATTCTCCGTCCTTTGGGAAGAAGTCGGTGATCTGAGTTCGTAGGTAAGCAGTCTTGGATGGAGGGAAGAATTTCTCCAAGAATGCCTACTCCAGTTGGTCCCAAGTTGACAAAGTATTAGCGGGCACTTGCTTCAACCAAGCTCTTGCCTTTCCAGTCAAAGAGGAGGGGAATAACCTCAAGCGAATAGCATCAATCGGGGCACCTTGAAATCTTATTGCATCAGTGAACTCCAAGAATGTCTCCACATGATCAGTCAGGTCCTTCGAGGGTAATCCTCCAAATTGATGTTGCCTAATCATGCCAATTAACTGAGGCGGTATAGTATAGTTCTCCGCCTCAATTTCTGGCCTAGCAATCCCAGTTCGCAAACCCGTAGCATTTGGGGCTACGTAGTCCTTTAGTGATTTGGTATCCGGTAGATTCGCCATGAGTGGAATGAGAATCAACCTCTCTCTCTCTCTCTCTGTCTTTGTACACTCCTACGTCTATGAAAGGTCCTTTCGATTTTGGGGTCAACTTCAATAAGATTTCCAAGATTTTGGGATCTTTGCATAAAAGAGAAAAATACCTGCAAGAGAGAGATAGATACTCTAGGGAAAAAAAAGAAAAAGAAATAAATAATAAATAATAATAAAAATGTCCATAAAAATCAATTTAAAAAGTAAACTGAAATTCAAGAAAGCACAGTCCCCGGCAACGGCGCCAAAAACTTGATGGCGTGAATGTACAAGTGAACGGCTTCGTTGTCAAGTAATAAAAAGATCGAACCCACAGAGACCGTGATCTTAAATAACAATTAATTATTAAATTAATTAAACTAGACAAGAAACGGATTTGGAAAAGATTTGGTTTTTGAAATAAGATTAACTAACAAATCAAGTATTTCAAACGCAATCAAATAAAATCACAATCAAATCAAATCTGGAGATTTTCAAATTAAAAGAGATTTCCAGGAATTGGGTTACCAACAAGAATCATGCTACTAAATTGACTACCCCTCTTGTTAATTATCAAAATTTCTTTGAAGGTGAATTTATCCTAAATAAGTTAATGTTCCCTCTCGAGATACAAGAATCGTGCCCAATTAAACCAACCTCTACTCTCGTGGTAATTGTATTTAAATTGAACCCATTAAGATTCGTGACAATTCAATGAACCCTCGAAGGACTGCTTCTAACTCTCGTGATTTAAGTCCTAAGTTCCATCCCTATAGATCCAATACCTAAGTTCACCGCTAGGTTCATCCTTAGAGTATCTATGACATGCAAATAAGTACGCACCGAATTCACAAGTAATTCATGTAATTGGAATCAAATCGAAAACAATTTCGAATTAACAAAGGGACACTAGTGCAGAAAAAGGATTCCACATCGGTTATTTTTGACTTTTCACATCGATTTTCAAACTGATGTTGAAAAGACCGATGTTGTTTATTGTTACTTTTCACATCGGTTTTAAAACCGATGTTTAAAGTACATTTTTAATAGTGGTTTTTACAATAACCGATGTGGAAAGTTCATTTGTCAATGGTTAACCTACTGGAAATATCACTTTCCACATCAGTTTTATTTAAAATCGATGTGGAAATTAGACTTTACACATCGGTTTTAAAAAACCGATGTGCAAATTGAAATTTCCACATTGGCTTTTTGTAACCGATGTGTAAAGTCTAATTTTTTTTAAAACTATTTTTTACATTTCTATCATTCCTTTCCCCTGTTTCAGTAATGCAAATCAATACCAGAATAACATATTCTAAATATTCTCAACACAATCACTTTTGTACAACAAAAAACACTAAATTAATATATATTGAATTTATTACGAACAATACATATGTACATTCAATTACATTCAGACAACAAAGATAATTAGAAACCAAAAAGCTACATGATATATTATAGATTTCATATCAAAATACATATGATCAGTCAAAAGTACACTATAGCTAGTACATGATAAGTTTTTAAACTAACTACATATATACAAACTATGGTTGGTACACTTCAAGAAAGAAAGTTGCCCAACGCCTCCTTATGTTGTTGATGTCGGAATCAGATAATGGAGTTGGATTGTTGAATATCTGCAAGTTTAATTGGACAAAAGATTATATCTTTTAATTAATAAACTAACATAAAACATATAACGAATCTATAACTATTACTTCTAATTGTTACCAATTCACATTTACCTCGTGCTATCTTTCAGTGATCCTGGAGGAGATAATTTCGAACATCCACTTCATCACATAGTATCCACATTCCCATGATCCACGTTGTATACGTGACTACGTACAACACTACAAAAAAAGGTCATTTAGCGACCGAAAATAGTGACCAAATTTTTTGGTTGCTATTTGCGACCGAAATAGCGGCCGATTGTAGGATCTACATGAAACACTGGTTAGAGTTGAGTCTGCGACCGAAATAGCGACCGAAATAGAGCGTAGCAGAGATATCGGTCGCTATGTCGGTCGCTAAACAAAGGATAGTAAAAGTCAGAAATTTATGAATTTTTAGCGACCGAAATGGCGACCGAATTAAATGCAACGGTCAAACTTTGCTTATATTAGCGACCGATTTAGAAATCCGTCGCTAAATTTATGAATTCATACTCTAAACTTTATTTATATTTGCGACCGATATTAATTCAGTCGCTAAACGACGCGTAAAAAAAATAAAATAGCACGTGTTAGCGACCGAAATTTAAATCGGTCGCTAAAATTATAACTTCAAATTCAAACTAACCATTTTAGCGACCAATTTATTTCGGTCGCTAAAACTGAAATCCCTAAATCGCGAAATCTCCCATTTCCTTCCTGACTTCTTCATTTTTCCTCTCTCAGCTCTGCTCCCTACCTCCACCACCACACCAGTACGTCGTTCGTCTCCACAACCGCCACCACCACACCAGTACGGCCACCACCGTATCACAGTACGTAAGTCTTCTTACCTCTCATCTCTTCCTTTCTTATCTTCCTTTTCCTCCCTCTCATCTTTGGTCTTTCCCTCCGCAGAAACAATGCCACCACCGTAGAGCTCCGGCCACCACAGGGACAACCGCAAGGACCACTGCAAAGGTATCCCCTCCTTCCTTCTATGTATCCCCTGCGCGCTTCATTCTGTTGAGGCTTGTTGAGTTTTGCTAGGCTTGGTCATTGTATTCTGTTAGTTGGTTAAATCTGTTAGTTAGTTGTTTTTCTGTTTTTCTGTTTTTTGTTAGTCTAGCATCTCTTAGTTGGTTGTGTTAGTTTCCTTTTATTTTGTACTTTCTATATAAAGAGCTTTGGTCTCTCAATTCAATAACAAGAAAGTTCACTCATTCCATTAAAGAAGTTGATCCAAGCTTAACACATTCTCCGTTTTATTGTTATTTCACAGTCTCTGCAATTCTTTTTGCGACAATGATTTGTGAGTGTGTCCAAAAATTCTGGTCTGGTGGTATGTCTAAGAGGGTCAAAAAATTTTCTGAGGGTTCATCTTTTTCTCTCTGAATTTCAGAAGCAAGAGAGGAAGGAACTTTGAAATTTTCCTTTTTTTTGTGTTGCTGTTGGTGGTCATTATATTCAAAGGAGGGAGTACTCTAAATTTGGCATGTAGTATCAACATAAAGTGGAAATTGTTGTCATTCTTTTTGTGTTGCTGTTGGTGGTCATTATTTTCATGTTTGTGTTTGCAGAAATCATAAAGGAAATGAAGCAACAATAAGAGAACATAAATTTTCTTCTCTTCCTTTATAAGTGCTGTGTGAGTTTGAAAGTTAAAAGTGAGAGAGACCAATTATCCTGGGTGAGTTTTATGTGTTTGTATAAACACCAGAGTAGAGTCCAGGTCTGGATGATTTCATGAATCGTGACACTTGCTTTGCCCGTCAAAAAAGCATTTGAAACATTCTTTTTTTTTTTTTTAGTTTATTATAGTTACGTTTTTGTCACTGATTAAAGCTTAAATTTTGTGTTTTGCATTTTGTTTTGAGTTCTCAGACATGCAAATATGACAAACCACAAACAAATGGAATTTGTAATTTAAGATTTAAACCCTTACCTCATCTTCCAAGAGTTAGGTTTTGGGAGAGAAAAGGTTCCTTGGTACTTTTCTCCCTTTGTTTCCTCTTCTTCTGAAATAAAGGAGATGGGAAGTTGCAAGTTGTTCTATATTTGTAACGGTATATTGTTGATTCTATTTTATATTAATTTATGTGTTTCTAGTCTTATAAATAGTTGTATTGGATTCTGTATATATAGAATAGTGATTTGATTTGAAATGACTAATTTAATTTATGCACGATAGGTCCTTGTTGTCATATTCTTCTACTCTCTGTTGGCTCTGGCTCCTTCCCTTACCCTTGCTTGGTTGTGTTTTCTCTCTCAGGTAAGTTCTCTGAACACTCAGTGTAATGTATTATGTAACACCCCGATTTTCGCTGCTTTGTAATATCGATAATAAATATATAAATATATATTTTTATCCGAGACTTAGAAAATGATTTTGGATAAACCAAGGTCATTTCCTTGTTATACTTATTTTCATAAGGTTACGGGGAAGTTTTTGGTTGAAAATTCAGACGGAAACCGGTCTGCGTTTTCTGTGTTTTCACTGACAGTAAAAGTTTACTGCTCAGAAGACCTAATTTTGAGTCGTGAACGAGATGAAAAATGTTTTTATCGTATTTACTACGATACTGAAAGTTTTGAAAATTTTGGTAAAAAAATTAAAATATTATATTTGTTGCGGGTGTATACGTCGAGATATCTCTAGGAAGAGCTTGCGCCAGATGAACTAAGGAGTCGGCAACGTAGCTGAGATGATGGATTTGATCGACTTGACGAGCATTTATGACGAGCTTATCCGAGTCATAATGGCCATAATGACGCATTTATGACAAAGTGAATTTTTGCTATGAAATGATCATTTTGCCCTTGTCTTTTTATGACAATTACAAGCAAATGCCATTGGAAAATTTGACCAAACCTATCCAAAACCCACGGCTCACTCTTGCCTTCTTCATTAAGTATATTGCCTTCTTCACTAAGTATCTCTTCATCTTTCATTTCTATGTTTTTCTTCTTGAAAACCTAAGCTTTGCCATAAAAAATCCAAAGTGTTCATAATTCGTCAGATTCTGCCTAGCAATTCTGACAATTTTCTATTCTTAATCTCGAAAAACTTTCAACATGAAAGTTGTTCATCTTTCTCTCTTATTTCCAACGACATAAAGATCATCCAAAACGGACAAGTATGTTGAGAGATATGCCCAAATTACTAAAACTGTTGTAAATCCTCATCATGTTCATCTTTCTCTCTAAGTTTCTCAAGAACACCATGAGAAATTTGTGAAGAACATCATCCAAATCATCATTTTCTTTGATCATCAAGAGGCAGTCTCTCTTAATCTTGCTATTCTAAGCTTTTCTCTTCACAAGATTCTTGATTTTATGCCTTTGATCATCATGTTCTTCATAAGATTCAAAGTTCATGAAGCTAACTTCAAAAATTCAAAACTAATTCTAGAAAAATCCTTTTGACATGAAACCAATTGCTATGATCTTATAATCATCTCTATTTTCATCATCTAGAAGAATAAGATCATGAGAAATTTCTTTCCTTGATTTCTGGTCATGGCCGAACCTAGGTCAAAGTTGTGTTCTTAGGTTTTGTTTCATTTTCATGTCTGGATTCATGATTATATCTTGATAGTTTTTGTATTCAAGTATATAGAAGATCAAAAATCAAACTTAAGCCTATTTGATCTCATCAAAACCGAAACCCTGGGTATGAGCACTTAATGGTTTTGTGATTCCAAAGTTGTTTGTGACACTTGAATCTAACTCTAGGTTTTGTATGTTGATTAAATCCAAGAGTTTAGAAATTTTAGAGATTTCTAACCCCAAACTCAGCCCTTGGCCGAAACCCTAGTTCTTGGAACTAGATGAGTTTTAGTTCATGTTCTTGGTTCATAATCTTGGTTTAAGTGCTTAATCATGTTTAAGTTACTTATGGATCATAAATCCCTAAGTTAACAAAATTTTAACATTCCTAATCTAGAAAAGTTGCTGAGGCCGAACCTTAATCTCCATGATTCAAGTATGTTTTTGTTTGATTTGATTTATTTTGGTTGCAATTTGTTATGAAGGAATCGACCGGGTTGGTTTGACCTAAAGCCGACAGAGGAAACCGGATCAAATCGGGAGATTATTTGAAACCGTTAGTTCGAGTCTTCAAGAGGTAAGGGGAGCTTACCTGAGGGATTTTTCTCAATAACTATTTGTTTGTAGTGTGGTTTATATGATTTACATGTGGTTGTGGTTATTTGTTTATGTTGTTTAAGTTGTGTTGTTTATTTGTGTATCGGTGTTTGATCTGCTTTTAATTTATTTAATTATCTGCAGTTGTATATTATATTGCTATGATGCATGATTTACCTGGGGATATAATTTTGATAATTGATGTTGAATGTTATTTGTGAGTGTTGTTTGAGAAGCCTGACAGTGGTCAGTGCACAACGATTAATCAGATAAAAGCTTTAATAAGCTGTGTAAATTGTATTCAATGTTTTATGGGAAATATTATTTTGGAAAAATAATGAGTTTTGAGAACCTAGGTGCATTTCTTACCTTCTTCACAAAATGATAGACCAAATGTTCATTTGAAGTAAGATCACCATTTAAAATGGTATTTCATCCAAATGCACAAAAGATGGTCACGAAACTAATTCAACTCAATTTAAAAGTAAATTGGCAACATTTCCATACAAAGAAAACATGAGTGTTATTGCCAGAAAGTTGAATACCCATCACAACAAGACAACACACCACACCTTCACTTGTTAAAAAAGATAAAGCATAGCAATAGTTGAAATCAATTGCCCAAGTTAAATATGATCTTCACTCTTTATTTGATAATTAATTTACATGTTAACAACTCTTAGACAAGTGACACAGATCTCAAATGAGTTGTCTATTATGCATGAGCAAGTTTAGCAAAACATACATGGTGTAAATCAGAGAAATGTTGTATTTCATGGCCAAAAGGAAACAAAGCTTACATATAAATAGACACATGCAGTTCAAACCACACAAGATAAAGAATTTATTTTTCCAAACCAATGACAAAGCTACATCATGTTGCAAAAGACCAATGTCGACAGAATGGAACATATGACAATCATAACTTGACTCAAATTGCTTTATATCTCAAGCATCCATTGACATACAACAAGCAAATTATTTAAGTAATTTAAATGCTTCAATGACACTCAAGAAGGAAGCAATACACTATTTAAACATGATATATATATATATAGAGAGAGAGAGGTGCATGCTGTCCAAAAATTGAACCACAAAGAAACATAACTTGTTTTTGTAAAAAATCACTGGCACCAACTCAAATGGAATTTTGGCTTGAAATTTTTATGACTTGACTATTTACATGTTAGCTTTCAACGGGAAAAAAATGGTGCTTGATTTTGAGTTATATGGCCAAAGTTATGGTTCAAAGAATACCTGCTATCAAAAACTGAAATCCAGCAGCACATACATGAATTTCACAAACAAAAGAAATGAAACCAAAGAGTCATGTTTCACGTTCTGTTCTCACAACTCAACACTAAAATGGTATTTCTAAGTCATCTTAGAAAGCATAAGATTGGAAAATATTAAATTAAATTCAGTTCATAACATCCACAAACCTATCGGCGAATAAAACTAAGCTTCCTCAGCCATGACATAAAATTTCAATTCACACATTTCATCAAACAGTTAGTACTCCATCAAAATAAACATATTAAAATGCTATTAGACAACATTATAGCCACTTAAATACATGAATATATTCAGGTAAAACATAGTGAAGGTTGTGAGTTTACATTTCATTTCATGTTTCTCAATACAAAACATGATCAAATAGATTTACCAAAGAAAGACTCCAATGGAGTGAGGTTGATTTCGAATCTCTGTTTGATATTACAAGTTGAGAGAGAAATTCGGATCACTCCCTCTTTCGAAATGAAGACCACGAACAACAACAAAATAAAAAAGGAAATTGCAAAGTTCTTTCTCTTTTGATTCTTAAGGTAGAGGAGAAAGAATTTCGGACCTCACAACAGAGTAACCAGAATAGAATTTTTCGGACCCCCTACAGCTTCATTTTCGAGCCTTTTATCAGCGATTTGAGGTAGCAGTTTCCTCTCCAACTTGCAGCTGCATTAATGGCAGATTTGATGTCATTAAATGTTCTTGATGTCGCCCAGAAGCTTTTGTGCGGGAAAAAAAACCTTCTCTCTTGCAGCTGCTGCACATCCAAGTTGTAATAAGCCGCAATCTCTAACTTATCCTTCTATCTTGTGTCAGAAACAAACAATGAAGTCACATGGGAGAGCGGTTTCATGTTGGTGCAAGGATATGGCTGTAGTGGGTGGCGGTTTTGTGCGAGTGAGGAAGCAAGAAAGGCGACGATTTCGTGGGGTGTTGACGGGGGGGGGGGGGGGGGGGGGTGGCTAGGCTATGGGAGGATGGAGAAAGGAGGCGGAACAAGTTTTTTGTGTGTTGCTGATGGTGATGGGCGACTAGGGCTACGAAAATGGGGGAGGAAGAGAAGAAAAATGAGTTGGGCTTGTGGGTCAAGAACCGGGTCACGCCTGACCCGGTTTAGAGTGAGACTTGGTTCATTCATTTTTTGTTTGGAGTGTGTTTGGGCCATTTTGGTGGGCTAAGCAAATTTTCTTTCTTTTTTTTTGTTCTTGATGGATTTTGGGTTGAATTGAGCCCAACACTTTTCTACTCTCTTTTTTCCTTTTCTTTTCTTTGCTACATTATTTTCCTAAAAATAAAATAAAAATAAAAAGTTAGAATTAAATAAAAAAGGGACAAAATTAGGTGTTCACATTTTCCATATCCCTTTTTCGGAAACTCATCAATCATCCAACCTTATTTCTCCTCGAACCACCACCCACACACCTTCGTGTGACGCAGGCTCGCTCAAAACAGCAACTCCGTCGCGTGACGCTGCCGTACTCCCACCGAGTCGTGCTGCGCCACTTCAACCATAACGAGACCTGTAACGCCTTTTGTTACATTAGTAACCCAACAAAAAATGAAATAAAATTCTTTAAAACATTTAATAAGGCATAAAACTCCAATAAAAATTTCACAAATTATATATGTCTAAAAATACCTCAATAATTTTAAAATAAACATTGGTAAGATTAGCCTTACATAAATAAAATTAATTGACTCAAAACTCGAGCTTCTACTAAAAATAACCCAACGATAAAAGTAAAATAATATGATTCAAGCCACAAATAGCTCCTTATTGAACATAATACTAACCAAATACAATAAGTAGATAAAATCAAGTACGAAATCTTCAAGTCTCCTCAGTCTCAAAAGTGACGTCTTATTGCTCTGAAAACAACACTTTTAATGAGATTTATAATCCCGGTGAATAAAAACAATTTAATAAAAAGGTTCACAAAATAATGTTGTTCTCAGCCGGCACGGTAACCAGAAAATCAACCATGGAACCCGCACAAAATTATATACATAATAATACTTTTAAAATAAGCAAAAATTGTTCAAAATCACATATAATTAAAATAATATATCTGCAGTCAAAACAATCACATCTCAAGCTTTTAATCATGTCAATCGTGCATACTCTATGCAATGCAACTCCATGAACACGACTCGGTGATTCCCAGAATCACTTGACTTGACTCTTTGGTTCCCAGAACCGGTGTGAATTCCAAATCCACTAAGGTCTATGAGCTCATATACATGCAATGGCATCCCACTGCCTTCCCCATCCCAAATGGAGGTATCTCATATCCCATCACAGATGTGGATATTTTCATTAATTTGATATCTCCTCCCAGATGGTGATATCTCTCATCATATTCCCGGAATAGAATGTATACCGTCTTCCCTTCCCAGAAGGTAATGACCAACTCATGCATAATGCAATATGTCATCCACATGACTACTAAATGGGTTCTCAGACTCCATGTATCACTACAATGATATAATGCCATGCCGAAACAACATTGTAACATCATATAACATAATTGAGCATGTCACAACAACACTACAATATCATATAACATAACATAGCGTGTAACGACAACACTATAACATCATATAATGTTGTCACGGCAACACTGTAACATCATATAATACAAAATAGCATGTCACGACAAAACGATAACATCATATAACATAACAAAGCATGTCACGACAACACTATAACATCATATAACATATAAAGACATATCAATCAACCATAAACTCATACCAATTTCATATATAATCACATAATTCATAGTAATAATCACTTAATTTAATATCAATTTCGTTTTTATACAAAACCCCCAATTTAGAAAATAGGATTTGATCAACTATTGCTTCTTGCATTCAAAACTCTCCAAAAATCATAATTTAAATTAAAATCTCAGTTTCCCAAATCATTTGCACCATGGAAGGTTGAGAAAATATTGTTTTTACTCACCTCTTGAAGACCTCCATGTAGCTCCAAGCGATTCTTACGGTGAATCCTAGCGTTTACTAAGAGTTCTCCACATTCTTAGACTCCTTCTTCTACCATTATCTCTCCCCCAAACCATGAAATCTCCCTTCTCTAGTGTTTTTATGAGCTTCTAGTATAATTAGGGTTCAAAAAATGCTGCTAATGCTCATTAGGACCCACTTATCAAGCGCTTAGTGTAGTATTTCGTACATATCTTAAATTATAGATATCCAAAAATTATGAATTTTATATCGTTGGAAAGATAACAAAAATATCTACAAATTTTTGAAGATCATAAAATCTGAAACAGATGTTTAAAGCGTTAAAACTTCGCTAGAATTTAGAAAAATGACGTTGGCACTGGAACCTGAACATTATGTAGGAATTTGGTCATAACTCGAGCTACAAGAATCTAATATGGACGAATTTGGTGTCTATGGAAACTTAAGAGACAGAGCTACATTTCCTATGAAGATACCAAGTCCTAAGGAGTTTATTTTCAGTATAAAATATCCGTTTGAAGATGGATGTCGGGTCATAGGATGTCCATTAGGTGAAATTGGGTCCAAAACACTCAAACTATCTATTTTACTTTTTTTTAGCCACGTACGATATTTTAACCATGTCTAACTTTAAAAATAATAATTCTAATAATCAAACTCCTACAAAATTAACTAGTAGTCAATTTTTGGGATGTTACAAGACCCATACACGTTCCAACCCAGGTCTGGTTCCCTCCGCCAGCACCTCTGGTGGTGGAGGTGTTGGCAGCTCCAGAGAGGGTGGTGGCTCTGATGGATGGTGTTCGAAGGCAGAGAGATTAGGTAAAAAGGGGAGTTGCAGAGGGTGGGAGTGGGAGTTGCAGAGGGAAGAATGAAAAGTGAAAGAGAGAAAATGACGTGAACCAGATTTAGGGATTTTAAATCTAGCAATCGAATATATTGACTGCTAAATATGTTGTTTGTTAATAAACACCGGATTAGTGTCTGATGTACCATCCTAAAATTTCTATATAGTCTTTTAATAAAAAATTAAGCTATTAGAAGGTTTAGTATAGAAAAGGATTAATTTAGTAGAATTTATTAGTAATTAAAAGAATACAAAGTTAATATAAAAATATAAATTTTAAAAAGAAAAAGAAAAAAAAAAGAAAAAAATTTAAAAGCAAAGTGCAAGTTTTGGGCTTTGAGTCAAATTAGTGGTGCCCATGTGATAATTGAAAAACAAAAGTAAAGAAAGTAAAATGTACAGTAGGGAATTATTTAGGATGTTAATAATAATAATAAAAAGGGGCAACTAATCATGTGAAAAACCAATTCACGTCAGAGGCTATCCTTTAGCATTAATATTAGTCAACAACATTAGTAAACTATAACAAAAATTGGAAGGTGGGGCCCAAATGGTTATCATTTAAAATATGTATTAGGTTAATTAAATCATCGTCACAGGGGATTTGGAGAGCACTGTATTGTGCAAGTCTCAAATTATAACGCGCCTATGAAGAAAGAAAAAGGGGCAAGGCTTATTGGGTTTACACAGTGGCGCAAGTAGGGGAAAAAAGGCTGGGTGATTCAGCCGTTCAGGCGCAAGTAAGATTGATGGTGTTTCTATCATGCTTTACATGATAGATGATGTATAGATTTCGCAGTAGATTTTTATAGCTTTTTGAAGGTATACGAGAAGTAAGTGAACGTCTATTTTCTTAACTTTCATGGTATAGATTTTAAAGGGTTTGATTATGAGATTAAAAGTAATTATTTGGGGTGGTATACGAGAAGTAAGTGAACGTCTATTTTCTTAACTTTCATGGTATAGATTTTAAAGGGTTTGATTATGAAATTAAAAGTAATTATTTGGGGTGGTTTTGTCTTCAAAATAAAATTGATGTTTTATTGGTGATTAATTATTATGAGATTGAACATTCACATGTTGAGTGATATTATTATTTATGTTTTGCTGTATGTGATGCTTAGTGTTGTTTTGATATGAACTTTATGAATAATAAATCAATAAACCCCCCAATTAGTCACAACTAAGAGTCTTCGGTTGTTCGTGTCTCGCATCTACACACCCCACCAAGCCCACTAAATTTGACCCTCATTCCACTCGTTGTCTTTTCCTTGGCTACCCTTATGCCCAAAAAGGATATCGTGTATTTGACCTTCAACTTCAAAAGGTCTTTGTTTCATGTGATGTTCTTTTTTATGAGGACGTATTTCTATTCAAAACACCAAAAACTTCCACTGCCACACCATCAATGCCTCACCCTATTTCACCTTTTCATTTTCTTCCCAAGAATACCACAAACACTATAGGCCCAAACACTCCTCATAGCACCGATAACCCTCAAATCCCACAACCTTCCAATTTTGAACCTTTAAATCCATCCTATTTAGACCAAGACCCTCCATCACCTTCCATAAATATGTCATCCCTTGAAATAATGTCCCAACCTGCCATTGAAAATCTCCCACCCGAGAACACCACTCACAATCAAACAGAAATCACACCGCCACCGCCACTAAGACACTCCACTAGATCTACTAAAATACCAACATTTTTACAGGACTTTCATGTTGAGGCAACCCACCCATCTAGGATTGTTCCTTCATCTTCAACGAATGTGGTCACCTCCCAAGGTACTTCTCATCCTCTTTCCCAATTTTTATCTTATGATAGCCTTTCCCCAAGTCATAAAGCATTTACCACTCAACTGACCCTTTACAAAGAACCTAAGAATTTTCAACAGGCTAATCAAGATCCAAGGTGGCGTGACGCCATGCATCATGAAATCCAAGCCCTCCAAGCCAACAATACTTGGAGTCTTGTCCCTCTGCCATCTCACAAAAAGCCTATCGGTTGCAAATGGGTTTGCAAAATCATAATCAACCCCGACGGAACTGTTGAGCGTTACAAATCTCGCTTGGTTGCAAAAGGCTATAGTCAAATTGAAGGTATTGATTACCGAGAGACTTTTGCTCCAGTTGCTAAACTCACAACATTACGAGTACTCCTTAGTGTTGCAACCATACGAGGATGGCACTTGCACCAACTTGACGTTAATAACGCCTTTTTACATGGAGATCTCTATGAAGAAGTCTACATGTCCATCCCGCCCGATTTCGAACGAAGGGGGAGCACCGTGTCTGCAAGCTACACAAGTCAATTTATGGTTTAAAATAGGCATCGCGACAATGGTTCTTAAAACTGTCTAGTGCCCTTAAAAAGGCTGGATTTCTGCAATCATTGTCAGACTACTCGCTGTTTGTTCGAAACCATGCAGGTAGTTTTATTGCATTATTAATTTATGTTGATGATGTGATATTAGCGGGCAACAACCTGCAGGACATTACAAGCACCAAACATTTCCTCTCAAATCATTTTAAGTTGAAAGACATGGGGCCACTTAAATATTTCTTGGGGATAGAAGTTGCACGATCAAGACAAGGAATCACATTGTGTCAAAGAAAATATGCTCTAGAAATTCTAGAAGATGCAGGGTTCTTAGGTGCCAAGCCCTCACGGTTTCTTGTTGAACAGAACCTTTCACTCACACAAACAAGTGGGAAGTTGCTAGTTGATCCAAGTACATACAGGCGTCTTGTGGGTCGACTAATTTACCTCACCATCATAAGGCCATATCTTATTTATGCTGTCCATGTATTGAGTCAATTCATGGACAAGCCTAGGCAACCTCATCTTGAAGCTGCTCACAAGGTTCTAAGGTATATCAAACAAGCACCGGGTCAGGAAATTTGTTACCATCTACAGGTTCACTAGAACTATGTGCCTTTTGTGATGCCGTTTGGGCTCGGTGCAAGGATACAAGAAGGTCGGTAACTGGTTATTGTATTTTGATGTGTCAAGCACCAATCTCTTGGAAAACAAAGAAGCAACATACCGTGTCGCCTTCAAGCCCATAGGCAGAATATCGTTCCATGACCACTACTTGTTGTGAGATTACTTGGTTGAAAAATATACTGAAAGACTTGAAGGTGACTCACACACAACCAGTTACATTGTTTTGTGACAACCAGGCTGCCAAGCATATTGCTTCAAATCCAGTGTTTCATGAACGAACGAAGCACATAGAGATTGATTGTCATTTGGTACATGAGTTTGAAATGCTACTCAACAAGTTAGGTGTCATTAACATACACTCCAACTTGAGGGGGAGTGTTAAAGGAAAGAATCATGCCAAATAATTTGTTAATTATTGTAATTGATAGAGTACAATTAATTTCCTTTTTAGTATGCGTGAGTATAGGCATAATGTTAGGATCCTATTCTGTAACATTTCTATAAAGGAATGATTTGTGATAATGAATAAAATAATTCAGCCATATATGGTTTTCTTTATTTCTAATTTCTTCTTTGCATTTTTTCTTAACATCTTCATCTCTTTCTTCTCCCATTCAACCGTCACATCGCTGACCATTGACCACCTAACAGGATGGCTTTCTCCTCCATGTACGCTAGCAAGTGTAAGGTACTATTTATTTTTGTGTGTATTTAACATCTCTCTCCATCTCCAGTTGCATTTTCTTACATCTTTGTGTTCGATAAAATGCCCCTGTGAGAAAATCAGAAGAAACAGAAAACAGAAAAACAGTCCTAAGACAATATGCAGAATGCAGAAATCAGATAACAATTCAAGAACATGAAAGATAGATGATAAAGGAAAGAACACACCCAAAGATTGATAACGGAGTTCGGCCAAATCAATGCCTACGTCTCCGGGACTAAGCACAAGCTTAATCCAGTCTTATTCAGAGCCAATCCAAGTACAAATGGAAGAAGATCTTCCTTTTCTCTCCTCCTCTTCCTCACTGATCCCTCAGCCCAATTACACCCAAGTTTCCCTAGTAAAACTAGCCTATTTTCTCCTTGACACTTTGTAATTTTTCAGCTAAGACTTGATGATCATCTTATGAGGCAGAGGGAATGCTTTATATATATATAGCAATACAAAGGGGAGGGGGTAACCAACTATCAGAATATTATGCGAGAATGTATAATGTAATCATTCTTTGCATAATAACTAACTTAGATATGCCATATAACCAACAATCTCCACCTTGGCATATCTCTATATTGACTCTTAACAAGACTAGAATTAAGAAGTGCTATCCTTGCCCAAACTTGATCAGCATGCTCCAATCTTCAACAAGTTCAAGCAATGCCTAAACTTGTTCAAAGAAACAACCTTTGTGATGAAATCTGCAGGATTTTCAGCTGTGTGAACCTTGTTGATTTGGACTGCTCCTTTCGAGATAACATCTCTAATCCAGTACATCCTTATGTCAATGTGCTTTGTCCTTTCATGGAAGGTGTGATTCTTACAGAGGTGAATAGCACTCGATTATCACACAAAGACATGGATGTTGTCTTGAGCAATTCCTAACTCATTCACCAAGCCTTTCAGCCACAGGGGCTTCTTTAACAATGCTTCCTAACTCCTATATATTCAGCTTCTATTGTTGATAAAGCAACAATATGTTGGAGTGTTGCTTTCCAACTTATGGTGTTTCCAAACAATGTGAAAACATATCCAGTTAGAGATCTCCTTTTGTCTCTATCACCTGCAAAATCCGAGTCCACATAGCCTTGTTGCTCCACCTTGCTTCTCATCTCTCTGTTCCATACATTAAACCAATGTTGCTTTGGAACCTTTTAAGTATCTAAGAATGTGCTTAATCTTCTGACCAGTGAGTTTTCCCAGGATTTCCCATGTATCTGCTCACCAAACTGACTGCATATGATATATCCGGCGAGTGCACACCATGGCATACATCAAGCTGCCAACAAGACTTGCATAGGGTACATTCTTGATTCTCGACTTCTGTTCTGTTTTAGGACAGTCTTCTGCAGAAAGCTTGAAATGAGCTGCAATTGGAATGTTGCCAGGTGTGCAATCTGTCATGTTGAACCTATTCAATACTTTCTCCAAGTAACCCTTCTGAGAAATGGTGAGGATTCCAGTTTCCTTGTTTCTTGTAATTTCCATTCCAAGCATCTTTGTGGCATTTCCCAAATCTTTCATTTCAAATTCTGCTTTCAGTAACCCTTTGAGCCTTTCAATTTCTGTCATGCTTCTACATGCTATCAACATATCATCAACATATAATAGAAGGTAGATATATTCACATGGCTTCAACTGTTTGTAATAAACACAGCTATCAAAGTTACTCCTATAAAATTCCAGTTTTAACATAAAACTGTCAAACCTTTTATACCATTGGCGTGGGGATTGTTTTAAACCATACAGAGACTTGTGAAGTAAGCATACCATATGTTCTTTCCCCTTTGCTTCAAAACCTTCTGGCTATTTCATGAATATCTTCTCCTCAAGTTCACCATGCAAGAATGCTGTTTTGACATCCATTTGTTCAAGATGGAGATCAAATTGTGCTACTATAGCTAGCAACACCCTTATGGAGCAGTGTTTTACCACAGGGGAGAAGATTTCATTGAAATCTATGCCTTCTCTTTGAGAGAAACCCTTTGCAACCAATCTAGCTTTGAATCTGGGATGTTCAATACCAGGGATTCCTTGTTTCCTTTTGAATATCCATTTGCAGCCAACCAACTTTGCTTCTGCTGGTTTTTCCACCAGGCTCCATGTTTGATTTTTTGAGAGTGATTCCATCTCCTCAGTCATAGATTGGAACCATTTGTCATGATGCTTGCTATTCATAGCTTCTTTGTATGATCTAGGCTCTTCATCATCCACAAAACATGCTGCATTTAGTGCATAAGCAGTCATATCAGCATAGCCAAACCTGTCAGGGGGTTTGATTGTCCTCCTTTCTCTGTCCCTGACCAGTACATAGTCATTCGGGTCAGTGGTTTCTGAATTACTATCTTGCTGGTCATTTGTGTCTTGCACTGATGTTTCAACAGTCTCTTTGCTTCTGTCCATTTCTGCATCATCATCAAACTCCACCTTAAGCTTGGATTCTTCTTGATGTTCAGCTGTGTCCTTGCTTTTGAATTCAAGCTTTGATTTGTTCATGTCAGTTTCATGGAAAATGACATCTCTGCTGATTATGCATTTTCTCTTGTCATGGCACCAGATCCTGTAGCCTTTAACTCCATCAGGGTATCCCATGAACAAACCTTTCTTGGCTCTTGGATCAAGTTTGCCTTCATTTACATGATAGAAGGCAGGACACCCAAAAATTCTAAGATTTTTGTAATCTGCTGGACTGCCATTCCATAATTCTTGTGGAGTCTTGAACTCAATTGCTGCAGAGGGACTTCTGTTGATGAGATAGCAGGCTGTGGATCGCTTCTCCCGAACTGCTTGGACAACCCCGCATTAGACAAAGCATACACCTAACCCTTTCTAACAAAGTCCTATTTAACCTCTCTCGCTAAACCATTTTGCTTGAGGGGTATGCCTTTCTGATGTTGTTTCTATAAATTCCATGGTCTTTGCAGAAAGCATTGAATTTTTCTCCACAATACTCTAGGCCATTATCTGTTCTTAAAACCTTTATTTTCCTTTCACATTGTTTCTCAACTATGGTTTTCCAATGTACAAAGGTTGTAAAGGCTTCATCTTTGCTTTTTAATAGGTATATCCATACTTTTCTGCTATAGTCATCAATGAAAGTGATGAAATACCTATTGCCTCCATGAGATGGAGTTCTTGATGGCCCCCATAGATCAGAATGTATGTAGTCCAGCTTGTCCTTGGTTTTGTGTGTTGCAGTGTTGAACTTTACTCTTGTTTGCTTGCCAAGCACACAATGCTCATAGAATTCAAGGCCTTCTATCTTGTCACCACACAACAGCCCTTGCTTCTGTAGTTCTTGGAGACCTCTCTCACTGATATGAGCAAGTCTTTGATGCCACAAACTTCCCTTGTTTGTATTGTTTTCAGCAGCCACAGAGGAAGTGCCAATTATAGTTTCTCCTTTGAGAATATACAAGCCATTCTTCCTGTATCCCTTCATTATCACCCGAGAGCCCTTTGTTACCTTCAGTAGAGAGTCTTCTGCCTTGAAGCCAAAACCTGCTTCCTCCAAGGTCCCAAGTGATATCAGGTTTCATTTCAGATCAGGTACATGCCTCACATTTGTCAACAGCTTCTCGGTTCCATCATTGAGTTTGAGTTTGATGGATCCAATGCCAATAACTTTGCAAGTGGCATTGTTTCCCATTATCACTTGACCTCCCTCAATCTGTCTGTAATCTATGAACCACTGCTGGTTAGGACACATGTGAAAAGAACAACCAGAATCCATTACCCATTCTGATTGTGTTTGGCAGGTTGCAACAACTAGCACATCTGCACTCTCATACCCATCTGAAGCCACTGATGCATCTCCTCTATCTTCCTTTGAATGCTTCTTCTTGGTTCCTCTTTCTGGACAATTTTTCTTGAAGTGACCCTCTTTATGACAGATGAAGCACTTCCATTTTCCTTTGGATTTTGATCTTGCCCGATTCTTTCCTTTCCCTTCTTTCTTGTCAGGTCTGCCTCTTGCTGTTAGGTTTTCCCCAGTGTCATTCTCCTTGTAATCAGCTTTCTTGGACAACTCTTTTGAGATTAGAGCTGCCTGCACCTCCTCAAGAGACAAGGTTTCTCTCCCATAGACAAGAGTATCAGCAAGATGTTCATATGAACTATTCAGAGATCGTATCAAGAGTAGGGCCTGGTCTTCATCATCTATTTTTACATCAATGTTCTCTAGGTCAAGAATCAACCTATTGAACTCATCCATATGATCTTCAATGGATGTGCCGAACTGCATCTTGATGTTGTAGAGCCTCTGTTTCAGATACAATCTATTTGCCAATGACTTGGTCATGTAAAGATTTTCGAGCTTCAACCACAGAGCAGCAGCGGATTTTTCTTTGGACACCTCTCGAAGGACTTTATCCCCCAAACACAGTATGATGGCACTGTGTGCCTTGGTCAGAAGATCCTTCTTTTCTTTCTCAGACATCGTGTTTGGCAGCTTTCTTTCCCCTTCCAGAGCCTCTTCCAATCCCTGATGTACAAGCATGGCTCGCATCTTTAACCTCCATAGGGCGAAATCGTTCTTTCCATTGAATTTGTCAATGTCAAATTTCGGCATCTTGCCCAGGACCTTGCAGTGAAGCTCCTGATACCAGTTGTTCGATAAAATGCCCCTGTGAGAAAATCAGAAGAAAAGCAAAAAAGAAAAACAGTCCTAAGACAATATGCAGAATGCAGAAATCAGATAACAATTCAAGAACATGAAAGATAGATGATAAAGGAAAGAACACACCCAAAGATTGATAACGGAGTTCGGCCAAATCAATGCCTACGTCTCCGGGACTAAGCACAAGCTTAATCCAGTCTTATTCAGAGCCAATCCAAGTACAAATGGAAGAAGATCTTCCTTTTCTCTCCTCCTCTTCCTCACTGATCCCTCAGCCCAATTACACCCAAGTTTCCCTAGTAAAACTAGCCTATTTTCTCCTTGACACTTTGTAATTTTTCAGCTAAGACTTGATGATCATCTTATGAGGCAGAGGGAATGCTTTATATATATATATATAGCAATACAAAGGGGAGGGGGGTAACAAACTATCAGAATATTATGCGATAATGTAGTAATGTAATCATTATCGCATAATAACTAACTTAGATATGCCATATAACCAACACTTTGTTTCTCTCATCTCCTCTTTGGAATTTTTTAACATCTTCGTCCCTCTCTTCTCCCATCGAACATTTTCCTAACATTCATCTCTTCCTCCATTGATATTTTCTGCAGATCTACGAATGATGGAGATGACCGGGAAACTGAGTTTTCTGTCACTTTCCTTCTTGAATAAAACTATTCTTCATGGTTGTTGTTAGCTTTTCATTTAATGCTACAATGGATTATTTACACCACTTGGATGTATTATAATAAACAATGAGTCATTGATCAATTTTTTGTTGGTGTGTTATAATAAAAAGTTTTTTTTTGTGTCTCTTAATTTTCTTCGGACTCGATGAATCTTCGAGTTTAAAAAAGCTTGGGCTGTCAGTTGCGATGGTTATTAATTTTTTTGGAACTTCATGAACATGCTTATATTTAGTTGCATGAATCCTCTGATGCAGCTGATTTGTCTTCACAAGAACCTAAGAAGTAGGTCAAAAGTTGTGGGTGAACAGAGGATAAGATTTAAAACAGCAACATCAACCTATTGGGGACAAAATGGTTGCATCTGAAGGAAGGAAGTTCTTATCTTATGGTAATTGAATTTTTTTCCTTGTTTCAAGAGTTTAACATTCAGCAAACAGAGAGTATTTTTTAAAAAAAATTCAAAAAAAAAAAGAAGAAGAAATGATTAATGTCTTGAATGTAGAAATGAGCTTTTGATTGAAAATGGTATATATTTTCCTTTTTATCAATTGTTTCCTCTCATTCTTTAATCATTGCCCTATATCTTGCCTTCCAATTGGGTTCTTCTTCCTCTTATTGTCGCCTCAGTGTAAATGGTGACTGAAATTTGTTTATTAAGCCTTCTTGCCAGTTCATTAGCTTGCCAGTTCATTTGGATTTTTCATGACTTAGATTCATTGAGCTAATTCTATTATTTCTGCACTATGAATACTTAATTGAGGAATTAATACAGGAAATGTATAATCAACATTTGTCAGTTTTCCTATCTTCGTTGATTGCCAGGAAAGCGGAGGAAAGGGACTTGATTTGATGCATGGTTGCTGGAAGAAGGATGATGCAAGGAAGTTTCAGTTTAAGGGAATTGAGGGCATTGAGGAAATTGATGCTGACATGGTTTTACTGACTGTGGGATTCCTGGGCCCTGAGTTTGTATGTATTCTCATTATCATTTCATAGTCTATACGGATATAAGACATTCTCTATTTAATTGCACTAGATAAATTTGCTTAATCATCTTCCATATCAAGAATGCAGGATTTGAATGTAAAACTATGCAATTCTATGGAAAAGGTTTGTTGATTTCTCTGATCATTAAGGGGATGATTTTGGGCTTTTACTAATCATAGTAGCTACATGGGAGCCTTTTGTTCATATAAACTGTAAAA
This sequence comes from Sophora flavescens, assembly GCA_030762895.1. Taxonomy (NCBI): domain Eukaryota; kingdom Viridiplantae; phylum Streptophyta; class Magnoliopsida; order Fabales; family Fabaceae; genus Sophora; species Sophora flavescens. The sequence goes on from CM061066.1 coordinate 153,806,941, forward strand.
AGAGTCTTTTCATAATGAGAGGTTGATATTCATAATTGATTTTTTTGTTCAAGGATTTGAGAGTGTAATAATGTCATGAATATTTTGTTTAGTAAAGTGATCGAATGGAGTAGGACTGAGCTGTAGATGCTGCGAGCCAATTTTCAGAAACTTCATCTGCCAAACTTGAATCTTGCTCAATGAAACAACCACATTCTAGCTGTAAATTTATTATATGCATTGTCAATATAATTAGTTCATGAATTGACAGTGGTAATAATTGTGTTTAATTGATTTTGTAGGAGCTTAATTAAGGGAGGGAAAGGTTGAGTTTCAGATCTCCAAAATTTTTGGAATCTGTTCTACCATTTGTGAACTGCAATTCAAATTGCATATATCTTACAAAAAAAAGCCTTTTGGTATTATTCATTTAAGATAAAAGCACTGCAACATGATATTTTTTGGAGGGCTGCTTTACTTAAAGGAAATAGCTCGGAAGTGGTGGTATGCTTCTAACCTTAAATTTTGAGCATGATACCATATTATTCGCTTGGACTGTACAATGTTACATATAAGAAGTTGTTTTTGAAAATAAAATGTGCAAATGTTATCTCTTGGCATAACTATACATGTATTTTTATGGGTGCTCCATTTCTTTCAACATCATGTACTGAGTTTTATGTAATGTATGACTCGCAATTTAAGTTCCCCAAGAACGTCTCTTAACTTTATGCAATTAACTAAGGATATACAATTTTTTTAAAAAAATATAGTAGGTATTATTGTGAAATGAAATCTTTATTATAATATTATGTAATGATTTGCTTGCATCTTAATGCATCTTAAAATGGCATCTTGTCATGTTCAAACAAAGTTTCCTTCTAGCTATATGTCATTTTTCTAAATGCTATCTATATCTTCAAATTGTGGTGCCAATTTACAACAACTGTCATAACTTTTTGAGCTATAGTTTGCATTTTTTGGGGGTGCTGATATCTGCTATGTGCAATCTGCCATGTGGTATATGCTATATGCTATATTTACTATTTGTTACATGTTATATCTGCTATGAGTATTATTAATGTTATAAAATTATACATTAATATTATTATTTGTCTTTTATATATCATTTATCTGCTCCTGGTAAAACATACTACTGCTGGGAGCAGTTTACAAGAAGATCCTCATTTTATTGATTGATCCAAACCTGCAGGCACAATTGCTACATAAATTTTATTCTATAGATTTTGTTTTCTTTTTTGAATTAGGGTGTTGTATTCATGTTGACAAAGTCATAATTTTTACAATATGTAATTTAGGGTTTTTAGTGGTGCAAGAGGATAGATGGTAGGGCTGCTTGACAAATGGAACCTTGAGCTTTCATACCTACACAACTCTTAGCTGCAATATCTTGGTTGAGACTTGAGAGGTTTAAGCCTCATGGAAAATATGCAGAAGGAAGTAATTCTTCTTTTAATTGCTAATGAGTTTGGTTGCGTGTCCTCTTTGCTAATGTCTTCAAGTTGTACAATGAAGGAAAAAAAAAGTATCAATAAAGCAATATTAATGAAGTTTCCTTTATTGTATTATTTAGTTGAAAAGTATTATCATAATGTAGTGAGATTAATGCTGGAAATTTGTACTTCAAAAAATTATTTTTTGTGATTTTAAAGTTTTTATGTTAATTTATTTATTCTCTAAGTAAGCAAATGATGCTGTTGGTAGTGTAATAGAATGTTAATTTCGTATTGGAGTAAAAACTGATAGTGTAGGGTGTAGGATATTATGTTCCTTAGGCAACCAATGAATTTGATTTTGATTGGTTTGCACCTACTTATGATCCCCGTGGTATATAGATTATCCCCTACAAGAGTTCGAACATAAGTAAAGGTATCAATGTGGCATCCGTTTAAATTTTGTTGATATAAACCCAAGCTTTCGATTATCATCCAGAAAGATATATGCTATCGGTGTTTTTTTTTTTTTTGTATAAATGCTATCGATGTTTTTAACAGGGTACAGGCGGATAAAAGTAAAACACAGTTTAATGGCAATAAATGAAATGAGAATAACCGGTTGTGTTTTGGGCACCTTTGGACTGAATTATGGCATACACTAGCAGCTTCTGATTGTAATGTTTTTGGGGCAAAATATAATTAGTGGAACACAAATATTATATATATATATATATATATATATATATATATATATATATATATATATATATATATAGAACAAATATTTTATTTATCGTCTTTAAAACTACATCAAACTAAAGCATCTGTACAAATTATTAAAAATTAAATTTAATATCATGAATAAAAAGGCAACTCATCGAGCCCATTGTACGAGTTGGTGTCTCATTGCCCGATGAGGTCTGATGGGGGTGTATACAACATCATGTTAAGGGCAGAATTTGAAATATCCTTGCCCTTACATGCTTATACTGAGCAGGACATACTTTGTTTGAAATTTTCTTTTCTTTGGTTTGATATCAATAATTAATATATTTTAGGTGGTTATTTAGAGATAGGCATATTCATTGCCTAATAGCTATCATTCCTATTTTTTTATGTGCTTATTCAAGTTTAATTTTTAAATTGTGTTTTTTATATTGATTTGATTAATTAGTTTGAAATGAAGTTGTTGTTTTGCAAACATATATACCAAATAAATGTTCACGAAGTATCAAGGTAATACGATTCGTGTTAATTTATAATTTTGCTTTAGAAAAAAACAAATTCACTATAAACTTGAATATTGAGAAAAATATAATATCAAGGTATTGGAAGCAATGCAAATGTTAAAAATAATGATACATAATTATATTTTCTAAAAATTGTTAACTTGCATGGTAAAGGAGGAGAAATACAACAAATAAATCTTCATAAAAGAAAAAGAAAAATTTAATATGATTACCAAGATTACTGGGAAGTGTTCGACATTAGTGTTTAAATAAATTACACTGATAAATGATTGAACAACTTGAAATGCAGTTGTTGCTTTGAAAGCATATATATATATATATATATATATATATATATATATATATATATATAGTATTAAATATTTAATATTTAATATTGAGAAAAGTATTATACCAAGACATTGGGAGATGAGATAGACTAATTTATAAATTTGCTTTGAAAAAAAAAAAAATTTACGATAAACTTGAATGTTAACAGAAGTAGAATATCAAAGTATTAGGAGAAATGTCAACTGGTCATGATAATATGATAGATAAATGTATCTTCCAAAAATGGTCAACTTGAGTTTATTTTTCCTTATTTTGTTGCTTTTAAGTAGGTTTCTACAATAAGTGATTCTTTGGTTTTTCTTTTTGGAAGTTTTAATAAATTTGATGTGCTTTTGTTTTTTTTTTTGTTTTTGTGAAGTTTTAACACTCTTTTTTTTTTTATCTACTGAATCTATCTCTGGAATAGTTTTTGCTAATATAATACAATGTTTGATCTTTCATTTTCTAATTATTGGTTTAATTGTTATGCTAGAATTCTATTAAAACAATTAATGTTGCACTTATATACATCAACAACTTTATGTTGCATTATCACATTAGCATGACATTTCTGGCTTACGTGTTGCTATCAAAAATACATTATTTGGTTGTAATCTGTAAGTAATTAGAATTTTATTTTCAATACATCATCATTTGGGTAAGTAATACATCATTATTTATAAATATTAATTAATTATACACTCGATTAAAATTTTTATTTTGATTTTTTATATATTCTCCAAAAAAATCCGCCTAGAGGCTTTAACACCAAAGACCATTTTATCCCATAGAAACGGTAGCTTCTAATAAAAACATCATGTATCGCAAATTTTAATTTTTTTTTATATATTCTCCAAAAAAATCCTCCTAGAGGCTTTAACACCAAATATCATTTTATCCCATAGCAAAGGTAACTTCTAATAAAAACAGCAAGTTACGCAAACTCATTTATTGTTCCTGGGTTATAAAAACACCAATAAGTGAATCCATGCTTATACCACATATAAGATGTTATTAGGAGATGTAGCAAATCAGATTGGGTCGATAAAAAATCTGATCACTGTGACACCCTAACCTGGGTCATCACATGGTTACCCGTTTGCGGAAATAAAACTTAATTTGCTGGTTACTTTCGGAAAAAATGTTTTCTCAACGTTTATCTTTTCAGTATGACTATACTGCCTCATATGTTTCCACATCTTGATCATTATCAGTTTAGTTTATTTTCAAAACATAATATAACTTCATAGAACCTAAGTTGGTCGTAACTAATTGACACTACAACCGATAGAAGCAGCAACAACATGTCCCGAACTAGACAGCCTTATCCTTCTTGTAGAGATCATACCCCCTTGTGCGACTCTGATATGGTTGTAAGGGTGAGACGCCAATATATGGATTTAACACAACAACTAAATGCTCGGCACAAAAGAAGACACATACACATACACATATACATGTTTATAACAACATAAGTAATCCATACTATAACATACAGTTTATCAACGGGTTCCACACCCCAAACATCAACGTTGGAAAAATATGGATGAACACTTCAATACATCATCTAGACATTCACACTTAATCTCCGAAGACCCCCAACATCATTTAAAACAAGCTGATCAAGCTTGATGGCCAAAAGAGGCACTTCGTGTTGGCCAAAAGAGGCACTTCGTGTTTCCATAGCCCACTGTCTGGAACAGTGAGAACGTTGATTTATGGATTTTTCATTGTACGTCGATTACATGAATATCATAAAGATACCATTATTAACAAATACATCGAGACATGAACATCAACAAGATATCATGATTAACCTCGTAGGCACGTCTGCCAAAATGCATGCAAGAAAACATTTTATTCTCAACCCATCATCGTTTTAAACATCTTTACAACTTTTATTAACAACACAGGACCTCAAAGTCCGAGTGCTCTATCACGAAGCCCTGAGACCTTGCAATCAGTCTTAGGTTCGTGGTAATAGAAAACATCTTAAATCATTTACCATCGTTTATTTCGTCATGAAGTAGACACACCGTCTACCTACTAGACACCAAGTCTATAACGTCATAAGAACACTAGTACACCGACGTCTCGGTTACTAAGTTCCATATCGTCGTTTTACTTCGTTTTTGTCTGTGAAAAACAAATCCAAAATAGGATAACTTCATAAGAACACTAGTACCCCAACATCTCGGTTACTAATTTCTATATCGTCCTTTACGTCGTTTTTCGTTTATGAAAACAAATCCAAAATAAGATCTCCGCAACTTATTCAAGTTACCGGAAATACGTCATTAAGTAAACTCATTTACAGAAAATTCTTTCTAATTGAAATTTGTTTGTAAAACGTCAAATCATTAAGAACTCTTTTATTGAACCTCAGCTCTAAAAATTAAATCAATTCAGATTAAATCTCTCCTCAAAATAAGTACTGCTGTTTTTAAACTTTAACAGTAAATAATTTCAAACTTGCCGTCGTTTATCATTTTCCAAGAAAATGTTTTAAAGTAAAACTTTGACTTTTTTATTATTTTATTAATTTTATTAATTTTATTAATTTTATTTTTATTATTAATTTATAAGGTATTTTTGAATATTAATTTCACAAAATAACTTTTTATAATATTACGTAATTTCTTGCGTAAAAATTAGCAGTACCAAAAAAATTTCACGGTTACGCTCTCACCGTGACTCATAAATTACTTCTACACTAATAAATCATTAAAAATAATAATATTTCTCAAAACTCATTATTTTTCCAAAATAATATTTTCCACCACTATTATATTCCAACATTTCCCATAAAACGTTGAATATAATTTTCACAGCTTATTAAAGCTTTTATCTGATTAATCGGTTGTGCACTGACCACAGTCAGGCCTCTCAAACAATATTCAACAACATCATCAGAATTATATCACCAGGCAGATCATGCATCATAGCAATATAATATACTACTGCAGATAATTAAATAAATTAAAAGCAGATAAATCCCCGATACACAGATAAACAACACAACGTAAACAACATAAACAAATAACCACAACCACATATAAATCATATAAACCACACTAAAAGAAAATAGTTATTTGAGAAAATCCCTCAGGTAAGCTCCCCTTACCTCTCGAAGCTCCTTAGTGAAATTAAAAGAACTCTGCCGGTTGTCGGAAACCCTCGCACGCCGTAAAACAATTAACCTTCAACAACACATCCACACAATAAATCAAAACAAGCAAAACAAACACCTAATGCTCTCTAATAGGTCACGGCCTCCTTAGGGTTTTGGGTGACTAAAATTCCTAATCATGATTAAATCATGGATTAATGGTCCTAATCAACCATGATCATGGATTAGTGGCTAAACAACTAAATTTTAAACTCAAAACTTCCTAACCCTCATATACCTAGATTCGGCCTTGACATGATCATAGGGCTAGGGTTTTTAGTTTGATAAACCAACTTGGGTTTATTAAGAATACATACTAATAGCTTGATTACCAAGGTCATTTATGAAAACTTTGAACAAAACTCATCAAATCTCATCCACCTAGGGTTCGGCCTTTATTAAACAAATATGTTAGAGTTTGATTTTTGATCTTCTATGTACTTACATACAAGAATTATCAAGGTACTAGAAGATTGAATCATGAATCAAGACATGAAAATGAAACAAAACCTATGAACATCATTTTGTCATAGATTCGGCCCAGTCCATAAATAAAGGAAAGAATATGCTTCTAGATGATGAAAATAGAGATGATTATAAGACCATAGCAATTGGTTTCATGTCAAAAGGATTTTTCTAGAATTAGTTATGAATTTTCAAAGTGCTAGATCTAGAAACTTAAAAGATATGAACAACTATGAAATAAACTTTGAATCAAGAAATTTATTGAAGAACACGAACATGATCGAGGAAGAAGAATAGGATTCACCTCTTGAAGATCAAAGACAAGTGAGAATCCAAGAACTTGCTTCACAAATTGATGCTAAAAGACTTATGAACTTAAGAGTTTTTAGAACAAAAAGGCAATAGGAACCAAATGAAATGTGAGGGAGGGTATTTATAGAGGTGTGGTGCGCCACTTTGGAAGGATCTAGTAGGAATGAGTTGGCTTGTTCAAAGGATTAAAATGCAAATAATTCCTAGGGACCATTTTGCAATGATTCCAAAAGTATAAGGACTATTTTGCAAATTGCTAATAGATTGAAATGATGACCATGTGCACATTAAATGTGTTCTCATCTTGACTCATCTTGACTCATCTTTCATGATATATTTTGAGAAGAACCTAGAATGTTGGAGAAAACTTGAGAACATAGTAGAATGGTGTGGAACTTTGGAGAAAAATGTAGAACAATGTGGAAAATTCTAGAATAATCTTGGCTCATCCAAGATGAGGGCAGCCCCTTCTCCTCCTTGGGCTTGCGCATGGGCCTTAAAATTTTGGGCTTGGATTTAATTATGTGGGGCCCACTAAAATGCTTAAGGCTTAACATGACATAGGAAACTTATATGGTTTCAAATGGGCTTCATGGAATTAATCCATGGACTAGGAATTTGGGCTTCATGGCCACGGTCCATTAAGATATTGGGAACAAAGATTCTGGCCCAATTATCTTGAAAAAAACTTAGAAACTAACTTAGGGACCAAAGTGTAATTAATAGAAAGTTCAGGGACTTAAGCGTAAAATTCATAAATTGTTACTTTAACCTTGTAGAACCTTATAGACTTAAAAGTATGATTCATACCCCTGAATCATCTCAAAATCCTAAGATAAACTCTTTATGTGCTCTTGGAAACTCCGAAATCCACTCCGTCGTTTACCCGATTACGTATTTCGCCCGTAAAATGTAAATTATTTTATTTTTTTCTAAAATAATTCTAAAAATACAGAATTGTAGGAAATAAAATAAAAACCTTAAGTCTTTCTTTCACGAATTAAAATTAGGTCTTTTGAGCAGTATAATTATATTGTCAATGGAATTCACGGGCCGGGTTTCACCTGACTTTCCAACCTAAATTTTAATCGTAGCTTCCTACATTTAAGTAGAATTGAGTGGTAAACTCCGTTTATTTAAAATAATTTTCTAAGTCTCAGATAAAAATATAAACATACTTATATAAATTTCTGATATTAGAAAACGGCGAAAAGTCGGCGTGTTACATACTACCCCTCTTAAAAAAATTTCATCCTCGAAATTTCGTGACACGAAGCTAGACTGGAATGAAAGATACTGAAACCTTACTTTCACAAGAAAGTATATAAAAGAATTTCATCAATCTGATAAGAATACAAGAATATTCTGTGCATAAAGATTCTCTAACAAATTCAGGGAAGTAAAAATGTATGATCGGTACACTTTTACAAACATGAATCTAAGAAAGTTTCTCCTTTCGCAAGAACATAACAATTTTAAAAGGATATCAATCCGATAAAATGCAGACTGGGTCACTCTCCCCAAAATGGTAGAAGTAACCAGACTGAGTCTCCTCGAGAAACTCGTTTTGTCAAGAAAGCGTCTATCCCGAACAAAATAGGACAGTCAAACATACTAAATGTCAGTGACCAATTGAATAGTTGAAATTTGAAACAATCATCTCATGATAATCACAGAAACAAGTAATTTCAACACATACACACACAATCCATCGAAACAAAGTATGAATTGTACCCGAATGAAATAGTGTAGGTAAGAGGTTACCGTCATGGTTTGAAGTTTCAGCTCCCCACACACTATATACTCTACCCACAGTCTTTGGCTTGACAGCATTGGTGTTATTGACAACCGATCCACGCCTTGGCGCATCACAATCTCTCGCCAAATGTCCCACTTGATTACAATTGAAACACTTAGTCCCCTTTTCAGGGCAAGTATTCCTCATGTGATTTGGATCCCCACATCTGTAGCACCTTTTGAGTTGGCTTTGACTTTGGTTCATTTGGCCACCACTCCTCGATGTAACAAAATTCGAATGATGTTGTTGTCGATTATGGTCATTTCCTGGTGGACGGAAATAAGGCTTTTGCTGTTTTCGTTCCTCTTTCTGATCCTGATTCTGGTTCTTGGAACGAGACGGTCCTCCAACAATCCCCTTAATGTCTTTTCCTTTCCTCATCTGTTCAATCTTCCGACTCATCTCAACTAATGCTTGAAAAGTTCGAAGTTACAGAGGTAAGACAGATTGATAAGCCTCTGGCTCATCTAGTTTTATAGCTAGTATGACCAGGGTTTTGTGCAAATTATATCGTATTTTCACCCAAATTAGATTAGATTGTCCTCAAGCAAGGTATTGAGTCTCTAGAGTAGTTTTAAGTTAATTTAGCAAGTTTTAAGTCAAAATAATACACTTATGCTTATTTCCTTGTTTTCAGGTTAAGTAGAAGTTGAGAAAATAAAGAACAGGGGATTCGCCCCGCGAAAACCATGCTCGCCTCGCGACCCCGAAGCCTGACTGTTCCAAGAAATTGCTAAGTCTCTGGGTCGCCTCGCGAAGAAGGTCTCGCCCCGCGAGTCACCCAGCCCTGAAAAGTCAGAGACGATCACGGCTTGCCCGTGAAGAAGGTCATGGCCGTGGCAGTTTTGAAGTTGAAGAGTCTCGCCTCGCGAGCAGCAATTCGCCTCGCGAGTCTGGAAGTCAGAGAGCATCACGGTTGGGGCCTGATGGCCATAACGGGCGTAAGGAGAAAACTCTTCATATCCTCGCCTCGCGAGCAGAAATTCGCCTCGCGAGAATGCCAAGGGTTGCTGACAGTTCATGAAATTCGCCTCGCGAATGGTTGTTCGCCTCGCGAGCCTTCTGAATTCTGGAATTGTATAAAAGGCTGTTCTGAATATTTTGTAGGGACTTTTGCTCATCTCACTTTCTGATATACATTTTTTTCTTTGTGATTTCGTTATTGCTATGGAGCACTAAGTCCTAGGATTAATCTACTGTTTGAGGATCCTATATACTTGAGGTTATGTAATCCCTATTTCAATTGCTTTTCCCTTTTCAATACCATACTTTGTATTTCTGTTTGCTTAATTCAGGAGTATACTGTATTGTATTGATTTATCTCTGGTGATATCATGTTCCTATAATTAATCGCATCTGCTTAATTTGCGTGTGTACATTTCGTGTTCGCTTAGTTCACGAAGGGCTTAATCCCGTTTGCTTAATTCGGGAATAGGGACATGTATCTGTGGTAGTAGTTTCGCTTGTAAATTACTATTACAACCGGAAGGGGATTAGAACCTGCTTAGGGCTTGGGATTACATTAACCAGGGATAGTTGGGAATCCTTGACAGTAGATTAATCGTTGTTTGATAACTGATAAACCCTTTTCAACTGCTTTGTCTCTGATTGCTCTGTTTTATTTGTTTCTTAATTGCATTCCAATCCAAACCCCCCCCCAAAAACTTATTTTTGTGAAAAGTAATATTCTCAGAGTCCTTAGAGACGACATCCGAGTTGTCGCACTATACTATACTTTTAAACCCGCTTTTCCTTTTTGGCGCGTGGCGACAGCGCGACCAAAATTTGGCGCCGTTGCCGGGGACTCTGAGTTGTTATTTTTCGCAACTTGTTTTATTTTATTTTTCTTTCTTTCTTTTATTTTGTTTTGTTTTGAATTGGTCTGGCTACTAGGTCTAATTGCCCTGAACTGTGTGATTTTGACCCGGAAATTGAAAGAACATTGCACACACTCCGTAGGGAATTTCGGGCTAGCACTAGTAGTGATACCAATTTTAAAACTGCTTTTGAAAACATGGGAGACCAAAGGACTTTGAGGCAGCTTGCTGCCCCTGATGTGAATTATAATGGTTTGTGCATTGCTTATCCTGGTGCTGACACACTTTTTGAGTTAAAATCTGGGCTAATCCATTTGTTGCCAAGATTTAATGGTCTTGCAGGCGAAGATCCACACAAGCACTTGAAGGAGTTCCAAGTTGTCTGCTCCACAACTTTGAGGCCAGAAGGAGTAACTGAGGATCATATCAAGTTGAAGGCTTTTCCATTCTCACTCCAGGGAGCCGCAAAAGATTGGCTTTTATACCTTGCGCCAAATTCCATTACCACATGGACTGACTTGAAGAAGCTCTTCCTGGAGAAATATTTTCCTGCCTCCCGAGCCGCTGCAATTAGGAAAGAAATCTGTGGAATAAGGCAAGGAAATGAGTCGCTAGCTGAGTATTGGGAGAGGTTCAAGCAGCTGACATCTAGTTGCCCCCAGCACCAAATTTCTGANCATCTCCTCATCCAATATTTTTATGAAGGATTGCAGCCTATGGATAGGAATATTTTGGATGCTTTGCTAGTGGGGGAGCATTGGTTGACAAGACCCCAACCTGCCGCTAAGCAACTTATTGAGAACATGTCGATGAATTCCCAGCAATTCACTACAAGAAGAAATTCTCATTGAGACTAGAGGTGTACATGAGGTCCGCACTTCCTCTTCCAGCCCATGACAAGTGATGATAGAATTGACAAGCTCACTTCCTTGGTAGAGAAATTGGTGATGGATAGGGTTCAGCTGCGGTGTTGTGTGGCATGTGCAGTTCTCCCGAGCACCCATATGAAGCTTGTCCTATTTTGCAAGGAGGATCAAATCATCGAATCACCTCAAGCCTTTGCAAACCATCGGTATAATCGTGGGCAATAACCAGAGCGATACAAACCATTCCGCATCTTTCAACAAATAGGTACCATCCCAGTGGAGTAATCACCCTAATCATGCGTATGGGAACTCATCCCAACAAATTGATGGCACCTCGAATTCTCCTCCGGTGACTACTTCAAAGACCCTCCTGACCTTCAGGAGATGACATGCTCAATAAAATGGCTGCACAAATGGCTGCACAAAATCTACAGCCCGAGGCCTCACAGGCACAATTTCAGAGAGAACGGAAGCGAGTATTCGTGCATTGCATACACAGATTGGACAGATGGCTACAGACATAAATAATATAAAGCAAGGTCAAGGAACAACCCAACCGCCAAAGACAAACGGTGATCAATCCTAATGCCTCCAATCCCAATGTGAGTTCTATATCTCCGAGGTCCGGAAAGGTTGTTGAGGCCACTTCGGAAAGAATGAAGAAACTATGAAGGCTACTCCCGAGCCTCTCTGTTGAAGTTACTCCCGAGCCGGCGGTTGAAGTTGAAACCGAGAGAGTGTATAAACCACCCATTCCATTCCCACACAGAATCCAGAAAAATTTGAAGAGTGGTGGTGAAGATAAAGAGAAGGCAATTCTTGATGTGTTAAGAAAGGTTGGTGTTAATATCCCTCCTGTTGGATATGATCAAGCAAGTGCCCGGATATGCAAAATTTCTCAAGGACCTATGCACCAACAAGAGGAAGATGAAGACTAATGAGAGGGTTGACTTGGGAAGAAATGTCTCGCCGCTTATCCAGTCTAAGCCGAAGAAGTTGTTGCTTTCACTCAGCACCCGCCACCGAAGTGCAAGGATCCAGGCACCTTCACTATCCCATGCACTATTGGGGACAAGAAGTTTGAAAACTGCATGTTGGACTTGGGAGCATCTATCAATGTCATGCCTACCTCCATCTTTAACAAATCGGATCTTGGTCCTTTGAAGTACAAAGTATCACCATTCAGTTGGCCAACAGGACTGTGCCTCCCCCATGGGAATGGTGGAAGATGTACTAGTGCAAGTTGATGATCCGATCTTCCCAAATGATTTCTACATCTTGGACATGGCAAAGTAGACACATTCCAAGAAATCACCAATCATCCTGGGCCTAGGCCATTCATGAAGACAGCCAAGACTAACATTGATGTGGGTGATTGAAACATGTCTATGAAGTTTGGGGATATAGTTGCAAGGTTCAACATATTTGATGCCATGAAACATCCATCGGAAGAGCAATCTGTATTCCACATTGAGCTGTTATCTGAGACTATTGAGGATAACCATGAGAACTTGTTTTCAAATTCTCCACTTAATTCTGGGCCGTGATGATATTCTTTCTTTTCTTGATTGTACTAACGCTAACCATTTTGTGGTTTGTGCTTGAGATTGCTGCATGTTTAGCAATGATAAGATTGTCAGTGCAGTGGATGAGAAACATGAAGAAGATGAAGGAGCACTGGAGGCCCTCTCTACCTCTTTGGACTTAGACTGCAAGGAATGGGATCCAGGTGACAGCTCCCGCTTACACTGCACTTGATCAGGGAGTACTCTTTTCCTTTCCCTCACTATGATCTTATAATTCTATTGTTCATTGGGGACAATTATTGTTTTAAGTGTGGGGTTGGGAATTAGAATAAATTTTTATTTTCTTTGAATAAAAGCTCATGAATAATTTGAGAAGCTCAGGAGCATTTGTGTGTTGAGTCTTTTGATTGGCAAGTTTGTTAGATTTTGATTGATGTTGCACGGATTGCTTGCATGATTGATATGTGATGATTCCCCTAGGCTGAAAAATTTGAAAATTTTTTGTGATTCCCATGTGAAATTGAAAACTGAACCTTGGGATTCTCGTATGATAGCATGATGAATGATAAGTTTGGGGTGATAGGGAGCACACACTAGGGATAGTATCTCTGTTCAAATAATTTGCAAATAATGTCCAGGTGAGGTTTTGAGCCTCCAACATGTTTTAAAATGTGTGAAAATCACTTTCAAGTTGCACTTCCCTGGATTTGATTGAATCTCTTTTTGGTTTGCATGATTATATGTGTGTAGCAAATGATTTAGGCAGTTTCTTTGTAAATAGCTACTTGGCCTGAATAAACCAATTCCTAATGCATGTTCCCTAGTTAGCCCTTTTGAGCCTATTAGCCTGTTAATTCTTGATAACCTAATGTTATAAGCCCTAAAATCTGGAAAACCATGTTAACCCGATCTTAGGATTAGGAGAGCATGTAATCTTAGAATGGGTGCAAGAAACTAAAGTTTGGGGTGGCTGCGTGGTGTAAAATGTTGTTGGGATTGAAAAAAAAAAAAAAAAAAAAAAGGTGTACAAATGAAAAAAAAAAAAATAAAAAGAAGAAAAAAAGAAAAATAAAAAGACAAAAATGCCAAAAAGAAATAAAAAGAGCTGTAGCCACCCAGAAGTGTAAAGAAAAAAATAAAGAAAGGAGCTTAAGTGAATTTCTATGTGTAAATATAGTTCATGCTCTCTTAGTTCCTAGGGTCTTCAGCTTAGTTCCTTTTGTATATCCTACCCTTAGCCAGGCCCCATTACAACCCAATAAAGACCTTCTGATGTTGCTTGCATGTTCTCTGTGGGAACCATTTTGAGATGAAAAGCAAATTTGTGGGAAGTGTACTTGAAAAGTGAAACTGAGTGCAAGTTGTTAGCCTGACATAAACTGAGTGATCGAGTGAACAAATAATGCCCTTGTGAGGAAGGCAGTTGTTTGGATTTGGTGATCCCCTTTTGTGTGTGACTTAGATCCCCGCTTAGATTTCTGATTGTTTTCATGATGAAACTCTCAATTGTTTGGAATAAATGAATGTGGGGATTGCTCTGTTTGAAAAGGGGGAAACAATGAAGAAAAATTGTCTTTGAAGTTGCTTGAATTTGTGCAATGTTGGTTGAATCTTTTAAGCTTGCCAGTCCTGAGTCTTTTTGATTTTTGAGTCTTAGTTTGCTTGGGGACAAGCAAAGTTTAAGTTTGGGGTATTTTGATAAGCCTCTGGCTCATCTAGTTTTATAGCTAGTATGACCAGGGTTTTGTGCAAATTATATCGTATTTTCACCCAAATTAGATTAGATTGTCCTCAAGCAAGGTATTGAGTCTCTAGAGTAGTTTTAAGTTAATTTAGCAAGTTTTAAGTCAAAATAATACACTTATGCTTATTTCCTTGTTTTCATGTTAAGTAGAAGTTGAGAAAATAAATAACAGGGATTCGCCCCGAAAACCATGCTCGCCTCGCGACCCCGAAGCCTGACTGTTCCAAGAAATTGCTAAGTCTCTGGGTCGCCTCGCGAAGAAGGTCTCGCCCCGCGAGTCACCCAGCCCTGAAAAGTCAGAGACGATCACGGCTTGCCCGTGAAGAAGGTCATGGCCGTGGCAGTTTTGAAGTTGAAGAGTCTCGCCTCGCGAGCAGCAATTCGCCTCGCGAGTCTGGAAGTCAGAGAGCATCACGGTTGGGGCCTGATGGCCATAACGGGCGTAAGGAGAAAACTCTTCATATCCTCGCCTCGAGAGCAGAAAATTCGCCTCGCGAGAATGCCAAGGGTTGCTGACAGTTCATGAAATTCGCCTCGCGAATGGTTGTTCGCCTCGCGAGCCTTCTGAATTCTGGAATTGTATAAAAGGCTGTTCTGAATATTTTGTAGGGACTTTTGCTCATCTCACTTTCTGATATACATTTTTTTCTTTGTGATTTCGTTATTGCTATGGAGCACTAAGTCCTAGGATTAATCTACTGTTTGAGGATCCTATATACTTGAGGTTATGTAATCCCTATTTCAATTGCTTTTCCCTTTTCAATACCATACTTTGTATTTCTGTTTGCTTAATTCAGGAGTATACTGTATTGTATTGATTTATCTCTGGTGATATCATGTTCCTATAATTAATCGCATCTGCTTAATTTGCGTGTGTACATTTCGTGTTCGCTTAGTTCACGAAGGGCTTAATCCCGTTTGCTTAATTCGGGAATAGGGACATGTATCTGTGGTAGTAGTTTCGCTTGTAAATTACTATTACAACCGGAAGGGGATTAGAACCTGCTTAGGGCTTGGGATTACATTAACCAGGGATAGTTGGGAATCCTTGACAGTAGATTAATCGTTGTTTGATAACTGATAAACCCTTTTCAACTGCTTTGTCTCTGATTGCTCTGTTTTATTTGTTTCTTAATTGCATTCCAATCCAAACCCCCCCCCAAAAACTTATTTTTGTGAAAAGTAATATTCTCAGAGTCCTTAGAGACGACATCCGAGTTGTCGCACTATACTATACTTTTAAACCCGCTTTTCCTTTTTGGCGCGTGGCGACAGCGCGACCACAGATTCCTTAATCTCAAATCTCAGTCCCGCCTCGAACCTCTCACACTTCCAGCTCTCATTGGGTTGTTCTAGAAAGAAACGGAAGTATTTGGTAACCGATTCAAACTTAGCCGCATACTCTCCCACAGACATGTCTTGTTGTTGTAATCCCAAAAATTCCATCTCTTTATCGATCCTAACGCTCTCTAGAAAATACTTATCCATGAATGCAGTTCGGAAAACGGTCCAGGCAATCTCCTGATGATCAGCTTCAAGCAGTTGTTGAACACCCTTCCACCAATACTCCGCATCTCCTATCAGCAGGAAAGCAGCCTAAGTAACCCTTACTTCTACAGGAGTAACCACCAGTTCAAAAAATTTCTCCAGCTCCTGAATCCATAAGTCAGCTTTCTCATGATTAGCATCCCCACCGAATTGTGAAGGATTTTGGGTTCGAAATGCAATCAGAGCTTTGCCTTCCGCAACTTGTAGATTCTGGGCATTCATAGATGCAGTTTGATTGGCAATTGCAGCTACCACATGTTCCATAGCCTGAGCGGCATAGTCCACTCCATCATTATAGTTCTCATTCATATTACCACGGCCACCGATAGGACCACCTCTGCGACCACGTCCTCGTCCACGTCCACCTTCTGGTGCTGGCTCCATAACTGACCTGTTGAACAAAATCAGTTAGACCGCAACCAGAAAATGAAACGTGCATTGGTGTATAAGCACACATTACTTCTAAGAAGTAATTCAAACAAAATTTAACTCAGAGAAAACACAACGTCAACACAACAGACCAATTCCCCAAAGATCCCGAAAGACTCAACCAGCTCTGATACCACTAATGTGACACCCTAACCTGGGTCATCACATGGTTCCCGTTTGCGGAAATAAAACTTAATTTGCTGGTTGCTTTCGGAAAAAAATGTTTTCTCAACGTTTATCTTTTCAGAATATGGTGATACTTTTTTTTTCTTTTTAACCTCATAACCACAACAACATACTCAAATCACACTTAAATACAAAAGGTATATAAGTCATACAACTATACTGCCTCATATGTTTCCACATCTAGATCATTATCAGTTTGGTTTATTTTCAAAACATAATATAACTTAATAGAACCTAAGCTGGTCGTAACTAATTGACACTACAACCGATAGAAGCAGCAATAACATGTCCCGAACTAGACAACCTTTTCCTTCTTGTAGAGATCATACCCCCTTGTGCGACTCTGATATGGTTGTAAGGGTGAGACGCCAATATCTGGATTTAACACAACAACTAAATGCTCGGCACAAAAGAAGACACATACACATATACATGTTTATAACAACATAAGCAATCCATATTATAACATACAGTTTATCAATGGGTTCCACACCCCAAAAATCAACGTTGGAAAACTATGCATGAACACTTCAATACATCATCTAAACATTCACACTTAATCTCCAGAGACCCCAAACGTCATTTAAAACAAGATAATCAAGCTTGATGGACAAAAGAGGCACTTCGTGTTTCCATAGCCCACTATCCGGAACAGTGAGAACGTCGATTTATGGATTTTTCATTGTACGTCGATTGCCCAAAGGCAAAATGAATACGTCGATTACATGAATATCATAAAGATACCATGATTAACATATACGTCGAGACATGAACAACAACAAGATATCATGATTAACCTCGTAGGCATGTCTGCCAAAATGCATGCAAGAAAACATTTTATTCTCAACCCTTTTCTTTGTGTTATATCTTTATTTGTCAAAGCTCTCAAAAGCTTATGACCCATCATCGTTTTAAACATCTTTACAACTTTTATTAACAACACAGGACCTCAAAGTCCGAGTCTTTGGATCACGAAGCCCTTAGACCTTGCAATCAGTCTTAGGTTCGTGGTAATAGAAAACATCTTAAATCATTTACCGTCGTTTATTTCGTCATGAAGTAGACACACCGCCTACCTACTAGACACCAAGTCTATAACGTCATAAGAACACTAGTACCCCGACGTCTCGGTTACTAAGTTCCATGTCGTCGTTTTACGTCGTTTTTGTCTGTGAAAAACAAATCCAAAATAGGATAACTTCATAAGAACACTAGTACCCTAACATCTCTGTTACTAAGTTCTATATCGTCCTTTACGTCGTTTTTCGTTTATGAAAACAAATCCAAAATAAGATCTCCGCAACTTATTCAAGTTACCGGAAATACGTCATTAAGTAAACTCATTTACAGAAAATTCTTTCTACTTGAAATTTGTTTGTAAAACGTCAAATCATTAAGAACTCTTTTATTGAACCTCAGCTCTAAAAATTAAATCAATTCAGATTAAATCTCTTCTCAAAATAAGTACTGCTGTTTTTAAGCTTTCACCGTAAATAATTTCAAACTTGCCGTCGTTTATCATTTTCCAAGAAAATGTTTTAAAGTCAAACTTTGACTTTTTTATTATTTTATTATTTTTATTATTTTTATTATTATTATTAATTTATAAGGTATTTTTGAATATTAATTTCACAAAATAATTTTTTATAATATTACTTAATTTCTTGCGTAAAAATTAGTAGTACCAAAAAAATTTCACTGTTACGCTCTCACCGTGACTCATAAATTACTTTTACACTAATAAATCATTAAAAATAATAATATTTCTCAAAACTCATTATTTTTCCAAAATAATATTTTCCACCACTATTATATTCCAACATTTCCCATAAAACGTTGAATATAATTTTCACAGCTTATTAAAGCTTTTATCTGATTAATCGGTTGTGCACTGACCACTGCCAGGCCTCTCAAACGGCATTCAACAACATCATCAGAATTATATCACCAGGAAGATCATACATCATAGCAATATAATATACTACTGCAGATAATTAAATAAATTAAAAGCAGATAAAACACCGATACGAGATAAACAACACAACGTAAACAACATAAACAAATAACCACAACCACATATAAATCATATAAACCACACTAAAAGCAAATAGTTATTTGAGAAAATCCCTCAGGTAAGCTCCCCATACCTCTCGAAGCTCCTTAGTGAAATTAAAATAACTCTGCCGGTTGTCGGAAACCCTCGCACGCCGTAAAACAATTAACCTTCAACAACACATCCACACAATAAATCAAAACAAGCAAAACAAACACCTAATCCTCTCTAATAGGTCACGGCCTCCTTAGGGTTTTGGGTGACTAAAATTCATAATCATGATTAAATCATGGATTAATGGTCCTAATCAACCAAGATCATGGATTAGTGGCTAAACAACTAAATTTTAAACTCAAAACTTCCTAACCCTCAAATACCTAGATTCGACCTTGACATGATCATAGGGCTAGGGTTTTTAGTTTGATAAACCAACTTGGATTTATTAAGAATACATACAAATAGCTTGATTACCAAGGTCATTTATGAAAACTTTGAACAAAACTCATCAAATCTCATCCACCTAGGGTTCGGCCTTTATGAAACAAATAAGTTAGAGTTTGATTTTTGATCTTCTATGTACTTACATACAAGAATTATCAAGGTACTAGAAGATTGAATCATGAATCAAGACATGAAAATGAAACAAAACCTATGAACATCATTTTGTCATAGATTCGGCCCAGTCCAGAAATCAAGGAAAGAAATTTCTCATTATCATATGCTTCTAGATGATGAAAATAGAGATGATTATAAGATCATATCAATTGGTTTCATGTCAAAAGGATTTTTCTAGAATTAGTTATGAATTTTCAAAGTGCTAGATCTAGAAACTTAAAAGTGATGAACAACTATGAAATAAACTTTGAATCAAGAAATTTATTGAAGAACACGAACATGATCAAGGAAGAAGAATAGGATTCACCTCTTGAAGATCAAAGACAAGTGAGAATCCAAGAACTTGCTTCACAAATTGATGCTAAAAGACTTATGAACTTGAGTTTTTAGAACAAAAAGGCAATAGGAACCAAATGAAATGTGAGGGAGGGTATTTATAGAGGTGTGGTGCACCACTTTGGAAGGATCTAGTAGGAATGAGTTGGCTTGTTCAAAGGATTAAAATGCAAATAATTCCTAGGGGCCATTTTGCAAAGATTCCAAAAGTATAAGGACTATTTTGTAAATTGCTAATGGATTGAAATGATGACCATGTGCACATTAAATGTGTTATCATCTTGACTCATCTTGACTCATCTTGGTTGATTTTTCATGAGATATTTTGAGAAGAACCTAGAATATTGGAGAAAACTTGAGAACATAGTAGAATGGTGTGGAACTTTGGAGAAAAATGTAGAACAATGTGGAAAATTCTAGAATAATCTTGGCTCGTCCAAGATGAGGGCAGCCCCTTCTCCTCCTTGGGCTTGCGCATGGGCCTTAAAATTTTGGGCTTGGATTTAATTATGTGGGGCCCACTAAAATGCTTAAGGCTTAACATGACATAGGAAACTTATATGGTTTCAAATGGGCTTCATGGAATTAATCCATGGACTAGGAATTTGGGCTTCATGGCCACAGTCCATTAAGAGATTGGGAACAAAGATTCTGGCCCAATTCTCTTGAAAAAAACTTAGAAACTAACTTAGGGACCAAAGTGTAATTAATAGAAAGTTCAGGGACTTAAGCATAAAATTCATAAATTGTTACTTTAACCTTGTAGAACCTTATAGACTTAAAAGTATGATTCATACCTATGAATCATCTCAAAATCCTAAGATAAACTCTTTATGTGCTCTTGGAAACTCTGAATCCACTCATGTCGTTTACCCGATTACGTATTTCTGGGTGTAAACGTAAATTATTTTATTTTTTTCTAAAATAATTCTAAAAATACATAATTGTAGGAAATAAAATAAAAATCTTAAGTCTTTCTTTCACGAATTAAAATTAGGTCTTTTGAGCAGGATAATTATCTTCTCAATGGAATTCACGGTAGGGTTTCGCCTGACTTTCCAACCTAAATTTTAATCGTAGCTTCCTACATTTAAGTAGAATTGAGTGGTAAACTCCGTTTATTTAAAATAATTTTATAAGTCTCAGATAAAAATATAAACATAATTATATAAATTTCTGATATTAGAAAACGGCGAAAAGTCGGGGTGTTACAATCACTAAAAAAAGTCTATTCCATTTTCTTATTTAACATGAAGAAAAAGAAATCCACTCTCTCCAATCTTTGGACAACAGAAGTATTTCTGTCATTAGGAACTCCGCCTCTGCTGCGTTACAAGATTCTGTTTTGCAAACTCCTATTGCAATTGACAACCAGATTTCAAATCAGATTGTGGCTCAGGACTTGCGGATTGTAGGCAGATTATGAAGTGATCAAATGGAGGAGGAGGAAGACGGGGTTGACCCTCCAAACATTGCTCTGGTTCATGATGACTCCCGTGCGGTTAAATATTTGGCGGACAATCAGAATTTTACAGTGGTCCTAAGCAAATCTCAAAAGAAGAAACTTAAGAAAAAGGCTAACCAGAATTTGAAGAAGGATCATCTTAAAGCCCGTCATAGGGCTGGACCTCATAACTTTGCCTAATGAATATGCTTTATTGGAACGCTAGAGGCGTTGCTAACCTAGACACTAGGTTAGTTCTTAAAAGGTTGCTTCTTGTGAATAAACCATAATTTCTTTTCATTGCTGAACCATGGATTAGGATTGATCAATTTCCTAGAAGATTTTTCAGTAGCTTGCATCTTAAAGTTTTTGCGGTTAATGATAGAGATAATTTGGCTCCAAATCTTTGGTGCATTTGCCATGAAAGCATTTCTCCGTCTGTTATTAGTAGATCTACTCAGCATGTCTCTTTTTCCATCAATTGGGAGAATCGCTTGTTATATTGCTCTACTGTTTATGCAGCCACTAATTATCTTTCCCGTAGGATTTTGTGGAATGAGTTAAATTTGTTGCAGGATAACCACCCAGGATCTTGGTGCTTCATTGGTGACTTCAACGCCATTTTAGGAAATCATGAGCATAGAGGCAGATTAGCTTCGTCTTAAATTTCTTGCAATGATTTCAAAGATTGGTCTGATGCTCATAGCCTCTCTCATCTCGCCTCCTAAGAGGTTCCATATACACCTGGTCCAATGGAAGAAGGGGTAACAACCTCACAGAAAAGAGATTGGATAGAGTGGTTTGCAATGATGCTTGGTTGGATTCTTGGACAAGCGTCTCTTGCTGCACCTCAACTAGAAGTAAATCTGATCATTTTCCAATCCTTTTATCACTGGAAACAGCAATCAACTCTTACAGCTCATCTTTCAAATTCCTCAGAATGTGGGCTCAACATCAGGACTGCAGTGGTATTGTATCGGAAGCTTGTAGGTTGCATGTGGTTGGCTGCCCAATGTACATTCTTTCTGAAAAATTAAAGCATCTGAAACATAAGTTGAATGTTTGGAACAGAGATGTATTTGGCAATGTTCATGACAGAGTTAGCAAGGCTCAACAGGCCGTGGATAGAATTCAAGAGCAAACCTCTGTGCTTGGCTTCTCTGATGACCGATCTGAGCAGGAAAAAGCTGCCCAAATGGAGTTAAGTCTTGCTCTTTCATCCCAGGAGGAATTCTGTAGAGAAAAATCCAGAATTGATTGGCACTCCAATGGTGACAGAAACACGTCCTTCTTCCATAAGGTTACTAAATTCGGAAATACAACCAAGAAAATGTCCGTGTTGAAAAGGATGGTCCGATTCCGGACAGAAAAGAGGATATAGAATCTCATGTTTGTGAATACTACACTTCACTTTGTTTGCCTCCGAGAACAACTGCGGTGATAACGGTTTGATTGAGCAAGTAATATCTCTATGGTGAGCCTTGAGGACAACATTATGCTGACCAATCTGCTTTCTTTGGAGGAAGTCAAAAATGCGGTTTTCTCCATGAATGTTAATGGCGCCCCCAGGGCCCGATGGTTTTGGAGCCTTTTTCTTCGTGAGATTCTGGATGTGGTTGGGCATGATGTTTTTGATGCTGTTCTTCAGTTCTTCCAGCAGGGTTGGATTTTGCCTAACTTTAACTCTAATGTGGTGGTTTTAATTCCCAAGACTCCGGAGGCTGTGTCAATTGATCAGTATAGACCAATCTCCCTGGCAAATTTTAAATTCAAAATTATTATAAAGGTTTTAGCTGACAGGTTTGCTGTGGTGGCTCCTAAGATTATCTCGGAAAATCAAAGGGGCTTCATCAAAGGTAGACATATACATGACTGCATTGGAGTTGCCTCCGAAGCTGTAAACCTTATGCACAAGCGCTCATTTGGAGGTAACATTGCTCTAAAGATTGATATCAAGAAGGCCTTTGACTCTTTAGATTGGAATTTTCTACTTAAGGTCCTTCACCAGTTTGGATTTGATCCTATTTTTTGCAATTGGGTGAAAACTGTCTTGCTCTTTGCAAAGCTGTCTATTTCAGTTAATGGTAATCCAGTTGGTTTTTTCTCTTGTAAGAGGGGCGTTAGACAAGGTGATCCTCTGTCCCCCCTCCTGTTTTGTGTGGCTGAGGAAGTACTTAGCAGAGCTATCTCTCTTCTTGTCCAGCAAGGGAAGCTGTTACCTATGTCGAGTCCCAGAGGCTACCAAGTCCCTTCTCATGTGCTATATGCTGATGACATCCTTATCTTTTGTAGGTGAACCAAGAGAAACATAGATTGTTTAATGTCTTTGTTCACAAGGTACGGTGAGGCCTCGGGCCAATTGATTAGTTTAGACAAATACAAAGTCTATCACGGGAATGTTCCATCCAGAAGA